>CM070565.1:12398602-13117757 GCA_036346405.1 Phyllostachys edulis | reverse complement strand
ATGGCAAAAGCTAAGCTATACATGAAAAGCCATAAAAAATCTAGCAAACTAGCACAAGACATGACAGGTATAAAATATGAAACCATGTCATACAAGGATAATAATCAAAGCTCCACAAGATTATATTACAATGCAAGTTGCTGATTTAAAATGCAATATGATACAATGAATGCAAAAGAGCCAACTCCCCCTCAAAACAGGCCAAGAGGACTAATAACCTCCAACTCTCCCCGCAAAGAAGCAAAACGAGAGGAATCAAGAGCCTTAGTGAAAATATCGGCAACCTGCTACTCAGACTCTACAAAGTGAAGCACAACATCACCCTTCTCTACATGGTCTCCATGGAAATGATATCTAATATCAATGTGCTTGGTCCTAGAGTGTTGCACTGGGTTTTTGGCAATGTTAATGCAGAAGTGTTGTCACAGAAAAGAGGAACACTACCCAGAGATAACCCATAGTCCCACAGAGTAGACAAGATCCAGAGAACTTGAGAGCAACTCTTCATAGACTACATACTCGGCCTCGGCGGATGGGTACGTAACAGAGGACTGTTTCCTAGATGACCAAGAGATAAGAGATGTGCCTAAGAAATGACAAGTGCCAGAAGTACTCTTCCTATCCACTCTACACTCCGCAAAATCAGCATCAGAAAAAGCTCGAATAGAGAGAGCAGAATCAGAAGAATACCAAAGCCGAAAGTCAAGAGTGTCCTGGAGGTACCTGAAAATGCGATGCACTACTTGAGATGAGAGACACGAGGGGAAGCCTGAAATCGAGCGCACAGACACACAACAAACTGTATGTCCGGCCTCGACGCCGTGAGGTAGAGAAGAGAGCCAATCATGCTGCGGTACTCCTTCTGATCCACGGGCTCTCCATCCTCATCAAGGTCCAACACGGTGGATGTAGCAATGGGAGTAGACATTGGCCTACTGCTTCCCATGTTGAAGCGCCGAAAAAGGTCCTTTGTGTACTTGCTTTGATGAATGAAGGTGCCTTCTTTCAGTTGCTTGACTTGAAGACCAAGGAAGAAGGTTAATTCGCCCATCACGCTCATCTCGAACTCCCTGCTCATAGAATCTGAAAATCTGGACAACAAAGCATGAGAAGAATCATCGAATATAATGTTATCCACATAAATTTGAACCAATAAAAAGTCACTGCCATGCTTGAGAGTGAACAAGGTTTTATCAACCATTCCCATTTTGAAATCATTTTTAAGTAAACAACTCTTAAGCCTATCATACCAAGCTCTAGGGGCTTGCTTCAATCCATATAAGGCTTTGGAGAGCTTAAACACATGGTTTGGGAATTTGGGATTTTCAAAACCAGGGGGTTGCTTGACAAAGACCTCTTCTTCTATGAAACCATTAAGAAAAGCACTCTTGACATCCATTTGAAAAAGCTTAAAGCCCTTAGATGCCGCGAATGCTAGCAAAATACGAATGGCTTCTAATCTAGCTACAGGAGCAAATGTCTCCTCAAAGTCTAAGCCTTCTACCTGGGAATAACCTTGAGCTACAAGCCTAACTTTATTGCGAACTACTAACCCATCCTCACTTTGCTTATTTTTGAAACCCCATTTTGTTCCAATTAAATTATGATTAGGTGGAGGTTCAACTAAGGTCAAAACTTTATTTCTTTGAAAATTTTCAAGCTCTTCATGCATGGCATTGACCCAAGAGGAATCAGATAAAGTATGGGTGACATCTCGGGGTTCAAAAGACGCGACAAAAGCAGAATGTGCATGAGAATCTGGAGAGATAAACCTGGAGCGAGTGACTCGCTCATAAAGATCCCCCAATGATCTGCTCAGATGGATGCTGTCGCTGAATGTGAAGAAGAGGTCCTGGTGCAGAAGTGGCCTCTACCTCATGAGCTGTGGAGGTAGGAGCAGAGCCACTCACATCGTCGGTGAAGGTAGGAGGACGCTGCTCAGCTAAACCTGGAGAGGTAGAAGCAGGCTCTCTAACCATCTCAGAAGTGACTGGAGGATGGATTGGGTCCTCATCCTCAGAGTCGTCATCGATGAAGATACTCTCAGAAATCTGTGAACCTACATCATCGGGTCTAGTACCAGGACTAGCCTCATCAAAAGGGACTTTGCAAGTCTCAACAATTTTGTTAGTATCCAAATTAAATACACGATAGCCACAAGAATGAGCAGGATATCCAAGAAATATGCCATCAGAATATCTTGATTTAAATTTATCCAGGTTGCCATGTTTAAGAATGAAGCATTTGCAACCAAAAATTTTGAAATGAGAGACTTTAGGCCTATGACCAAATCTAAGCTCAAAAGAAGTCTTGCCAATCACAGATCTCAAGAAAACCCTATTTGACACATAACAAGCGATGAGAGATCGCCTCATTAAAACCTCCTAGGTGTACTATGCTCATCTAGCATGGTCCTAGCCATCTCTACAAGGGTCTTGTTCTTCCTCTCTACAACACCATTCTGCTGGGGAACTCTAGGTGAAGAGAACTAGTGCTCAAGTCCCCTATCAGTGCAGAAAGAAGCAAAGGAAGAGTTCTTGAATTCTGTCCCATTGTCACTTCTAATGGCTCTCAAAGCTCCAGGAAGATCAACAGCTAGTCTAAGGACCAATTCTCTAAAATAACCAAAAGCCTCATCCTTAGAAACCAGAAAATATACCCATGAATACCTGGAGAAATCATCCACAATCACAAGCACATACCATTTTCCACCTGCAGATTGAACTCTAGAAGGGCCAACAGTGTCTAAGTGCAAGAGCTGACCTGGTCCATCAGTCATCACTAAAGTAAGAGGTGGATGAGAAGCAGAAACCATCTTACCATGTCTACAGGGAGTGCACACAAGGTCTCTAACAGGCTTAAGTCTAGGCAAACCTCTAATCAAATCCTTGCTACTGATCCTGGTCAAATAGTCAAAACCTATATGTCCAAGTCTACGATGCCACAAAACTAGATCATGAGAATCAGAAGCCACAAGACATCTAGGACTGGAAGCAGAAGAGACACTGAAATCAACACAAAAGTTCCTCTCAAACCTGGAGATCCCAAAAACATACTCACCTGAGGAGTCTAGAACTCTACACTCACCACTCTTGAACCTCACTTCTAGACCCTCATAGATAACAAATTATACCTCAGCTTACTTACTAAAGCGACGTCCTTAAGCATGAACTTGTTGTTGATGTGCACTGTGCCCTTAGCTATCACGGTCCCAGTAGAAGCATCCCCAAATGTAATCAATTCGTTGCCGGATGCACGTGTGAGGGAGGAGAACCATCTAGAATCTCCAGTCATGTGTTGAAAACACCCGAAGTCAACAAGCCATATGTCCTGGTTCCTCGCACGACGGACCTCTGAGCCTGAACAGAAACATCGTGCCTCGATCTCAAGTTAGTGATTAAAGACTTGAGAATCTAATCTTGAGTCACACGATGCTTAGGCAAAGCGAAGAAGCGACAATAAAATGGTTAGGAGAAAAATCATAAGAATGCACACATGAAACACCTAGACCTCTCCGAATCGATCTACCAAAAGATCGGTACTCCCGCTGTCTAGATGCTACCCGTGGTCTCTCCTTACGATACCCTAAACCAAAATGCTGCCTAGAGCCACCAAAGGAGTCAAAGAAGTCATCTACAAACCTAGGCTTATGTCTAGCATGAACGACAGTCTACCTGGCTCTAGAGACTATAGCAGGTGAAGGAACTCCTCTAATGGACCTCAAAGCACTCATCCTCTCATTCCTTTCAATCTTGGCTCTACGCAAGCAGAACTCAACGATGTGGCCATCATTCTTGTAGAAGGTGCAATGGTACTTGACCTTTTGAGAGGTCTGACCTGTTGAAGTAGAAGCACCTGTCTTGCTAGAAGGGGTTTTGGCAAAACCTGCAGATCTAAAAACTACCTTAGATGGCTCAGAAGGTTCTACCTCAAGCATACCACTCTCAACAGCTCTCACAACCTTAGGTGGATGGATCTTGGGATGCTCTAGGGAATTAAATCCTAGGCCACTTTTCTTCATACCCACCTTAGATTGGTCGAGGATCATGTTGAGGTTCTTCTTCCCACTAGAAAATCTCTCAAGGGTCCTTTTGAGGCAATCATTTTCTTTGACTAGATCCTTACATGTGACACACCTATTTGACTTGATTGTCCTAGCAAGCTTTTCTTTAACAAGAGCTACCTCAACCCTTAAGGCTTCACAAGACAGACAAGAAGCATTCTCAATCCTACTCACTTGCTCTTTGAATTTGACTCTAAACGCTTCTTGTATCTCATCTAAATTTGTCCCAACTTCAGCACAAAAAGCACAAGAAGCAGAATCAATGACTTTCTAGGATGCAGTCAAGGACATGGATTGTTCAATTTTAGCTTTCTCCTCTCAAGTCTTGTTTAGAGCTTCATTTTCCATTGTGAGTTTAAGACAATTTTCACATGATGCAGATTTAGAATGAAGAACCATTTCAGTCATTTCTTTCATTTTAATCTTATTATCCTCACAATGAGAGCAAGTGTGACTAGCATCAAATTTCAGCAATTCTTTTGTAGCGTTATCCAATTTTAATTCAAGCAAAGCACAATTTGAGCAAGGTAAAGGAATAACATCTACAGCAGTCACATCTAGAGCAATAGCATTCATGCAAGCAGGACTAGACTTGAGAGATTCTAGTTCATCAAAAGCATCTTTAAGTTGATTCGCAATAGAAGAATGAGCAGATTTCATATTGCTCAATTCATTATGCAAGCTAGAACAAGAATCACAAACATTAACAGGATTAATGGATTTGAGCCTAACAACTTCTAGTTTCAAGTTATCAATCATGGCATCCTGTCTCTTAATCATTTTAGCTTGCTTCTTCAGTTTTTGTTCAGCAACAACCAAAGCACGTTTCATGTCATTGAGTGAGGGACATACCTCATCGGGATCATTGAAAGGGTCGTCGTCGTTGGAGGAATCGACGTTGTGCAGGTCCTTGGCCATGAAGCACATGCTAGTGAAATCCTGAGCCTTCTTCTTACCATGAGAATCATCGTCGTCGTCCTCCATCCCCGAGTCCACATCGCTCATATCAACACTCTCAAGAGCGGCAAGGACCCGGCTGATGAACTTGTGATAGTTGGGCTTCTTGGCTTTCACATCCTTAGCTTGAGGACGCCTCCGAGAGTCCTTCTCCACCTTGCCCTTCAGCTTGGGGCACTTGGAGCGAATGTGGTTTGGCTCACGACACTCAAAGCAAGTGACAGGGCCACCTCTCCTTCTGTTCCTCACCTTGTTGTAAACTCTCGAGAATTTTGTGGATAGGAGTGCTAGATCATCCTCAGGTAGCTTCTCTAGCTGCTCATCACTCAAAGAGTGTAAAGCAGACAATGAAAACCCAGATGAGCCAAAATCCAAAGAATCAGAAGAACTACCCTTAGATGGGTCAGCCACTAAAGCCATCGACACTGTCTTAGAGAGACGCGAGATGACATCAATCTCATACGTCTTCAACCTCGAGTAGAGCTTATCCATGGTAAGCTTACTCATGACAGGGTTTTCATTGATGGAAGTGATTTTCATCCCCCAGACCTTCACATCAAGAGCACCTAAGAGCTGACGTGTATTCTCAGACTCAGTAAACACAAAATCCACAGCACGAAGATCATGAAGGATCTTGGAAAACCTTCCCCACAATTCATCCAAAGATTCACCAGGCCTTTATTCGATCTTTGAGTATTCTTTCTTAAGATGGTTCTGTCTCACTTCCTTGATCGCAGTAGATCCCTCGTGGTAGTCACAAAGGGTCTTCCAGATCTCGTGAGCGGACCTCAAATGAGCGACACGCTCAAACTCAGATCGACTAAGACCTTGAATCAAGAAGTTTCGAGCCTTGCTATTTGCCTCCACATCTGGAGTGATCACATCGTCATTAGCAGGCACAACATAAGGATTTTTGACCTTAAGCCAAATTGCGTGCCCTTGAGCCTCGATGTAGGCATGCATGCGAGCCTTCCAGTAAGCAAAATCGACTCTATCAAACACAGGTGGTTTGGTGGAATACTTGTCAGACGCCATGGTTCCTCAGACCGGTTAAGATCTATGAGAAGAGATAACCGGGCTCTGATACCACTTGTAGGACCACAAAGGCGCCTAGAGGGGGGGTGAATAGACGCTTTCTCCAATTTCACCTCAATTAGATTCAACATAAACTTTTCTCCGATAGCTACGAAAGCTAAGAAGATCAGTATATACGCATAGTGAAAGCCTTGTGCTGAATCTAATCAACCCCCAAAGCAAAAGACCCAAAAGGTGAAGATCTAACCCTTGGGCCCGGTCAAACCGACAGCTATTGCACGGTCAGACTGGCAGGCGGTCTGACCGGCATTTTAAGAGCTGTCTGATTGGACCTGACGATGAACAGGAATACAACTCTGGTTCCAAAACAAAAATCAATCAAACATTTGATTTACACGGCCAAACTTGGAACACACCTTCCCAAGAATATCTGGAACCTATTCCAAGTGACGATCGACTAGATCCACGTCAAAGTTTTGACCTTTTTCAATTTTACTGAAGGAAGGTTCAAAACCGAGCAAAAACGAAAACCTTGATCCAAAACCTGCTCGTGGGAGATTGATGATTAAGATGATCCTAGATGTATTCCCACATGTCACAGCAAGGTAGATGAGGGCAAGAACCAACTAGAAACCCAACGAATCAAAGAAACACCCAAAATCAAGAAATAGAGAGCAAGAACAAATAGGAACTCATCTTGAGAAAACTTGCATAGATTGATTCATGGTTGTTGCTGGTTTACAGCCACTCCCTCAAGGAGGACAAAGCTCACAACATCAGCACTCAAATTAATCCAACTCTCTAAAACCCTAAGCCTCTCCTTTCCTCTCTAAGCCCTAAGACAAACTAGGGTTTTGCAACATGAAGTGCTTTGGGGATGTTTGACAGCACCCCTCCTATTTATATTGAGGCTTAGCTTCTAGAAGAGTTAACTCTAATGGGCTCCCGTTAAGGCCCAACACAAATGGGACACACGCACGCATCTTGAAGCGTCGTCTTCATCTTCTCTTGACCTAAACTGCTTCTCCACGCACCGTCTTGCGCCGCGGTTTAGCCTAAGGTCACAGAGGTAGTATTTGGTGAAATTACCAAAATACCCCTTCTTGATCTTTCTCCGAAGACCAAGTCCAATCTTGGTGAAGCAATCACCTGCTTCGCCACATGTAGGTTGATCAACGGTTCTCATCATGTCGGCAAGTCTCTCCCGTCCGGCTCCCGCCGAAACCACCAAGACACTTGCACCGACCCCCGCACCGCTCGATCCAACCAGTTGCACCGAACTGCCCGTTCGATCATCCTTGTCCATGCTGCGCCATGCTTGAGTCTCTTGACCTCACACGACATCCTCGATCGTTTTGGACCTCAGCTCTCCTAGCTTAGTCCCGATCATCCTCGCCGTTGACCGTCATTGACCTACAAGTTACCTGCACAGCAATAGACCAAGAAATCATTTCTGGGGACAAGTTCTTCACAACTTGACCCACGTTAGTAAAAACATGCAATATGCAACACATATGCAATGAAATCCATGAACTCAACCTAACGAACACTCATCGCGCCACACTAACGAGCGAAACAAGTCAAAACTGGTCAGACCGCCACCCTTGGCCGGTCTGACCGCCCACTGGCCGGTCTGACTGCCAACAAAAGGCCGGTCTGACCGCCCACTTGGAACTTAACCAATTTTCCAACCTGGAAACCCGAGAGCTCTCTAGAAATTTCAAATGAATAGAACTTTTCACTAGAAGCTCCAAAAAATATGAGACCAAGTGCAGAAGAACCCTCTCACTTACCTACACCTTCTATTTTTGGCTCAGCTCCAAAATCCAAAGATCCTAAAGTGGCCGGTCTGACCGCCACCAAGGCCGGTCAGACCGTCAGCCACCAAACCTGAAAAACAACTGAGGCAAGGCCGGTCTGACCGCCAAAGTGGCGGTCGCCAAAGGACTGACGGCCTTTGAAACTTTACCGAAAACGCATGATTTGACAAACCACAAAAGTCATTGCCAATTGTATCATCATCCTAAGATCATGCACATATCCCCATGATATCCACAATCCCTAACTAGTTATTGCTACTGGTCTGTAGGCTTTGTATATGTTGTATCTAGCTTGTTATGTTGTTGGCTAGTTATATTTTGGATATTGTAACATACAAAAATTTGAGTTTTCAAAAATATTTTTTGTAGATTAGGTCCCTCATGAATTCCACCATTTTTTCTTGAATTAATAAAGCATAATTGGGAATTTTTGAAATTTAAACTATTTAATTTGACTAATGTAAGCATTAATTAAATGAATTTTCTTAGATTTTTCTAAATTTATTTGCCCTCATTTGAATTTCAGTCTTTTTCTAAATTCCTAAATCAATTCCTAGTTCAGAAAATCCTCTTGGGTTGTATTGTTCGGGCCTGTTTCCTTTTATATCTCCCTGGCCCACTCCTCCACCTGGCCCATCCCCGCCAGCCTTCCCTGCTCCCTGCTCCACCACCCCGCCTCGCCATCCACCCTCCTCGCGAGCCACCTCTGCTCGGCCCAGCCCACTAGCCAAGCCTAGGCACCAACCCACCGCCTCCCTTCACCTAGGGCTAGCCCACACCTCTGCTCCCGTGTGCGTGCCGCGCCGCCATCGTCTCCGCCTTGGACATTGGGTCCATGCCGTCGCCGCCATCTCAGTGTCCATCTCTCGCACGCCTCTCAAGGCTATAAAGCCACCAACCCACGCCTCAGCTCCGCCTTGTTGCACCGCCTCCATGCCCTAACCGCCACCACCCTAGACATCACTGCACACCGCCGCTCCGGTCTTCTTCTTCCTCACCGGCCTTCGTCCGTTCTCCGCCGTTGAAGCACCCGGGATGTTCCGACCGTTTCATCGCGACCGCCTCACCATCCTCCGTCGTTTGCGCCTATCCACCGGAACTCCCGAGCCTCCGTTCGTTGTCACCCACTTCGTCTTCTCTACCTCCGGCCACATCCCGGCTCCCCAAAATGCCTCCGTTGCGTTCCTTGCCACTTTAGTGAGTTTCTCACATCCCTAACCACGTCACCGTGTGCCCCATCTCCCAATCTATCCATCCCATCTTTTGATTTTGAGTATGGCACACCGTAGCTCGAGATCCCTCCCTTCTCTCTCATTTCCGGCTGCCACCCTTTGCGGCCATTCCTTGCCTCTTCGATGAGCACCCGCCTTCATTGACCCCTTCATCTTCATCCTCATGCCGTGCTTCCCCTCTTGTCGCCAGGGTGTCCTCCCTCGTCGTCATCATCGAGCAAGCCGCCACCGCCACCGCTGTTTTCCTCAGCGCCACACATGCGTCATCCTCTTCGCCCCGTCGCCCTCTTTCCATTTTGCCACTTGTTGTCCTCCGCCGTGATCCCCAACGTTGGCGACCGTCACAGGTCTGAGCATCACCGCCGTCTTCTGTGCCACATCAACATGGCCACCACGCTGCCTCATTGCCGCCATGTCACCTGCCATCTCAGTGCCACCTCCTTGCCATGCCATCCTTTCTGAGCTTGTCATCGGCCATGTGTCATCCACTAACCCCAAACCCTCATAGACTAAATCCACTGTGGACGAAGCCACTTAGCCATGGACCCCATGTGTTACGCACTGTTCCATGGACCAAATCCACCATGCATCGTAGACCCAACTTCGTGGACTTGATCCATAGATCAATGGACCACCTATCAGCCACTCTTCCTTTTTCGAGAATTAATTTAATTCTTGAAAATCCATAAATATTAGTGGGTCTCACATGTGATGCACTCAGCTATTTTCTGAATTTCCAAAAATAAAGATTCTCAGGAATATTCCCTCAGCCCCCACTTGTCAGTCACTCATTTTCCCTCTCCCTTTTCTTTTTCAGCATTTTCCTTCTCGATCAAACTTCTAAGAGATCGTTCTTCCTCATACGAACTTTGATTGAACCCATTCAAGTTTCTAAATTCTTCTAAAATCAAGCCCTAACTTCTAGTGCCATTAAATTTGAATTTGGAGTTTATTTTATTTGTATTTTTTAGTTTTGTTTGTTTTTGCGCTTTCTCTCTCGTTAGACGTTGACGTTCCGAAATCGTTTGAAGATGCTGAAGATCAAGAAAGTAGAAGATCGAAGATAAAATAAGAACATCATTGCTATAGCAAGGCAAGTTGTACCTTTGACCATGTTGAACCCAATTTTCCAAAATTACTTTGATTCAAACTATTGCAAATTATTTCATGTATTTAATTCTTAAAAGTTGCTGGTAGTCAGGGACACAAGCATGTTATGTAACACTCTGATTTTCAGAGCCTTTTTGAAAAATTTTCAAAATAAAAAGAACCATTTTGTTTTGATGAGAATTCAAAACTTAACTTGATATTTTCAGAATTTGGGTGTTTAAAGTGATTAAACCGAACTTCAACTAACCCTATAGTTTGGTTCTTTTGATGTTACTTGAGCTCTCTGGAGCTATCCCTTCCTTTCTCTGTTAGTTCTGCCCTCCTCTTAGCTCAGCCTTTTCTTTCCAGACCTCCTCTCTAGTTCCTCTTCGGTTTTGACCTCTCCTTCGGGTCACAATTACCCTTGAGAAGTCCTAAGCTCAGGTTTGTGTTTCAAATATCTTTGATCTCTAAAATCTAAATTTTTGGATTGAGCTCCCCTTCTGGACCTCACTCTTGTTTGGGCATTCCATTATGCCCAGATCTCCCTCTTGCGGGGCCATCTCTTGGAGCTCAGGTCCTCCTGTGTCTGGAACTCTCTTGCGAGTCTATACCTCTTGTGTGTCAAGACTACCCTTGTATTTGGGCCACCTCTTTATTGGTTTCAATCTCTTCAAGGTTTAGACCTTCTTGTTGCCTAGGCATTTCTTTTATGTCCAGACCCCTCCCTTGCTTGGACACTCCTTTAGGACCAGACCTCTCTCATGTTCATTTGGGCCTCCTTGTGTCCACTTGAACTTCCCTCTTGTTCACATAGACCTCCTGTGTCCACCTAAACTTTTCGTGTGTTCCTAAGGACCTTCTTGGTCCTTCATCCTGGCAGTCGGGACCTCTCCGGGTTCATCCTGACCGCCAAGACCTCCCTTCGTCTGGATCTGATGGTCCAGACCTCCCCTTCGTTTGGATCCAAGGGTCCGGACCTCCTTTGTTTTGTCCTCCTCTAGTCCAGACCTCCTTGGGTCTAGACCTCCCAAGCGCTTGGACCTCCCTGGGTCCCGATCTTCCCCTTTGGGTCTTCTTTGGCTTAAAACCTTCCCAAGCCTATGCCACCCTCATGTTCATCTGAGTTCCATTGGAACCCTGTTGAAGCTTTCTGTGTTTACTTGGACTTTTCTTCGTTGCTTGTATCCTTGAAACCTTCTCTGGAGGTTCTCTTCGGTACCAACCCGGTAGTACCGCCCGCACCTTGCGGTGCTACCGCTTCTTAGGACCTCCTCCTTATTCACTTAGACCTCCCCGTGTCCTTCAGGACCTCCCCCTGTCCTCTAAGACCTCCCATACCTTTATTGGACCTCCCCATGTCCTCTAGGACCTCCCCTTACCTTTATTGGACCTCCCCATGTCCTCTAGGACCTCCCCTTACCTGTATTGGACCTCCCCGTGCCCTTCAGGACCTCCCCAGGTCCTCCAGGACCTCCTCCTTGACAATTTGCACCTATATCACTTGTGAATCGTCCGATTTGAGTTGGACGGTTTGATCATGGTGAGACGTTCGGATGATCCGAACGTCCCACCCTCTCTGAGCCTTAGATCTTGGCTGGACGGTCCGAACGTCCCAACCATTTTGGACCGTCTGATTCAGTTCAAAGGCTGAGATCTAACGCTCACTCTGGTGGTCCGAACGGCCCAATCATTTTGGGCGGTCCGATTGAAATCCAGCGGCTCCGACCTCCCCCTTGGAGATCTTAACCGTCCAGACCTCCCTCCTTGTAGATATGGCCGTTAAGACCGCCCCCTTAGGGATCTTAACCGTCCAGGCCTCCCTCCTTGCAGATCTGGCCGTTAAGACCTCCCCCTTGGAGATCTTAACCGTCCAGACCTCCCTCCTTGCGGATCTGGCCATTAAGACCTCCCCCTTGGAGATCTTAACCGCCCAGACCTCCCCCTTTGCGGATCTGACCGTTAGGACCACCCCTTGGAGATCCTAACCGTTCAAGACCTCCTCCTTTGATTAGATCCTGACCATCCAGACCTCCCCCTTGATTCCATCTAACCGTCAGGACCTCCCATGTAGGTGAGGATCTCCTCCTACCTTTGTAGACCTCCCCGTTTACATTTAATCTTGACCGTTGGACCTCCCTTCCGGAGATCCAACCATCTAGACCTCCCTTGCAGGTGAGGATCTCCTCCTACCTTTGCAGACCTCCCCGTTTGCATTTGATCTTGATTGTTGGACCTCCCTTCCGGAGATCCAACCGTCTAGACCTCCCTTGCGGGTGAGGATCTCCTCCTACCTTTGCAGACCTCCCCGTTTGCATTTGATCTTGACCGTTGGACCTCCCTTCCGGAGATCCAACCGTCAAGACCTCCCTTGCGGGTGAGGATCTCCTCCTACCTTTGCAGACCTCCCCGTTTGCATTTGATCTTGACCGTTGGACCTCCCTTCCGGAGATCCAACCGTCTAGACCTCCTTTGCGGGTGAGGATCTCCTCCTACCTTTGCAGACCTCCCCGTTTGCATTTGATCTTGACTGTTGGACCTCCCTTCCGGAGATCCAACCGTTTAGACCTCCCTTGCGGGTAAGGATCTCCTCTTACCTCCGCAGACCTCCTTTTTGGAGATCCAACCGTCAGGACCTCCCCAGTGGGTGAGGACCTCCCCTTGTCCTCTGCGGGACCTCCTCAAGGTATCCGCAGGATCTCCTTTGCGGGTCTTGGCTGGACCTACTTGGCAGTCACACCTAGTTTTCTTTTATCCTTTGACTGAGTCCTTGTGCATGGAAGTCTTCCCCACATTTAATGCCTGTTGTATCGCATTAAATGCTACCACTTTTGCAGTACCGTGACATGCTTTTGTCACATTTCTTACCTGCCCTCATGGTCCTTTCTACCAACTCCTGAACACCGTAGCATGGAAAAGCTCCAGGGCTCCAGCTATATATAGCTTGGGCAGCCCTTCCTTTCTCATTTTTCCTCATTTTCACTCCCTGGCTCAACCAAGCATTCTCTAGACCTCCTCCAACAAGCTCGTTGGACCTCCTCCTGACCTCCCAATCTCTCTGTTGGTTTACCTTGGAGTTTTATTAAGATTTCTTTTGGATCTTGTTGGAGCTTTATTTGAGTATCTGGTTTCCAACGTGTAGATTACGAAGGCTGTGAGGAGCCAGAGTTCTGTGCAGGGGAGGAAAAAGCTCAAGACTTTGAGCAAGGCAAGTTACACTCTTGATCATATTGCACCCATTACTTCAAGATATTTATGTCGGTTTTCAAAGATGTATGCACGCTTACTTTACTAATTTATTTCAATGCCTATCTTTCAATTCCTAGCTATGCCTAGTCCCTTGGTATGGCCACTGTCTATGTTGAATCAACCCCATTGTCACCCTAGATAAAATCTGGTTCTTGCAATAGTGAGGACCCGAGGCTTTTGAAAAATGGAATGCTTAGTCTTGCTTAGACCAAAATCTTGATTTGGGAAGTTTTGGCCAAAAATATCACTTGTTCAAATGATTTGGGCCATGACATTGGTGTGTCATGGAGATTTCGGCCATGGCATTGGTGTGCCATGGGGGATTTACAAATGGCCATGGCATTGGTGTGCCATGGAGGCTTGAAAGGCAAAGTAATGGAAAATGATTTGGACTTAGGCGAAGCTGGTTGTTTGGTTGGTGCAAGTTTATGCACGGGGGTCGTGTGATCCGATGTCCCGGGGTTGAGGTTTGTCGCCCAAGTCAGTTAAGGACCGGTCTTTGAGACACCTCTTGCTAGGCCTATAATGGGCTATGCCACAATCGTGCAACCACATGTCTCCAGTGTGGGGCGTGGGATCTGGCCGAATAATTTGCAAAGTTCCATCATGGTTGATTCGGATGGTGTGTGGGTGGTCTTTTATGGCCTGTCTTTTATGACTATGTAATTCCCACTGGCTCAAGAGGGGGCCCTATTACGGGGCGAAACCTTAGAGTAGGATGGATTGTGGTGGAATGATGCATTGTAAAGGCCTTGTCATGTGCTCTAGACCTCTCACCAAAGGAAGTGTGAGGTGGTATCGACGGATGGCAAACAAACTAGAGAATTCATGTCATGTGGGTAAAGTGTACAACCTCTGCAGATTGTAAATCTATTCGAATAGCCGTGTCCGCGGTCATGGACATGCTGGCAATGTCACTCAAAGTTAGATCTTGGTTTTGGTTTTCAAAGGACTTGTAAAATGGTTTTGGATTGCTATCCAAACGGGAAATGGGCGGGAAGCCATGTGACAGGAGGGTATCCTTCACCATCTTGATGATGAATGTTATCCAACTGAAAATGGAATTTGCAAAAATGAATTTTAACTATTGTATCCTGCCTTGAAACTTCGTACTTGTAATTGAAATAAAATGGGCTTTATGCAAATTAACCCTAATATGCCTCCCCTTGATATATCCCTATGCATGTCATTCTGTTAGGTGACGGGTGTAACTTGCGAGCACGGTAGTTGTGCTCACTCTTGCTTGATTGATGAATTGAGCAGGTGAAGACTTCTTCGATGATGAGGATGACCAAATCAATTAGGCCGCACCCTCCAGCCAATCACCTGTGGTGTAATGGATGGAGTCTCCCTTTTGGTTTTCCGCTGTGTTTTGTGCTCTTGGTTGCTGGAGCTTGTAAGCAACCCTTGTAATCAACTCTCTTTTGATGTTAATAAAGTTTTTGTGGATGTGTATGTTATCACTTGCTTGCTGTGAGAACTGGTCGATGATCCTTGGGGACCAGTTTAGATCGTAGTGGACTTGAGGCTCGTCCCCAAGCCCCACGACCTCCTTGGGTTGGTTCCTCACGGACCTCCCTGAGGTCAGTGTGTGGAGCTTGGGGAGGTCTGAGGTCCAACGACCTCCTCGGGTCAGGACCCCAGACCTCCGGGTGGTCCTCCTGGACCTCTCGGGAGGTCTGCGGTCCTACCGGGATGTCCCCTGGGACGTCGTGGGAGTCCTTTACGGACCTCCCAAGAGGTCCTGAGGGACCTCCCGGGTGTGCCCTGGGCCGGGTCGTCACATGTTACTTTTGAACCTGGTGATCTTGTGTGGCTACACTTGCGTAAAGAACAATTCCCTGAATTGAGAAAGTCTAAACTCATGCCTCATGCAGATGGTCCTTTTAAAGTGCTTGAACATATTAATGATAATGCATATAAGTTAGACTTGCCTATAGATTTCGGGGTTAGCCCCACCTTTAACATTGCATATTTGCGACCTTTGTTAGGCGCAGAGGATGAGCTTGAGTCAAGGATGACTCCAATTAAAGAAGGGGAGGATGATGAGGACATCACTTCTACTGATATGAACACTCCTCTTGTTGCTGCCATGAATGATGTGCATGGTCCAATTACTCAGGCACGTGCTCATCAACTCAATTATCAGGTAAATTCGTTTCTAGGGCTGGGTGTATTATTTAAGAACTCTATGATGCTGCCTAATCGAGATGATTTGCTTGTGCTTAGGAATCTAGGAATGGACAGTAAGGAGTTGATGTGCATCAAGGAAGGAGAAGGCAATAACAATGGCCACAATTCCAACGAGGACTTTGGGACTTTAAAGCCACCCTAAAGGAGATGAAGAATTTATGGCCTCCAACTCAAAAAGTTTCGGCCACCCTCTACTTGGTGCTATGCCACCTTTCCTTAGCCTACAAGGCTTATATCCGAATCCCCTTAAGGCTTAGTTTGAGTCAAACTCTGTAATGGGCTTATGTGGCCCATGTAGCCCATATGGCCGGTCACCTAGGGTTTCAGGTACTGTTCACATAGGACTATTCATGTGTGAATAGTGCCGCCACCCCTCCCGGCCTCTTCCTCCTTTACATAGTGGCTGCCATCCCTTAGTTTCGGTGGGTTTATTTTTATTATTATTCTGCATAGCAGTTTCGCTGCACGTTCGGTTTGAGAAACCCCAACTTTGTGAGCTTAATCCTTATTCGCAATACAATTTCTGATTGCATCTTCTACTCTCTTGCTTGTGTTCTCGATTCGCTTGCAGGAGATAGCCTTCTTGGCGAGGTCAACTGCGTTCGGCACGGTTGATAACCATCAGAGCAGTGGTGTAGTGATTGTGAGGGGTTCGATCCGTTTTGGTAGGAGACTTTGGATCATCAACGTCGTGTTCTCCACAATTGACATATCACTACCTTTCGGAAGATTGGCCCACAATCACATTAGGTGGTATCAGAGCAAAGGTTGTCCGTTAGGTAATCACAATTCTTCCCCCTTTTAGATAGTTGCTGTTCATCGTCCTAAAAACTCTAAAAAATTAGCCCCACAAAAAATTTTGTTCATCGTGTTCTTCTGCTGTCCCATCACCCTTTGTGCCTTTGCAATTTCCGTTCTTGGATTTGTGTTGTTGAATTTGTGTCCTTTGTCTAAGTCTTGTTGCTGGTTTAGAGTCGTGTTCTTGGTCTCTAGTCATCATCCTCTACTACCACGCCGACACCAAATGTCTGCCGCGCCAACCAGATCGCCCCGTCGCTCATCCCTGCCGCGGCCACCAATTTGCCCTGCCACCAACGCTACTGCGGCACTCCAGCACATTACCACCGCGGCACTCTAGCAACTTGCTGCCGCGGCACACCAGCACCTTGCCGCCATTGCACCTCGCACTGTCGCGACAGCCAAAGTCTCTGCCGCAGCAAACCCTAACCAAGATTGGTTTTGGTTTGTGACAGAAAAAAAAAGAAAAAAAAGAAAAGAGGTTGTTTTCGTGTTGCCAAAAAGATTCATCTGACTTCGGCAACACGATAAAAAAAATCAAAGTTTAGAGAGAGAGAGAGAGAGAGAGAGAGAGAAAGGAATTCGATTACCTTTATACCCCCTGCCTTTTACAAAAAGTTTGTGACCCATATAACTTGGTGAATTCAGGTTTGGTCAAGAAGCTTGGCTTGACCACACGTGCGCATCCTCACCAGTACCACATTCAGTGGTTCAACAACAGCGGTAAGGTGAAGGTAACAGAATCTGCAAGAGTGCATTTTTTTCATTAGTTCCTATCATGATGTTGCTGATTTCGACGTAGTGCCTATGCAAGCCTGCTCACTTTTATTAGGTTGTCCATGGGAATTTGATACCGATGCAACTCATCATGGTAGAAGTAATAAGTACTCTCTTATGCACAAAGGAAAGAAAATAATTTTGCTACCTTTGACACCTGCTGAAATTGTGAAATGTGATAAAGAGATAGCTGAAAATGAGAGAAAAGAATGTGAACATGAATTTGAAAATCAGTAAGTAGTGAAGAACGTTTTCTCACCTAAGAAAGAGAAGTTGGCACCTAGTTCTAGGACTGAGGGAATTAAATTAAAGGGTTGTGTCATGCTTGCAACCAAATCTGATATTGTTGAAATTTTTTATAATGATATGCCATGCTATGCTTTGATATGCAAAGATACTTTATTTTCACTTGATGATATATCTAGCTCTTTGTCGTCTGCTGTCACTAACCTTTTGCAAGCATATGAGGATGTGTTTCTAGCTGAGATACCCCCGGGACTACCACCTATCAGAGGGATTGAACACTAAATTGACTTAATTTCGGGAGCGACTTTGCCAAACCGTGCGGCGTATAGGACCAATCCGAAGGAGACTAAGGAAATTCAGCGATAAGTCCAAGATCTTTTGGACCGAGGGCACATACGGGAAAGCATTAGTCCTTTTGTTATTCTTGTTCTTTTGGTTCCTAAGAAAGATGGTAGTTGGCGTATGTGTGTTGATTGTAGAGCCATTAATAATATCACAATATGGTATCGTCATCCTATTCCTAGGTTAGATAATATGCTTGATGAGTTGAGTGGTTCTATTCTTTTCACAAAGATTGACTTGCGTAGCGGGTACCACTAGATTAGAATGAAATTAGGAGGTGAATGGAAAATGACATTTAAAACTAAGTTCGGGCTATATGAGTGGTTAGTGATGCCTTTTGGTTTAACTAATGCACCTAGCACTTTCATGCGTTTGATGAACGAAGTTTTGCGTGCTTTCATTGGAAAATTTGTGGTGGTTTATTTTGATGATATTCTGATCTATAGCAAGTCATATGAAGAACACCTAGATCATTTACGTGCTATTTTTAATGCTTTGAGAGATGCACGTTTGTTTGGTAACCTTGAGAAGTGCACCTTTTGCACGGATCGAGTCGCTTTCTTGGTTATGTTGTTACTCCACAGGGCATTGAAGTTGATCAAGCCAAGATCATTGCTATCTAGAGCTGGCCGCCTCCTAAAATGGTCACACAAGTGCGGAGTTTTCTCGGGCTCGCTGGTTTCTATCGGCGTTTTGTTCGGGATTTCAGCACCCTCGCTGCACCGCTGAATGAGCTTACAAAGAAGGGTGTTCCTTTTACTTGGGGCACCATACAACAACAAGCTTTCGACGCTCTCAAAGATAAGTTGACACATGCCCCTTTGCTTCAACTTCCTGATTTCAGCAAGACTTTTGAATTAGAATGTGATGCTAGTGGTATAGGTCTTGGTGGTGTGTTAATTCAAGAAGGAAAACATGTTGCTTACTTTAGTGAAAAATTAAGTGGGCCTAGTTTGAACTATTCTACCTATGATAAATAATTATATACTCTAGTTTGAACTTTGGAAACATGGCAGCATTATTTATGGCCTAAAGAGTTTGTAATACATTCTGATCATGAATCTTTGAAGCATATTCGAAGTCAAACCAACCTGAACCGTAGACATGCTAAGTGGGTTGAGTTTATTGAGTCTTTCCTCTATATCATTAAACACAAAAAGGGCAAAAAAAATGAAATAGCTGAGGCATTGTCCAGGAGATATACCATGCTTTCACAACTTGACTTCAAAATCTTTAGATTAGAGACAATAAAAGAGCAAGTGCATGATGCTGATTTTAAAGATGTGTTGCTCAATTGTCAAGAGGGAAAGGGTTGGAATAAATTTGTGGTGTATGATGGGTTCGTGTACCATCCTAACAACCTTTAATATCCCAAAGTTCATTACCAAAATAAAAATAAATAAAGTTATTATTTTATTAGATTTTCTAAAATTTCAAAGAGTTTTATTACTTTACTTGAATTTCTGAAGTTTTAAAAGTCAAAAATAATTTATTGAAGTTTTTAAAGTTTTATTTGATTTAAATTAAAAAAATAAAATTCAATTAATTTCTAGAATTTTAAAAGCTTTTCCTTAATTATGTTAAAGACAAAATAAATTTAATGGCAAAATCTGTCACCAAATAATAGTTGGAAATATTTTATTTAATTCCAAAATGTCTTTGAGAATTTCTATGAATTTTCTCATAATTTTTGGAATTTATTTGCTATTTTCTAAAGCCCTTTTTAATTATCAGTTTTATTTAAAAGGTTAAATCATTTAAAATCATCAAAACAGTGTTTGGGCCGAATTCGGTTCGACCCATCTCCCTTCACGTGTGCACATGGCCTGGTCAGCCCAGCTTTCCCCGCGCGCCTCCTCGATCCATCACGACCATTGGATCGTCATCGAACGGTCGCGACCCGCTCCGCTTCTTTCCTTTCTTTTTCTTCTGTCGACAAGTGGGGCCGTGATGAATAGGGTCGTCTCCCACCTCTTTCCTTCTTCCTCATGTCACCTTCCTTTCTCGCCCGCACTGACCGCCATGGACAAATTTGAAAAACTTCCATACGCATTCGAATCCGGCCGTATATCCCTAATTGTTGCGCGCATTCAATTCTTGGATCCCCTCTGCCTCCGACACGGCCCTCTCTTTCCTTTCCTTCACCCCGAACCCCCCTAATTTCTCTAGCAACGCCGCACGACCTTCGTGCTCTCCACGCCGCCTTGGCCATGCCCGTGCCCTATAACTAGGAGCATCGGGAGCACCTCCATCACCTCATCCCAACGCCCCAAACCACCGCTCTCCTCCTCTCTCCTAGTGCCCAGATTTTGAAGTTTCTGGCTGGCGGTGAAACTTAATTCCTTCTTCGATTCTGGCGCCACTGTCTACGCTCCGCCCTCGTCTCCGCCACCGTTGGCATCACGACGTCACCGCGAACACGATGCAGTCACTCACTTCCTCGGAGAACCCCTAGAGCCCCAACACCGCCGCAAGCCTGACTCCGCCACTGCTAAAGCCTTCTCCGCCAGCCAACCAACCTCACCGCCGAGCATCTAAGGTAAGCACCGCGATCAGTGAAGCCCCTCTCTCGTTTGGACCTCCCCCCCCCCTCTCGGTTGGACCTCCCTCTTAGGCCAAGACCTCTGGGTGGTCCTGGGAGACCTCCGGGTGGTCCTAGAGACTGGCCACGACCTCCCCAATGACCACGACCTCCCCGATGATCACGACAATCCCATTGGTTGGACCACCCTCCCGAGTTTTGACTAGCCCCACATGTTAGTGACTCCGGGATTTTTGTTTTAAAATAATTCGGCCGAAAAATCCTTTTTCTGAGGGCTGAAGTCATAAATCATAATTTCCTTTAGGAAAATAAATCAAGAAATTCTGTAAAATCTAATTTAGGGTTTTATTTTAGTTTTAAACTTCTAGGAGCTCGTATTTCTTCATACGAACTCCGATTTAGGTGATTCAAATTTATAAATTCATATAAATTCAAGATCTAGCTAACTAAACTAAAATTATTTAATTTGGAGTTCATTTGAATTCTATTTTAAATTTTGTTTGAATTTGGCTTATTTTCGCGTATAGATTTCGACGACTTCGGAGAGTCAGATTTCAACACCATTTGAGAGCAACTAATTGAGCAAGGCAAGTTACATCTTTGATCTATTTGATCCCATTATTTCAAATTATTTAAATTCTATTTTAAATTATTACTGCATGCTTAATTATATTCAGTAATTTAAATTCCTGTTTTAAATTATAGTTATGCCTAAATCCTTTGTAAGGCCAATATTGATATTGAATCAAACATATTGTCACCCTAGATAAAACCTAGTTGATACGATAGTATGAACTGGGATCATTTTGAGAAAAATTATGCTTAGTGATGTTTAGACCTAAAAGTATTTGATTTGGGGGAATTCTAGCCAAATGATCAATTGTTGTTTAAAAGTCTATGGCATTGGTTTTGTCATGGAAGATTTTGCAAATGATTTTGAAAAGCTTAAAGGAAAAGTTGGTTTGTACTTGGGCGAAATGGATGGTTGGTGGGTGCGGTTTATGCACGAGCTCAATCCGGGTATGGATTGAGACCTAGGGGTTATTTTGGAAGTCGCCCAAGTCAGTTAAGGACTGGTCTTCGAGCCGCATCTTGCTAAGCCACATCGTACTACCACATGTCCTGAGTGGGCGGGACTTGGCTAACTAATTTGTAACATTCCATCGTGGTCGTGCCATCTGGTTGCGTGGGTGTCTATTATAACCTACTTTTTTGTATTCCCACCTGGCGCAAGAGGGGAATTAAATCCGGCGGGTTTTTATCCAATGGAAGCGAAACCTTAGTGAGGCAGGACTACGTTGGGATGGCGCATTGTAAAGGCCTTGTGATAATCTCTTAGTCGCACACCTTCGGAAGTGTGTGGACGGACAGTATAAGTTGATTATCTCTTGTGAGTAAAGTTGTACAACCTCTGCAGAGTGTTAAGAACTATTCAAATAGCCGTGTCCACGGTCATGGACATGCTTGGCAAAGCCACTCAAAGTTAGACTTTGATTTTGTTTTCAAAAGACTTTATCAACTAGCTTATGCAAATGGGAAATTGGCAAGAAGCCATGTGATAGGAGGGTATTCTTCACCATTCTTGTGTGAATGTTATCTGACTATGAAACTTGAGAATTTATAAAATGGATTTTAGTTATAGAATAACTGCTTTGGAACTTAGTACAAGTATTTAAAGAAAACATTGCTTTATGCAAATTCAACCAATAAGCCTTCCTTTGATATATCCTTGCATGCATTAACTCTGTTATTAGGTGTAACTTGCAAGCATGGAAGTTGTGCTCATCATTGCTTAATGTAAATAAATTTCAGAGGAGAAGGACTTTGCTATCGGTGTGGATCTCGACGACTTGGCCGCTACTCCAGTCGATTGCCTGTGGCAGATCAGCTGGACTCCACTACTTCTTCATCTTCTGCTGTGTTCTTTATTGTTGGCTTGTAAGCCTTTCTTATAATAAACTCTGTTGATTATTAATAAAGTTGTGCAATTTATGGATGTTACCATATCTGTTTGCTGTGTGAACTAGCTACTGATCATGAGACTAGTTTAGAAATGCACAGAGGATTTGGGGTGTTACTCCCGGGTCCGACACAAGCTATGCATTCCAGCTAGCTCCATTCGTATTTTGTTGTTACAGGAGGCGCATGGAGGAGGATTGATGGGTCACTTTGGCGTGAAGAAGACCGAGGACATTCTGACCCACCACTTTTATTGGCCAAAGATGAGGCATGACGTCGAACGCTTCATTGCCCACTGTACCACGTGCCAAAAAGCTAAGTCTCGACTTAATCCTCATGGTTTATACATGCCTCTTCCTGTTCCAAGCACACGTTGGGAAGATATTTCTATGGAGTTTGTTTTAGGGCTGCCTAGAACAAAGAAGGGGAGGGATAGTATTTTTGTTGTTGTGGATAGATTCTCTAAGATGGCTCATTTTATATCATATCATAAAAGTGATGATGCTACAAATGTTGCTGATTTGTTCTTTAAGGAAATTGTTCGCTTGCATGGTATTCCGAATACGATAGTTTCAGATCATGATGCTAAATTTCTTAATCATTTTTGGAGAACTTTATGAGCTAAGTTGGGGACTAAGCTACTATTTTTCACTACTTGTCATCCCCAAACCGATAGACAAACTGAGGTAGTCAATAAAACATTGTCTACTATGCTTAGGGTTGTGCTTAAAAAGAACTTAAAAATGTAGGAGGAATGTTTGCCTTATGTGGAATTTGCTTATAATCGCTCGCTGTATTCTACCACAAAGAAGTGCCCTTTTGAGATTGTTTATGGTTTTTATACCTCGTGCACCTTTCGACTTGTTGCCTCTTCCAGCTTCAGACAAGGTAAATTTTGATGCGCAATAACGTGCTGATTTGATACTTAAGATGCATGAGACAACTAAAGAGAACATTGAGATTATGAATGCTAAATATAAAGTTGCTGGTAGTTAGGGATGCAAGCATGTTACTTTTGAACCTGGTGATCTTGTGCGGTTACACTTGCGTAAAGAACGATTCCCCGAATTGAGAAAGTCTAAACTCATGTCTCATGCAGATGGTCCTTTTAAAGTGCTTGAACGTATTAATGATAATGCATATAAGTTTGACTTGCTTGCAAATTTCGGGGTTAGCCCCACCTTTAACACTGCAGATTTACGACCTTTCTTGGGCACAGAGGATGAGCCTGAGTCGAGGACGACTCCAACTCAAGAAGGGGAGGATGATGAGGACATCACTTCTACTAATATGAACACTCCTCTTGCTGCTGCCATGAATGATGTGCAAGGTCCAATTACTCGGGCACGTGCTCGTCAACTCAATTATCAGGTAAATTCGTTTCTAGGGCTGAGTGTATTATTTAAGAACTCTATGATGCTGTATAATGGAGATGATTTGCTTGTGCTTAGGAATCTAGGAATGGACAGCAAGGAGTTGATGTGCATCAAGGAAGGAGAAGGCAATAACAATGGCCACAATTCCAACGAGGACTTCAGGACTTTAAAGCCACCCTAAAGGAGATGAAGAATTTGTGGCCTCCAACTCAAAGAGTTTCGGCCACCCTCTACTTGGTGCTGCGCCACCTTTCCTTAGCCTACAAGGCTTGTATCCGAATCCCCTTAAGGGTTAGTTTGAGTCAAACTTTGTAATGGGCTTATTTGGCCTATGTAGCCCATATGGCCGGTCACCTAGGGTTTTGGGTACTGTTCACATGGCACTATTCATGCGTGAACAGTGCCGCCGCCCCTCCCTCTTCCTCCTTTACATAGTGGCCGCCATCCCTTAGTTTCGGTGGGTTTATTTTTTTGATTATTCTACATAGCAGTTTCGCCGCACGTTCAGTTTGAGGAACCCCAACTTTGTGAGCTTAATCCTTATTCGCAATACAATTTCAGATTGCATCTTCTACTCACTTGCTTGTGTTCTCGATTCACTTGCAGGAGATAGCCGTCTTGCCAAGGTCAACCATGTTCGGCACAGTTAATAACCATCGGAGCAGTTGTGTACTGATTGCGAGGCATTCAATCCATTTTGGTTGGAGCCTTTGGATCATCAACGTCGTGTTCTCCACAATCGAAATAATACCTCCCTTTTTTAATTTTACAGAAATAATACTATGTCGCTCTACTGTTCAGCAACTTGGAACTAGTCGCTCAACCATTGGGCGACTGACCCAAGTCGCCCAACGATAGAGCTACACGTGGAGTAGTCGCCTGGTGGTTGAGCGACTTATGGAAGTCGATGAACAGTTGGGCGATTACTCCATGTGTCGCTCGACCGCTGGGCGATTTAAAATAATAACATTATTATTTTATTAATCCAATAGAAACAATTATGGGGGAATAAATGGCAATTTTTGGAGGTAATACATTTAGCAAATCTTGTTTGTAGGTTGTCAATTTTTTTGGAAATAAAAGGGTGGTGACAAGGTTGGTTGGTCCGTTTGTGATTTTTGTAGAATCTCAAGGGTACGAAATCTGTTAGACTCACAATAACATTTTATGATCATCATATGTTGTTGTAGTGTGGTAAATTTCTGAAGAATTTTGTGAGGATGTTGAGGTAGCAATGATTCATAAGTAGGACGGTAAGTGATATTGTTGTGTGCCAGGGAATTCATACACGGTGGAGAACTTTCAGAGCAATGGCGTAACGATAATAACATGACAATTGATCCGACAAGGGGGTTACATCGCACGCCGTGGAACTAACCAAGAACTGTACATGCATGCCTTTATATAATTAGAAATACATGGGACATATGGATGAAGAGGGTCAAACTATTGCGTGGAACGTGGCCATTTGCCCTTGTGGCCTAGCTCGGCGTTGTACTCCTCGTCTTGTGCCTTACCTTTTGCTGTGATAGCCCTCTTCCGCTCCCTCTCCGTGTCGCGTCGCCTGGTGTGCTCGCGCTCCTGCTCCTTGTGTAGCCTCTCCCGCCTCTTCATCTCCTCCATCTCGACCTGCAGCTCTTCAAGGCACCTTTCACGGCCCTCGCAGTCCTCCCTAGCCCACCTCTTCCATGACAGCAGCATCCACATGTCGTAGGGGTGGATCTTATCATCGATCCACTGGCTGAAGTCACATAGGCGCGGTGGAGACTACGGTGGGTAGAGAGACGTGGTTACGGCGTAACGACAAGCAAAATAGTGGTGTGCACTGAAATGCGATTTCATTACCAACTACCTGTGGCTCGGTGTATCAAACCTGCGATCGGGGTAGTCTACGCAGTAGTTTGGGCAGTACCAATAGCGCAGCCCAATGGACCACTCGTTGATTGATTTGACACACTTATAGGCATCCCGACACCAGTAAAGGGGAGGCGCCACCCCCGTCGGGGGCCCTTTTAGAGGGCGTTCAGCGGGCATAGACGGGGGGTGCAGCTCGACCTAAAATCGTTGGGAGTACTGCGAGGCAACCTCCTTAGATCGAAGAGCTTCGGAGGTGGGTGGTGAGTGTAAGCCTGCTGACTAAACACCCTGTGGCGAGCGTCGATTTGCTGGGGAGCCTCCCAGTCCTTCGAAAGCTCATGGATGTGCTCCCATTCTTTCTCCTTGTCCATGTTATCTAGGTAGTGTTGATAGTGTTGTTGGTGTGGAGTTCCTAGCTGAGTAGCGCTGTGTTTATAGTGGCAGGGGACGCATCTGTAGTGGCTCTATAGCGATAGTCGAGTGGTCTCTTCATTCTTTACAGAGAGTGGTCACATCTTGCTTTGTAGAGAGTGGTAGAAATTGGCAGTCTCACCTTGGTCAATTAAGGACTTAACTTCGCTACTATTGAACTGAGCCATAACTGTACGACCACATGCCTGGTATGGGACATGCCTAACTTAGTAATGTACGGAGTCTTGACATTGATTACTCAGGCGGATAGGTTAAGCTGTGTGCCAGGGTAGAGGTGTGATTATGTCTGTGTGACGATTCACATTTATGAGCGGTTCACCGAGTCCAGGTCCAATGGTGTGCGATGGGCCAACAACCTATGTGAGGGTTTGGTGCCATCAGTATTGCACAACAGGGGGGTGTCAATTGTTAAGATGAAGTTTTAGAAAGGTTTTATTATGATTACTTAATCGTATACTTTTATGGCAAGTCATGGCAGACATGATGAGTTAATTGTATCTTGTGGGTAAAGTGCACACACCTCTATAGAGTGTTAACAATCTATTCAAATAGTCGCGTCCTCGATCATGGACATGTTCAGGGATTTCACATGAGGGGTAGATTTTCCTAAAATAATTGGGAGGGGCATCTGTGTGAGTAAACTTATATAGCTGCGTGAAAGAAACTGATTAGGTTATGTGAGCTTTGTAAAAATACTTGTTAAAATTATTATTGTTATTTGTTTTAAATTAAGCTTTTAATCTATTATTCATATTCAACTACAACTGTTGCTTTTATGCAAAAAAAAAAACCATAGATGCCGTATCATTTGGAACAATCCATCATCTATAGTTGCATTCTATGGTGCGACTTGCTGAGTACTCTATGTACTCATTCTTGCTATAAACAATGTTGTTCAGTTGAGAAGGCTACAACAAGTCATCGTCGGTCAACAAGGTCTACTTCAAGGATCGTGGAGAACTAGGTCGCGCTACCCAGTCGATTGCACGTGGGCATATGGATGGGCTTCACTGAAGTTATTATGTTTCCTTCTGCTGCAACTTATTTGAGTTATTCGCCTTTGAGGCATTAATTATAAGATTTCAACTTAAGGTCATTACTCTAATAGTTATTGTTATTTGCCTATGCAATAGTTATTTTTGCATATGGAATAATATTTCATCGATGTTGTCACTGTGTGCACTAGCGTCATCCTTGACTAGTACAGTATACACAGAGGGTCCAGATTTACATATTTGGGTCCCGACAGATATGTTGGACCGAAAAGGCGACTAGAGGTGGGATGAATAGGAGCACGCTCACTTTTTCACAAAGATCGGATTCAACACGAATGTCACTCCAATAGCTATGAAGATCAATCTACAAGTACAACAGAAGACTTGTATTGTATCCAAACCAAAATCCCCAAAGCAAAAACCAAAAACCAAAACCCTAAACAGAGGTGCGGTCTGACAGACAACCAATGTGCGGTCTGGCCGCTCTGGCCGGACTGACCAGCGGCAAAGACTCGGACTGATCGGCGGACGGACTAACCAATGGCAAAGACACAGACTGACAGGTGAACGGACTAACCGGCGGCCAAATCTCGGACGGACCGACTTCACGATGAATAGCACAAGCAGCCCGAAAATCAAAACTCAAATCGGCCTAACTTTTGATTCACACGGCCAAACTCCACAAAACTTGAACCATATCTTTTCTAAGATATTATGAACCTATTCCAATCAAGGATCGCAGAGATCCATGCCAAAGTTCCTATCTTTTTCAGTTTGAACGAAGGTGGTTCAAAAACCGAGTCAAAACAAAAACATGATCTAGAGACTTGCTCGTGGGTGAATGATGATCAAGATGATCTTAGATGGGTTCCCACATGTTACAGCAAGTTAGATCAAGGCAAAAAATCAAGCACAAACTTGCGGATCAAAGAAAGACCCCAAATCGCCAAATAGAGAGAAAGAGAGCAAATGGACTCATCTTTGAGAGAACTTTCTTTGGATTGATTTGATATGGTATTGGTTTACAGCCACTCCATCAATGGAGGATAAAGACTCAATACATGAGCACAAAATCAAATCCAACTCTCTAGAACCCTAACTTCCACTAATCCTCTCCCTAAGCAAACTAGGGTTTCAAAATAATGAAACTATTGAAGGGGGTGCAGCCACCTCCCTCCTCTATTTATAGTGGAGGCTTAAACCTTCTAGAAGCATTAACCCTAATGGGCTCCCGTTAAGGCCCACACACAAACGGGTCACATACGCACGTATTTTAAAGCAACGTCTTTATCTCCTCTTAACCTAATCCACTTCATCATGCGCCGTCTTGTGCCGCGGGTTGGCAAAAGGTCACCAAGGCGGTATTTGGTAAAATTACCAAAATACCCCTTCTCGATCTTTTTGCAAAGACCGAGTCCCATCTTCGTGAAGCACCTCCCACGCTTCGCCACGTGTAGGTTAATCCAGCGGCTCTCTTCATGTCGGCAAGTCTCTCCCATCCAGCTCCCACCGAAACCACCATGGCACTTGCACTGACCCTCGCACCGAACTGCTCGTTTGGTCACCTTTGTCCCTTTTGCGCCATGCTTGACTCCATTGACCTCACCCGGCATCCCTGATCGTTCTAGACCTCAGCTCTCTAGGATTCGTCCCGATCATCCTCGCCGTTGACCGTCATTGACTTCAAAGCAACCCGCGCAACAATAGACAAAGAAATTGATTCCGGGAACAAGTTCTTCACAACTTGACCCACGTTAGTCAAAACATGCATCATGCAACACATATGCCATGAAACCCATGAACTTGACCTAACCCAACACTCATCGCCACCGATTGGCCGATGATCAGCAAGAACCCAGTCAGACCGCCATTAAAAGGCCGGTCTAACCGCTGGCCGGTCGGACCGTGTGTCCAATGCCGGTCTGACCACACCTGTACTGATAGCACATTAAACTTTGCCGAAAACTCGTGTTTCGATAAATTGTTAACGACATTGCCAATTGTAACATCATCCTAAGATCGTGCACATATCCCCATGATATCCACAATCTCCCTCTTGATGAACACATTGGCAATTTCCAACAAATGCAAATTTTGAGGTTTGAAAAGTAAAAGCTCGATGTTTTCGCACAAAGGCACAACTTGGTCCAAATGCAAGAGACGGCAATGGAAATGACCAAGTTGGCTTCAGAATAGCATCAGCAAGTGAGATAAGGCAAAAGAAAGCGAGAAAGCTTAATTTTCCATAAAAGAGTCAAAATCTCACTTAAGATCCATATAAAAGAACAATTGTTCGATATGACCTTTGATCATTGTGAGGATCAAGAATTGCAATTCAAGTTCAGAAGTAGCAATAAGACCATAAGAATGCAAATAAGAAACTCCCCCTCACTATGATCCTCAGATTTCAGAAAATTTCAAATTCTCCAAATTTCTCCAAAAGGGCTCCCCCTTTTTAACATTTTTATATCTTCTCCCTTTTATACATCTTTGATATATCTTCTCCCCCTTTGACAATAGAGTCATCAAGGAATCACGCCTTCCTCTCGTCCAGAGATAACAAATGCAGAATTGTGGAAAAAGCATAAGAAGGAGCATGCATGAAATGCAATGAAGTGGCTTCATATTTTTTGTATTTTTTAATTTTTGAGAGCAAGAAGCTTTGGAGATTACCCAAAAGAACAATCTAGCATTTCTAATGGTGCACAAGACATATCAAGCCTGAAGGTGCTAGTAAGATCATCTTAAGACATATATATCAAAGATAAGCTAGAAGGCTCAAAGTAACGCAATGAATTTTATCAATTTAAGCAAAGCTTCAAATTTAGCAAGTTCATCAACAGGAATCCTAAAGTGATAATGGCTATGTCAAAATATCAATGTGAGATCAAAAAGCTAACAATTACCACATTAACAGACAAACAGGTCCTGAATTGAATCATTTTGCTCAATTTTCTCAAACGCCCATTTTTTTAACAGTTTTTCATTTGCAATGAATATTGAAGTTGACTAATGGTCTAACTTAGTGAAGAAGATCCTGGACTAAGAGCCATCCACAAACTCTTCCTAAGCTTCGACCAGAAGTTGATTAAAGGTATATCTTAGTGAAGAAGATCATGGACTAGGAGCCATCCACAAACTCTTCCTAAGCTTCTACCAGAGCGACAAATCTTAAGGTTCATGTCAGTTTTGACAAGCAGTCCCCGTGAGATCGTTTGGATCATCAAACTATCTCCAAGTTCATGTCTTTGACATGCAGTCTCGTGAGAGTAGTTTGGCACAATTTAAGCATAAGACAATCTTGAAATTAATTTTTCATTTTTCATTTTGCACAGGAGCAGTTTTAGATTCTCAGAAGCACAAGAAGCTCAAGTAATGATCAATTTTAGATTCAAGAGCTAACAAAGCAATTTTGACAGGGCCAATGTCACAAAAGGAGCACTAATTGCACAACTAGCTAAAACATCCACAAATTGCAGTTTTTAATTCAAGTTGTTTTAGAGTTCTAGCTCATTAAGCAAAGACTTAGCTACATATGTGAAAGCATGATAATTCTAGCAAGTCAAAGAACTAGACATGGCATTGAGCAAGAATTGAAATACTAAAACTCAAAAGGGTAATAAGCAAAGCTTCATCAATTTTAAAAGATAAGCAGAAAAGCTTATATTACAATGCATCTTTTTTGGATTTTTCATATGAATGCTTTATGATACAATGAGATGCAAGAAAAGCTCAAAAAAACTAATAGATCAAAAAGGATCAAAAAGTTCAAAACAAGATCAAGAAAAGATCAGATGAACAAGGAAAGATCAGAAAAGATCCAACTCTCCCTCAAACCAACCCATAGGGATAAATTACCCCTAACTCGCTCCTCAAGGTGGCAAACCTTGTTGGGTCTAAAGGCTTGGTGAGGATGTCGGCTAACTGAGCCTCGGACTCCACAAATGCAGCACAATATCACCCTTCTCAACATGGTCTCTAAGGAAGTGATAGCGAATGTCTATGTGCTTGGTCCTAGAATGTTGCACTAGGTTTTTAGCAATATTAATGGCAGAAGTGTTATCACAGAAAAGAGGAACACTAGCAAAAGCTAACCCAAAGTCCTTAAGAGTGGATACCATCCACAAAATTTGACTACAGCAACTAGCAGCAGCTACCTATTCAGCTTCAGCAATAGATTGTGCAACAGAGGACTACTTCCTAGAAGACCAAGAGACAAGAGAAGTGCCTAAGAAATGACAAGTGCCAAAGGTACTCTTCCTATCTAGCCGATAGCCCACAAAATCAGAATCAGAAAACCCTCGAATGGACAACGAAGAAGAGCAGGAATACCAAATGACATACTGGAGGGTAGAGTGTAAATACCTGAAGATGCGCTTAACGGCTTGGCGATGTGAAGTCCTCGGAGACGCTTGATACCTCGCATAGAGGCAGACTGCGAAGTGGATGTCCGGTCTTGAGGCCGTCAGGTACAGAAGAGAGCTGATTATGCTGCGGTACTCGTGTTGATCCACAGCTTCTCCTTCCTCATCTGGATCCAAAGAAGTCGAAGTCGCCATGGGAGTGGCGATCGGCTTGCAGTCACCCATCTCGAAGCACTTGAGCAGATCCTTGATGTACTTCGTTTGATGGATGAAGATCCTTTCCTTGCATTGCTTGATTTGAAGCCCCAGAAAGTAGTTGAGCTCTCCCATCATACTCATCTCAAATTCCTTGTACATGGTCTCAGAAAAACTAGAAACAAGAGCATGAGAGGAACCACCAAAGATAATATCATCAACGTAAATCTGAACAAACAGGAATTCATTGTCATGCCTAAGAATGAAAAGAGTTTTATCTACTTTTCCCATTTCAAAATCATTCTTAAGCAAGAAGGTCTTAAGTCTATCATACCAGGCTCTAGGCGCTTGCTTAAGACCATACAAGACTTTGGATAGCTTGAAAACACGATCAGGGTGCTTGGGATTCTCAAAACCAGGGGGTTGCCTAACATATACTTCCTCCTCTATAAAACCATTCAGAAAGGCACTCTTAACATCCATTTGATGCAACCTAAAACCTTTAGATGCAACAAATGCAAGCGAAATCTTGAATGGCTTCTAGTCTAGCAACAGAGCGAAGGTCTCATCAAAATCTAACCCCTCAACCTGGCTAAAACCCTGAGCTACCAACCTAGCCTTGTTTCTAACCACAGAACCATCTTCATTTTGTTTATTTTTGAACACCCAATGGGTTCCTATAACATTATGACCACTATGAGGTTCTACAAGGTTCCAGACTTTATTTCTTTCAAAATTCTCTAACTCCTCATTCATGGCATTGACCCAGCTAGTATCAGATAAAGCATGTGATATATCGCGGGGTTCAAAAGAAGCTACAAATGCAGAGTGAGAGAAAAGACTCGGATCATGATACCTTGAGCGAGTGACTCGCTCATGAAGATTACCAATCATCTGATCCGGTGGATGTTGCTTCTGAATGTGCAGTGGAGCGCTTGGGGGAGATAGCATCTCCTCAACCTCTGCAGGTACTACTGATGATGAAGATGCAAAGAGAGCCTCAATTGGAGGTGAAGCGATCGTGGCGTGTTACGAGTCAAGTAGGTGCATTAGCAGTAGGTGGAAGAGCATCATCAATTTCATCCTCATCTTCCTCAACAAATATACTCTCTGTCACCTGTAAGTCACCTGAAACATCGAATCTAGCTCCAGGGCTAGTCTCATCAAAAGTGACATTGCATGTCTCCTAGTCAATGTTAGTTTCAACATTAAAGACCTGAAAACCCCTCGAATGAGCAGGATAACCCAGAAATAAACCATCACAAGTTCTTCATTCAAATTTATCTAGGTTTCCTGTCTTGAGAATAAAACACTTTGATCCAAAGACTCGAAAGTGAGAAACAGAGAGTTTTTTTTCCAAAATGAAACTCATAAGAAGTCTTGCCCAAAGACGGTCTCAAGAAGACACGGTTTGAAATGTGGCAAGCTGTAACAATAGCTTCGGCCCAAAACCTCCTCGGTGTGCTATACTCATCTAGCATCATCCTAGCCATCTCGACTAAGGTTCTGTTCTTCCTTTCCACAACTCCATTTTGTTGAGGGACGTGTGGAGAAGAGAACTGACGCTCAATACCGCGCTCAGCACAAAAAGAGGAAAAAGAAGCATTCTTGAACTTCGTGCCATTGTCACTACGGATCGCTCTCAAAGCACCAGGAAGTTCAGAAGCCAAACGAAGAACAAGATCATGATAATGATCAAAAGCCCCATCCTTCGAAGCAAGAAAGAACACCCAAGAGTATCTCGAAAAATCATCAACTATGATAAGAATGTACCATTTACCACCGACTGACTGAACCCTAGCAGGACCAACAGTATCCATATAAAGCAATTGTCCTAGTTCGTCAGTCATGACCATAGTCAATGAAGGGTGTGAGGCGGCAACTTGCTTGCCATGCCTACAGTATACATCTACAAGATCCTTGACGGCTTTGAGTTTAGGCAAACCTCTCATGAGATCAAGGCCGCTAACTCGCATCAGATGATCAAAACCAATGTGCCCCAAACGTCGGTGCCAAAGCCAGATGTCAGAAGAAGATGCAATTAAACATTTGAGAGATCCAGCAAGAGATTCAGAAAAATCAGCTCCAAAGATTCTACCAACTCTAGAAATCCTAAAAACAAGCTCACCGGCAGAATCAAGCACACAATAGGCATTTTTCTTAAAATGAGTTTCGTAGCCATCATCAAGAAGCTGCGAAACAGAAAGCAAGGTGTACCTTAGCTTGTCCACAAGGGCGACGTCCTTCAAGATGAATCTATCATTCACCTTGATTGATCTCGTTCCTTTAATTCGCCCTTGTGTATCATCTCCAAAGGTGATGAAGTCATCACCCGTCGACCGCGTGAAGGAAGTGAACCATCTTGAGTCTCCGGTCATGTGACGTGAACAACCGGAGTCGACGACCCATGTGTTCTTCCTCCTTCGCGGCGATCCTGAAAATCAAGGCACAAAAGATCGATGTGTCTTAATACTGGGGTTAGTTAAAAGCGACTTGGGAACCCAGTACTAAGACACACGTCTGCGAGTAGTATGCAAAGCAGAAGTCCTATCCTTGATTTTATTTAAAGTTCTGTTATGAGCAATGGTTACACAAACATGAGAAGCATCCTGTCTAGGAACATTATGATGATGAGCATGTGAAACAAATCCTAGTCTAGGTTTCTTCCTTTCAAAATTATCATGTCTCATAAAATCTCTAGGTTGATTAGATGAAATTCTAGCAATATTTTTATTAGCGTTCTTCAACCTACGCCAACAGAACTCAACCAAATGTCCACTCTTCTTGCAATAGGTGCAATGGTATTTGATACCACTGGGAGAAGCACCTTTTGACTCAAAAAAAGGTTGGACAAACCCTGCAAATTTTAAAACAGTTTTTGCAGGTTGGGTTTTGAATTCAACTAAGCCATTTTCCAAGACCTGAATGACATTGTAACAGCCTTAGCCCTAATACACAGTAATAAGGTGCTGTTCATAGCATCACTGTTCATTTTGGCAATTTAGGCAACAAGTTACAATCTATTTTCCCCAAATTTCTAATTACAAACTCCAACTTGATCAAAATTTCCAAAAGGAAATACCACCCAATGTTGGTATTAAGACTAGGAAGTATTCTATTTAAAGGCCGGATGAATTATTATGGCCAAAAATAATTTTTGTTGAATTTTTAGAAATTATTTTGATTCTCAGAAAAATATTTGTCTTTAAATAAACCCTATTCGGTCTAAATGAATTATTTATGTATTTCTAAAGAAGAAACAGTGGTTTCAAAATTTATTTGGGGAATATATCATCCCAGTAGCAATTCTGCAAAATTTCATGATTTTACAAATTTATTTGCTATTTCTAAAGTCCCAGTCAAAGTTCTTGCAATTTTGAAATGTTCTGGTCAAACCTCTCGGCCTGAACCCGACCCTAGCACTGTAGCGGCTCAACCCAACGCAGCTGAGTCCAACCCAATGCGCCGATCTGGCTCGGTCACGTCGCGCACGCGCGTCCGAACCCTCTGCAAATCCCAGCCGTCCATTTCCGCGCGAACGAGCCAGATCCAATGGGCCGTTCGGACCGCTCCAATCCATCCTCCAATATTGACCGTTGGATCAACAACGTGCGGTGCGCGATCTCCAGACTAAGTCATCCCTAAATGGCCAAAAATGGAAAACATCTGGGCCGTTGAAATCTCAACGTGTGGCCCTGATCTAATGGGCTATTCGGACCGTCCTAACACCCATGCAATCTCCACCGTTGGATCGTAATCCTACGGCATCGCATCCTATTCCAATCTCTGAAACCCTCTTCAAATACGGCCACCGTTGGATCTGCTATGGACCACCCTGATCCTTTGTGCCGTTCGGACCGGCCGAAGGTGCCACTCAAGATCCACCGTTGAAACTAGATCGGACGGACCACAGCCATTGGGCCGTTCGGACCGCCCGGACCTCCCCTCAATCCTGGCCGTTGGTTTGCGATTTAACGGCGATGGCCTTTGTGGGCCGAAGCTCACCAGCGCGCACTGCATCTTGGGCCGTTGAAGCAAGATCGCACGGCTCTCGTGGGGTGGGATGTTCGGACCACTCCGGAACCCCCTCGATCGTGGCCGTCCGCTGGAAATCGCACGGTCCATATCGTTTGATACCGTTTCAGTGTGTTTTTAGCCACTGCATCACAGCCGCTCAAGTAGAATCGGACGGCTGTTGTTCTTCGGGACTGGCTGCGTGCTGTGCATGGCTGATACTGCTCCTGGGACCCGCGTGTCAGCTGCACTTCTTTGCTCCTCTCTTCTTTGTACAATCGTAGACACTATTTTCACGGAATGGTGGCGGTGTCTGATGAATTTGAGATATTTTCTCTTGATAATTATCCTTAGTGCCACCTCATTGGTTCTAGAGAGCTCTCGTGTGCTCTAGGGACCTCACCACTATATAAACCCTAGTCTTCCATTCTCTGCCATTGTTGACCAGGAAGGAGCTTCATAGCTTTGTCTTCCTTCCCAGTGAAGCCTTCTTGTTCTTCTACCTTTGTTCAACTACAAGTATGTCTTAATCTCATGCTAATGTGGTTGGGCATCTTTTGTAGGGTTGGACTTAGGTTCTTCTCTCTGTCAACTTTGAGCGGTGGAGGACCACCTTGGTGAAACCTCATCCCGTGAGTTGGATTCCATATTTTCTTAACAAGAATGCGCCTAATGATCCCTAGAGACTTAGTTCTACCATTCTTGTTTTGGTCAGACCCAAGGAAAGGACTTGGATCTTTCTGTTGACCAAGAGCTTGATCTTTTCTTCTCCAACCCTAGCTGGTAAGTTTAGATCTTGCCTCCTGATAGCTTAAGCTCTCAAAGGACATCACTTACTTGCTCATGTGATGCTCCAGCTTCTTTAAACTAAAAAGTTGTTATTATAACTTTTCGGTCTTTCATATCGTTTTCAAAACTTAAGATTTCTCTTACCAGTGTAGTAGTTTGTTTAGGTCCTAAGAGAAACCCTAGCAGCACCCTGACCTTTCTTCAAAGTTTTAGAGTCACCAGTTCATTTTTTGTCGCTAACCCCCTCTCTGTTAAATTGTTGTCGGTTAAAACCGACAAAGGGTTAATCTTCCCTTTCCTTCTTTAAATCGGGTGGTTAGGGTTAGTATTGATGACTTATGATATTAATCTCCTTCCAGATAGTCCTAACCTCCATGTAGGGCTTTCATTTCGTGTATTACTCCAAAATAGCCGAAATCTGGAAAAGCTCCTTTGCTGTTTTTGGTCTAAACCGACAAAGATCCTTTCTGTCTTTTTCTTCTGTTAACCAGGTAGCTAGGGTTAGCAGTAATGGGTGGTAGTATTAATTACTTCCCAGATAGTTATAGCTTCACTTAAATTCTGTGTCTTGTGCGGTTCTCCAAGCCAACCGAATTTGGTAAAAAGACTCCTTGCTGTTTTTGTTGTTGGTCCAACTGACAAAACAGACAGCAAAAGTCCAAAGTCCTAAATTGCTATTAATAGCACTAAATGATTAGTTAGGTTCGACCTTTGATCGTATAAATGCACTTAGCTCCAGCACCATATTTCATTTTTATAATCTTTGGCTAGGCCAGTAATTTATTTACTAGTTGTCCTGTTCCAGTTGCTAAAATCTGACACTGTAGCTCAAATCCAAACTTTAAATTGTGGTAATAGTATTAATAAAGATTAGTTATAGTTGACTATTCTTATTTAAATTAATATACTTCAGCATGTTGCTAATGATGCAATCATCCTTTGACCATGCATTCTTTCTATGCATATTGCTCTCTGTTTCTTTGTCCTGGATTCATTGGATTTTATTTTCTTTTAGATACTGGTTCTTCTAAAATTGTCGAGTCTTTTGTTGAGCAACCAGAACCTGAGCAAGAGGTTATATATTACTATCAAGGCAAGCTACCTCTCTGCACCATATTGATCCTACTCTTTTGAACTGTAGATTTATAAAATACAGTGATAACTGTTGCATGCAAATTTTTCTAAAAATTATTTGTGCTCTGTTTTTAGTTAGTTACAACCTGAACTTGTGGTTTACCTTAATTTGGATCATACACTCAACCTAAGGTAGTCTGTGGTATTATAATACTTAGTTTTAAATTTTGGCTTAGCCATGTAGTCCATAGAACGGTAGTGTTTGGCAAGCTTATCTTGTCAAACCTGGGAACAACAAATAAATTCATTTATTTTTTATTCTTGTTCAGTTTATTTGAATCTGAAATGATCCTAAATCTTGTTGATAAACTAAATTCAAATCTGGACAAGTGGATGCTAGTGATGGTGCCTTTGTGCACGAGAATTGGAAAATGTGGATGTCTTGTCTGGGTTGATTAAGGACTGAACTCTGACTACCAATTCAAGCCCCAACGTACTTCCACACGCGGTGTATGGGCACTGTTTGGTTAAGTAAAGGGTTAATACTATTGAGTTGGAAATAGGAGAGTAAGGACATGTGTATTGATTTCATATGGCATAGATGCTTAAGTCTTCGGGCCGTGTCATATGCTATGTGGAGCTTATATTGATATCAGATGTTCTTAGAAGGGTAAGGGCGTAGATGTGTTCCATCGCATGTATGTACCTTCAGGGCCCCGACTGCGGTCTAATATGTGTGGCTAACACGAGTTTGCATTTAATTGATTGGGTCGACATTCCCGGTACAACATGTGAGCCCCGGTTGAATATATGCTATCAGTCGTTGTTTAAGCGGGATCAGTCTCACATGGGTCATCCAACTCAATAGTATCAACTTGTTGAAACATACCAAATCTTAGTCTCCCCGGCCGGCATACCAAAGGCAGTGTGCTATTATTCCGGAGGCTTACGGGCTAACTAAGTCGTGTGGGTAAAGATGTACACCCTTGCAAGGTTTAAAACTATTCGAATAGCCGTGTCCACGGTTATGGACGATACTTGAATTGATGTCACCTGTATAGATTTTGCTCTAAGTTTGGCATTGGGGATAATTTCGGCATAATGGTGTCATGCACGGTTGATATTGAATTGTGACTTAGTATTGTTACTATTTATGCTTATGTTTTCCATTACTTACTGTTTTAGTCCAAATTGATTTACTAAAAAAATTGCTTTGTTAAAACTTAGTACTGTAGGTTCAGGTGTATCGCTTTATGCAAAATTGAACCATTTAAGCCTTCTGTTGTTAACCTTATGCATATAAAACTTTCTATTCCTTGTATAGGTTCTATCAGACACTTTCTTTTATTAGTTTGTGTAAGTCTTGCTGAGTACCTTTCGTACTCAGGGTTTTATGACCTCTTGTTGCAGGTGAAGATGGTTATCTGTATGAGATGCCCGTTAGCGCCGATCTGGGTGACGCTAACGAGTGATGCTAGTTCTAGTCTCCACGCAATAGCCTGCGGGATGGGGCCATTGGTGGTTTTAAGTTTATTTTGCTTCCGCTGTTGTTCTTTTGTGATGACCCAAGGTCATCTGTTCCTGTAGCAATTCTGTTCCTGTAGCAACCGAAATAATATGTAACTCATGATGTATAATTATGTGAATGTATGACTTGTATGTGAATGATGCAATGTTGTTTAAGAATATATGCGTAATAGTCACTAATCCTGGGAACTATTGCATGACATATATCCGGGAACCTAAATGTTGGAATTGTTACTTATTATGATTATGCTTCTAGTATGATTTTTAATAAGGGAATTGCACTGTTCCTTAATTAAGAATTATACTACCAGTATAATTTTAATTCGGCACATTCCAATATTTGAGGATCTCACAGACATTAGGCTTGGATTTGTCCTGGACATTAGGCTTGGATTTGCCCAAGACCTTGTTTCTTATAAGGAGTTTTAGACGTGTCCAGAATCATGTTTAACTGTTTCTTACCTTTAGAAATTTTTTCTAGTGTGTCCTTAAGGTAAGCATTTTCTTTTCTAAAGTTAACACATGATTCACAAGTTTTGGCCTTAATAGCTCTAGCATGTTTCTCCTTAAGATGAGTAACTTCAAGCTTATAGGCTGCACATGAGGCACAAGGTGTAGACTCAATTGTGTCCTTAAGCTTGGTATATTTAGCTCTAACTGTTTCTAAAATATCCTTAACTTCATGTTCACGTTCTATGTAGAAAGAGCAAAAACTAGATTTAACATTACCAGAAGCATCCAACATGCTAGATTCTAAGCATTTTTCACAGGGAGCAGATTTGACATCAATTAGCTCAGTCCTAACATTTTTAAGTTGATGCAAAGCAATATCATGAGCAGATTGCAGTTTAGCAAATTCAGAATGTAAAGCATGGCAAGATGAACATTCATCAGATTCAAGAGTCTTAGCATTTGCAAGTTCTAACATCAAATTGTCTACTTGTGACTCTAAGTCCTTGTTCCTAGCCATGGTAAATTCTAATGCCTTATCCTGATTCATGAGTTGCTCAAACATGTTGTCGCATCTAGCAGAAAGAACATCATAGGAGAGAGGTACCTCATCATTGTCATTGATGTCGACGATGTCGGCCATGAAGCACATGCCGGTGAAGTCCTTGGCCTTCCCTTTCTTGTCTTGAGGAAACTCCTCCTCCTTGTCCTCCTCGCTCCCAGAGTCCATATCGCTCATGGATTGCTCTCCAAAAGCGGCAAGGACCCAGTGAGCGGCCTTCATGAGCTTGGCAGCATTTTACTTGGGTTTCTTCCCTTGAGGCTTCTTCCAAGTTGGCTTTTCCTCCTTGTGGTTGCTCTTACCTTTCAGCTTGGGGCAGTTTGCCCGGATATGATATAGCTCTCCACACTCATAGCACGTCACAGGGCCACCTCTCTTCTTGTTTCTAACATTGTTATATACCCGTGTGACTTTATTGACTAAAAGGGCTAAATCAGCCTCAGGAAGACTCTCAAACTCTTCTCCTTGAACAACAGATAAACACGCAAAAGAAAAGCCAGAAGAAGACTCAGAAGAACCATCAGTAGTCTCTTTGAGAGGATCAGCCACCAAAGCCATGTTATCCTTCTTAGGAAGACTACCTCTCTTGATCTCATGAGTTTTGAGCTTGCTATAAAGCAGCTCCAAAGTGAGACTAGAGAGATCGACGTTCTCCTCAATAGCAGTAGCCTTTATCTCCCACTCCTTGGTGTTGATTGCAGCCAAGAGGTGGGTGGCATTCTCAGATTGAGAGTACTCAATGTCAACTGCTCTCATCTAATTGATCACCTTGTTGAAGCGAGTAAAAACGTCATCGATGCTCTCAGCAGGACACATCTCGAATTTGTTATACTCTCGCTTGTAGACCGTCTGGCACACTTTCTTGATTTGAGACGATCCCTCATGGTAAGTTTCGAGGGTGTGCCAAATCTCATGGGCGGTCACAAGGTTGCAAATCCTATCGTACTCCTGCCTACCAAGTCCAGCATATAGAAGGTTCTTTGCCTTGTTGTTATTAGCCAGAAGGACTGCTGAAGCCGGTGAAGCAACTTCGGGCAGAACAAGCGTGGCTCGAACAACCTCCCATATAGCTTGTCCTTTGCTCTCAAGGAAGATTCTCATGTGATTCTTCCAATAGACATAGTCGAGCCCATTGAAGACATGCGGCTTGGTCGAGTACTTATCCATCGCCAAGTTCAGTGACCGGTTAAGATCAAGATTGAACTAACCGTGCTCTGATACCACTTGTTGGACCAAAAAGGCAACTAGAGGGGGGATGAATAGGAGCACGCTCACTTTTTCACAAAGATCGGATTCAACACGAATGTCACTCCAATAGCTATAAAGTTATGAAGATCAATCTACAAGTACAACGGAAGACTTGTATTGAATCCAAACGAAAATCCCCAAAGCAAAAACCAAAAACCAAAACCCTAAACAGAGGTGTGGTCTGATCGACGGCCAATGTGCGGTCTGGCCGGACTGACCGGTGGCAAAGACTCGGACTGACCGGTGGACGAACTAACCGGTGGCAAAGACGCGGTCTGATCGGTGAGCGGACTAACCAGCGGCCAAATCTCGGACTAACCGACTTCACAATGGACAGCGCAAACAGCCCGAAAACCAAAACTCAAATCGGTCTAACTTTTGATTCACACGGCCAAACTCCACGAAACTTGAACCATACCTTCTCTAAGATATTAGGAACCTATTCCAATCAAGGATCGCAAAGATCCATGCCAAAGTTCCTATCTTTTTCAGTTTGAACGAAGGTGGTTCAAAAACCGAGTCAAAACGAAAACATGATCTAGAGACTTGCTCGTGGGTGAATGATGATCAAGATGATCTTAGATGGGTTCCCAAATATCACAGCAAGTTAGATCAAGGCAAGAAATCAAGCAAAAACTCGCGGATCAAAGAAAGACCCCAAATCACAAAATAGAGAGAAAGAGAGCAAATAGACTCATCTTTGAGAGAACTTTCTTTGAATTGATTTGACATTGTATTGGTTTACAGCCACTCCATCAATGGAGGACAAAGACTCAATACATGAGCACGAAATCAAATCCAACTCTCTAGAACCCTAACCTCTACTAATCCTCTCTCTAAGCAAACTAGGGTTTCAAAACAATGAAAGGGTTGAAGGGGGTGCAGCCACCTCCCTCCTCTATTTATAGTGGAGGCGTAGACCTTTTAGAAGCATTAACCCTAATGGGCTCCCGTTAAGGCCCACACACAAACGGGTCACATACGCACATATTTTAAAGCATCGTCTTCATCTCCTCTTGACCTAATCCGTTTCATCATGCGCCGTCTTGCGCCGCGGGTTGGTAAAAGGTCACCAAGGCGGTATTTGGTAAAATTACCAAAATACCTTTTCTCGATCTTTTTGCAAAGATCGAGTCCCATCTTCGTGAAGCACCTCTCATGCTTCGCCACGTGTAGGTTGATCCAATGGATAAAATATTGTTCTATATATATATATATATATATATATATATATATATATATATATATATATATATATATATATATATATATATATATATATGTTTTATCGAATTGAATATGAATACAAATAGTGCGGATAAAATAACATTTGGATGACAAAAATCCATACCATATTCGTATTCATATTTTTTATGTGAATACGAATAAGTGATAAATTGTTAATCGGATGGAAATATCTAAACTATATTTGTATCCTATCGAATACGGTAGTAGAATAAAACGGACAATTTATACCCCATTGACACCCCTAATTACGATGGTCTCAACATGCTTAGTTTATTGGAGAAATAGTACTTAATGTCTAAAAGCCCCTTTTTTATTAATTGAACCGTTTAGCATATTCCAAAAAACGGGGAGGACACATTTAAAAAAGAGAGAGGATAAATTTCGTTTGATGACGATTTTATGGGAGAAAGGGAGCCCAAGCAAGGCCTATTGTCCTAACCGTTAGATCATCGTGTACATAGAATCTAGATCGCGATCCAACGGTGATGAGAAGTAGTTGCAGGCCGAAGCCCTGCCAGGTAAAAAATTGCTTCCCACCCGCAGCGCCGCCGCCGCCTCCATCCAACTCCCGTGCTCCGCTTCCTGCACCGCACCTCCCGCGCGAGAAATTTATTCTCCTTCCTTCCTCCAAGGTTTCTTCTTCCTCGGTTCCTCCCATTTGAGTTCCAAGTAAAGCTCGGATTTTGTTGTTCTGATCTCTTCTTTGGTGTCCTTCCCAACTTCCCTCCTCTTCAAGGTTTCTATCCGTGTTCCTTCTCGGGGGAGTTCTTGTTCGTGCTCTGCAAGAGCAGCTCGAATCGGGGTTGGCGGCGATGGAGCACGGGTCGGTGACGGACTCCAGCGCGTCGTCGTTCTCCATCATGGAGGAGGATCACACCCTCGCCAACTCCGCTAGATTTGTCCTCAACCAGGAGTGAGTGAGGTTTCTTGATCTCTTCTTTTTTTTCCCCGTTGCTAAAAGAATCCATCTTTAATTGTGGCGAATTGTACGGTGGAAGTGTGATTAAAGGACAAAAATAGTGTTGTTGGAAGTAATACTCTGTTTCTAGCTTCTTGCAATGTTGGGTTACTGTGGAAACAAGGATAGGCATGGTGGATTTTTTATGGGATTCCATCGATTTTAGTGAGTGATTTGCTTCGATATAGCAATTGGATATCCAGTTCAATAGGAGCTGGGAATAGAATGACATTTACTGATCAAGGTTTTGGTTTTTAATGTGCTGTGAGAGCAAGATGCTGCAAGGGGCAACATGGCCAAGTATGAATCCTTTCTAGGACCATGGTCAGCGACGCCATATTGTTTTTACTTTTTACTTGGTGTCACTGTAAATCCTGGCACAAGGGTGTGAGGAACTATAATTGTTAGATGTAACCTGAACTGCGACCATGTTTTCCTCCAATTTGCAGCTATGTTATTACTATTGCAATGAGCTTTTAAAAGAAATAACTTTTCTTTCTGCCAGAATTCGTTGTTTTCACTTTTGGAAATCAGCAAGCAAGTTCAAGCTGTCTTTGGGGGTTATGGTTGAGCAAATCTCTGCACATGACAGTGTAGTTCGGGCAAACAATTGCCATCACGTAGGGTAGAGTAGTTCACGTTTGAGGCAAAGTTTGTGCCAAGATCGAGGATGCTCTCCGGAGGGTAATACAATCTGGAAAGTGGAAACTAATAATAAGTTCAGGATGTATGTTGTAGTCCTGCAATGTGCAAGAACTGGTGTTTGCTGAATAGCCATTGATAATATATTTGTTTTATTTAAATTCCTAGGTAGCAAGAGAAATACTCTAAGTTCTTCTACTTCAGGTTTTGATCACAAAAAAACTACAAAGATAAAATAGATCTTGGGCGGTAATGGTGCAAACGACCATCTTGATCTGTTGATATAGTTGTCAATTTATGTTTCTGTATTTAGAGTATCAACTTAGTCATGACCTTCAGAGTATACGTAGTAAGTTATTCGCCCTAAGATTAGAATACCGAACATCATACCACATGTATTGATAAAGTCAGGTACTCGTTCAGCTTAGCTTTTTTTTCCTCACGAAACACGATTATGAAACTAACCTTTCTGTTACTGGATGGTTTTGGCATATGCATGAACTTTCAGTTAGCATTACACTGAGCAGATAACACTATTCGACTTTCCAAGTCAATGTTAAGCGGACCACTGGTTTTAATTTAATGCTTAACAAATATAATGCATGTATAACTTCCAAGTGAACTCTTGGGATGCATAATTACAATCCATATTGTTTTCCTTAACTGTTTCGTTGCATTAGAGTTCAGAAAAGTGTGAAGGTCTTCTCTTGTGCTTTCACCACAAGCTTACAAATACCATTTGATGTCTAAAAACTAGAAACGAATGTGAATATCTTAATTCAAGATTCTCATTTCTCTCTTTGTGGTTTCTTTCTGTCTTCACAGCCCAAGGGTAGCATTTTGTGGATATAGCATCCCTCATCCTGCTGACAACAAAGTCAACATAAGAGTTCAGACTACAGGTACTGTAAAGTGGACTTATGATCCTGATATTTGATTTGTTAATCACTGTGAATTGAAATTGTTGTTTTGAAGCATACTTTATTTTGAATGCTTATTGAATGAATTTGCAAGGATCACATTCACTGTGCTACTTCCCACAATTGTATCTTGAGTACATAGTTGATTTCTAACACCCAGTATTCAGTAAATCTATCTTCATATAGGATACTCCGATGTGTTTCGGGAAGCTGTTAAATTTTCTTCCCTCTAGAAACCATAGATCTAAATATCAAATAATAGTGTTTCTTTCGTGGTGTTGACAGGTTACTTTATTATAAAATAGTTAATTTGATGTTTCTGTTCAAAGTAAAGATAGCTCAAATACCAAAATTATTGATGCCATCTCATTGCCCACTAACCACTTACCAATTTCATTATTCTTCTAATCCCCCAAAGAAAGTGATCACACTCTTCTAATGTGTCTTGATTATGTTGGCAGGAGATCCAGCAAAGGATGTACTGAAAGATGCCTTGCAGGACTTGATGGTGATGTGCCAGCATGTTAGAGGGACTTTTGACAATGCAGTGGCTGATTTTAGATCAAAAAATCATGCAGAACAAATGGACATTGATTCGAACTAGTGATGATGAAGTTTTTTGGGCACCCCCTGTTTGTTGGGATGAACACAATGTGTATGAAACCAGATTATTATCGGAGGGCAGATTAGTTGTGATTTCTGGCTTTTAAGGCGGTTTTTCGAGAAATCAGGGAATTCCTGCTAAATCAGTTCTTATCAATGTTTGGAAAGTGCCTTTAGATCCAATGAGTCTTCATCAATGTTTGGAAAGTGTCTTTAGAGCTGTAATCAATCCATCTACTATTATTACTTGCTTTCTAAGTTGAACGGTAATATCCTATTTATTTAAAGAGAATATAATGAGATCGGGAGATTCCTTATTTGTCTCGCTAAGAAATAGGATAAAATCTGTTATTATCTTGTAACGTGATTTTCGCAACTAGAACGGCTTTGAATGAAAAAACTTATAACTACAAAATTGTAGATCTTGTTGCATAGTCTAATTTAGAGTCCTTATTGATCTAATTTGGAGTTCCAACGTGTGAGATATGGGCCCACAAAGTAGGTTGCACAAAGAATTAGAATCCCCAATTGAGTCAACTTCCAAAGCAAATTTGGCAATTAATATGATGTTTTCAGAAAAGCTCCTCAAATAGAAAGTTGAAGTACTATGAGTTAGCTAAATGGGACAAAAAAGAATCACTCTATTTTGAGTTCTGGAGATAAAGTTATGACATTCGAAAGGTTCGCTGCACAGAACGAAAGTAGAAAACCAGCTCGAATTCAAAGTGTATTCCAAATCAAATTCAATACGGTTGCTTCTAACCCTACTACGTCCAAGCCACGACCCTCTAGCTCTTTGGCCTTTAAATAGGACCCCAGGGGTGCCCCTATGCTCTCCAAACCCTAGCGGCCATCCCCTCCCTACCGTCTCTCCCTTGTCGCCTCTCCTACCACCACCTGTGCGCCGCCTCCACCACTACCGCGTCGCGCCACCCGGCTACCTGGGTGGCTACTGCCAAGGGGAAGAGTAAGGTCAGCAAGGAGGGAATGAGTTAGGAGAGAATGAGCAAGGAGGAGGGAAAGAAGGAGAAAAAGGGAAGGAAAGAAAAGAGGAGGAAATTTGCAGGGTTTTCGTTATCCTTCGTGTTCTTCGAGGGTAACGCCTGTTAATTCCTAGGATTTGCCATGGTTTACTTGTTTTTAAGGTTGTAGATCATTTTGCTTATGGTAAAATTGTTTTTCAGCATGCCCTAGTTCGTCGAGGTTAGATGCAGAACCTTGCGGGGGCAATTCGGGATATCTAGGCTCAGATTCAGAGGTTGGTCCGATTAGAGAAAAATTAGATAATCTCGTTAGCTTTCCAGGAAGGTCTGGATAATTAGAATTGGATAAGCGACCAAAAGATACAGTCTCAGGAAGGTCGTTGTCCAGATTTTGGACGCAGCTGGTAGACGTCATGTAAGTGGGCTAGTTTCATATAGTAGATGGCAAAATTAAAATGTGGTGACAACTTGAATAATTTATAAAATTTTGTGTAGTTTCCAGAACTAGTATAGTTCTTATATTTTTCAATTTTTAGAATTAAAGATATAAAATTGTGAAGCGAACTATCCTGAGTGGTCGTGTGATGTTAATTGTATTGATGAATTTAAGAATGTTGGTTGACGGTATTATTGATGAACTTAAGTTAAATTGAGCATTCATAAGCATCATAGAGAAGGTGGTCATAGTGATCACATATTTATCTTGTTAGTAGAGACTCCATGGGAGTGGAGGAGGTCCCTGATCCTTTTGAAGGACGGGCTTGAGAGTGAACATTGTCGCGAGTATTCACTCATGCTATACCGGTACACGCCAAAGGAGTTGCATGTGGACATATAGTGTAGAAATAACTTGCATTTAATGAAAAGGGAAGATTGAGAATTGAGTATGAAATGAAAGATTGGTAAATAGTTGATGTTGATGATGATATTGTTTATAGTTGATTAATCATTGTTTATAATTTATTATTGTGTTTGCTGAGTCGTGAACTCACTCTTGCTGTATTGTTGTTTTGGGTGACTATTGACGACATTGCTCATGGGAAGGGCTGGCGCACTTGGAACCACACCATACATTCAAATACTTGAAACATTGGCAATGAGACACTTTATTAGCATGATGATTTATAATTAGGATATGATAGTATTGCTTAGACCTGGATGATAGGTTGGAGTTGTAATATCTCGTTCAAATATAAAACATATAAGTGACTAGTATTAGAATTAAATATAATTAGAAAGGGAAAATTCAGAATTTTAGAGGAGTTTTAGAACTCGGGCCTTTGGCCCATAGCACTTTGGGCCCATGTGGGGGGAACTAAAACCTAGCACCTAAGTGCGGTAGCATGGGTACTGTAGAGTCACCGTCATTGTAGCAGCGCTCTTCAGAGCGCCCTCCCTCCGGTGCTTCTCCATTGTTGCCGGCCATAAGGAAGAGGAAGGAGAGGGAAGAAGAGAGGAGAGGAAGAAGAAGAAGGTGGGGGTGATCTTCGCAAGGGCTTTGCGAAGGTTTCAGCGGCATCTCACGTCGTCCTTGTGGGTAAATTCGTGATCCCAATTAGTTTTGGTAGATTGATCTTATGCGTATTGTCTCCTTATGCTAGATGATAGCTGCTGTAGTAGATCGGTTTAATCTGTGATCTGTTAGACTCGCAAGTTTGAGGTAGTTCTAGGAGGATTCTGTGTTTAGGGTCTCTGGAGTTAGATGGGGAATTGCGTTAGCTTTCCAGAAAGTCTTAAATCATTATTTTTGGATAAACGATGATTTAGTTATGAATTTCGCAAGACTGGGTGCTAAATCAGTCTCAAGACTTGTGCAACGAACATATATCTGTAAGTTTGATCTTGGAGACGGCCGAATTGGGTCAGTTGGTTTCCGTGGGATTTTTAGGTATTTTCATTATGATTCCGTAAAGTTAAATTTCATAATTTTTGGATTTCTATATCAAAAGATATAAATTTTAGAAGCTAAGGCTGTAATATGTCTCTCTGTTGTGGACAGAAGAGTTTTACTTAACTGTTTGCAACCTTTGTTGCACAGCGGAAATATTTGAGATGATTTTATTGAGATAGCTGGTTTCCTGTACTTTCCAGAGAGTATTAGAACAATGTGTTTGCTTGAGCCAAACAAAAGTTATGAAATTCACATGTTAGTAGTACCGGAGATGACATATCGGTCTTCGGGATTACAAACAAAGGCTTAGATGAACTAGTTTGACCTTTAGGTCACCTGAGAAGTTGTATCTAGGCTTGTGTAGGTTCTAGGAAAATTGGATTCATGGATTTTGGAGTTTTTACTCAAAAGTTATGAATTTTTCCTTAACTACTGTCTGTTTGGGCAGATTTGGGAATTTGAGAGTGTATTGATTTAATGTTCAGGTTGCGGGTAGGGATGCTTGTTCTCATTTTGTTCAATTGCTATGTTGTACACTGTTGGTTAGTGTACTTAGTATATTGTTTTACGGCTGCCAGGTGGTGGTGAACCCCGGGGCTAGAGTTTTCCATCGTTGTCTTCCGTCTCACGGTTGAGGCAAGTACAATTGAATTGTCTTGTTTGTTGTTTGTTCCATTTGATTGTTGAATATGCAAATGGGTAATATTGGTATTTATTGTTTCCCTTCATAATTGATATGCCATGATTCTTCGATAATATGTTTACGTTCAGTATATTCATTCGTTCCTTCTTTCATGTTCACCACGGAAGTGGGTAGTGAAGTCCTGTCATTCCAATATGAGCAAGTACCTTGTGATTCTTATTGTTGGTGAATGCTGAGTGCTTATTGTTCATACTGTTATTTCTATGATCCATGAGTAGATTCAATACTTCATGTTCATTTCACGTTCGTTAATCCATGTTTAATGAGATGATGTCTTTCAATATTCATAATTCATTTCATTCATTCATTGTTCATATTACATCCACGGGAGTGGAAAGTAAAGGCCCATCAATTCCAGTATGGGCACGTAAGACCCACCATTCTAATGTGGGCAGATTTGGATCCCCGTATGAAACGTTCTTCATACGGGCCTTGGATTCCCGCATTTTGTTAAATGCGGGCCTAAGTAAACATCGACGGGTGTGTCATTGGCTATACCGGTATAAGCAGAAGTGGAGTTCATGCATTTCATTCATTCATATGTTTTCTGCCATTCTACCTTCATGTTCTTTAGTGTGATGTTATGTTCTTATTCCTCCATTCCACATTCGAATTCTATTCTGTTATATAATGATATTACTCATCCGTTCTACATTCATATTATATTATGTGATTGTTATGTTCTTATTCAGTACTGTTCATATTGTTCTGTTGTACTTGCTGAGTCGTGGACTCATTCTTGCCGTGTTTATTTATTTTAGGTAAACATTAAAGTCGGCACGCATGGGGAGGGTATAATCGTGTGGATCACTTCATCCACTTCACAATCTTCCTTTCACTTCACAATATTCACTTATAAATTAGATGAATTTGTCATTACCTTTCCTTTGATAATAACTGGGTTGTAATGAAAAGAGGTTGATGGTTGATATTATCATTCTTTATGATATGGTTGTATTGGTATTGGATTATGATCTTAGTATAGACTTCTGATAGTTGCATCATAATTGATTCGATATGATTAGATGAAAGAGTTTGATATGTTATTGAATTCTGATTCAATTCTTATATTCATTCTATCAGTTGTTGATTCTTACATGTCGTTAGTTGATAGATTGCTGAAATTATTTCGTATTGTTGATGAATGTTAGACTTCTAGGTGATATCTTGGCTTCTGCATAGCTAGGGTGTTACAGGAGTTGATTACTTACTTAATACCCTTTATGCGATTGGTTTGCGTAAATCAAGGTTTATTATCTTGCTATGCTTCCTAGGAAATAATTATCTTGGTCATATCGTTATGCTTGCGTTAGTGTGGCCCGTGGACGAGTTTTACCATTGATATACTTGAAGGGATACGAGCAAGCTACACTAGCTGATAATTCAAAAATTCTACCACGTAAACAAGGAGGCCATGCAAGTAGAAGATCATAGATCATTACCACTAGACGCGTAGTGCAGCGGAAGAAGAGTTGGAGCAGCCTGATCCAACGTCGAGCGCATCGATGTAGTGGTCGTAGTCGATCGTCCAGCGTCCTCGATGTTGATCGTCTCCTCCAGCAGCCTATCGCATTCCTTGCGAAGTCGTGGATCATCCTTGAGCGCAACAGCAACCGCGGTAGCACCTCTATGGTATCCACACATTCAGGGATGGAACACCGTGCGCCGGTGTGCTAGCACCAACTCGCACGGTAGGGCTCTCTCGAGAAGATGGCGGCTAGGGTTTCAGTGGAGCAATTCATGTCGTCTCTCGTATGTCCCAACAGCCTCATGCATCTCTTTATATAGAGCCCATGACGGATCCTAACCAAACACGTTTATTTCAACCCGTTAAGTATGTGACCCGTTAGGTTCATGCGTAATCGGTTGTGACTCGGAAACTCTTTTTCGACCATGAGTCGTTAGCGGTTCCTTGCAGGACATAACGATTCCCGAATACACACAAATTATATCGGACGAACCTTAATACAATATGATCTATGATCAGATCCTTATCACTAACAACCAGCTCGTATCTCTATACGACTAGTTCATATTTAGTCATGACCAGTTCGTAACTCCTTACAACTAGTTTATGACCAGTTAGTGATCATGTTCGACCAGTCTATGACCAGCTCGTATCTCCATACAACTAGTTCGTATCTGATCGAACTGAACAACCATCTCATGTATTCTCCCTTTGCCTCACGATATCTGGTTGAACTCCAGGTGAGATATTGTCATCCATGGACTGTTCAATACTTTCTCGAACAAGTGTCGGATAACATCATGTGGTCAACTCTTTGACCACTAGTGGCATAGCCATGCATTTTCTTTATCCAACCACATCGAGGGGCCCAGAGATATCTCTCCTGTTATGTTAGGAGGGGCTAGGACAGGGCATGTCCTAGAAGGAAATAAACAATGCACCCTAGAAGTGACTGCATTTAATGTGATCCGACAGCCATTAAATGCGCACAAAGGTTTGAGGCGGAAGGAAATAATAAATGGTGAGTGCAGCAGGCAAGTGGGGCCAGTCAAAGAGGTGCACGGCCAGTCAAGGAGGTTGTCCTCACCACACAAATTGCCTTGCAAAAAGACCACGGGGATGGACAGGAGGTCCAAAGGCACTAGGAGGTCTTGGACAAGGGGTCCAAAGACTCAGTGGACCGAAAGATAGACACGATATCGCTGGCAGCGGTACTACCGCGTTCAAGAAGAGGTACGACCGGATGACAGTAGTTTCGGGTTTAAGGTGCGGTACAACCGCAAGCTGGGAAGGGCCTTGACGGCTGAGACAAACCAAGGAGAGGTCTTAATGGCTTAGATTCTCAAAAAGAGATCCTAAACGGTTAAGATCAAAGGCAAGGGGAAGGTCCTGACGGTTAGATCTCCAAGAGGGAGGACCTACGGTCAAGATCAAAAGGGCAAGGAGGTCCTGACGGTTAGATCTCCAAGAGGGAGGTCCTACGGTCAAGATCAAAAGGGCAAGGAGGTCCTGATGGTTAGATCTCCAAGAGGGAGGTCCTATGGTCAAGATCAAAAGGGCAAGGAGGTCCTGACGGTTAGATCTCCAAGAGGGAGGTCCGACGGTCAAGATCAAAAGGGCAAGGAGGTCCTAACGGTTAGATCTCCAAGAGGGAGGTCCTACGGTCAAGATCAAAACGAAGGAGAGGTCCGCGGAAACAAGGAAACGCGGGAAAAGCTAGAAGTTGAGCACCGCAAGCTAGAGCTCTAGCAAGCTTTTCTGAGGAGGCTTCAAACTTCACTGAGGTACCACTAGGGCTGGTCAAAGAGATACTTCTCCTACTACAGTCCAACATTACATGGTGGTCTGCAAGCCAATCCATACCCAAGATCACATCTAGGGACTTGGTATCCAACAGAATAAGGTTGGCCAAGAATTCTACTCCCTCTATGACCATCTTAACTTGCGGACAACCCTGGTTCGTGCTTAACTCCAAACCGGGGGATTGAACCAGCAAGGTAGACTTAAGACAACAACCTTAAGCGGTGTAACACAAAACTCAGAAATGAACAAATGGGAAGCCCCAGAATCAAACAAAACCACAGCTGGCACTGAATTTACTAGGAACATACCTAGTACAACGTCTGGGGAGGTCTGGGCTTCATCCACCGCAACATGGTTTACACGGCCTCTCCCAAAAGATGAAGAGGTCCTGGCTTGGGGAGGTCCAGCAGCTGCTTGAGAGGTCCTGGCAGGGAGAGGTCCTAGAGAGGAAGTCCCAGCGGCTTGTCCCGTCTTCTGTGGGCAATGATTGGCAAAATGTCCCACTTGATGACACTTAAAACAAGTGATTCCCGCTGCCGGGGAGGTCTTTGAGAGCTGATTGCCGCTGCTAGCAAAACGACGCTGACCTGGGGCTGCTGGTCGGGAGGCCTTAGCAGAGGTCCTGGGAGGTCCAGGGGGTCCTTAGCGCCTAAATTGATGCTGCACCAAGGTCTTGGCACGCTGGGGAGGTCCTTGTTGAGCACTAGAGGATGGCACCTTTCTCTTGAAAGACTCTGAGAGCTCTCTGCGAGACTCTTCAATAAGCATTGCCTTGTTTACCATATGTTGAAAATCAGGGTAGTCATTACCCACAACCTGAACCTTTAGACTGGGATGAAGTCCTTGCTTAAAGTGCTTCTGACAGGCATCATCTGTGGCAACATCTTCACGAGCATAGCGTGACAACTGGGTGAATTTAGTGAGGTACTCACTCACGGTCATGCTGCCCTGCTTAAGGTCTCGAAATTCATTTTTCTTCATCTCCACTTTGCCATCAGGGACATGGGGGAGATCAAACCCTAGCCACCCTTTGCTACAATAACCGCCATCTTTGTAGTAGGCGTACTCTGATGGCACCATTCTCTGATGCCTCCTGCTGCTACTCCTCCTCTCCTCAGCGCCATCTTCCCTGTTGCTTGTGGCCAGTCGTAGGAAGAAGAATGAGGGGAAGGAAGAGAGGAGAAGAAGAGGAGAGAAGCACCTTGCAAGATTTCAGTGGGCACGTGTCTTCTAGGGTATCAATTCACTTCCTCGCTGTTTTAGTTCAATTCATTCTTGGTAGATGTCGTTTATTGATTTGTCGCTATGACTATGATTAGAAGCGATTCTGTTTGTCATGTTGTCTTGATTTTCTTGTAGTTCAAAGCCGAATTAGAGTTTTTGCTCCCTCTGAGTTGTGGGGTTTTTCGTCAGTTTCCATAATCTGAGATCACTGAATCGGAGTTGTACTTTAGGAGTTATGGCAATTTCTTTCTTGCTGTCCGAAACCCAGTTAGTTTACATGATCATTTTAATTAACAGATTGAATGTTGTTAAACTCCGAATCGAATTTTTCCCCATTATGAAAATTGTAGGCCTTTGTCTTATATTTCAGTTGATAAAGAACACTAAGTTTGGTTCAGCCAATTAGAAATTATGTACGATACCGTCTTTGCTATCCGATTTGTCGGTTAGTTTACGACGAAGATGTTCATCTATCTATTAAAGTTATTTACAAACAGATTTCGAGATGTCCACCAAATAGGTTATTTTAGATATTTCCGTCATCTTTCGAGCCAATCTGAGTTTGCATTTTTACAATTTTCGGAGTGAAATTTATGTAGGTTTTAAGGATCCTGTCCAGATTCGTTTTCTGTGATTGTGTGGTCTATTTTTAGAGTAGATCAAATAGTTAATTATTGGGTTGTCGGAAAGGTGTTGTAGAGCGTTGCGGGTAGCGTCTTGTACCATGTTGTTCTTATTTTGAGTACTTACTTGTGTAGGCGGAGAGGCTTCGGGTTTAGGGGCATCTTCATTGCCTACTAACGCATCGCAACGCGGAAGGCAAGTACATTGTAATTCTTAATGTCGATGAATGCTATGTGTATGTATTCATACTGTTATTTCTATGAACCATGATTACATTCAATGCTTCATGTTTCTTTCATGTCCGTTAATCCATGTTGAAAGAGAGGATGTCTTTCATTATTCATGTTTCATTCCATCCATTCATTTGTTCATATTTGTTCCATGGGAGTGGAAAATAAAGACCCATCAATTTCAGTATGGGCATGTAAGACCCACCATTCCAATGTGGCCAGATTTAGATCCCCGTATAAAACGTTCTTCATACGGGCCTTAGATCCCCGCATTTTGTTAAATGCGGACCTAAGTGAACACCGACGGGTGTGTCACTAGCTATACCGGTATAAGCAGAAGTGTAGTTCATTCATTCCATTCATTCATATGTTTCTTTCAGTTCTATGTTCATGCTCTTAATGATATTGTATTATTCATATTCGGTGTAGTTCCATTTATTCTTTGTACTTGCTGAGTCTTGGACTCATTCTTGCCTTTGTTTGTTTATTCTAGGTGATCATTGTTGATGACATTCATGGGAGGAGTAGACACACATATTTCATTCATTTCACAATACTCAAGTTTCAATAATATGATTTTATTCCTGTCTTTCATTCGTTAAGTGAGGAATTGTAATAAATAGAGGTTAATGACGGATGATAACTTTCTCTATGTTATGGTTGATTAAATAACTGCTTGTGATTCTTGATTACTCCTTTGATATAATTATTTGGATTCAGATTATATTTCTGCATTTGTTCTATTATATGTTGACCTCTTTATACTATTAGATGAGTTATTGTTTAAATTCTTCCGTAATTTGGTTGTATGTTAGTTTTTAGGTAATATTTTGGCTTCCGAATAGCCAGTGTGTTACAACCAACTCCCCTCCTAAAGAGTCAAATCCAAAATAGAAGACTCATCATGAAGACTTTTAAACTTTCCAAGTAGGCAGTTTGAGAAAAAAACGCCACATAAGCCAAATGCGAAGCCACTCGAATAACAAAATTACCTATTTTCTTTCTCTTTCTGAACTGGAAAGAACCTCACATATCATCATAAAGCCAACTCAAATTGCAAACGACCTCCATCATAAAAACACAACTCAACAAGAATCAAGAGGCATTTTACTACCCGAGAAAACATACTTTTTCTCAATCTTTCTTTTAGGAATAAATTTAATTTTTAAATCCATGTGATTTTAAATTATCACACTAACTCATTCCTCTTGTGCTATTTTCTTCACCGGTTAATTGCAGCCGTGCCTCTTTTTGTTCTTCGGTCACCTCCATTGCGCCGCCGCTTTGGATGGTTTCCAGTCCCCTCGAGCAGCTTCTGGTGATCCTCAAGCCACCCCCAACCCGGTGCTTCCCTTGGTCTCTCTTGGATGTCATCTGATCTTCACCGCCAGCCTTGAATCGTGAAGCCTGCCGCTGGCCATGGCTGCCGCTTGCTCCTCGTCTCTCTCGGTGTTGAGTCAGCTTGCCACTAAGATGCCAAGTCAGCATGCCACCTCAATCCTTTTGCTTTGTTTGGCAACAAGTCAGCAGCCTTATGGCAGTCCATGTGGCACACCACAAGTCCACCCGAACCAAAAGCTCCTAAACTCAGTTCTTCATACACCAATTTATTGATAGTGGGCCCCACTTGCCAAATTCTTTTTCCTATTTATCTTTCAGCTGAAAATCATTGATGATGTCAGCATGACTCAGTTAGTTGTTTTTCCTTCAGAGAAAGAATTCCTTTAATCCTGAATTCTGATTTCATCATTTCATGTGAATCTTCCAAAGCCCATATCTTTTGCATCCAAACTCTGATTGAGTCCATTCAAATTCCTAAATTCATCTAAATTCAAGATCTATTTATCTGAGATTTTTATTTAATTTTTGGAGTTTTTCTTGCCTCTATTATTTATTTATTTGGTTTATTTGCTTGTTTGCGATTAGACGTTGATACTTCGGGAAGCTTTGAGCAAGGAGGAGTCTACCAAGATCAAGATCAATCTCAGGATTTATTCCAAGGTAAGCCGTAGTCCTTTGATCATATTGAACCTATGATTTCAAAAGTATATTGTTTTATACAATTGCATGCTATTTTTATACAAATAGTTTTGGGTTTAGTTATTACCTATTGTCGTTATGACTCCTTTGATTATTTGAATGCCATGAATCCTTTGTCACCCTAGCGTGGATAATTTTAGTTGGACATATTTATATTGCCAACATGGGTAGCGTATTAATGCTTAGTTCAGCTTAGATACGATGGGTTTATCATCACATGTGTCATAATGATTAATCTTAACTTAATGATATATGGAATCGTGGTGGTGAGCCACTCTTGTTAAAATTTGTGGGTACCATGACGGGGTGAGTCATGGGTCTTGGTTAAAAAAAATGGTTTTCACTTGGGCGAGTGGTTGGTGGATAGTGGGGGTGCGAGTTTAGCACAGATTGGGTTTGTGGTAGTCTACTTTGAGTAACTTGTCAAGGACTTAATCTTGTGCGCCATTGAGGCGGGCCTTAACCGCATACAACCACATATTCGCTATGGGATGGACTGGCTAACTAATTAGCAATGTCTTGATTTCGGTTACATGCGTGGAAAGCTTGAGTTATGGGAAACGTTTCTCACGGAGGCGCAAGAGGGGGGGCCCTGTCTAGTCGGAAAGATATTCAGTGTTGAAACCTTAGCGGGCAGAACTGGGTTAAGAAGGAGCTTTGTAAAGGTCTTGTCACGTGCTCTAGACTGCTTACCTAAGGTAGTGAGCGGTGGCATAGATATATGCCGAACAAACTAGAGAAGTCGTGTCATGTGGGGAAAGCTGTACAACCTCTGCAGAGTGTAAAACTATTCGCATAGCCGTGTCCGCGGTTATGGACGTGCTCGGGGATTTCACACGGGAGATAGAGTTTCTTTAAAATGAGTCAGAGTGTGGATGGGAAGTTCACTTGATGAATATAATGTTTGTTTGGTGAACATGTCATTCACTTGGTGGTTTGTGTCGATTGGTGAATTGGGGATTCACTTATCTTTGATTGGGGTTGGGAAGTTCACTAGTCGTTTCAAAGAAATTGTTTAATTATTTATTATTGTTTTCAACTACGCATTTCAATCTATTTATTGTATTTATCGTAAATCTTTGCTTTACGCAAAAGAACCATCTGACTAACCTTGTCAAGCCATGCATGAATACTATTTGCATACTTTTCCCTACGGTTTGCTGAGTACATTCAAAAGTACTCATGGCTTCTGCCCTCTGTTAAATCAACAGTTGAAGAATATCAAGCTGCCCAAGAATTCTTTCAGAAGGAGGACTATGAAGGTTTTGCGGATTAGGATGCGTTCTCCACTCGATTGCCTGTGGGCATGTTGATTAGCCGTTTGAAGAGTTTTGTTCCACTGCAAGAGTTTTATTTGTTTCTTTAACCCTGCGTGGCAAGTTAAGTAAACGTTGACCATAAGGTCCAATTGTTATTATTATTTGTTACTTGAGATCTTTTTAGTTAAATCGAATAAATGGATGATATTTCATCACTGTTTTCTGTGTGAGCTAGCTACTAATCTGGGACTAATTCGGAAGACACAGAAGGTTCCTGAGATGCATTTTCGGGTCCTGACATTCAACACACAACAATTGCACTCCAACCATCGTTGTTATCAACTGGCTTCATTATGAAGTCTAGTTGCTACCTACTTGTCTTTCCGAATCGCAAGAACATTTACAAACACATATTCAACTGTTCCACCTCTAATCTAGCATCTCTTCAACTATCCCTTCCCACACAGTTAATTTCATCCATTGAGACCAAATAACCTAGCAAGTTTAGTAATCTAAACAACTTTAATGGTCAAACCAGTTCATCAATGTTCCACGTTTGTTAATAACTCCTTTGACTCCAATTAGGTATAGACATACTCATAGTCACAGTTCCTCAAGAACTACTATAATACAACATCAAATTAATCGACTACACTATCAAGGATACTAGTTAAGATTAATTATGCACCACGCTACATACCCAACTTGATAACCAATACCATATCAATTAATTTTCTACGATTACAACCTCTCACTTAATCATGACAAGGTTTTTAACATTTTCTTTCATAAAAGAGAGGCATTAACTTCAACGCTCAAATTACTCCAAAAGAGCAACGTAAGATCAATGTTCCACATGATAAAGAACTTGCAATTGATTATTTCCGTTATTCAAAATACCAAGCGAAATAAACGAATCATGTTTCCCAACAAGAAAGGCAGAATTATCGTGAAAAGAACAATCTTGCAAATTAACGACATTCACAAGAAACAACAACAGATCAACTGTCAGGAGAACAAATAATCACTTTATGGAACCAATAAAGAATGGAAACCCATCAACTACATTATAACCACTAGCCAACGAAAATTCATCAACTGCAAGAAACTGTACCCAGAATAATCGATACAAACTCAAGAAAAACAACATCTTTTCTAAAGAAATTCATGCCCAACCTCTGTAACTAAGTTACCCAAGAAAAGCTCTTCACTAATCTTGTACCACAAGCGGTGGTACAACCTGGCCATGCACATGGCCACAACTACGATCTCTATCCCACGACATCTACTACCATCACACATAACAATCATATAATCAAATTATAAGCATACAAGATCATTTCATAACATAAATCATCAACACAACATAACGGAAGGGTAAATGCAATGCTTAACCCATCCCATCCTACTGTGCACCAGTGTGTCAAGTTTTGAGTTAATTAACCATTAGCAAATTTTAGTTAATTTTACAAATCCTAAAGCAAATTTTAGCAAATTAAGTTTACCTAAGTTGTTAATCTATTCACCACGGATCTAAAGCCCACTCTGATACCAACTGTAACACTCCGGCCCAACACGGAGCCCAGAATGCCACTAACAACACTAACTATCAATTTTAACATCAATTTATAATAAATTACAACAAGCATCTCAACGATAAAACTCATCCACGGGTCACATGAAAACAAGTATAATGAAATAACAATCACAGATAATTAATCTTTAGGAAGCATAGCAAGATAATAATTCAAGAACAACGCAAAACCAATCGAATAAGATCTATTAAATGAATATTCAACTCGAACATATCATCTAAGGCTATTCAACACCATCATGTCCTAAATATAAATCACCATGTTATAATAAAAATTTCTCATGTCCACTGAATCAAATAATTGGGTGTAGGTTGTGATTCCAAGTACGCTAGCCCTTCCCGAGTGAAACGTCATCAACGATCACTTAAAAACAACAATAGAGCAAGAATTAGTCCAAAACTCAGCAAATACAAAATAAAGCCACAAACTACAGTTTATCAACCATAATCAAGGTTATCATCATCATCTATTTATTTAATTCCATTCTCATACTCAAATAAACAAACCATATTCCATATAAGTAATGTTGCACAATTTAACAATTTACTCATATATGTGAATGCACCATCATGCTCATGCTCATATGCATCTCATCAGCTGATACTGGTATAACGGAGTGTTCACCCGTCAATGACACACTCTATCCTTCACTCCCATGAAGTTCCCACTGAAGTAGGATTTTATCTAGAGCACTCCGGACTAGTCATATATCTTTCTCACCGACCACACCGGAATACTTACATGACTTTCTCACCGACCTGGCTCGTGCAACTCGTATCATGATGAATGTAAATGATGCAACATCTTTAATTATTCATCAACATAATTCATCTCATTAACTCAATATCTCATTCCCATTAACTCAATTTCATAATCTTATTCACTCAATGTAATCAATATCATGCATAAGAATAAGCTTAATGAAAACATAACAAATAGCATGATAAGTAATATCAATGACAGTGGCGAACAACCCGTTGTTCACCACTCTACCATGTACTTGCCTCTTAGCCCTTCGAAACCAGATGACGAAATTGTGGCACGACACATGAGGCCACAATCTCTGAACAAGCAAGTAATAACACACACTCAAAAACATCATCAAAATCACATCATGACAGCACCAACATGTCACACTAATCGACCTCGCATGTTTACACCTAATCGACCAAATTAACCCAAATCAACCGAATGCACTACCCGCTGTCCCAGTAATAAAATGGCTCTATGTTATTCATCTGAACTCTAAATTCATCCAACTAAGACTTTATGGAATCCTCACAAAACAACCTACATTTTTCTAGTTATGATGGAAATCTGATTTTACCGTTTTCTATCCCGTTTCTTTACTCGAAGACAGATTTGTCATCTTCTGGACAGCAGAATTCCAAAATTCATATCTTTTAATATACTAATCTAACAATTGTTTTCTTAGACTTTATGGAAACCTTAAGAACTTACCTACAACATTCATGTTGACCAAATTCCCGGATTAACTCACCTACTATTTTTAATCTACTAATTACTACAAACAGTCAACATACGACAAACTCTACCGGATAGTAGAACTACAAAATTCTTATCTCACAATCTATGCATCGGATTGACATGAATAAAAATTATACCAAAATCTATCGAACTTATCTACAATTATCTAGTAGATGACATCCTCAAATTACACTCCTACAGTACCCAAAATAATACGACAACAAAACAGCAGACTAAACCAATCTACTGTTCGATTTTCCCCCAACTAGAAACATGCTAATTCTTGCTTCTAGTCTCGTTTTTAATCTCTAGATAAAATAAACAATAGAGGGGAGAATTTAATCGTTACCCACACGACGAAAACCCAAATCCCGACTTCTTCCTCCTAATTTTCCTCTTCTCTTTTCTTTCTTGGCTTTTTCCTTGATTTTTACCTCCTACTATGCCCCCTTGCTTTTCCTTAGCCTCACAGTAGCATGCAAATAGCTAGCAAACACAGCATAGCACAGCCTTCCCTTTCTCTCTCCCTCCACTGTTCCAAGTATTAAGCACCCATACAAGGAAGCATTGCAAGACTAGCTAACTAATTAGCACTAGCAAATGCATGCATGCAATACAGCAAAACGACGTGGGTGGCCGGCTCCCACGCGACGGGCAGGCAGGCGGCTTTGCGCGGGCAAGCGGAATTCACGCAACGTGCACGCACGCAGCTGGCGAACAAGTGGGCAGGCAGGGCTTCGCGCGAGTGGGTTATCCCCACACATAATAACCATAGTATTATAATATAGATATATCAGATCATCTTATAATAGGAATCATCAATACAACATAACAGAAGCGTAAATGCAATGCAAAAACCCAAACCCACCTATTGTGCTTAGTGTGTCAAAATTAATATTTCATGAACCACGGACCTACAGCCCGCTCTGATACCAACCGTAACACCCCAGCCCAACATGAGCCTGGAATGCTACTAAAATAATATTAAACAAATCTAAGCTAAGACAATTTACCAATTTTCGGCAGAACCTCCTTTGTATAGTTAACTATACAGAGGTTCCAACAAAAAAAATATCATAAATAATTAATCCAACATCCAGAGTCATCAATAGGTATTCAAAACATGCTAAAACAACTAAAGCATAGTCAAAGATATCCAAAATAACTACTCCTCATTATTACAAATAATCTAATGCATAAAGCATAACCATAATCAATTCTTAAGCAGTTTGCTCAATTATTATGATATGATCTAAGACTTAATCAAATTTTAAGGATGTGTGGCAGTGTGTGCAACCAACTCAAGTCTACTCCCTCCTATGCATGCCGTTCTTGCAATTGGTACCTAAAAGCGCAACAAAAGCAAGAGTGAGCCCAAAGACTCAGCAAGTACCAATAATAAAATCTTAAACTCACAGTTATAACATCAACATCCAATACCAAAGCTTTACCCTAAAACATCTCACATGGTTTATGTAATGCGAATGTGCAATGCATCTTTTTCTCTTTTACTCTTTTCGCATCTTACCGATAATGCGAGGTATACAACCGTCGATGTATACCCTTGCCTGTGCCCTTTGGCACAGGGACCAAGAGCCTATACTCCACAAGTATAGGGATCACAGCCCGTCATATTCATGATGGGGACCCCTAATCAATGCACACATTCCACGAATGTAGCGACCACAAGCCCGTCATCTACATGACGGGGACCTCAAATATTCATACTTGGTCACCATGTGACCAAGGCTCAAGTATGCTCTCAACATGCACATGTACCAGTACTCTACCGTTCAATAACATGTATATCAACAACAACATGCCAGAATCTCAAACTTTAAATAACATGTATAGCAACAGCAACATACATGAATCTCAAACTTTAAATACCATGTACAGCAACAGCAACATACACGCATAACCCTTAGCCATAACTCAAGCATTCATCATCCTTAATCATACATATCACACTATCAACCATGCATAGCTAATATGTACAAAACACAAGCACTCACTATCAAACATTCATAATTATACTAACAACCAGAATACTTGCCTCAACCGTGCGAGAACGGAGGACGTGAAGAGGACGCTGCCCCCGGGACCAATCCCCCACCTAAATATAATTATAAAGCACACTAAGACAATCATACTGGACCAAAAACACAATTAGTAGCACAACAGAACTCGCTATACTCTCTAGCGCATTCCCAATTTCAACTCCTAAAGGTCAATCTGTCCCCTCTGTGGGCATCCATATTCTAAAATCCATAACTTTTAGTACAGGAGTCCAAATGAGGTGTTCTTGGACTTTATGGAAAGGTTATCAATTTTTCCAACTAAACCTAGCTCATGAGACTTTCTAATTCGGCCAAATAGTACCCCTACCAAGCTAACTAACCGAACATCGAATTCACGTCGGGTTTCTGGACAGTAATACTAAAACTACCATAACTTTCAGTATGATTGTCCACAATTTGCGTTCTTGAGCTTTCTAGAAAGCTGAGACAATAAGCTACAACTTTAATTATAGTAAGATCCTCTAATGTTGCCTTTAGCTAATCGCTTAATCCAGATTACTAACAACTGTCAGGATACCGACAGATTTGCAGAACAGATACGTTATAAAATTCATAACTTTTGCTATAGGGGTCCAAATAATGCGATCTAGCACTTCACGGAAATATAACGACGTCCTCTACACTACAATAGGAGACGTCCAAGACTGAATCCATAGATAACTACCTCAAAACTATCGGCCAACACTGACTGCACTAAAACGGATCTACTACCGACATCGCCTAAATACGCAAATACTTTACCAAATGAATGGGGATCAGGGTTTACCCTTGAAGATCCGCTGATGAACGTCGAAATCATCCCCATAGAATCCTTCTCCTTCCTTTCACTCTCCTTCCCTTCTTCCTTTCCTTTGTCTTCTTCTTGGCCGGCCAACAACCCGGGTGTCCTCACTTCTTCCTCCACTAGGCCGGCAGCGGGGAGCATCGTCTTTGGCCGGCAGCAGGGAAGAGCACCAAGGGAGGAGGCATGGGGAACAGGGAGAGGTGGCCAAGGGGGAGAGGAGCCTTGGGGGTGGCGGCCACAAGTGGGGAGGAGGGGGGGAAGGGGGTGGCGGCTAGGGTTTTGGGGGGAGGTTGGCGCCTCCCCCCTATGGCCGACCACCACTTGGCCTGATGGGCCAAAGCCCAAGCCCAGGTTGCCAACACTTTGTAGATATCTCCCTCCATTCCCCTGTTACAATCGTTCTGCTAAAAGGTCCCTCCTCCTAATTTAATTTCTAAATAGACCTTCTCTTTAAATATTTGTTTTCTCTCGAATTCTATTCTAGAGTATTACATTCTACCCCCCTTAGACAGAATTCGACCCCGAATTCTAACCACGCTTATCGTCAAGGAACAATCACAGCTAGAATTTTTCCCACAATACCACGCACCTACTGTGAACAATGCCGGATATTGCTCACGCATGTGAGACTCCAATTCTCAAGTCGTTTTCCTCTCGGTATTATGGAACCACTGCACCTTGACGTAACTGACGTGTTACTCGTCCCAACCTTTCACGAGTCACTCAACGGACAAGACTCGAAGGCTTGGTCTTACTCGTGGATCAACGGTCCTAACGAAACTTCACACTCCAGATTTCTCCAGTACTCCCTCGACACTAGGTCATACAAAATGATCTATGCTACACACTAGGACTCAAGACGGTCCTAGTGATACGCTATCTCCCAAATCTCCGCAACTTTCAGAAACAACCATTGTACCTTAGGCAAAAATTCCCTTTGGTACCAAACCACACAACCTACACGTAACACACAAAACTCTTGTTCCTTGTATCAATCGATCTCTTCACTTTTAACAATGAGCACCTCTTTTAACCCGGGACGCACAACAGAACTTGTTTTAAACAAATTCTTTTAAAAACAGAACCAACTAATTATAAAGGATTCTCATCGCATACACGCATTACCAACTCCCCACCAAAAGAGTTAAATCCAAAACCAAAAGATTCATCATGAAACTCTTCCACTTTCCAAGTGAGTAGTTTGCCAATGAATACCACATAAGCCAAAGGCGAAATCACTCGAGTGCCCAAAACAACCATCTCCTTTCTTTTTCTTAACCGAAAAGAATCACGCATAACAAGAAGAACCAACTCAATTTATAATTGGCATCTGTCATAGAGACAAAGCTCAAATAAAAACCAAGAGAATATTTCCTTATCCGAGAATACAACCTTTTTCTCAAACCTTCTTTTTAAGGATTCAACATTCTTTTAAACCATGAGATTCCAAATCATCGCGTAATACACTAATTCATTTCTTTTAATTTGGCAACCTCAAAGCTAAGCTCAATTGAACACAAAATCCATACCTATGTAGAGAGACTCTTCCAATCCACAATAACATACTTTGATCAACTTCTCTACCAAAGGAATTACTTTTACAAATAATTCCCAACGCACCTCAATATAGGTTTCAGCCACAATCATATCACCTCAATCGTTTAAGGATAATCAACTTGAAGTTCACCGCTCACATACTCATTTTCTATCTTCGAAAGATTCTGTCAACGATCGACACTATTCGGAATCCACTTTTGTTCTTCTACTTATACACATAATGTTGGGCCTCCAAGGTCCTAGCATAAAAATGCAAAGCCCAAATTCAACCTCCAAATCTCCTTCCATGAACTTCTAGTATAATTGATAGGAAATCCTCAAATCTGATGACTAAGATTTCACACAGTTCAAATAATAACCTTAGTCATTAATATCAACCTTCCTCACTAATCAAGTAACCGCCTAAAGCGATTCATTTCACCAATCTTAGACCTTCTCTAACCCACACCAATCAAATTCAGCTACACGACCACAATATACCCATTCACAATACCCTAACTGTTTGATCAAGATTCAAACATTCTCAATCACTAACATCATTAAATAATTATATTCTTGACCAAGTTATCGTTAGAGATAATCTAACTCCCACAAGGTTAATCACTAAGGCCAAGTCATACTTGACAATAACTTAACAATCCCTGCTATCCCATTATTTAACACGGCTATTAGATTTCTCTACACTACTACTCTCATTAAGTTACACCATCATAATTTTTCTACACAATCTTACCGAGTACCCAATTGCGATACTCTAATAAACTGATCAAGGTTTCCATACTTGCTAATTCTAATGTTCTGTCAAAAAGAACACAAGATCTTGGACCACACCTCGCTATAGGTCCTACTAGTTGCGACAACGCAATCTGCTAGCTCCGAAGACAAATATTCTAGTTAAATCAAATCCTCTCCAAGAATTATTCTAATAAATCGATTTATTACTCAATGCCTCACAAACAACTTGACACCTAAGGGCTCACAAAGCCATCTACTAGACCACCACTAACTAGTTGCCAAAACACAACCGAAAAGACTTTGCAACACAATTCGGTTAACCCTTTCTTAGAAGAAGAGGCAAATAGAAGTAAATTTCAACACATCGGAAAAACGTTACCACTTACAGTAGTTATAAGATCAAGAGAAATAATTAAATAGCAATGATCTCGAAAAAACAAAGATGAGATCATAGATGAGGGCACACGTCCCACAAGCAGAGAATAGCCAACCTCAAACGAGAATAAAACATTACTTTTGGAATTCGGGAGACTCTGATGGGCAAAACAGAAAGTTTAAGCAAAAATTCGATAAACTGCAAGTTATAAAACTTGACTTCAATCTCAAATACTTCTTCTTTACTCTTTCCTTTAACAAAGAAAATGTCTTTCGTTGGTTACAGCATCACCATGCCAACTCCAACAAGAAGAAATTTCGAGACCACAACACATAAACCACTTAGAAACTAATAAACCTCTCAACACATCACTTTGCTCAAAACAATTTCAGCTACACATCAACATGAGGTCTGAAAGATCACAAATGCGAAACTAGAACATTTTCTCTTAATTAATATTAGGCGAGCGATCCAATTCCTTTATACATAACATTCAATATTATAATTATAATCCCTTACTGACAATCACACTAACAATGAAATAATACACTATTAGCGAGAATCCTCATAGCCTCTTTTCCCATCACAACCTCTCCAAAAGGAACATAGGCCACAAGGTTGAAACAAACCTCTTTTAACCAGATCATGTTATCCAATAATAATTTCGCAAGGCACACTATCAGATACCACTTTTTTATTCATTCACTCAACCATAAGTGTTGCTCAACACCCACTTCAACTATCATTAACAATTGGCTATTGTAACTATCACGTATGCAAATAGGGTCCTTCATCTATTTGTAATCACCTAAACCATCTATAAACACCGAGTCAACATTCCACTTTATGCTCAAAGTTTAGTGCAGAATAAAATTAAACGTTTAATAACATGATCTCCTGTAAAACAGGGTTTCACAAGATACTACCTCAACATTCATCTAATCCGATATACATATTTCAATCTAGCAATTAAGTATAATCATCAAGTAGTCAACTTATGAAAATTACTGGATTAATATCCTCTACGTCATCGTTCAATCACTCCTTAACATAATCATCCCTAATGGGTAGACAAATCCATTGAGATACTTTACTCTGAATTATCCAATAAATCTATCGAATTCCACCATCTTAATGATCATACCAAATCATCAATATACCACACCTCTTAACAAGTCTTGGATTCCTAGTATGAATGGTCATACCTTTTAACAAGTTCATCATGTAACTACTCCATGACAACATCAAATATATCAACTTCACTTCCAAGGAACTTGGTTAAGATCGATTACGCACCAAACTACAGACCCAATTTGATAACTCATACATTATCAACTTATCTTTTATGCTTGAAACCTCTCACATAACACAACAACACATTTCAAAGTAGTTTTGACACTTTCTTTCTTAAAGACAATGCACTAAACTTCACCATTCCAACCACTCCAAGAGAAGTGCGTAAAGTCGAAACATGCTTCAATGAAGTTTGTAAATGATACTTTCCATTATATAAAACACCAAGCGAATAAATGGGTCAAGTTTGCCAACAAGAAGGTAGAACTCTCATAAAGAGGATCAATGTTGTCAATGACAACATTTACAAGTAGCAAGAATAGCTCAAGAGTAAGAAAAGACAATATTTGCTCTATAAAACGAATACAAACCAATTGAAACCCATCGAATACATTGTAACCACTATCTAAAGAAGGTTCATCAACCGCAAGCGGCTTAACAGTTGGAAAAACAATGTTCGCTTTAAGGGTCAAATTAAATCAATGGAAACACATCGACTGGAATAAAAACTACTAACCCAAGAGAAATTCATCAAGCCCAACTGGACAAGAGTTGACCAAATTCAAATTCAAGGAAGAGAACAAATCTTCTAAAGATACTCACTATTATCATATTGTGAACGGTGGTGTAGCCTGGTAAAGACCAGGGCCACAACCACGACCTCAACCTCTCAACATGGGTTATCCCCATACATAATAACCATAGTATTATAATATAGATATATCAGATCATCTCATAACAGGAATCATCAATACAACATAACGGAAGCATAAATGCAATGCAAAAACCCAAACCCACCTATTGTGCTTAGTGTGTCAAAATTAATATTTCATGAACCACGGACCTACAGCCCGCTCTGATACCAACCGTAACACCCCAGCCCAACATGAGCCTGGAATGCTACTAAAATAATATTAAACAAATCTAAGCTAAGACAATTTACCAATTTTCGGCAGAACCTCCTTTGTATAGTTAACTATACAAAGGTTCCAACAAAAAAAAATATCATAAATAATTAATCCAACATCCAGAGTCATCAATAGGTATTCAAAACATGCTAAAACAACTAAAGCATAGTCAAAGATATCCAAAATAACTACTCCTCATTATTACAAATAATCCAATGCATAAAGCATAACCATAATCAATTCTTAAGCAGTTTGCTCAATTATTACGATATGATCTAAGACTTAATCAAATTTTAAGGATGTGTGGCAGTGTGTGCAACCAACTCGAGTCTACTCCCTCCCATGCATGTCGTTCTTGCAATTGGTACCTAAAAGCACAACAAAAGCAAGACTGAGCCCAAAGACTCAGCAAGTACCAATAATAAAACCTTAAACTCAGAGTTATAACATCAACATCCAATACCAAAGCTTTACCCTAAAATATCTCACATGTTTTATGTAATGCGAATGTGCAATGCATCTTTTTCTCTTTTACTCTTTTCGCATCTTACCGGTAATGTGAGGTATACAACCATCAATGTATACTTCCTGTGCCCTCTCTACGACAGGACCAAGAGCCTATACTCCACAAGTATAGGGACCCACACCCATCATATTCATGATGGGGACCTCTAATCAATGCCCACATTCCACGAATGTGGGGACCATAAGCCCGTCATCTACATGACGGGGACCTCAAATATTCATACTTGGTCACCATGTGACCAAGGCTCAAGTATGCTCTCAACATGCACATGTACCAGTACTCTACATTTCAATAACATGTATATCAACAACAACATACCAGAATCTCAAACTTTAAATAACATGTATAGCAACAGCAACATACATGAATCTCAAACTTAAATACCATGTACAGCAACAGCAACATACACGCATAACCCTTAGCCATAACTCAAGTATTCATCATCCTTAATCATACATATCACACTATCAACCATGCATAGCTAATATGTATAAAACACAAGCACTCACTATCAAACATTCATAATTATACTAACAACCAAAATACTTGCCTCAACCGTGCGAGAACGGAGGACGTGAAGAGGGCGCTGCCCCCGGGACCAATCCCCCACCTGAATATAATTATAAAGCACACTAAGACAATCGTACTCGACCAAAAACACAATTAGTAGCACAACCAAACTCGCTATACTCTCTAGCGCATTCCCAATTTCAACTCCTAAAGGTCAATCTATCCCCTCTGTGGGCAGCCATATTCTAAAATCCATAACTTTTAGTACAGGAGTCCAAATGAGGTGTTCTTGGACTTTCTGGAAAGGTTATCAATTTTTCCAACTAAACCTAGCTCATGAGCCTTTCTAATTCGGCAAAATAGTACCCCTATCAAGCTAACTAACCGAACATCGAATTCACGTCGGGTTTCTGGACAGTAATACTAAAACTACCATAACTTTCAGTATGAGTGTCCAAAATTTGCGTTCTTGAGCTTTCTAGAAAGCTGAGACAATAAGCTACAACTTTAATTATAGTAAGCTCCTCTAATTTTGCCTTTAGCTAATCGCTTAATCCAGATTACTAACAACTGTCAGGATACCGACAGATTTGCAGAACAGATACGTTATAAAATTCATAACTTTTGCTACAGGGGTCCAAATAACGCGATCTAGCACTTCACGGAAACATAACGACGTCCTCTAAACTACTATAGGAGACGTCCAAGACTGAATCCATAGATAACTACCTCAAAACTATCGGCCAACACTGACTGCACTAAAACGGATCTACTACCGACATCGCCTAAATACGCAAATACTTTACCAAACGAATGGGGATCAGGGTTTACCCTTGAAGATCCGCTGATGAACATAGAAATCATCCCCATAGAATCCTTCTCCTTCCTTTCACTCTCCTTCCCTTCTTCCCTTCCTTCGTCTTCTTCTTGGCCGGCCAACAACCCAGGTGTCCTCATTCTTCCTCCACTAGGCCGGCAGCGGGGAGCGTCGTCTTTGGCCGGTAGCAGGGAAGAGTACCAAGGGAGGAGGCGCAGGGAACAGGGGGAGGCGGCCAAGGGGGGGGAGGAGCCTTGGGGGTGGCGGCCACAAGTGGGGAGGAGGGGGAGAGGGGGTGGCGGCTAGGGTTTTGGGGGAGGGTGGCGCCTCCCCCCTATGGCTGGCCACCACTTGGCCTGATGGGCCAAAGCCCAAGCCCAGGTTGCCAACACTTTGCAGATATCTCCCTCCATTCCCCTCTTACAATCGTTCTACTAAAAGGTCCCTCCTCCTGGACCTGCTGGCTGACCCTGACCACCACGAGTTCTTCCAGCCATCCTACTGAAGAGAGAAAGGGATTAGCAACGAAACCCAAAAATTAGAAGCTAAAGAAAGCGAAAAGCTATCGACTAGGGGAATGGAAAATCACCCTAATCGAAAGCCAAACTTAATCAGAGAGAACACAACTCTATAAGCTTACAAAAAGGCTCAAGAAATAGCAAGGAAACACGAGACTCAAGCTCAACTTCCCGACACGACAAACCCGTATTGAATGAACGAGCAATCGATTGAGAAGACAAAATTTCAGCACACTACTCTAGTTCTAACACTTCTACAAAGCAAGGTAAAACCAATAAAATAGGTGTTAGATACTTAGCTAACTAGTATCACATCTTACCCTTTTATTCCCACAAGTTTTAGTTGAATTAACCTCTCATTATCTATCATGTTCAGAAACCTTGAGATTGCTGTCCAGAAATTTGATGCTTGCTGTCCAGATTTTGCATCCAAGCTCTTAGCCGAAATCACCGACTCCAGAAACTTCAAAACCTTGTAATGGGAAGCTAACACTTCAATTTGCCAATCTCATTGATTCCCAAACCCAATTAAACGATAACGCTATCTTTTGAGAGAAGGAGAGGGAAACAACTTTTAAAATTCAAATTAGAGTGAGATGAGATGAGAAAGCTAAGATAGGTAAGGAGTAAAATTAGAGAATTTACTTAAGCTTTCATAAACCATTTGATATTTTGAAACTAAGTTTTTCAAAACATCCTAAAGACGACCAAGCTAGGGTTTCTATGGTCAGTACGGCTCTGATACCAACTTTGTGAGGACCCCGGCTTATTTGGCTTGTAATGCTTAGTCATCCATTGACCCTAACATCACAAACAAAATAACCCATGTCTTCGAGATATGTATACTTCCCAGAAATGCAGTATACACACCCCTTTACAAAATCATGCATCAATTCTATTCAAGACATAGAACCAAAGCACGAACTAGGTTAAATAAAAGACACACATAACAGCGAGAGTTATTACAAAAGGGGCCGACCGGCCAAATAACAACTAAGAAAGATAAACATAGCGGAAGCAAAAGCCATAAGATGGCAATAAACAAAAGAATGCCATATGGTTTGCCTTTAGCCCACAAGGCAACCAACCATGCCACCAACCTAGTCGTCCCAACCACAGCACATCTCACAAAAGTAGGGCCCTTGGGGCTCCACCTCCTCTGCAACAAAGTTATTAAGCAAAGCAAATGAGTACAAAAATGTACTCGCAAGACTAACGTGTAAGGATAACAGACCTATACATATGCTACATGCAAGCTTTATTTAAGTGGAAGGCTTTAGGCTCATTTTAGCATAAAGCAAGTTTTCCTTTACAATAATGAAATAGATTCAAAGCATTTTGACAAAGCATTTTTAATTGTTGAAGTAACAGCGATACAATAATAATAACAACAGAAGAACAACCTGGAAGTGACTAACCCAATAGTCACCACAACAATAGCATGAATTACCCAATGCATACCACCCAACAAGTTTTAATTAAATGTTTAGTCTAGTTCTTGCACGACCTTACCAAGCATGTCCATAACCTAGGACGAGGCTATTCGAATAGTTTTAACCCTGCAGGGGTGTACCAATGTACCCACACGTCAGACCACCTTTTCGCCAAGCTATTTAGCGCACTTCCTTTGGTATGCCAGCACGGCTAAGTCCTACGAGGCATTTCCAATGAATGATGCTAATTAAGAGTCGCGACAACCCGAAAGGTAGGAGACACCGGCCCAGCCTAAGCAACTGCGGGTGCTCTTCCCCTTATAAAAATAGTTTTAACCACCTGCGACCCATAATTAACACCTCCCAAAGTACTTAGCCAAGAGGGGTTCCCAATACCCTCGTGTGGTTAGCACGCAAAAGCGCTTGGCTTAGTGACACAAGTAACTCGGTCCTTGGGGACCTAGGCACCATTCCATTCACACCCAACAGATCACACCAACATCCATTGTGCCCAAGTCATGAAACAATTTTGTTTTCATTTTTATTTCTTTACAAAGTAACAAAGCACAAGGGCTGGACATAATGGAATAATAATTTTTGTGTGATCAAGGTCATCGACATAAGTCGACAACCGCCCATTTCTACCGTTATCTAAGCAATTCTAAGCTTTATCACGTAAACTACTAAGTGATAAGAGTCCATCCATCGAACTCTAAATCACAGCAAGATAATCCTAGGCTTAGTAGTAGAGAATGAACATTTACCTACAGAGTATGCATCTATATGCTCAACTAATCGATAATTTAACACAAAGTAAGCATGCATACATACAAGTTAAACAAAGTATTAGACTTTAAAAGTAATGGGATTAACGGGATATGATCAAACTGCTTGCCTTGCTGGATATGCTCACTATGCTGCAAAGGATCACTCACGGGATCAACACGCTCGTCGGCACCTATTGAAAAAGCGAAAAAGAACCGATAAGAACGAAGAAAACCAAAAGGACTCCACAGAAAAATTTCTCCAACAGCTCTGAAATTTTTACAGCAGCAAGAGCATGATTTTTAAAGAATTTATCAACAAGAATCAATTAATTTGGATTCTCAATGCAAAATATATGGCCAAAACAAATCTGCTCAGCCTGGAAAATGCTGGAAAATTCAAATCGGTTACTGTTCATCCGAATTAAATTCTCAAGCACAAATTTACCAAAGAGGTGTTGCACCTGGGATTTTTATGGTAAGTAAATAACCTCATGAGATGAATAACACAATTGAGTTCACCTCATTTGGAGCTATAATGCATGTTTTATGATTTTTCAAAGACATACAAAAGAGCACAAATAAAATGCACTCACAAGTCTTTTGAAAACAGTAACATGCCTAAATCCTATTCTACCATTTAGTACACTAATAGAGGAAGCCAACAAAGTTGGATTCACTCAAAAAGGATCTCTAGAGAATTACTTATGCAATTTATAAGTTAAATGCAACATTTAGAGCAACATTTAAAGTTAATTTTGAAACTAATTTACCAATCCATTTTCTGGAGCCGAACTAAACTTACAACCATTTTTAAATTAAAGTTTAGTTCAAACCAGAGCCACCAAAATTTGAATCAACTCAAATGGAGCTAAAATGAAATAGTTATGCATTTTTGAAGTTCAATACCTTTTTCAATTTACAAATAATTCCATCGGGAAATCCTAAATTTCAAAACGACGTGGACGAACCTGGGCCATTGATCCTGGATCAGATGGCCCAAGACCTGCCGGCAACGCGTGCTCGCGCCCGCGCGGATCCAACGAACATGGGCCGTTGATCTTGAATCCAACGGCCCAAGTTGTATCGCGCGCGGCGCGTTTGGAAACCCCGCGCGCGAAAGGAGGCGGCGACTGTGGGCCGTCGATCACGAGATGGGCAGCTCGCAACCAATGTACACAGTGCACACGCACGGCCCCGCGAGATCTCACCCGCAGATCTGAGAAGGGACAGCCCTAGGACATTGCTACAGTTGTCGGTTTCGTCCGACAACGAAACCGACGGCGAAGAAATGGTCACCGCCGGCGACTCAGGCCATGGCGGTGCGAATGGATGCCAGGTACGGGTGCGCAATAGCAGTGCGCACCCACTGGTACCACCCACACCTGCGGTGGTGGACCAGCGCGCCGGCGAGCCGGAGGAGAGCGGCACGGCAAAACACGGCCAAACGACAAACAGCATAAGGAGCTCCGCAGCAGTTCATTCAAGCGAGTGCCCAGCTCCTAGGGACTACCAGGAGGTTACCTGGAGGTCGTGGAGGGGCTGGGAAAGGCTGAGTAGCTCCGGCGACGAAGGACCTTGCTGGCACCGAGGAGGACAACGAGGAGAGGAGGACCTGGGCATAATTAACCGCACCGGGTCATCAAGATGTATTCCATATAGCTAGGAGGTGCTCCCAGAACAAGGAATTGAAAGGAGGAGGTCCTTACCGGTGATGGGGAAGAAGGGGGTGCTCACGGCCGCAAGCTCCAAAACTCCAGATTCAAGTCGCTCCTGTGGAAGCAAACCCAAATTGAGTTAAGGGAAATGATCAGTGAGGTGAGAGGCACAAGCTGACGCAAAGAGAGGGAGAGGAAAGCCACTAGGCACTGCCTTCACCGAGAGCTCCAAAGTGCAACAATGGCGGTTGGGGGCTCACGGGTGCTTGAGCTCCTTAGAGCAGAGGAGAAGCTAAGTGGTGTTTAAAGAGTGCCAAGGAGGAACAAGAGGACCTTTTAAAGCCGGGGAGCAGAGGCCATGAGCTAGGGTTAAGCTCCATGGTGAGCTTAGCCCACAGCTCGGTCCATGGCGCCACAAGGACGTGGAGGGGATGGGGGCAGGTCTGAGCAGGACCTAGGGGGCGGAAGGCTGACCAGCATTTAATGCTGGCAGCAAAAGAGCGGTTGGGAGGTGACAGAGCATCGCTCCCCTCTGCCATAGCGCCTGCCCGAAAGCAGAGAAGAACAGGCGCTGACCTCGACCGTTCGATAAGAAAAAGGGGGGAGGTCGTGACCATTGGATCTGATTTGGGGGGTCTGAAGGGGAAGGGGGAGGTCGTGACCAGAAGCTCTCGAATGGGGAGGTCGCAGCCGCTAGATCTCCATCGCACGGTTGCGAAAAGAAAAGGGGAGGTCGCGCGCTGAAAGGGGATAGGAGGTCGCGGTCGTTGGATTTGCATCCAATGGCGCGGAACAGAGGTGGGAGGTCTTGACCGATGCGCGCGACGCTGACAAGAGATGGGAGATCATGACCTTTAGATTTACATCTAAGGGCACACAACATCGAGGGGAGGTCATGGCTGTTGGATTTCAATCCAACGGCAACGAACAAAGGTAGGAGGTCCTGGCGGTTGCGCACGACGCAAAAGGAGGTCGTGGCCATTGGATTTCAATCCAAGGGCACACAACAGAGAGGGGAGGTCGTGGCGGTTGCGCACGACGCAAAGGGAGGTCGTGGCTGTTGGATTTCAATCCAACGGCAACAAACAGAGGTAGGAGGTCGTGGCGGTTACGCACGACGCGAGAGGAGGTCGTGGCCAGTGGATCTTGATCCAATGGCGCACAACAAAGAGGGGAGGTTGTGGGCTTTGCGCACGACGCAAAGGGAGGTCGTGGCCATTGGATTTCAATCCAAGGGCACACAACAGAGGTGGGAGGTCGTGGGCTTTGCGCACGACGCAAAGGGAGGTTGTGGCGGTTGGATTTTGATCCAACGGTGATGAACAGAGGTGGGAGGTCGTGGCTGTTGGATTTCGATCCAACGGCGACGAACAGAGGTAGGAGGTCGTGGCGGTTGCGCACGACGCGATGGGAGGTCGTGGACATTAGATTTACATCAAAGGGCACACAACATCGCGGAGAGGTCGTGGCGGTTAGATTTTGATCCAACGGTGACGAACAGAGAGGTGGGAGGTCTTGGCCGTTGGGCACGACACTACAAAAGGGAGGGGAGGTCACAGCCGCGAGATCTTCATCTGATGGCGATGAGAGGAGAGGGGAGGTCGTGGCCGTTGATTTGGATCCAACGGAGCATGACCTCGCGCGGGGAGGAGCTCGGCTGAGCTGGGCCGCGGTTGGTTGGGTTCGACCCACTTGGAAAGTGGCTCGGACCCAAGGAACAGTGCCAGGTTTGAGTTTAAATTTGAAGGCTGAGTTTGAAGGAATTTTTAGAGGTAGCAAACTAACTCCAAAAATTCCGAAATTCTGACTGGAGCTTCCTCACTCCAGGATTAACCTTACATAAAATTTCTAGAGGTTTTAGTGCACTGTATTTTTCTCCAGAAATTCATCAAGTGCTGTTCTAGGGTTTGACCAATTGAACAATTGGTTTGACTTACCTCCAAAAATTATCAAATAATTTCTAAAAATTATGAAATAATTCAGAGGGTTCACACAGCATCCCTAGAAACAAGGAAAAATATTTCCAAAGGTTGGCACAAGATTTGGGACAAAGTGGAATAAGGGTTTGACTTTAGTCAACAGGAGATTTGTGTTTTTGAATTCCCCAACTCTTGACAAGAATTAGAGGAGAGTTCAAGAGTTTCAAGATATGAGAAAAGTTTTAATTTCTACTCATTTAGTTACATTTGAAACACACACCCATACTTGATTACATTTGAAACACAAACCTAGATTTGGTTCCATTTGTACATTTGGGATGTTACAGAAATACATCATCCACCTTTGTAGATAGGCTCTATTGACCCCACCGAAACACTCTAGACAACTCCGTATACTGACGAAATTAATTTGACAGATGGCACCCTAAATCACCTCAAAGTAGATCTCACGCAATCACATCACCTCAAACTTTTAAAAATAACCAACTCAGAATTCTTAGTACACACACTCATGTACTACATTAAAAGGGTTCTATCAATAATCATTCCACTATTCGGAATCCTCTCTTACTCTACCACTTTTACACATAATCATTGGCAACCAAGGTTCCAGTATAACAATGCAAAGCCCCAATTTCAATCTCCAAGTCTCCTACAATGATTTTCTGGGATAACTTACAAGAGTCCCTCACATTCGATTATCAAAAATTCTCACAACCCAAACAATATCCTCAGTCATAACTTCAATCATCCTCAATAATCAATTAACTTCTCGAAACAGTTAACTTCACTAATCTTGTAATATACACAATTCTAATACTTTAAACAATCGACCAAGATCCCCAACTTTTGATATTCCTGAAATCCACCAACAAGAACGAGAAGATATTGGATCACAATTGATTATAGATTCTGATAATTGCAACCACGTAAAAAGTTTAGCTCCAAGAGAACCATTTTTAAAAAATCAAACTCTCTAAGAGAATGCTAGCAAGAAATAAATTCATCCTCTTATGCACCTTACATAAATTGGCACCCAAAGCCTGTCAAAGTAGTTTACTTGACCACCACTATCAATCGTCTCTATACACTTTAGAAGACCCTTGAAAAACGAATCAGTTACTCTTTTCTCAAAAGAAGAGGTACATGGAAACAATTTTCAGTACCTAGAAAAACGTTTGCCCCTCGCAGTAAAAACAAGACCAAAAGAAATAGGCAATTAGCAATTAACTCGAAAACATAGGACGAGGCCACAGATAAGGGCACAAGTCCCACAAGAAAAGAATTTCAAACCTCAACCAATAAAAATAAAGCATTGATTTTTTTTAAGTTTGAGAAACTCTTGTGCGGCCAACCAACAAGGTTAAGCACACTTCAATAAGCTTCAATCTTCAAAACTTGAATCTAATCTCGAATACCTCTACTACACTCTTTCCTTTAACAAAAGAAATGATTTTTCTTTAATCGAAATATCACTTTGCCAACTCAAGCTAAGGAGCCTTAAAGCTCAAATCACAAGAATCACTTAAGAACCGATGGAACATTCAAATACATCATTTTGATTAAACTAATTTTAGCTACCACATAATTCAAGAGCTCTAAAATGTCACGAAAGCAAAACTTGAAATATTCTCATTTAAGAGATATCTCCAATAGCGATCAATTTACTTTATCTCTAAAAGAATTAATACCAATCTCACATTACTGTCAATTTTAATAACATCAAAATCATACAGTAGTACCAAGAATCATCAAACTTCAATACCACATCCTAAACTTTCCCAAAAGAAACGCAATATGCTACTTCATTTTATTTTCCTACTATCTCCATAAAACTCCATCAACTACTTAATCTATAGAAAACCTATTGCACAAGCCACAAGGTAGAAACAAATTTTCTTTAACAAGTTCATACTATGCAATAGCAATTACGTAAGGCACGCTATCAAGGACCACTTATGAAATTCATCCACTCAACTGTTGGTGTTACTCAACACCAACTTCAGCTCTTATTATCAAATGACAATTGTATTAATCATGTAAGAAAATATGGTGCTACTTCTATTTGCAATCACATAACCAATTATAAACATAGATTCAATATTTCACCTTATGTTCAGAAATTAGGACAAAACATGATTACAGACTTACTAACGTAATTTCTATCAAACAAGGTTTCACGAATCGATTCACCAACACCCATCTAGACCTTTATGCAGGTTTCAACAATTTTAACATGTCAGGAATAAGTAAGTCTAGCATTTATGTAAGATCATCAATTAAACCTTTACAAGATTGTTTCATAACAATATCCACTCTTCTTAGTAACGCAGTTGACTCCATTTAGGAATAGATATAATCTAAAACACAATTCATCATGCAGCCGTTGCAAGGCATCAATTAAGATTAAATATGCATCACGCCACTGACCCAACTTGACATCCCATACAATATCAATTATCTTGTATTCTTACAACTTCTCACTTAGCACAACAAAAGAATACTAAAAGAATTTGACACTTTCTTTCGCAAAGAAGAGGTTCTAAACTTCAACACTCCAGCTACTCTAAAAGAAATGAGTAGAGTCAAAACTTTTTTCAATGAACTTTATAAAAGATAATTCCCATTACCCAAAATACCAAACAGATAACCGGGTCACCCTTATCAACAAGAAAGGTAGGACTCTCATGAAAAAGAACAATCTTATCAATAACAATATTTACAAGTAGCAAAGAGAGCTCAACAGTCGGAAAGACAATAATGGCTCTAAAAAACAAATAGGGACCAATTGAAACCCATACCCAAACATTTTATTTGATTACAAACTCTGACTCAACCATGGCAGGACTTTGCAAAAAGAGCCTTGATATTTTCTTTCATAAAAGAGAAATATTAACTTCATACTCAAATTACCCTGAAAAGAATACATTGGGGCCGAAGCCTCCTCACTTTTAAGAACATGCAAAATAAAGCTTCCATTAACCAAAGTACCCAGCGATTGAACAAGTCGTGTTTCCCAACAAGAAGGATAGAACTTCCCAATAAAAGATCAATCTTATAAATGATCTATGCTTACAAGCAGCAAAACAACTCATCATTCGGGAGAACAAATGTTTGCTTTAAGGAATCAACAAAGACCGATGAACACCCATCAATTGCTATGAACCACTAACCCAAGAAAATTCATCCGCTACATCTGAACAAGAATAGCCATTCCAAACTCAAGGAAGACAATAACCTTCCCAAAGAAATCCAAGAGAAATTCATCAACCTCCACTGGACAAGGATTGGTCAAATCGAAATCAAGGAAGAGAACAACTTTTCTAAAGAAATACACGCTCAATGCTTGTAACTATGGTACTCAGGGTAACTACTCCCATACCATGAACGGTGGTGTAACCTGGCAAAGCCTAGGGCCACAACCACGACCCTCAACCTCTCAACATTTCTGAACACCAGAAATATATAGCTAAGTATTCAGCTCAAGAACAATAATAATAGTAGTACAGAATCAAATTAGTAGTAGTTCGACATAAGGAAACATACTATCAGAAACACAGATGCAATGGATTACCCAAATCCCACCTACTGTGCACAGTGTGTCAATTTAATGTTTCAATTACCACAGACCTAAATCCCGCTCTGATACCAACTATAACACTCTGGCTATGCGGAAGCCAAGATGTTACTTAAAAGGCTAACATACAACAACAATACAAAATTCTTTCAACAATCTATCAACTAATAACATGTAAAGATTGACGAACAATGGAATGATTATAAGAATTTAATCAGATTTCAGCACATATCAAGAACTCTAATAATCCAAACATATTGAAACATTCAAGGTAAAACTATCAATAGTCTATACAAGGAGTATCAAGCATTTGCTAGTTCAACCAAGGCATAAAAAATGATAGTCTCAACCATCGGAACTCCAATTATTACAATCCACTTATCAAACGAGTTATAATAACAAGTTCAACTATTTAAAATGTGATGAATGTGAAGTGAATGAAGTGATCCATGTCTAATCCCTCCCAAGAATGCCGTCATCAGTGTTCACCTAAAACAAATAAACACAGGTAAGAATGAGTCCACGACTCAGCAACTACAGCAGAATAATATGAACAATACTGAATAAGAACATAACCATCAATTTATAGAATAAGAATGTAGAATGGTAGAAATCATATGAATGAATGATATGCATGAACTTCTCTTCTGCTTATACCGGTATAGCCAGTGAACACCCGTCGGTGTTCATTCAGGCCCGTATTATCCAAAATACGGGGATCCAAGGCCCGTATGAAGAATGTTTCATAACGGGGATCCAATTTGCCCACATTGGAATGGTGGGTATTACGTGCCCATATTGGAATGATTGGTCTTTACTTCCCACTCCCGTGGGTGAATCATGAACATATGATTGAATGAATGAATATGAATATGAAAGCCATAATCTCATGAAGCATGGATTAACATACGTGGAAAAACAGGAATCATTTGAATCTATTCATAGACCATAGAATATAATCATAGCTTGAACAACAAGCACATTGAACAATCAACAAACAATAGAATCCACAAAGTACTTGTCTTTCGCACTGCGATGCGTCCGAAGGCAAGGCTGAAGCCATTAATCTCGAACCCTCTCCCTTACACAACTGAATTACTTGAATAAGAACATCGTGATATCGAGACGCTACTGGCACACTTCTACCTCATCTTCCCAAAGACCAAAGTTCTTAGATATGTTCTACTCAAATTAAATGATATTCGAGCAGAGAGCTATACTGGACAGTAACACTAAAAATTCCACAACTTTCTCTCTGAAACTCGAAACAGCGTGATATTAGATTCTCTGGAAAGGTAATGAAATCCTCTACAATAACCTAGTTGGCAAGACTTTCTAATTTGGCAAACTACTATGTCTAATAATCAGATGAACTCTAGAACTACAATCTGTCAGACAGAAATTACAGCGGTAGAAGAAAATTCATAACTTTTGATTGGATTAACCAATCTTCAATATTTTTAACAATATGGAAAGCTTATCAAATATTATACAACAATCATGTTGGGTGAAATACTGAATCAGCCTTTAACATGATCTTAATTAATGAATAAGTCGACTGCTAAAGTTCGTCAGACTTTTTGGACAGCAACAGTTAAATCAACGTAACTTTTAGACCACAACTCCGATTTGGGTGATCTTTGAACCTATGGAAAGCTGAGAACGAGCCCCAAAATGCTCTAGAAAATGAAATACTTCAATTAGGAATCTAACTATGCCAAAACTGACGCACAAGTAATGGACAGAATCTGATTCTAATCACAGCAGGATTAACGACTCTAATTACGACATCGATTCATAAGGAATAATTGAATTAAACCACAAGGACTCGAGACTACCCTTGAAGACCCTCAAGAACACGCTGAACAAATCCACGATGACAACCTCTCCTCTTCTCCTCCTCGCTTCTATCCTCTCCTTAGCTGACAGCAATGGGAGAGCACCACCAAGAGGGAGGGGAAAAGCAATGGAATGCAAGGGGGAGGATGTTTACTGTATCTACAGTACCATCTAGAGTTTTCCCCCTCCTTTTACAGGTGGTCGGCCCCTCATGGGCCTCCTGGGCCAAGGCCCGAGGCCCAGGTTGCCGAAAAACTGCAGAAACCTCCTTTTTCTTATGTCTAATTTCTCTTTTGAACGTTTTCTTTCTTATAATAAATTGGAGTATTACATTCTGTAAACTTTGTTGCATTCTCTTTTGAAAAATCGAGTTATTACATAATCCCCTTTTAGTTCTATTCCTAAACTGAAATCAACCTTTTAAATTATTGGAAGTTTAAACGGGATATTACAGCTGGATAAAGCCGTACTTATACAAGATTCTCATCGTGAGTTGGATGGATCTCGCAAAAGGAAAATGATATAATATGGAGTTCATCAGAATCAGCTACCAAGAGCGAAAACCAATGCTCAGCAGCCTTTTCGTTCCAATAATTCATATGCTGGATTCAGAACCCCTGTACCAGTATCTCATGCGGGAAACGCAGGAATTTCCAATGTCAACAATAGTAACAATCATCAGCCCCAAAGGACCAACAATCCAGCTGTAGGAGTTACTTGTTTCAACTACCATGAGACATGTCATTATGCTAACAAGTGTTCGCAGAAGCAAGGGCATTAAGAGGAATGCCTCAGACTACAAATTAAGCTACCATGACTCCATCAACTGCAATAAGAGGAAGGCTGAATCACATCACCGTAGAAGAAGTTCAACCAGCTTAGAATGTTGTTTCTGGTAAGTCTTTAAGTTTGACCAGTGCTAGTTGCAGCTTTGTTTCACTCATAAGAGAAATCTTGTGGAGGAGTGAGCAAGGTTGATTTGAACCTATTCTTTAGTCAACCCAAATCTCGGGGACGAGATTCCTTTTAAGGGGGTAGATTTGTAACATCCCAATTTTCTAAAGTTTAAAAATATTTTTTGAGTAATTTAGTTCTGTAGAAAAATTCACCAAAATTTTATTGGAATTAAAATAAAGCTTATTATGGACTTTCAAAAACAAAACAATTTAAAATGATTAATTCCAACATCAATTATTGTCAAAATTTATTTTATTTGGGTTCTATGTGTTTGGATATATTTTCTAGATTTTTCTAGAATTTTTCCGAGTTCATTTGCTATTTTCTATTTGCCATTCAGATTTATTGTATTTTCTAAATTGCAAAATCTATTTAAAATCTTAGGATTTGCTTTGGGCCAAAACTCCCATCCTTAGCCCATCCATCCCCGCAGCCCAACCCATTTTTCTTGGCCCGCTTCTTTTTCATGACCACCAAGGTCTTGTACACAAGACCGAAAGCCACGACCGGTGGGTCCCACCAAGTCATATCCTACCTCCTGCCACCCTTTCCTCACGTGACACCCTGATAACACCATTGTCGACCCTATGAAGCTTTGTTCGACAAAGCAGTTTTCCAACTAAAGAATCCCGTGTAACCGCATCATCTTATCTGATGTAACCTCCTGCATCTAAATCTAGCAGAATCTTATCCTGTATCCCTCGCCATCTCTTATTTCGTCGCGTGGCCGTCTCGGACTCCCTTTTGGGATCTTGCCAATCCGGACGCTTTCGATGGTATAATGGGGAGCCCCAGGTGCGTCGTCGTCCCCTCATCCTGAACCCCGATCTATTTCATCCCAAATCGCGTGGAAGCGCCGCTATTTGAGATCTAGGGTTTTAGACCACTGAAGCCTTTTTCTCTAATTCCTCTACCACCGGCGACACTTCGCTTTCATCTGCGGGTGCTCCAGATCCTCTGTCGCATGGGCTCTTCGGTGTGCGCCTCAACTTCACCGTAGACCCCTTGGTTCGCTGTTGTCATTTAGGTCAGAGCTGCTCCACCTTCGTCAATGGCGCCGCCTTCATTTTGGTCATCGCAGGCAAAGCAAGTAGTGTCACCAAGATCGCCACATTGTGTTGAGCCCAAAGCGACCCTCTGTTCACTCCGCCGTGGCCTGGGTCACTGACGACCCTCCGGCCCAAAACCCTCGCCGTCAAAGCTGACGTCACCAGCCACGTGGCAGCTCACACCATTGCCGAGTCACCCGCCACATCAGCGCTCACACCTACGTGTCACGTACGTGTCAGTCCAGTCAACGTCGACGTGGCATGGGTCCATCCCTAACCCTAGATCCAAATCCCGTGGACCAAGTTCACTGTGGACCGTGTCTATGATGCGTAGGGCCCACATGTCAGTCTGGTTTTTTTGGATTTTTGTAATTTCGAAACTAAATGATGATGTCATGCTTGCATCATAATCTGGAATTCTCAATGGAGATATAATTCGGAAATTCCAGAAAATCCAATTTTGGGTATTTCTTAGGGTTTTGATCTTCCAGAAGCCATATCTTCTTCATCCGAACTCCGATTGAGCACATTCAAATTTCTAAATTCATCTAAATTCGAGCTCTATTTATCTGAGATTTTTATTTACTTTTTTGAGTTCTTTTATCTCTATTTTATATTTATTTGGTTTAATTGCTCTGTTTGCGAGTAGATGTTGATTCTTCGGGAAGTTTTGAGCAAGGAGGAGTACACCAAGATCAAGATCAATCATAGGATTTATTCCAAGGCAAGTCGTGGTCTTTTGATCATATTGAACCTATGATTTCAAAAGTATATTATTTTATACAACTGTATGCTATCTTTATACAAATTGTTTTGGGATTAGCTATTACGTGTTGTCATTATGCCTTCTTTGATTATTTGAATACCATGAATCCTTTGTCACCATAGCATGCATAATTTTAGTTAGACATATTTGTATCACCAACATGGGCATCATACAAATGCTTAGTCAAGCTTAGTTATGATGGGTTCATTATCACATGTTTATGATGATTAATCTTGAATTAATGAAATATAGAATCGTGGTGGTTAGCCACCGTTGTTAAAATTTGTGTACCATGACAGGGTATGTCATTGGTCTTGGTTGAAAAAAATAATTTTCGCTCGAGCGAGCAGTTGTGTAGTGATGGTGTGCATTTAACACGTTGTGGGTTTGTGGTAGACTCGTCTGAGTAACTTGTCAAGGACTTAATCTTGTGCACCATTGAACTGGGTATTAACCGTACAACCACATGTCATGTAGGGCGGGACCTGGCTAACTAATTAGCAATGTCTTAATTTCGGTTCTGTCTTGGAAGCATGAGTTGCGGGATAGACGTATACTCACGATGACGCAAGAGGAGAGCCTTGTCTGGTCGGAAAGACATTCAGTGTTGAAATCTTAGCGGGCAGAATTGGGTTAAGAAGGAGCTTTGTAAAAGCCTTGTGATGATCACTTAAGTCATATACCTAAGGAAGTGTGATCAGACTCTTTGAGTTGATTAATCTCTTGTGGGAAAAGTTGTACAACCTGTGTAGAATGTTAAAACTATTCGAATAGACGTGTCCGCGGTTATAGACATGCTCGGGGATTTCACACGAGAGGTAGAGTTTCTTTATAAAATGTGTCGGAGTGTGAATGGGAAGTTCACTTGATGAATATAATGTTCGTTCGGTGAATGGGTAATTCACTTGGTGGTTTTTCTTGGGAAGTGAATGGGGAGTTCACTAGTTGTTTCAAAAAAATTGTTTATTTATTTACTATTCTTTTCAATTACAAATTTCAATCTATTTATTGTATTTATCGTCAATGTTGCTTTATGCAAAAGAACCATATAGCTTACCTTTGTTCAAGCCCTGCATGAATACTATTTGCATACATTTCCCCACAACTTGCTGAGTGCTTTATGTACTCACGGCTTTGCGCCATTGTTACTCAATTGAAGAATACCAAGCTGCTCAAGAGTTCTTCGCCCAAGAGTATCATAAAGGTTTTGCAGATTAGAATGTGTTCTCTACTCGATTACCTGTGGACATGTTGATTGGCCTTTTCAAGAGTTTCATTCCGCTTCAAGAGTTTATTTGTTTCTTTAGCTCTGCGTAGCAAGTTAAGTAAACATTGACCGTAAGGTCCAGTTATTATTACTATTGTTACTTTGAGATCATTTTAGTTAAATCGAATAAATGGATGGTATTTCATCACTATTTTCTGTGTGAACTAGCTACTGATCTGGGACTAGTTCAGAATACACATAGGGTTCTTGAATCGTATTTTTGGGTCCTGGCATTACCGCGCACAAATGGGAAGCTAAATAAAGCTGCAATTATTTTTATTACGCTCTACCTACCCTACTTAGCTACTTTACAATTTTTACAGATTTGAAATAGTCGTCTTTATATTTCTGCATATTTATCCTAAATCGTGCATTACATAATATGTGCACGATGAAGTAGGCTATACACAGCTCAAATAATGTACTACATAATTTGACTACAATTATCTAATCTACTTAATTCTATGTCGCTATTTTTGTTTGCTAACCGACAATATTTTGACATAATATACAAAGTTGCAAAAACATGTACCTACAAGATGGTCGACCGGATCTGATGCTCCGTCTCTCTCTCCTCCGCGACGAACTAGCAGAGCTTCGCTACCTTTCTTCTCTTCCTCTCCTCTCTTCTGTTTTTTTCCTAGAATTAAAATGACATTTCTGCTGATTTTTTGTTGTTTATATAGATGGATGTCTGTCACCAGTTGAATGGCGGCAGATTCGCATGCTTCTATCGCTAGTTCAACCGATTTACGTAAACATTGTTCACTTCGCCGCAAGTCCTCGAGCGAGCCTGTCACCAGTTCAAACGGTGACAATTTTGTAATTTTTTGGGGTGACTATTTATTTTTGTAATTATCTTTTAAAATAATATTATTTTAAAAAAATCACCATGAGGAAACTTCTGCCTTTCAATTTTACCATGATGCGCCTGAAAACAATCTTCACGGACAACCACTGACAACAGCATGAATTCTGTTTTTCACTGTTTGCATTTTGCAAAGTTTAATTCATAACCATATCAATGCTCGCATACCGGAAGTTTACTGTGAAGACGCATGCATAGCACACAAAATGAGGATATGGCAGCATGGTCTGAACTCTGAAGAACGCTAGTGCTTCATTTGCACTAGCTTATTGAATACCAGTAATACAACATACAGTTCTCAAGGATGTGGCACAATTTCAAAGCATCTGTATCAGATGCTGACTAGTGCTCCACATTCCATTAATAAGGCAGACAAACATGGCTAAGATGCATGAAGAAGACAGCACGGAGAAAACAAGACCGCATGAACATATTAGAATCCTAGTATCCGAAATGGTACAACGATGCAACAAAAGCATCTAGCTACAAAGAAAACCCTAAACACCTCCGACTGGTCGAGCATCAACAATGGAAGTGAGCTGAGGATGACCGCCAGGTGCATATTCCGAAAGAATAAAGATCAGATCCATAGTTATTAGCCTTTCCAGTGTTATTCACCATGGGATGGGGGTGCAATTACAAGTGTGCTGCTCCTTTCTTGATGCAGATTGACAGCCACAAAAGAGTGGTCTAGGAGTGGTGGCAACTGATGTGGAACTCACAAGAACAAAAGGCTGAAAAGAACTAAGTACGAAGAGGCCCAGAGACAGCGCCACGCCCTGAATTGGGGTCCTTGTGTTTCAGAGACAGGTTTGCAAACTGCGAATCAAGGTCTCTACTATTACTACGACCAGGAGCAGAAGGCTGCGATGACTGCTGCTGCTGATACAGCGATCTGAGACGACTAATTTCCCGCTCAAACATCTCCTGTTGAACTGCAACATTGGAGGAAAAATGTTCAGATCATTTTATTATTTCTTATCAGAACAACGATTTACTAGCTGGTATTCAGCATTTCAGTAAAGCAATTCATTACCCCCATTGAACTGAATCATTGTACAGAAAATGTTGGTGTCACATCATAGTTTCTCATCACACCAGCAATCTATTAACTTCTTTTAAGAAATGTAAGCTCCTTAGATTACCAGTTTCTTAGCTAGCATTCACTATTTGTAAGTAAAGCAGCTACAACAAGTTAATAACACACACAAACAGTGGCATGTTGATTATGTATTTGAATGGCCCCACAGTTCTATACAAGCTGTATATATGGATATAGAAAATTTTCACTCTGATTGTCGTAAAATATACACCATAGGACTTATGCATGGAGAACTTCAGCTGTTATTGGTTCCACCAGTCTTCTCCATATTCTATGTTATTGGTTCCTCTGCACATCTTGGCTAAGGTCCACATGCCAGCCTACTTAGGCCAAGCTTAGCTTGGGTACTTAGTAGGTAGTTTGGTTTTCTATCTTTAGATTCAAGGTTACTTAGGTCTTTGAATTAATTAAAAAAATTGTTTGTCAATTGATTGAGTTCACTTAAAAGTTAGATACCAAACTTTTCTCAGAATAGCTTGGCCTAAAGTTCAACCATAGACATCTTACTGAGAATACAGTACAATGTAAAGACATCTCAGAGTACTTTTATATTTCTTCTATTGAGAAGACGTTATTTAGAAAAGAAATTATTTATACTTGTACTTAGTAGATCCTCAAACTTACTTAAGAAATGCATGTTACAGGTTCTCGTTAGCGTCAAAGAATGTACAGTGCCCCAAAAAAATATAATATGGAGAGAACATGACAATGGTGTCTCTACAGCTAACTGAAGAGTTGTACTTGAATTAATGTCTGAAGAAAACATGTACATGTTATAGTGATTAATATCTCAGTGAAACTTGATGCAATTACCAAAATGATTTTATTAGCAGTTTGCTGGAGAGCAGAACCCCAAAACAAGAAAAATCAAAACACAAGGGAGCATACTTACAGTGTTTAATCAGTTGCTCCTGACTTAGACTCTCCAGCCTTTGCTTCAATGCTTTATTTTCCAAGTCCAGCATTATATTCTGCTGTGTAAGAAACTCCATTTCAGCAGACACTTCTATCCCTTCAGACTGCATTATTCAGACATGAATATTTTCTGTGTCAAATATAACACTAAATTATGGAACTGAAATCAAAAACCATTTGTTGTCGTGAGCTCACCTGTAATGCCTGGACTTTTCTCTCAAGCTCCGCAATATACTGGAGCTTTCGGACACGAGACCTCTGAGCATATTGCCTGCAAGTGATATGAAAAAAGAAACAACTTAGATGCATTAAAACACGAAAATGTTTAAGCACGGCTATAACAACATATAGATTTGGCAGGATTGAAATGTATGATGTACTAATTTAAATAAAACATCTTACAAAGCATAGTTCCTTACTTTTGACCAATATAACTACACAATGTAAGCACTTACGCACTCATTGTCCATTCAGGAGTTGTGCTAGTTTTATAGATAACATCTGAATTAAGACTCATCAAGTTGCAAATTTAAAAAATCATTCAAACGATGTTTTGCATTTATGTTGCCACAGACCACATCTAATATTCCATCCATTGTCGATGCAAATATATAGTCATAGATATTACACTATTACAGCATATGCACATTTGAAGCCTGTAGGCCCTGTTCAATACCACTTGTTTATTAAGTAACAAAAATAGATATGGTCAACCTAATGTATGAAATGAATACATTATACATGCTTGCACTATCCTATCCGGTGCCCACCATGATCAAATGTGTTGTGCATCTATACAGAAGAAATATTCAATGACTACACTGTTCGCTTTCTCAGGATGAACTTCAGAATAGCAACAACTGCACAACCATATTCTGATAGTAAAATCTGAGCAAACCTACAGTGAAGGGCTGGCCCTTTTTGTATGTGCTTAAAATTACAGTGAATGGATTGCCCTTCTCGGGTTATCGTCATTAATGGTTAGCAAGTGTGAAATTGTAGAATACGAACACAAGTCTTGAAAGTGATAGCATGAATGCAACAGAATTCAAACTCACTGTTTAGCACGCTTGGTATCTGCCTCCGACTGTGCATGTTTCGGCGGCACACCCTCCTTCATCTCTGCCCCAACCTTCTGATCATGCCCAGCCTCATCAGGAGCTCTCTTGTCCATGCCATGCTCAAGATCCCTCAACGCACTCGGTGGCCCATGATGCCCACCAATCTTCTCCTTCACCGGCATCGGTGGGCCCCCACCTTGCCTGTAACCCACCGAATTCGGCATGCCTTGCTCCCACGGCCGGCCCTGCGGCCTCCCAAATGAGCCTGGCTTGGCATAGTACTCCTGAACGCCACCCCACGGCGCAACCTGCCCTCCTCCCCCCATCCCCTCAAAACCATTGGCGTACGCGCCTGCGGCAGCGCCTCCATCGAACAGTGCAAAGGAGTCGCTCGACGACCTGCGGTGACCGGCCCGGCCGTGCTGCCGCACGGGTGTCTCAGGCTCGTTGAGCAGGTCGTCGAGCCACGATGGCTGCTCCTCAATGAAGCTCTCCGACGACGTGCGCTGGTGGTGCCCATGCCCGTGGACATGCCCATGCCCATGCCTGTAGTACGTGGCACCCTGAGGCCGGGCGATCGGGCCGTGGTCGGCGTACGGCGACGGCGACGCCGCAGTCGGGAACGGGCTGCGCGGCGGCAGCAGCGCCTGCTTCTGGAGCCTCGCGTTCGCCATCAGCATTCGCTCCACCAAACTGCAAACAACAAACAACTCATTTGTAACACACCTCAAGATTTGAGCAAAGTCAACAATAAACTACCACGAGCTTGCACCGCATCGAGGCGGGCTAATTCACAGCTCAGATCTCAGCAAATGCGTATGCAAAAATAATCGAATTTTTACGGCGAATTCGCGTCAAAGATTCGGTTTTTCTTAGCGCAAGCATCGAATTGTACCAGGAAATGGTCAAGAACTCAAGATCCACCAAATAACGAGCTGGAAGATGTAAATTGGATGAAGAAACGCAGCAAGAAAATCAAATCGAAACAGAACAGTACAAATTGAGGCGGATCAAGAACAGGCGCAAACCCGACCAAGAATTGGAGCGAGAAACAAAACCAAAAACCCAAGAAATACTTACCAATTCGGCCGCGACTCTTCCAATAACCCCACCCCGATTGCCGTAATCAAGCCCTGATACTAATCTACAACTGTTCAGATTTTTCTCGGATTTTTGGGGGATTAGAGCTTATGAAGAGAGGAGAGGAGAAGGGGAGAGAGGAGGGAGGAGGAGAATGAAGAAATCGTATACTGAGGGGAGGACAATCAAATAAATAGCGTCGTTAGTTAATATTGCAACGGCGACAAAAAGTTTAAGTTTGGAGAAATTTAGGAGGATCATAAATTTTGGACAAATCAGGACCGTTGGATTTGACGATCAAAAGGTGCGTGATGCTGATGAGGATTTTTTTTTTCCCAACGTGGGAAAGCAGGTGGTCGAATAGCCCAACACTAGTGGCGAGAGAAATGCTGTGGGTACTCGCGAGCGTGCCCATGGAAAAGTATTTCTTAATGGCCGTCGATGTATGTTCGCATCTGTAGAAATACTTATGGACGTTTGTCAAATCTGAGTAGTTAATACTAGTATGATTTTGGCACATTAAATCTGCGGGACTTGCTGTATAATTTACACATTATAAGCTTAACAAGTTATGGATAATACAAGGTACATAATTTGTTCAGACTAATTTGCTTCTGCCGCCGATTAATGGGATTTCAACGTTATTAGAAGTTTAGATTAATACCGGTTAAGGTACACCTAATTCTGAATTCTCATTCCACCGCAATATAACATGGCATTATCTGAAATGCTTAATATCAAATATAACAACAAACACTATTCCGATTAGTTTAAGTTTGAAATGAGTCAAGACACCTTTGAATTTTTTTAGCTTATTTTACTGTCAACTACTTATAAAGAAGTCTTAAGTGACTATTGAGCTCTGAAACAAAAATCCTGTATAATCAGTATGTAACTCATTGGAAGAAGTCTGTATATAACACTTTATCCTCCATAGCCCCGACAAATCCATATGAAACAAGAGGTATGGAAGAAATATGGGAAACAATACGTGTCCTACGTCCAAATAATACTTAGCATCAGATGTCTCGCCAACCACTCATTTCACTTCCCCCACATGTGTTATCTCTCTCTGGCCTCATTTCACTTTCTCCTTTCCCCACCTGCGCTATCCCCCCCCCCCTTACGTTCTCTCCAACTCGTCTCTCTCTCCACGGTGAAGGAGGTGCAGCGCAGTGTGAGCCTGGAGGACTGCCAAGGAGATGGGGTGATGAAGCATGATGTGAGACATCCTCCACCGATCTCCCCAGTTTCCACCGCCCCCACCAAATCAGGACATGGCCACCACGGACAAGGAAAAACTCGGCAAATTATCCTCTGTTGTTTCTGGTTCTGATGTTGCGATACATTGAAAAAAATATTGCGACTGTCAAAAAAAAAGTTGCATTCTATTCTTTGAGATGTTGCGACCCATTGAAAAAAAAATATTGCGATTGTCGAAAAAAATGTTGCATCATGTTCACCGTGATGTTGCAAGATTTTTTAACGCGTCTTTTTTCCAAATGTTTGTTTTGATTCTAAAATTTTTGATATGTTGCATCCTTTTTCAAAATATTTTTGTTTTGATTCTGATATTTTTGAGATATCCTCTTTTTTTTAAATGTTGCATATGAATCTTTGATATGTTGCAATAAGTGAAAAAAATATTACAATTACGTAAATAAGAACATACGGTGTTAATACTCGGACCGTATGTCCAAACCCTAGTTGCGCCCAAGAAATATCCATGAGATAGCATAGGCAAGCAGTTGGTACATGTGACAAAAACAACCTGAGTGGCCTTCTTTATGCAGAGCCCATATTGGGTAGTGGGGTGAGTAAGCAAACGGAGAAGAGAAAAACAACTAATGCCAACAGCAGGACAGCTCAGGATCCAGCTGCGACCACACCACGATTTGGTGGTGTCGTGCTGCTTCTATCTATTTTATTTGTTTAATATTCAGTTCCATCTTTACTCTCTCTCTCTCTCTCTCTCCTCTTGTTTTTCTTGGCTTGCTTTGTTAATGCTCTCTCTCTTGTGGTCATCTCGTTGGCCTGATTGGGTGAAGACCCAAAAGGAAGCTCAGGTTGGCAACAAAAGCAGGAGGCATAGCACCCCAAAATACGTCACGGGAAGGAGAACATGATCGATGATGCACAATGAATACCACAACAAACTGACAAACAAAAGATAATATAGTTCTGAAAAAACAAACACTATCAAACATATAGAAGTTGGCACTAAAGAAATTGTTATAAATCCGGGCCAATTTTGGATTGTTCTGTCGCACCGTGGCGGGCTACGGAATCGAGTTAGTTATAGCAGATATTTATAGATTGTCATAAATTTTTTTGTACGATAAAAAAGAAGTTGACAATGTTTTTCAAAAGTGAAAAGCCAAAATGCTCTCAAATATGGCCCTGTTTGTTTAGCTTTTTATTTGGTTTAAAAGCAAAAAAAAGCCAAAACCTAAATAAAAAGATGGCCTTTTTATCTAGCTCCTAAAAAGCTTAAACCATTTTAAGTATATAAGCTAAAAGCCATGGGAGATGTGTTTTTTTTTTCCTTTGCGAAATGAAATAACCCTTTGCCACTAAACTTCGCTAAAATTACCCACCAAATGGCATTCATATATAACTCCAAATCATTTCATTTTTTGTACTCTTTCCTCCTCCCTACCCTCGTTTTCTTTTCCTCTTCCCCTTCGCTTTAGGCTCCCGCACCCGACCCATCTCCCGAGAGACTCGGGAGTTAGGGCTTGGCCCCCAACACTGTCATTCTTCCCCTGCTCTAATGCCACCGTTCTCCCTCGCCCCGATGTCATCTACCTCCGTCTAACCCCGCCGTCCTCCTCCCCCAACTCCGCCAGCCTACCACGAGAATCGTCGGCCCCCATCCTCCCTCAATTGCTATCGGCCTCCTTCGACACCCGCCAGACACTGCCATTGTCTATCGACCTCCGCCAGCCTCCCTCAACCTTGCGCTCAACGTCGTTGTCCTCCCTCCACCCTGCGCGCGATGCAGCTGTCCTCCGTGGATCTCCGTCGACCATCGTCCTTATATCTAGATCAAGGTGGGTCCTGTGATTTTGTTTTTATGTACACTTGTGTATGGATGATATATAGTTGATTGATAATCATGAATTTCCATTTTTGTTTATTCCAAGATCCAAATCAATTGATCATTACCCTTTTTAATTGTGTATGGGTGTTAGTTATTGTGTATGGATGATAGTTATTCCAAGATCCTAGAATTTGATGTCTCTGTCTATGATCTGTTAATCACAATAGTTGGCATGTCAGCTTGATCTTCAAAGAAAATTGATTAAAATTGTGAATCAAGATTTGTAGAGTTGAGCTGTGATATGAAAAGACAAGAAGTTTCTTGTCTGCTGAAAACCATTAGAAACAAACAGCAAACAATCATGCTAAATCCATTTGGCTAGGATATAGCACTACATCTTTATTTTTCCTGAAGAAAATATAAAGAAATGAAAAACTGGGAAGTTGAATGTGTGTGTGACTACTGCTCAATGCAAAAAAAAAAATGTTGAGTTAGTTTGATTGTATGGTAACAGCTGAATATTTATCCATACACAATTAGTATATATGTGCAGGAGATTGGCAATTAGAATTACATAGCTTTTTATGTGCTGAGAAATATTTTGTTTGTGCTGAATATATAACATAGCCTTTCTTTGTGCTTTCTTTGGCAATTAGAATCACTACTAACCTTGAGTTATCATGTCGTTTTCCTATCTTACTGCATCTGAATGTCTATAATTTTGAATACATTGTTAATCTTTCATGTGTGGCTTCACCCGACATCCATGATGCAAACCTCCAGAACTTTAAATATTGCTCTGTTGCAACTTAGAATGTTAGTTTTGCACACCATTTTATTATGCCCTAAAACATATAAATCATCCTATAAATTGTATAGATAGACCTAGTTGCTATCAGCAAAGCAAATTGGGATACATTTGGCAACAGGGCATTATGTCATATTTGTGCTAAGGAAGTTGGTACTGGGAATAGATCATTAGGAATTCCATTGGTTACAAGAACCTACAGAAGAAGTTTTTTTAAATGACATTGAAAAAGTACGACAAAAAAATAACTCAAAAACTACTGGGAAGCATTGAAGAAAGAATATAGCATATGGAATGATTTGAAACAAAAAGCAACTGAGCTAGGTTGGGATCATCTAAAAGGAACTATAGCTGCATCCGATGCTTGATGGAAGGAGCACAAGGTAATCATTGGAGAAACGCCTATTTATTTATGTAAAAATAGAGAAAATACTATCACATTTATCTATTACCCAATAAAAGCACACACAATATTGGCTGCAAAACAATTAAAGGAACGGAAGATATATTTCCGCATCAACTTCTGCTTCGAAGTATTTTTCTTCTTCTTTTCAATTTCTACTTGTCTGATTCTAGCTTTCTTTTCTTTTATATTAAGGCCTGGCTCTTGTTTTCATTTATTAAAATTATGAGGAAAAAAGAGCTTGGAAACATTAGCACCTGTTCCTGACCCCAACACTTCCCTGCCTTTTGGGGTGACCTTAGCTGTGGGCAACTGGTTATTTCGGTTGCTAATTTAGGGTCTCCTGCGCCTTAGTACGTACTACGAGTTTATTAGTTGTTAAGGTGGGTAGTCCCACTGCCATACCTTCCAAGCCATGCTAGTGCCTACTGCCAATGAACTCCTCGATTTTTCTAATACTTGCTAAGCTTTCCAAATGCTCAAGAAGGACATTTGTATGGATTTTTTTTTCCTAAATAGCACTATTTAAAAACGGCATTAGCTAAAAAACTACCCTCGTAGCCCCAATTACAAAATTAGTGTTCGCGTCCGTACGACTACAGGACAAACAAGCAACGGGACACCACGTAGCTCTCATTCGCACAGCAGTCCCGTGGCTTGTTCGTCCCATGGTCGTGCAGACGAGAGGCCGCGTGGGACGTGGTATCCTGTGGCTGTGCAGATGAGAGCGTCATTTTTGCAATTGCGGCTGTGAGAACGCTATTTTTGCTAATGCCACTTCAAATAGTGCCATTTAGGCCACTCTCACCATTTGTATGAGACCTCATAAAGCACATTATTAGTGTGATGATGGACCATGATTCTTGAACATGTCAATATTTTCAGTGAGAGTCAGTCTCTGTGAAATTAGCACATATATTGGAGACCCACTTTATAATGGTCATGAATTTACGACCAGTATTAAAAAAAGTCTAATCTCTTTTATTACGACCAAACTAGTCGCGGACCAGTTTGAGTAATGACACGACCAGTTATAGACACTATATGGTCAGCTATATGGTTTGGGTCATCCCCGACAAGCAAACTAGTCGGAAAGACATGGTAGTTTCCTTTGTGACTAACGTGTAAGCGGCTGTTGGTGTATCCGACAACTTACAACATGACTAAAAGACGTGACGGTTTAAGACTCAACGCAAGAACATACGTGAAGACAAAATGTGCATTTAGCAGCATTAACCGTCACCCCTTTAATAACTATAAAGGGGTAGCATACGTATTCTATTCTGTAACATAACTCTTAACGCGGTCATTACGCTCTCAACATTCTTATTCTCATTGTATTCTTATACAAACGCTCATTGTGTCCACAGCAATAAAAGTCTTTATCTAGATTATGCTCTCATATTATTTTCTCGGCAAGCTCGATAGGAGACCTTGGCTCTTGATCATCGACGAGGTCTTGATCAATTAGTATATTGCCGTCACCAGACACACGCTATATTCCTCATTCCTAAAAAAAACTATCTGAATGTTTCACATATGTGATGTGTATATAAATATATATTTTTTTCCACGGGTGAGTGTTTGGATCCTACGCCTATTTCGCGTAGAATAGGCCCGTCTCATATAATAAGATAAAGTTTGTTTGCGACTATAATATTTTTCAAGAAAGAATGTTACACGCCTCAATTCCCATTTCATATGAACTATCCCAAGTTTGTCTGAACTTAACATGTGTCTGCATTGCATAGTGGTTAAAGATTTTTCTAGTTGATACACAAGATTCAACCAAAAAATATTCAAAATTCGCTGTAGGACCGAAATGGCGACTAGAGGGGGGGGTGAATAGACGCTTTCTCTAAATTTTATCAAACCCCTAAGTAAAAGCCTAATCAACTCGCAGGATGTGCCGCAACAAAAGAACAAAGTTCAGTTGGATCATTAAAACCAGCCCACGGTAAAAAGCAAAGACACGAGGCAAAAACCGACTATTGTGGCACGCATACACGAGAGAAGCGGCTGACTCAAAACAAAGAATGAAAAACGCAATCAAGAACCAAAAGCTCGGTAGAACAAGCACTTTGGAAACAAAAAGTAGATGGATAGATTTTTCAAAAGCAAATATACCTTACTTTAATCTCTCAAGGAAATGACCCACGCAACCCAAGACAATAAAAAAAAACTAAAGCATTACACAACCATAATCTTGAACCCCACAGAAACCAAACCGGCGTCAACAAAGCCTTGATCGGTTCATAGAATGCATTCAGCAATAAAAAGCGAACTCGCCGGGTCTCGATGGCGATTAAAAAAAAACTTGATCTCATCATAGATGGCGGACAAAGAGACATCAAAACAGAGAACATCCAAGATCGCTTAATGCATATTATATCAAACAGTGAGGAACGTCTGACCACCGCCAAGATCAAATCAATACCAAAGCTTCCGCATCAATGCATCAAACCAAGAAACCGACTCGGTTTCAGCGAGAACATCGATGGCAAAGAAACACGCAAGCAAGCAAATGCGAGGCCCGTTTTTCTGAGAGAGAGCGAGCTCTCGGTCGCCGATTTTTGAGCACACAGCGCCAACACAAGCACACAGAGAGGTAAGGCAATCGACAAACACTGCAGAAGCGACTAAGAAAAGGATTCTTAAAACAAGAAACAACTGGATCGGAATCGATAAAAATCACAATGCCGCCAAGTGCTCGAGATTTTTAGCGCTCGGGCCGCAGACAAGATCCGACAACAAGCACAGGGAGGGCATTAATCCGAAGCGCCTCTTCACACGCATGAGATTCAAAGATAAACAAAACTAAGCTCGCTCAAGACAGACCGAGCCGCAAAGAAACCAAATTAACAGAGAATGAAACTTGCGCACAAGAGAAAAGAGAAACTGCGATACTCAAACCAAGTCAAGAACTGCTCATATGCAAGCAAGAAAACAGCCAAGATAAACAAACACCATCTCATATTGATCTAAAGGAAGAGAGATACATGATTGATACAAGAGGAATGATTACATGATGGATTAACTCATCTTCTCCCTTCCCCCAACTCAAGAAACTCAAGAACACACTCAGCCAAGAAGAGGACAAGCAGGGAACAACCCTCAACAACTAAAGCCTAAAGCCAAAACAAACTTCAAAGCCTCTTTTGACTAAAGGAAACCCTAAAAATCATTGAAGTGTTCAGATTTGGGCAGCACCCCCTCCATCCTATTTATAGCCCATGGCTAACGGGTCTCCACCCCGTTACGCCCGCTAAAACCAACGGAGCCCGCTCCCGCTTGTGCAGCCTTGCGAAATTCGTTTAGCCCCTCCGCATCTTCAGGAAGCTTCGCTCCTCGTCTCAAGACGCCTCGCAACCACCTCGAGTCCACGTCGTCTTTGACACATCCGACCGTTCGACCTCGGTGCCACTGCACCTAGTCCGGTCCACCGTGTCTCGCCACGACTCCACCCGATGTCCTGCGATCACACGCACAAGAAACACATCAAATAGCACCGCCGATACATGAAAGCGTAAATACCAACATACTTACCATGACAAAATCCAAACTTGTCGAATCAAAGAATATGCATCCTAATCCCATACGACCAAGTTTGACCAAACCGACCGAGCTCATGCACCTCATAGCGACATGGTCCAAACCACCCAAACCAAACTCGACTTCCTAAACCTATGTCAATTACTCATCACACACACGGACGACCTCCACATGGTCTCTCAATCTCCCCTTGATGAGTATATTGACAAACTCAAAAAAGCGCAAAGTTGAGTTTGAGTTTGAAGAAACCAACATGGTCCAAAGAAGAAGAGTGAAACTAATGACCATGTCGACAGAAGGAACACTAGAGCAACAACAAAAAGAGCAAATTGTTCTCCAAAGCTCTAAAATGATCCCAACTAGCTTTTCTTCTCTATTCTCCCCCTTTTGGCAATAAACACATCAAGAAGGCTCAAGAGAGAATATGACAAGTCAATGGATGAAATGGCTGAAGTTTGATTATTCTTAGCAGTTAGAGCCATGAGGATTATCCAATATGACCATAATGTAATACACCAAGCCATAACTCAATAAAAAGGCTAGCTAGATCATGACAAGATATGTATAAGCTAGCTAGAACACATAGATGATAATCTGAAAAAGAGGTACATTATGTGAGCAAGTCAAGTCATCAATGAGCAAAGTCTCGCTAGAGATATCCAAGGATGATGCAGGCCATGTCAATAAGCTAAGCGGAACAAGGAACTACTATTGAGACCAAATAGAAAGCTATGCTCAAGAATGAAACATTGGTTAAGTACTTGATTTTTTTTTTGTAGCTTTAAGCAAATTTGAGCACAAATGATATATTTTCTTTGAAATTCAAGGTTGTTGACAACCAGATTTTTGTTTTATCATGTGCTAGACCTCAAGCCTTATGCGACTACTTCAAGCGAGAAGCTTAAGAAGGTAGTCTAGGTCATCCAAAACTCCCCCTAAGTTCATGTCAAGTGCAATGACAAGCCGTCTCATAGGGAAGAATTGGTGAAGTCAGTTTTTTCGCACAAAAGAGATCTTTTTGCCTTTTAACAAGTTGTACTAACTCATGTATCATCAAGAGACTAAAACAGCTCAATCTAAGGCTCAATATAGATTCATCACTCTACCCAGCCTATTTGACATGGCATGAATCATAAAAGGATAGCTCAAGAAAGACTAATCTCGAGTGCTAACATGACAAGTTTTAGTTTAAGTTGAGCAATTTTAATTATCTTATCATGGCAAAAGCTAGGCTACACATATGAAGTCATGATAAATCTAGCAAATAAGCACAAGTCATGGCAAGGTGTAAAGCATTGTAAACATGTCATAGCAGGATAATAATCAAGGCTCAATGTAGTTATATTACAATGCGAGAATGCTAGAAATGCGAAAGATCCGGCTCCCTCAACAATAGATGCAACTTTTAGTTCAAGTTGAGTTATGTCAATATTAATCTCCAGAAGCTCCCAAATGAACTCCCCTTGAACCAAAACAATAAATCGAGAAGCTGGCAAATAAAACATAAAACAGGCAGTCCTTAAAGCATAGATAAGATATAGAGAATACTATGGCTCAGATCGACTCTCATCTACCCCATATGACTCTAGGACTATCAAGCGCCCACTTAACACACCTAGGAGCAAACACGCACTGCCTGTCCGAGGGTGGCCCAACCTCGCTAGAACCTACAAGAAGTGAGTGAGCTCAACCTAGTGAGATAAGTAACGCTAATAAGCAAGATCCTAGAATCACAAGATAAGAGCAAAATCTAAACAACTAGACAAAAGAAGCACTCTAATCTATGCTAGGAGGACTAATCCCAAATGCACCCAAAATGCAATGCAACAACAAGGAGCAAGAGCATAAATAATATAGAAGAGCGATAAAACCCAAAGCTCCCTCACTACAGATCCATAAGGACAAACCACCCCAAGCTCTCCCAGAGTGAAAACCTCGAACTATCCAATGGCTTGGTGAAAATGTCACCAACCGGTGGTCACTCTCCTGGCTGGAGCACTATATCGCCCTTCTCTACATGGTCTCTAAGGAAGTGGAAGCGGATATCGATGTGCTTGGTCCGGAATCTTTGCTTTGGGTTTTTGGCAATGTTAATCGAAGTGTTATCACAAAAGAGTGGAACAACGCCGATAACTAACCCAAAGTCCCGCAAGGTCGAAGTCATCGAGCACTTGGCTACAAAGAATCGACAGCGTGCTCGGCCTCTGCGATGGATCATGTAACACCGGACCGCTTCCTCGAAGACCAGAAACAAGAGAAGTGCCAAGAAATTGGCGGTGCGGAAGTGCTCTTCCTATCTATCCTCTGACCGGTGAAGTCGCATCAGAAGGCTCTCAAGGAAAGACAGGATGAGGAAGAGTACCAGATACCATAGTCAATGGTAGCTCGCAGTACGAAGATGCGCTTCACCGCTGGCGGTGAAACGCGAGGAGAAGCTCAAAACGAGCGCACAAACACACGAAAAATGTATGTCGGTCTCGAAGCGTTGAGGTACAAGAGGAGCCAATCATCTTTGCGAAACTCCTTTTGATCAAGCGGCTCGCCATCCTCATCTGGGTCAAGATAGGTTTGTAGAAGCCATGGGAGTCAACACAGCTTACCATCACTCATGTCGAGCGTCTCGGGGAGATCACGAGTGTACTTGCCTGATGAAGAAAAGTACCTCCCGAGTGCGCTTGATTTGGAAGCCAAGAAAGAATGTCAACTCACCCATCATGCTCATCTCAAACTCGGTGCTCATGACATCCGAGAACTGTGAAAACCAGAGCATGAGAAGAGCTGCCAAAGATGATGTCATCGACATAGATTTGGACGAGCGAAAGTCACTACCAAGCCTACGGATAAACAAGGTCTTGTCAACTTTACCCATTTCAAACCCATGACTCAACAAGTAGGACTTAAGCCTCTCATACCAAGCTCGGGAGCTGCTTAAGTCCATCTGGTACTTTTGAAAGCTTGAAGACATGGTTAGGGTATTTGGGGTTCTCGAAACCTGGAGGCTGTCGGACGTAGACTTCCTCCTCAATAAGGCCATTGAGAAAGGCACTCTTCACGTCCATCTGGTAAAGCTTGAAACCCTTAGAAGCTGCAAAGGCAAGCAAGATTCTAATGGCTTCAAGTCGAGCTACAGGGGCAAAGGTCTCCTCGAAGTCTAGACCCTCAACCTGGGAAAACCCCTGAGCTACCAATCTAGCCTTGTTTCGGATGATTACCCCATGCTCACTCTGCTTGTTCTTGAACACCCACTTGGTTCCAATGATATTGTGGCCTCGTGGGGGCTCAACAAGCGACTGACCTTGTTTCTCTCAAAGTTCTCTAATTCCTCATGCATGGCATTGACCCAAGACTCATCGAAAGGGCGTGACAAACATCCTTGGGCTCAAAGGAGGCAACAAAGGCGAATGGAGACAGAAATGAGAAAAGCGGACTTAGGCGTGTGACACGCTCAAAAGGTCTCAATAATCGCCTGAAGGATGCCTTTTACGGATATGTCGGGAGGTCTGGATGAGAAGAAGAAGTGGCCTCTACCTCGTGTGCGAGGCGAGGCGGGGGACAGAGCTACTATCTCCGGAGGAAGCGGAAGGCAGGGTGATCACCTTGAGGTGCCGTGGAAGAAGGCATCTCAAGGGAGGAAGAGGAACTGGATCGTAAACAACCATCGTCTCCTCGTCCTCATCATCCACAAAGATGGTCTCGGATGCTCTAAAGAACACGAGATATCTGGCCTAGTCCCGGTGGCCTCGTCAAAAGTCACCTCACGTGTCTCTACCATTTTGCTAGACTCGCGGTTCTGCACCCTATAAGCGCGAAGAAGTCGAGTAGCCTAGAAAGATACCGCGAGGCGTGACTCGAACTTATCTAGGTTCCCGGACTTCAAAATAAAGCACTTGCAACCAAACACACGAAAATGAGAGACGCTGGCTTTCGCCGTATCTCGACTCATAAGAAGTGGTGCAAGAGTGCCCAAGAAAACTCGATTCAAACATGGCACGCGATCGCAATGGCCTCGACCCAAAACTTCCTCGGTGTAGAGTACTCATCAAGCATCGTCCTGCCATCTCGACCAAGGTACGGTTCTTCCTCTCCACAACGCCATTTTGCCGAGGGCGTATGGAGAAGAGAACTGGTGCTCTACACTTGTCTCACCGCAGAAACTCTCAAAGTAGGAATTCTTGAACTCCGTGCCATTGTCACTGCGGATCGCTCGTAAGGCACCCAGGAGCTCAACAGACAGCCTACTAAAAAGACCTCGGAAATGTGTAAATGTCTCGTCCTTCGAGGCTAAGAAAAACACCCAAGAGTACCTCGAGAAGTCATCGACCACAACAAGAACATACCACTTCCTCCCTGCCGATCAAGACTCATTTGGTCCAAGCTGTGTCCATGTGGAGCAATGTGTCTTCATCGGTCATAGTAATGTGGACCGGAGGATGAGAAGCGGCAACCATCTTCTGCGTCTTGGCATGGAGTGCAAACAAGATCTTTGACCATCTTGAGTTTGGCGGACCACGAATGAGATCATGGTCGCTAACTCGGGGTCAAATGGTCAAATCAATATGACCAAGTCTCCTATGCGAGAAGAGAGATCGGGACTCGAAGCAACTAAACACCGAGAGGATCGCGGAAGACTCGGAGAAATCAGCACGAAGATCCTCCCAAAGCGAGAAATCCATAAACCGGACTACCAAAGAGTCAAGAATTTTGCAATTGTTTTTCTTAAAGCTCACCTCGAAACCGTCATCGGTAGGTGAGAAACGGAAAGCAAATTGTCTTTGCAGACTTACTAACCAAGGCAACATCCTTAAGAATAAAAGAAGCATTATCGCGACACCTTTGGCGATGACGCCGCCAGACGAAGCATCTCCGAAGGTGATCGTCTCATCACCGGAGCGCGGGCTAGGGAGGAGAACCAGCGGAGTCTCCGGTCATATGACGAGAACAACCGAGTCTACAAGCCAAACCTTCTCCTTCCCTACCCGTGAACTGAGTCAAGCAGAGTAAAGTCTCGATCTTGGGATAAATCAACAATGATTTTGGCACCCAATCTTGAATAACACGTCGGCGGATGAAGTAGTCAAGCACGACCGACCTCTATCTACCCTCGCTCTCTGTAACTCAAAGCGAAAGGTCTAAGAGTAGACAGAAGTCATTCTTTGGGTCCGATCCTTACTGAAGGAGCGAGTCGAACACACTCGCATCTTGAACACGCCATGGTAGCTATCTCGATGGGGAAAACGAGATCTACCCTCGGGGACGGCGGAAGTCACGATCGAAAGCGACATGAGGACGAAAACCGAAAACTTCGGAAAAACCAAGTCCTCGATCTTGCACAAACCCATCGAAGAAACAAGCCTAGACCTCGTGTTGGTCTTAGGTGCACTCAAGGTCCAGGGCCGACCACAATGCGCCTAAGAGACTCAACATGGTCTCTACGCTACGATCTTGGCGCGCTGAAGCATCGATCGATTGTGTGTCCATCCTTCGATGAAGGTGCGGTGATACTTCACCTTCCGAGAGGTAGAAGCGACATGTGAAATTACCTTCTTGTCGAAATCTCACGGACATAGCCCGCCGACTTGAAATGGACTTTCTCGGTCTGGACTCGATCTCGATCACACGGTGCTATGGGTCTAAGCACGGCGGTGGATGCTTCCTCATGTCCTCAAAGAAGTCATATCCTAGACCACGATTAAATCTGCAGATCTTAGATTGGTCTAGAATAAGATTGAGCTTCTTCTTGCCTCCTACAAATCTCTCGAGAGTGTTCATAAAGTCTTGACACTCCGAAAGAGAGAGGTGCAAGAAGAGCGGGGAAGAAGAGACAAGAAGGTAAGGGAGCAAAGAAGAACCAAAGACGAGAGGGAAGAATGGCTTGTGCACGCACACGGTAGACTCTGAAGGGACGATCCCCATCGCTAGCTAGTTGGTTCACGTTGCTAAGCGTCTCATCCTTACCACAGGGCTTCTCTCCTTCTCCACAATCATATTGCAAGCACAATGTGACTTCTCTAGAAGATCCTTAGTTAGCTTCACACATTTCTCATCCAAAGCAATCAAGTCGATTTTAGTTTGTTACACTTAATGCATGGTGAGCTAACGGGGTCCTTAGAAGCAAAGCCGAGCCAACTTCCTTTCATGATCAATCATATCTTGAAAGCTGTTTGGAGACGACCTCAAGTTCAAGATTAACTTAGGGCAGTTCAAGCATGAAACAATCGGCTCAAGTAAAGAAGCTTGTAGTTCAACAATTTTATGATCTGCCTGTTTAAGTTCATCTTCAAGTTATTGCAATTTTCACAAGACTCAGGCGGATCAAGAAGCATGGCATAAGATCCTCTAGCAACAATGTCCTTACCCTCACATGAGGTGGGAGAAGTAGTCTCATCGGTAATAAGTAGGGTAATGACCATCCTACTCAACTCTAACTCGACAAGCGGACTAACATTCTCCACCTTAACACTATCAAGTTTGGAGGACACACTATCATGTGAGGTCCTTAACTTCTCCATATCAACTAGCAAAGCGAGCATGTATCACAATCATCACTAGAAGGGCGGATGTAAGAGCAATAATCTCTAGTGACACCTATCTATTTCCTTCTCTAACTCAAAGACACCTAGCCTTAGCTTTAGCATGAAAACCTCCTAGCTTAAGAAAAGCATGATTGAGCTGTTCGTAGGTGGGATCTACCTCGTCCGAAGTCGGAGTCTGTTCATTGTCATTGAGTTCGCCCTCGAGGCCATGAAGCACATCTTGGGAGAAGTCGTCGCCGCCATCCTTGGGCTCTTGGTCACCCGTCCGTCATCGTCGCTCCATCCCTCCACCTCGGCCGAGGTCGAGGTCGTCGAAAAGCGGTGAGGACGCGTGGAAGAGCTTCTTAGCTTTGCCAAGTCGCGGAACTTCTTCTTCTTTGGGCGTCTGAGTGGAGGCTTCTTGTTGCGGTTCTTGTCGGTGTAGTCGTTCTTGCCCGAACCGCCGTAGTCGTTCTTGCCCTTCTCGGCTTAGGCGGTTTGCGAATGTGGTTGGGGCCACCACACTCGAAGCAAATCACGTGTCCTCCCTCTTTCTCCCTCCTCCTCTTGTAAGCATGAGAAAACTTCCGAGCTAGGAGGGCAGTTGCTCATCCTCGAGCCGCTCTAATCGATCATCGATTCGTCACAGAGAGCGACAAGGAGAAACCACAAGAAGAATCGAGAAAGCCCTAAGAAGAAACGGGATTGGTGACTAAGGCCATCGATGTGACTTCGACCGACGAGAGACAACGTCAATCTCGTGAGTCTTGAGGCGCGAGTACTGTAGCGTCAAGAGTCGAGGTCGAGAGGTCTGTCGTGTCTTTGATGGTGGTCACTTTCATCTCCCAAACACGCAGATCGAGTCCGTGAGCATCGGCGAGCATTATCTCGAGTCGGGTATGTGAGACCGACCGCTCGGAGGTTGCTCAAGATCTTGTGAAACGTCTGAAGCACTCATCTAGGGACTCACCAGCAAGCATCTCAAATTTGTTGTATTCTCGTTTGAACCGGTCTGTCGAACCGTCTTGATCTGGGTGGTGCCCTCATGGTATCGTCGAGGGTCACCCGGATATCGTAAGCGGACGACGAGGTGAGATATGCGGTCAAACTCACTCGACTCAAACCACGGATGATGATGTTCCTTGCCTTTGCATTCGCCTCAACATCAACCATGTTCCGGCATTGATGTTCTCATCGGCAGAACAATGAATCGAACCTTGACCTTTCGCCAGATGGCATACCCACGGGCTCGATGTATGTCTCCATTCGGCTCTTCCGAAGGGTAATCGATGCCATCAAAAGCAAAGCGACTTGGTCGAGTACTTGTCCATCGCCACGGCTCTTGAGACCGGTTAAGATCTATTGAAAAGAGCTAACCGCTCGATACCAATTGTAGGACCGAAATGGCGACTAGAGGGGGTGAATAGACGCTTTCTCTAAATTTTATCAAACCCTAAGTAAAAGCCTAATCAACTCGCGGGATGTGCCGCAACAAAAGAACAAAGTTCGGTTGGATCATTAAAACCAGCCCACACCGAAGCAAAGACACGAGGCAAAAACCGGCTATTGTGGCACGCATACACGAGAGCGGCTGACTCAAAACAAAGAATGAAAAATCGCAATCAAGAACCAAAAGCTCGGTAGAACAAGCACCGAAACAAAAAGTAGATGGATAGATTTTTCAAAAGCAAATATACCTTACTTTAATCTCTCAAGGAAATGACCCACGCAACCCAAGACAATAAAAAAAAAACTAAAGCATTACACAACCATAATCTTGAACCCCACAGGGAAACCAAACCGGCGTCAACAAAGCCTTGATCGGTTCATAGAATGCATTGAGCAATAAAACCGAACTCGCCGGTCTCGATGGCGATTAAAAAAAACTTCAGTCTCATCATAGATGGCAGACAAAGAGACATCAAAACAGAGAACATCCAAGATCTGCTTAATGCATATTATATCAAACAATGAGAACGTCTGATACCAACGCCAAGATCAAATCAATACCAAAGCTTCCGCCGCATCAATGCATCAAACCAAGAAACCGACTCGGTTTCAGCGAGAACATCAGATGGCAAAAAGAAACACGCTGCAAGCAGCCGGCCAGAGGCCCGTTTTTTACGGAGACAGAACGAGCTCTCAGGCTGCCGATTTTTGGGGGCACAGGCGCCGCCCAACACAAGCACACAGAGAGGTAAGGCAATCGACAAACACTGCAGAAGCGACTAAGAAAAGGATTCTTAAAACGATAAACAAGCGGATCGGAATCGAGAAAAATCTGTCTGCCGCCAAGTGCTCGAGATTTTTTTAGCTCCAGCCGCAGACAAGATCCGGCAAAGAAGCACAGGAGGGCATTAATCCGAGCGCCTCTTCACACGCATGAGATTCAGCAGTAAACAAAACTAAGCCTGCACTCGCACAGGACCGAGCCGCAGCAAACCAAATTAACAGAGAATGAAACTTGCGCACAAGAGAAAAGAGAAACTGCTGATACTCAAACCAAGTCAAGAACTGCTCATATGCAAGCAAGAAAACAGCCAAGATAAACAAACACCATCTCATATTGATCTAAAGGAAGAGAGATACATGATTGATACAAGAGGAATGATTACATGATGGATTAACTCATCTTCTCCCTTCCCCCAACTCAAGAAACTCAAGAACACACTCAGCCAAGAAGAGGACAAGCAGGGAACAACCCTCAACAACTAAAGCCTAAAGCCAAAACAAACTTCAAAGCCTCTTTTGACTAAAGGAAACCCTAAAAATCATTGAAGTGTTCAGATTTGGGCAGCACCCTCCATCCTATTTATAGCCCATGGCTAACGGGTCTCCACCCGTTCGCCCGCTAAAACTAACGGAGCCGCTCCGCTTGTGCGACCTTGCGAAATTCCGTTTCGCCCTCGCATCTTCAGGAAGCTTCAGCGCCCTCGTCTCGCCGCCTCCATAACCACCTCGAGTCCACGCGTCTTTGACACATCCGACCGTTCGACCTCGGTGCACTGCACCTAGTCCGGTCCACCGTGTCTCGCCACGACTCCACCCGATGTCCTGCAGTCACACAGACAAGAAACACATCAAATAGCACCGCTCGATACATGAAAGCGTAAATACCAACATACTTACCATGACAAAATCCAAACTTGTCGAATCAAAGAATATGCATCCTAATCCCATACGACCAAGTTTGACCAAACCGACTGAGCCTGTTGCACCTCGCAACGACATGGTCTAAACCACCCAAACCAAACTCGACTTCCTAAACCTATGTCAATTACTCATCACACACACGAGACGACCTCCACATGGTCTCTCATTCGCCAAGAAAGATTTTGTGACACGTAATAGACCTTATCCTGCTTGAGTCCAGCCAGTATCAACACAAGGAGAAGCTGTCCGGTTGGGGGTCACAGTTGGAGTATGTTGGCTCATCACTGTCAGTGCCATTTCAAAATCCTGGCTCGCATCTCTTTGGAGCCAATCCAATCCAAGTCCAAACCTAGGGTCTCAAACCCATGCATCATCCGAAAATTTCAGAATTGGCACACAGTACTGCTTCTAATGATCCGTGCAAAGTTTGGATGGGATGTGTGGAAATTGTTGGCCGGTCGGCTCTCACTTAACACGCGGAAAAGTGTGGTGGATTTGGTTAAGACCAATTGCTGATTTCAAGTGTCTTTTCAGGCAAAGGAGCAACAAGGCACATCTAAACCCCTGGACCCTGGTGACCTGTAGACCAGTTCCCCATGGACCGTATATGCGAGAAATGAATTTCGGTAGATTCATATATCAATTACATATAATTTTCTCGTAAGATATAGAGTTAAGTTGTAACACCTTGTCTAAAATCCGCTTAATGTCTAGCCCACCCATGTGGTGAATCCGCGTATATATAGCACCCTACCTACACTTTCGTCCTCACTTCGTGTAAAAGAGTTAACCCGAAAATGTTACGTTTCGGACTCAACAGACATTATATACTACTATAACTCAATTTAGATAAGAATATGGAACCAATCCCACCACCACAACTCCATATGGCCACACGGACCCTATCACGAACAGATCGGGGTATTACATACACTATACATGACTAATATTTATGTTAAAATTATCAAAATTTGAGATTACGGGAAGTATTGGATCTACACCGAACGGTCTGTCATATCGCAAGCGGCCCTCTACTAGATAGAGTTAGCCCTAAAAGGCTAAAACCCCACAGCAACCATATCCATAACAGTCCACGATGGTCCAAGTCCACATACATGCATGCAGCCATGCTTGTCTGATTAAGTGAAAAGATAACCACCATAGTAACAACTAACAAGCATTGTGGAGAGTCCCTTTCGAAATAGTTGGTTTGGAGTACTCAAATTGGGCGTGAAGTCTCACTCCGATGGGATTGTGATGCCGTTTTCATTACACATCACCCAGTTTGGAGTACGTACCCTCGGATTTGGACATCCACCCTAGGAGATTCACACGTCTGGACCAGTGAAGTTCTAGTGGCTGTGCTCATCTGATCAACAATACAGCTGGCTCCTAATCCCGAATTCCCTAATCCCAGGAGCTCCATTCTTTCTTGGTTGGGAATTAATTGTGTGAATTGTTCACCTGTACTTGTCAACCTATTTCCATACTCAAGACTATACTTCAGAATTAGACCTATTCAAATTCCGAGCCAGCCGAGCTTTGGGTCGAGCCTAGAAAAACCCTAACCTTGAATGGGCAAGCTTGAGCCCAGCCTGGCCCGGCCCGAAATTTGTTTTTCCCAATAAAATGGTATTTATTTTAATTTTTTGGAATAAAAATTAATATTTAATTCTTCCGAGAATAAAAAATAGTTTGTTTTATTATTTTTATTGCTTTCATCATGCTTTTTCGGGCTTCCGGCTGGACCTTCGGACCAAAAACAAGGCCAGAAAATTTGGGCCGAGCCACACATGGACAGGTCTACAGTTCAGAATTGGAAATTTGTGATGTGCTCTTTCCAAAGAGGATTGCTATTCATCGCGAAGATACAAAGACCGCGTACTTGCGTAATTCACCACTTGTGAGATGAACGAACTGCGCAATATGTAGGCTGGTAGCCATTTTGGTGCACAACTGAACGCCTATTCTACATACGTTATAGGGACAAATGACATTTTGTGCTTTTGTAGAAAATATATGCGTAAATTAGAATGGGGTTGTCTATACAGAAGACGCCCTTTTTAAAAAATAAGGTGTCATATTTTTAATCCACTAGCCTAGCTAACACACACACATCTCATCTAGTGGCCAGAAAAATTGGCTTACATTTAAGAAAATATGTGGCGCCTTATATTTAGCAAAAGAATTAGAATTTACCACCAAATCGGGATATCTTAATTGATTTACACTTGACTATACACCATCATGTAAGTATTCTAATAAGCCTATGAAAAAAAATCGTAGAAACTGAAAACTCCATGCGGAATATTGCGGATAATATATATATATATATATATATATATATATATATATATATATATATATATATATATATATATATACACACGTGCATGCACTGCATCATCTTCTCATCCTGCGGCTGAAAATGCTCGCCACGTTGCAGTCATCAGTCTCCATAATATGTTGCAGCACAGAACAAGGTGGAAAACTGGAAAGGCCAAAAAGAAACCAGGCATATGCAAGCATGTATAAATGGACAATGACATAACGGCTTGACTGCGACGGTGCGTGCGTGGCTACCCCCCATTCATTATTACACACCATTAACAATGCAACTAGCTATTGATGTGGTACGATTAGCCCTAGAATTCTACGGCTGAGTTAGAGTTTTTTTTTCTCACATAGTCACATGACACTGTTGATAGCCGTAGTAGCAATTTTACCTCTCGAGAGACGTCAATGCCAAAAATATTTATTAACCGTGTAATTAGTTGAATTGTAATTACTTGGTCCAAATAATTTAGTCATAATTAATTATTCATAGTTAATTAGTCGTATTTAATTAGTTGTAATTAATTATTCACAATTAATTAGTCATACTTAATTTAGTTATAGTTAATTAGTCGGAATTAATTTTGTCACAGTTAATTAGTCATAGTTCATTAGTCGTAATTAATTTAGTCATACTTAATTATTCGTAATTAATTTAGTCACCATTAATTAGTAGTACTTAATAAGTCATAATTATTTAGGCCTAATTAATTTAGTCATAGTTAATTTGTCATAATTAATTTAATCATAGTTAATTAGTCGTAATTAATTTAGTCGTAATTAATTAGTCGTATTTAATTAGTCGTACTTAATTTAGTCGTAATTAATTTAGTCGTAATTAATTTAGTCATAATTAATTGGTCGCATTTAATTAGTCGTAATTAATTTAGTTATAGTTAATTAGTTGTAATTAAATTAGTCATAGTTAATTTGTTATAATTAATTAGTCATAATTAATTTAGTCATAGTAAATTAGTTATAATTAATTAATCGTAATTAATTTGTCGTAATTAAACTCATTGTAGTTATTAGTCGTAATTACATTTGTCATAGTTAATTTGTCATAATTAATTAGTTGTAATTAATTTAGTCTTAATTAGCTTGATCGTACTTAATTTTACCATCATTTTATGTTCACGAATAATGGTGTAACATTTGCACCTTTTTATACTTCATTTCATTTTAATGCTGTAATATTTGCGCATTTTTATACTTCGTTTCGTTTTAATGCTTCGTTTCCATTATTTTTGCATCCTATTTGTTCCAAACTAACTCGACATTTCATTTCTTGCAAGTCATGCCTCTACTGGAGCTACTGGAACCATTCTACGACAAACATCACTGGAGCAAGATGTGGGTCACCGGGGATAGGGTTGGTCCTCCACCCCTCGTGCTTAGGTTGGAGAAGCATTATTGAGACTTTAACCCTCGCTACGTCCCAATCCTTCGGGACACGGGCTTGTTGCCCTTTTACGAGGATGCTCCACGTTGGCCGCTACTTTACCCTACATGAGAGTCTCAAGTCGACACTTGTTGACAGATGGAGACCCAATACGTACACATTCCACTTTTCGTGATGCGATGACAATCACTCTTCAGGATGTCTCCTTCTTGACTAGGGATGGCAACAAGACCATTCCCCGATGAGGAGTGTTGGAACATCCCCGTTCCCGAGAGAAGAAAAAATCCACGTTCCCCGTCCCCGTCCTCGGGTGCTATTCTCCCCCGTTCCCTGCCCTCATCGGGTTATCGGGGCCCCACGGGGACCCAAACCAGAAATTGGATCCCTAATCTCTCCTACACAGACACACAGAGATGACATAATCAATGTTCCAAATAATTTAAACAATACTTATCAATATTCCAAATGAAGAATTCCAACAATATTCTTTTGCATCCTATCAGGCTGAGCACATAATCATGGATGGTGTCCCAACTCCCAAGTTATATATGTATGCCCAACAACATGACAGTCATATAAATCTGGATATGTATCTAAGCTCATATACTAATATACAGCCAACAGAAGTATCTAAGCCATCAATCTACATTCTACCTATAGTCCATCAATCTACCAGAAGTATCTAAGCCATCAATCTAACAACAAAAGTATCTAAGCCATCAATCTGGATATGAGTAGATGAGTGGTTGACTAACCGGAGGAGGAAGAGACTGTCGTCGCGTTGGCTATTGGGGAGGAGGACTGGAGGAGGTCAGCATCAGCTCTCGGCTGTTGACGAGGAGGCCGACGTCGGGCGTTAGGGAGGACCGGAGCCCAGAGGACTAGATGAAGCCGGTGTGAGCAGCAGGACTGAGGGAGCAGCGAAGCTACCAGATGCAAGAGCAGGAGGATGCTGGAGCAGCGGGATGCGGAGCCGTCGAATGCGGGAGTAGCAGGATTGAGGGAGGAACTACCGGATATGGGAGCAGCGGGACTAAGGGAGGAACGGAGGAGCAGCGGGAGCAACGAAGGGGATGCAGAATTGCTGATGGGGAATTGGGGATTTTGGGGCAACGGCTGGGAATGGGGAAGGCCGAAGGGGGATGGGGAAGGCGCTGAATGGGATGTTAGCATGTTGCTACTGCTAGGGTTACGAGTCCTAGTTACGATTTACAGGAGAGAGGATTGTGTGGTAATGGGCTAGTGGCCCACATGTCATAGGGTTATCAGGGGCCCATACGGATAGCGAGGATGGGGAGTAGAGGAACGGTACTGGCCCCACTTCACCCGATGCGGAATTGTATTTTCATATTATCATCCCCGTGGGGAAAGAAATTGTAACAGCCTTATTTTGTATAAATAGTAATTATATGCATCTCATGAGCATACATGATATTTTGGAACATGTGCACAAATGGTTGCATTTGAAAATTTCAAATTCAAGTCAAACTTAACTAAAAAAAGGAACTCCAAAAGAAAATTTAAGTTAATGCTTGTAAAGAACTCTGGAAATTAATTTAATCAAATACTATATTAATTATCATGAATAAATATATATATTTTCAAATTTTTAGAATTCATCTTGATCTTGAGAAAAATCTAGACTCCTTATTCAAACCTATTCGGTTAAAGATTTTAAATTAAGTTTTTAAATAGTGAACAGTATGTTTTAAAATTTTATATGGGACCTATATCATCCTAGTAACCTCCTTAAAAATTTTCAGAAATTTATAATTTTTTTTTGATATTTCTAACTCACTAGTCAAACTAGGAGTGTTTGAATTCTTCTCGGTCAACTAACCGAACCGGACTCAAACCCGCTCGGACTGTTGCGACCTGAGCCACTGGACTTGATTGGACCAAACCACCTCACCACGCCACACCCCAACCGCACCGCTTCGCTTCACCCGCCGACAGCCCGGTCCCACATGTCGGTCTCATCTTCTCCGCGCCGCTTAACGTCGTGCCAGCGCCCGCGCGGCCGAGCAAGAGGTGGCACTCGCTCGAGCGTTCCCATGCATGCAAGGCCATGCAACTTTGCCACCAAGCTTGTCATCTAACCTATTGACGCCACGTATCATCGCTGAGCTGACTGTGGTCGTGAAATGCCATCAAAATCACCTCACTCCCCGTCTCGCCCGAGTAGACAAGCCGGCATTTCTTCCTCTTCACTGAGGCATTTCCTCTTGTTCTTGTACCTTTATTCTACTAACTCCTTGCTATGTTCATCATGCTAATTTGAGGTCTTGACCTTGCTCGTAGCTCCAGGACCACGGGCTTGTCTTCTAGTTGTCCAGAGCGTGCACCGAGTGTCTTCTCAGTGTCATCTTCATGTTCAGTGAGTTTCTTCCCTTCTTGTACGCATCATATCGTGTTCTAGGATATTATAAGCAAAACCCCTCAATCAATTTGTCCATTGATTCACAGGATCTTTGGGAATTCAATTTTGTTCTATATACGGCCGAAAACACCTCTTTCGTCTCCATCTCCGGCATGGTGCGTTTCTTTTCAATTCCTTCCGGTGACACCTTCTATAAGCTATACTTAGTCTATTCCGACCATTGATTCTGATTGGTTTTGTCTAGGTTGTCGTCTCCACATGGAGTTGTTGTTGCCGCCGTCGGTCAAACGTCACCGGAGCTCCTCCTTGTACCATTAGTCATTCCCTTGGCTCAGGTAGCTTCTATATACCTCATAGGAGCATAAGCATACTTGTATTTTCTTAATGTGCCGTCGAATCGACGGTTTTGTTTGAGCCGTAGTTGCGCCACCGCATCTCTTTGTCGCGCCACCGCTAGAGCTCACTGCCGGCCAAAACTCCGGCCACCACTAGGACCGCTAGGCTATTGTGAATCCATTTTAGGTCTTGGACCACGCCGCCATGGACCACAGCGCTGGCGAGCCGCCGGGCAAGCGCGTGGGAGCAAGTTGCTCTATTGTCGGAAAGCTGACAATTACTGTAGCGAATCAATTAACCAAATCGCTGTCAGTTTAGCCCTAACCAATGATTAGTTTCCGTTTTAAATCAACATCTGTTTCGCTGACTAGTGGGGCCTTGAACAGAAATCTAGGCGATTTAATAAAACCAGTTGAAGTTGTGTCGCTGACATACGGGCCCACACAGTTAAGTGCATAGGAACCTCCCATCGTGGACCATGGATTGAGCTCATGGATCTCTGATCCATGCACTGTGCCATGGGCCGGGCCTATGACATGTGGACCCCACATATCAATAGGTTAATTTCAGGTTTTAAATGAAAAAGAAAAAATACCGTGCGCTGGACCCCGCTCGTAAGCGACTAAGGCTAGGTTTGGCTAGGTATAAAAAGTACTCAAATTGGGCGTGAAGTCTCACTCCGATGAGATTGTGATGCCGTTTTCATTACACATCACCCAGTTTGGAGTACGTGTTTCCTTGGATTTGGACATCCACCTATGACATTCACACGTCTGGACCAGTCAAGTTCTAGTGGCTGTGCTCATCTGATCAACAATACAGCTGGCTCCTAATCCCAGGAGCTCCATTCTTTCTTGGTTGGGAATTAATTGTGTGAATTGTTCAGCTGTACGTGTCAACCTATTTCCATACTCAAGACTATACTTTAGAATTAGAATTAGACATGTTGATCGAGCCCGGAAAAACCCCAACCTTGAATGGGCAAGCTTGAGCCGATCTAGCCCGGTCCAGCCCGAAATTTGTTTTTCCCAAAAAAATGGTATTTATTTTATTTTATTGGAATAAAATTTAATATTTAATTCTTCTGAGAATAAAAAATAGTTTTTTTATTATTTTTACTGCTTTCATCATACTTTTTCGAGCTTCGGGCTGGGCCTTCGGACCAAAAACAAGGCCGGAAGATTTGGGCCGAGCCACACATGGACGGGTCTACAGTTCAGAATTGGAAATTTGCGATGTGCTCTTTCCGAAGAGGGTTGCTATTCATCGCGAAGATACAAAGACCGCGTACTTGCGTAATTCACCACTTGTGAGATGAACGAACTGCGCAATGTGTAGGCTGGTAGCCATTTAATTTGGAGAACAACTGAACGCCTATTTTACATACGTTATAGGGACAAATGACATTTTGTGCTTTTGTAGAAATTATATGCGTAAATTAGAATGGGGTTGTCTATACAGAAGACGCCCTTTTTTTTCTTAATAAGGTGTCATATTTTTAATCCACTAGCCTAGCTTACACACACACATGTCATCTAGTGGCCAGAAAAATTGGCTTACATTTAAGAAAATATGTGGCGCCTTATATTTAGCAAAAGAATTAGAATTTACCACCTAATCGGGATATCTTAATTGATTTACACTTGACTCTATACACCATCATGTAAGTATTCTAATAAGCCTATGAAAAAAGATCGTAGAAACTGAAAACTCCATGCGGAATATTGCGGATAATATATATATATATATATATATAGACACACACACGCGTACGTGCTTGCACTGCTTCATCTTCTCATCCTGCGGCTGAAAATGCTCGCCACGTAGCTGTCGTCAGTCTCCATAATATGTTGCAGCGCAGAAGGTGGAAAACTGGAAAGGCCAAAAAGAAACCAGGCATATGCACGCATGTATATATGGACAATGACATAACGGCTTGACTGCGACAGTGCGTGCGTGGCTGCCCCCATTCATTATTACACACCATTAACAACGAAACTAGCTATTGATGTGCTATGATTAACCCTAGAATTCTACGGCTGAGTTAGAGTTTTTTTTTTCTCATATGATACTGTTGACGGACGTAACAGCAATTTTAGCTTTCTCCCGACGTCGATGCTAAAAATAGCATCACAGACTTGTCGACGCTCATCCGGTCCCCCAGAGGCCAGACTCTCCACCGCGCCCTTTGCCACCGCCCTCCCCCCAACATCCGTGCACGCCACGAGGAAAATCCGGCCCCTGGGGGTTGGACCTAGCTCATCCGTGCCCCTAGGGGCGGACCTAGCTAGTTCGTGCTCCAAGGGCACGGTATTGACGAGCACAGTGCCCCTAGGGCACGATACTATCCTCTGCCACCACATGCGCCCGCGTGAGAGGGAATCGATTCCCTCTAGTCGCTTCCATCCATCCCACCCATCACATCAATGTCCCCAATGCATGCAAAGTCTCCCCGCATGCAAAACATAGCACGTGGGAGGGAATCCGATTCTCTCCTGTCGCTTCGCGGTCGGCGAAAATTACGTTCACGTGGCTATAAAAGTAGGCGTCGCTCTCACTCATTCTTATTCTCATTCACGTTCTTGCTCGGCGTAGAGAGACAGAGCTAATAGAGCGAGCGAGCGAGTTTCGATTTCGCTGTCGATTAACAAGTGTTTAAAGCAGTGCTTAGTGGTCGTATTAGTACGAAAGGTTCGACATCAAGAGGAGGTAAAAATTTTTTCTCATATGCATTATGTTTATTAACTTTGTAATTAGTGCTAAATTAATTTAATTGTAATTACTTGGTCCAAATAATTTAGTCATACTTAATTAGCCATAATTAATTAGTCATAATTAATTTAGGCATAGTTAATTCGTCATAATTAATTAGTCATAGTTAATTAGTCGTAATTAATTTAGTCACAATTAATTAGTCATAATTAATTTAGTCAAGTTAATTAGTTGTAATTAAATTAGTCATGATTAGCTAGTCGTAATTATTTAGGCCTGATTAATTTAGTCATAGTTAATTAGTTGTCATAATTAACTAGTCACAGTTAATTTAGTCATAGTTAATTAGCCGTAATTAATGTAGTCGTAATTAATTTAGCCGGAGTTAATTAGTCACAATTAATTTAGCCGTAGTTAATTAGTTGTAATTAATTTAGCCGTAGTTAATTGGTTGTAATTAGTTTAGTAATAATTATTTATTCATACTTAATTAGTCGTAATTAATTTAGCCATAGTTATTGAGTCATAATTAAATTAAGTAAGTAGCTAATTAGTTGTAATTAATTTAGTCATAATTAGTTAGTCATAATTAATTTAGTCATAGTTAATTAGTCGTAATTAAATTCGTCGTAGTTAATTTGTCGTAATTAAATTTGTCGTAATTAATTTAGTCTTAATTAGCTTAGTCGTACTTAATTTTGCCGACATTTTATGTTCACGAATAATGTTATAATATTTGTGCCTTTCTGTACTTCATTTTGTTTTAGTGGGGGCAATTTGCATAGTAACACTACTAAAAAATCACAAGTTGGAAAATAACATTGATGTGAGGATGACAGGTGGGCCCATGGCCCACTTGTCATCCTCACATTGGATGTTATTTTCCAATTTGTGCATCAATGCAATGTCACTGAGCAAATTAATCATTTGTTGTTTTAATGCTGTAATATTTGCGTCTTTTTGTACTTCATTTCGTTTTAATGCTTTGTTTTCATGTATTTTGGCATTCTATTTGTTCCGAACTGACTCGGCATTTCACCTCTTGCAAGTCATGCCTTTATCGGAGTTACTCGAACTATTCTACAACGAACATCACTGGAGCAAGTTGTGGATCACTGGGGACGGGGATGGTTCTCTACCCCTCGTCCTTAGGTCGGAAAAGCATTACTGGGACCTTGACCCTCACTACATCCCAATCCTTCGGGACATGAGTTTGTTGCCCTTTTGCGAGGATGCTCCACGTGGGCCGCTACTTCACCCTAGACGGGAGTCTCATGTCGGCACTTGTTGACAGATGGAGACCCGAGACGCACATATTCTACTTTTAGTGGCGAGACGACAATCACTCTATAGGATGTCTCCTTCTTGATCAGTCTGCCGAACACGGGAGACGCACTTGTTCTACCCCGTTCACTAGCGGATTGGAAGGCCCGCTCAGTGCGTCGGTTCGACCTAGCTATGCCAGATAGGGCCCATGGTTGTAAGTTCAAGCTCTATTAGTTTAGTTTTTGGTGATTAATGACAAATATATGTGAGACTAACATGTTTGTTCACTATGATTTTATTTAGTCTCATTTGGGTGAAAAGGTGAAAATCATGGAGGTATGCATTCGACATCATATTCTTATATCTTGTTGCATTTCTCGAATCCAAAATATAGGTTGAACTCCACTAAAAGTTTAACTTGAATATGTGCATATGTTCTTATTACACATTCGTGTATGCACACATTTAGGGGGAGTTCACTCTATGTTTTGTGGTTTTATTAGTATTGATCCATATTATTTTTATCCACTTATATTGAGGATATCTACTTTGAAACATATCCTTTGAGTATATAAAACTTGTGTAGTTCATATATACTCATATTGCTTTATATCCGACTATTTGCAATGTGTTAAGAGACTAACGTGTGTGCTAAGATGTTTAAAGGCTTAGTCCCGGATTATGGATGACAACATAGAAATGGCAATGCAAAGACAATAGAGGAATCATGGCTAGTGGCTTGAAGTTTATTTTGTGTCATTTTTGTTATGTATTGTATTTGTTTTGCTTCTGGAAAACTGTTCAGAAAAATCGGTATGACCGCAAGTGATAAGCGGTATTACCGCAAGTCGGTAATACCGAAATCTATATGGCGGTACGTGTTTTCCAGATTGCATGTTTTTGGAAGTTTTATTGAAATCCCAAAATCGGTATGGCCGCATTTGATGAGCAGTATTACTGCAAGTCGGTAATACCGAAATCTAGTTGGTGATATATTTTTAACAGAAAGATTGTTTTTGGGGGTTTTTCTTGAAACCTGAAATCGGCATGACCGCAATTCTTGAGCGGTATTACCGCAAGTCAGTAATACCGAGTTTCACATGGCGGTACGTTATTTCCGGAGAGGGCATTTTTCTTGTGATTTTGATCCTCTGGAAATCGGTAATACCGATCTAGCCGAGCGGTATTACCGCTGTGTGATAGTACCGATTTATAGTTGGCGGTAGTACCGTACCTTTCTTAAATGGCTAGTTCAGAAGCATTTAATGCAAATATATTTTGGTATTTAATGATAATCATATTGTGAAACTAACATTCTCCATGAGTTGGATGAATAGGTTATGTTCCATGGTGATGGAGACTTTAGATGACATCATGAGTTGATCGTCATCAAGCTAAGGTTCAAGAAGAGGATGCATCATATGTTGATGCATATCAAGATCTCAAAGAAGAGATGGTCATGAGTTGATCATCAAGTCAAGAGAAGACCCATCATGTGTTGATGGAGGACACGTGAAGGATGCATCATGGGTTGATGCATATCAAGACAATGACCCGGACTTGAAGTGAAGATGTGTGTCATCAAGATTCAAGAGGATGCTCAAGGCAAAGGTATGACTAGCTAGGGATAAGAATGTGTTCATAATCTTTTACTGGTCTTGGTGTTTGGTTGGAAGACTGGATTACTAGTATAGGTTGTCGTACTATTAAGAGGGGTCTTGTTCAGTAGCTTGAGTCTCATCATGTGTTGATAGCTCCATCCCACTTGCTCTAGCTCTTCATGGCATGATGATATTATTTGCGAATGTGTTTTACAAAGAGCTGAGGCTCGTGCATCTATTCCTTTTAGCATGTGCCTATACTTTGCAAATGTGTTTTGCAAATGGTTGAAGTCTATGAACCTACTCCTTATGGTATGATCTAAGTTTGCAAATGTATTTTGCAAATTGTTGAGGGCCATGCATAATTCCTTGGCATGGTCTAAGATTGCTCGTTGCTCTTTTCTTATACTTAGGCCATGTGTTGACTCTTTGGAGTTGTGCTTCCTGATTTGATCAAATGTGTTTCAGATCAATCAAACAAATGGGTTGTGTAGCCCTCTGGATAAGCTTTCCATAGAGTCCAATATCACTCAATTCCGACATCGGAGTCAAAAGTTATGACCTTTTTTTCGAGTGTCGTTTGTGCTAAAATTGGACTATGGTAATATCACCCGAAAAGAGTGGTACTACCACAGAACAATAATACTGGGTTTGTATAGCAGTATTACCTCACCAAAACCAAAAATGGCTAGTTTTTTAGCATTTAATGCACCCATTCCGACCGTTGAATCCTGAGTGCGGTAATACCGGATTTCTATAGCGGTATTACCGCAAATACTGATTTTTCAGGAAACTACTCTCAACGTTTAGTTTTTGTTGTGGGGATTATAAATACCCACTTGGCCGGTTGAGAAACAATCTTTGGCATCCCATTTCACTCTCTTGAGCTAGTGTGAGCTTCTCCTTGAAAGCATCTAGGCCCCTAAAAATTGGTTTTGGTAATTAATGATAATATGTGAATATGGGACTAACATGTTTATTGAGTATTTACAAGGTTAAGTCTCAACGGTGAGTTTGATAACTTGAAGATGCATGCTAAAGGACAACATGAAGATCAATATGGCTAAAATACAAGGTACAAGTAGTCTAGGATCCTTTTTATGTTTTACCGGTCTTAGGAGAAATGGATGGAAGACCGGATTTTTTAAGTTAAATGCCGTACTATTAAGAGGGATCATGACTAGTAGCTTGATAGCATGTTCTTGTGCCATTTGGATCAATTTAGGATCATGCATGCATTTGGAATTTGTTTTGGAAAGCCAACTGTGCATTGTCAAGACAATCAGTAGTACCAACGTTAAGTCAGCGGTACTACCGCTCAGCGATACGACAGGGGTCGTGGTGCGGTACTACCGCAACCCAATTGTTTCAATTTTAAGTTGGCGGTATGTAATTTCCAGAGAGACACCTTTTTTGGTTGAGGTGCAAACCCTGAGAGCGGTACTACCGCAGTTGTTCAAGTGGTACTACCTCACCCCGGTAATTCCGAAATGTTGAGCGGTACATTTTTTCCAGTAGTTACCCTTTTGGGTCATTTGAGAAACGGCAGTACCGTCCTTGTTGAGCGGTATGACCGGCTAGCGGTAGTACCGCATGATGGTTGCCGGTAGTACCGCGCCGAAGGTTTCAACGGCTATGTTAGAGCAGTTAATGCCACTATTCTAGCCATTACAGAGCGGTAGGTGAAGTGTGGTAGTACCGCATGATGCATGGCAGTAGTACCGCATTTCACTGAAAAGTTGGGATTTCTCTCCCAACGGTCGTATTTATTGGTGGGGGTTATAAATACTCCTCCACCTGCTCAAGGACAGTGTGCAAGACCATATTTAACATTCTTAGAGCCTTGAGCATCCTTCCAACACCTCAAATACGCTTGTGCATTCATTGTGAGGTAGTTGAGTCAAAATTCAAGTGCATTCATTCTAGATTGATCCATTGCACTTGAGTGCCGTCAAGCAAAGGTTGTTGATTCATTACTCTTGGTGTTTTGCCAAACTCCTAGACGGCTTGGCGGAGTTAGCACGGTGATCTCATCAAGAAGATTGCGAAGAGGCCCGGTGCCAAGATTGTGAGTGGTTTGGTGTTCACCATCTCCGGAGCAGAGGAAGAACAACCACTAGTGATCGAGGGGAGGCTTAATTCGTGGAGCCGACTTGATTTGTTCAAGCTTCCTCAACGTGGACTAGTGAAGACCGGTAAGTCTTCTATACCACGTAAAAACCTCATTGTCTCATTTGTGGTTATTTCTTGTCTTTACTTATTCCGCTTTTACAATTCTAGCTTTTATCTTGTATTGAATTGCTTAGCTAGAATTGTATCTAGTTTAGACTTAGCTCATAATTGACTTAAATTGTTAATTAGTCAAAAAATTTAAAAACCTCCTATTCACCCCCTCTAGTCGATTATCCTTAATCCTACACTCCTCTCAATTGTGCATGTGTTGCACCTTGTGAGCAAGGAGAGAGGTCTCTAGTTGAATGTGTTGCATCTAGAGGTGGATTTTGTATCCACTTGAGCTTGTGCATTCATTGCACATGGTGAGAGTCAAGCAAGAGGCTTGGCTTATTACTCTTGGTGTTTGCCGACACCTAGATGGCGTGGAGGCGTCATGTCCGGTGATCTCTTCAAAGAAGATTGTGAAGAGGCCCGACGTGTTCTGAAGGTTGAAGCTCACCTACCCGGAGCGGGAAAGAGCTGCCACTAGTGGAATTGAGGTGTTTGTCTTAATTCGTTTAGCCAATCCAATTCGTTTGGGCTTATCACAATGTGGATTAGGAGAGACCGGCAAGTCTCCAAACACCACGGTAAAACACCCTTATGTCATTGTGGTTTGCTCTCTTGTGATTTACTTTATGCAATTTACATTCCTAGAATTAAATTGCTTACATGTATTTTGTATGTTTCTATCATTATCAATAGCCTTATATTGTTGGTGCACTTAGTCAAGACTAGTTGATTTAGGTTTTAATTAAACAAAACTAAATTGATTTACAATTCCGCATAAAACTCGGTTTTAGCCAAAAGATTTTAAAACCGCCTATTCACCCCCCTCTAGTCGGCCTCCTCGATCTTACAATGGTGTCCCTCGGACATGGCTTAGATATTTCAATCAATACCCTGTGGATGCACTGGATCAGGTTGTTAGGACGCACCTCGTCATGTAATTTTTGCATCTTTTCGGTTTGGCCTTGTTTCCCACCACACAGGGTGATTGGGCTTCATCCTCATCAGCGAGTGTTTGGTTCACCCTGAACCTAGGGAAATGCCCCATTACAGCTTCAGATCAGCCGTCCTTTGTGCCACATACAGGGGGTTGTGTGATGCTTCACGGCGCGGCACCTATTTTAAACCGGTCCTTGCTATCTATTACGTGCTGCTGTAGCTATGTAGTTAGGAGCACTTCCCTATTGGGCAGCCCACCTTTCGGTATGCAGCGCACCTGTACGCCGAGTTCCACGACCCGTTAGACGGGCCCACTATGGGCACCCGGTGGACTGCTGCCAAGTTACGTTTGACCAAAGATAGACCAACGAGGTGCTACCCTATGTTTCCCAACAAGTTCGAGACATTGTACGATGACAACATCGTATGGCCTCCATAGAGCACATTTTGTGAACACGGTAGTGCCACACGGACTGTCCGTGCAATGTACACAGGACGTAGGATTATGGGCGACAACCAGCCACCTTGTGTTTTCACATATGGTGAAGCCTTACGCGCCACATCGCGTAATGTGACAGTTCGATCTCTACTAGGTTGTGCCCCTCCCGACGGGAGGATGCTTGAGCGAGCTGTCCACTTGTGAGTGCAACTCCATCCGAGTAATGTTTACAGTTCATACCTATATCCTCTCTTCTCACATAAATCCTTCTTGAATGCATGCAATCGAGGATGGGACGACATTCTAAGGACTGGCAGGCAGTCCAGCATCAATGGACTATGGCTTGGATGGAGATGGCACAAATTGAGGTTCTACGGGGGCAGCGGTCACACGACGTTCAAACTTACTGTGAGTACATCGAGAGGTACGTACCATGTTCGCGCACCAGAGTCACCCGTCCTCCGCCAGAGCGTCCAGAGTAGGTTACTGTAACACCCTGGTTTTCTGAGCCTTTTTGAAAAATTTCAAAAAAAAGAACCATTTTATTTTGATGAGAATTCAAAGCTTAACTTGAGATTTTCAGAATTTGGGTGTTTAAAATGACTAAACCGAACTTCAACTAACCCTAAAGTTAGGTTCTTTGGAGCTGTTAGAGCTCTTGTGTTGATTTCTCTTGCCTCCGCTTGTTCCACTCTTTCCTTGACTCAGCCCTTTCTTTTCAGACCTCCCTCTTGTTTGACCTCGCCGGACCTCCCCTCGTATTTTGTTCAGATTCCTTTATTTTAGACCACATCTTTGTTGGCTTGAATCTCTTTGGTTTAGACCTCCTCTCTGGTTTCTCTTCATTTTTGACCTCTCCTTCGGGTCACAATTACCCCTGAGATGTCCTAAGCTCAGGTTTGTGTTTCAAATATCCTTGATCTCTAAAATCTAAACTTTGGGTTGAATTCTCCCTTCTGGACCTCTCTCTTGTTTGGGCATTCCTTTATACCCAGATCTCCCTCTTGCTTGGCCATCTCTTGGAGCCTAGATCTCCCTGTGTCTGGAACTCTCTTGTGTGTCTAGACCTCTTTTGTGTCTAGACTACCCTTGTATTTGGACCACCTCTTTGTTGGTTTGAATCTCTTCAAGGTTTAGATCTTCTTGCTGCCTGGACATTTCTTTTATGTCCAGACCCCTCCCTTGCTTGGACGCTCCTTTGTGCCTAGACCTCTCTCGTGTTCATTTGGACCACCCTGTGTCCATTTGAACCTTTCTTTAATTCATTTGGACCTCCCTGTGTCCACTTGAACTTCCCTCTTGTTCATGTAGACCTCTTGTGTTCACCTAAACTTTCCTTGTGTTCCTTTGGGCCTCCCTGTGTTCATTGGAATCCCTTCTGTATTCAATTGAACCTCCCTTGTGTTCATTTGAATCTCCCTGTATCCCTTTGCCCATTCCTGTGTTCTTTTGGACATCTCCGGGTCTCTAAGGACCTCCTCGGTCCTTCATGGTGGCAGTCAAGACCTCCTCGGGTTCATCCTGACCGCCAAGACCTCCCTTTGACTTTATCTTGACCGTTGAGACCTCCCCTGTGTTGGTCTTGACCGTTGAGATCTCCTTGATCTCCCCTTGACCATCGGGATCACCTTTGAGTTTATCCTGATCGACAAGACCTCCTTTGGACCACCTTCGGTGGAGCTCCTCCGCTGGATCCCTTTCCCTTTGAAATCCCTCCGTCCATACCTCTCCTTCGTTTGGATCTAATGGTCCAGACCTCCCCAGGTCTAGACCTTTCTGGTGTTTGGACTTCCCTATGTCCAATTGGACCTCCCCGTGTCCAATCGGGCCTCCCAGAGTTCATTTGAACATCCCCAGTGTTTGGACCTCGTGCTCAATCGAATCTTCCACTCGATTTTGACCTTCATCGCTTGAGGACCGTTCGATCTGTGTTGGACGGTCCAATCTTGTGGGTACGTTCGGATGGTCCGAACATCCCATTCGTCCTGAGCCATCGGATCCGTGTCGGATGGTCCAATTTGATAAGGCGTTCGGCCGGTCCGAACGTCCCAATCATTTTGGACCACCCAATCCAATTCAATGGCTGAGATCTAGTGGTAGCTTTGGATGGTCTGAATGGCCCAATCGTTTTGGTCCGTTCAATCCAAATCCAACAGCTCCCACTCCTCCCACTTCTTATCTCGCTATCGCTCCCCTCCTTTTTGCTAATCTGACCGTTAGGACCTCCCTTTAGAGATCCTAGCCGTCAGGACCTCCCTTTGGAGATCCTAGCCGTCAGGACCTCCTTTTCTTGTTGATTTGACCGTCAGGACCACCCCTTTGAGGATCTGACCGTCAGGACCTCCCCTTTGAGGATCTGACCGTCAGGACCTCCCTGTCCCTTGAACCTCTTAGCCCTTTGGACCTCCTTGTCCATGGGACCTCCTCATCAATCTTTTTGCAAGGACCTCCCTTGCGGGTTGAGGTCACCTTGTGATCAGGACCTCCAGTCTTGTGCTCGGACCTCCCCCATGGGTGAGGACCTCCCTTGACCTCTGCGGGATCTCCTCTAGGTCTTCGCAGGACCTCCCATTAAGCTCTGACTGGGCCCCATTTATCAGTCACGACCTCTTTCTTTATCCTTTAATCATGTCCTTTGCACTTGGAAGTCTTCAAAGCATTTAATGCCTATTGTGTTGCATTAAATGCTACTACCTTTTGGCAGCATCTTGCTATCTTTTGTCTCATCATTTACCTGCTCCTATCATTCCTTCACCAACTCTTGAACACGTATACCCTTGGAAATCTTGGCGGCTTTGGCTATATAAGCTTAGGCAGCCCTTCCTCTTCACCCTTTTGCTCATTTCCACTCTCTGGCTCACCCGGCTAACTTTTGGATCTCCTTCCAGCTCTCTAGACCTCCTCCCTTAAGCTTCAGACCTCCTCCAGTAAGCTCCTTGGACCTCCTCCAAACCCATCAAACCTCTCTGTTGGCTCTAGTTTTATGTTTCTTTGGAGTTCTTTTGGTTTTTACTTGGTTTTTGTTTGATTTGCGTTGTTTTAACGTGTAGACCTCGACGTCGTTGGTGAGCCTAAGCTTTGTGAGGGAGAAGACCTGTAAAGCTTTCGAGCAGGAGGAAAGTTACACCCTTGACCATGTTGCACCCATTACTTCAAACTACTATATTCTGCTTCAAAGGTTTATGCATGCTTACTTTACTTACTTATTTCAATGCCTATCTTTAAGTTCATAGTTATGTCCAAATCCTTTGTATGGCTAATCTTGCCATTGAACCAAACATGTTGTCACCCTAGTTAAAATCTGGTTGATGCAATAATGTGAACCAGGATCTCTTGAAAAATGTATGCTTAGTCATGCTTAGACCAAAATCTTGTTTTTGGAAGTTTTTCTGCCAAAAGACCAATGTTATCTAAATGTCTTAATCCATGACATTGGGTTGTTGTGGTGATTTGGCAAATGTTTTGAAAAGCAAAGAAAATGGAAAATGGTTTGAACTTGGGCGGATTGGTTGGCTTGGTTGGTGCATGTCTATGCACGGGCTCAACCCGGGTAGGGTTGAGGCCCAGGGTTTTGTGGTAGCCGCCCAAGCCAGTTAAGGACCGGTCTGCGAACCGCATCTTGCTAGCCACCATCGTGCAATCACATGTCCTGTGTGGGCAGGACCTGGCTGACTAATTTGCAAAGATCCATCGCGGTTGATCCTGTTGGTGTGGTAGGTAGTCATGTTACGACCTTCGTAGTCCCACCTGGCGCAAGAGGGGGTCTGAACCCTACGGATGGGTAATCCAAAGGGGGTGAAACCTTAGAGAGGGTGGACTGCGGTGGATTGATGTATTGTAAAGGACTTGTCATGTGCTCTAGACCTCTCACCAAAGAAAGTGTGAGGTGGCGTTGACGAATGCCAAACAAACTAGAGAAGACATGTCTTGTGGGTAAAGCTGTACACCTCTGCAGAGTGTTAAACTATTCGAATAACTGTGTCCACGATCATGGACATACTAGCAAAGCCACTCAAAGTTAGCTCTTAGTTTGTTTTGAAAAGGTTTGTGAAATTGATTTTGGATTGCTATCCAAATGGGTATTGGGCGGGTAGCCTTGTGACAGGAGGGTATCCTTCACCACTTGTTGATGAATGTTATCCAACTGAAAACTGAGATTTAGAAAATAAATTTTAACTATTATTATCTGCCTTGGAACTTAGTATTTGTACTTGAAATAAACTTGGCTTTATGCAAATCAATCATATTAAGCCTTCCTTTGAGATATCCATTTATGCATGTCATTCTGTTATTTGACGGGTGTAACTTGCGAGCATGGTTGTTGTGCTCACTCTTGCTTGATAACTGTTTTGAGCAGGGAAAGAAAGCTTTGAGGTGATCTTGCCGTGGACCTAGAGGTCCTGGACGACTAGGATGCGCCCTCCAGCCAATTGGCTGTGTTCTGGTTTGTTGGCTTGTATGCCTCCCCTTTGTAAACAACTTTGTTGATATTAATAAAGCTCTTGTTGAAGTGTATGTTACCACTGTTGTACACTGTGAAGAGCTAGCTGTTGATCCTTGGGACTAGCTCAGTTCACATAGAGGAGCATGGGATGATCCCTGACCACCACGACCACCCTCGGGTCTGATCGTGGGAGGTCTTTGGGGTGATCCCAGCCCTTCACGACCTCCCTCGGGACTGGTCGTGGGAGGACTTGGACCACCTCAGGTCTCACGACCTCCTCAGGATTGGTCCTTCGATCTCTCCTGAGTTGGCTCATGGCTGTTGTGATCTCCCTGTGCCTCACACTCCCTCTCAGTTAGGTCTCCAGACCTCCAGAGATCTCTTTGGACCTCCCGGTCGTGGAGATTCCCCTGAGCGGTTCTACCGGACCTCCTGGGAGGTCCTGATGGACTTCCTAGGAGATCCTGGAGGACCTCTCGGGCGGCCTCCAGGCCGGGGCGTTACAATTACGCACTAGGAGAGGCTTCATCACTTGTTTGATCGACACAGTGTATCGCGACGTGACGGCACTATAAAACACTCACAACCTATGATCGCTTCATTTGTGATATTTTACTATTTGGTACTGAACAACTGTTGTCGGTCACTTTAGTTCGACCGGGTTCAGCGGATCTCATGCGCATCTAGGTCCATCATCCACAGCCCAGATCACACCATTCCGAGGCTTCTCAGTACTCTCAAGTCCATCTTCGAGGAGTCCAAGCAAATCATCAAGAACATGAGTTGAGGTTGGTCGAGACACGACATGCTTCAAGTCGCCTTGAGTGAGGTGGGCCGACTGCTCACTGCTAGGTCAAGCCTGACCTAATGAGACTGGCGAGCGTCCTAGCGCTCCCCATCGGTCATCCGCACTGCAGATCAGGGATGTAAGTTATGTTCAATTTACGTCCTGATTATTTATTATGCCTTAGTTTCTGTTAACATCATACTATCTTCCAGCCACACGTCCGTTAGGATGCATCACTGCCACGATCAACGTCTGCATGGCCTACTCAGACTGGCAGCCGTCCAAGCACTCCCCGTAGGTCATCCACACTGCACATCGGGGAGGTAGTGATGTTCAGCTTAGATCCCAATTATTAATTTTGCCTAACATCATTCCATCTCACATCCTTTAGTTGGGCATGGGAGTGATTACTAATCAACTGATGAGGATGCGATCATCCCAGCTACTACCAGGGAGGACTACACGGTGCTAGGATTTGAAGCGTACCACCCAGGGCGCCCACCCCTCGTCTACGCTCAGCAGAACCTTGACCAGTACAGAGTACCATACCAAGGCTAGAGCTCCACCTCACCCAGGGTCGCTGGTACATCATACGGTCAAGTCTAGAGCTCCTCCACACCGAGGGTCGTTCATAGATCATACTTGGGGGGGGGGTCATGACTCCGGGGGCGGATTTCTTGATTTGTTCATTACAAATATGATGACAGGTCATAGCCAGTTTGGCATGACTCAGCTGGACGACATTATATTGGACAGACTCAGCTGGGCTAGAGTCAGCTTGCTGAAACACCTCCGCCCACTCAACGGTCTCCGTACGTTCTCCGGACCGGTTCACGTATCCCACGGGACATGCTCCACGCAAGACTAGGATGCGCACACAGACGCAGCGAGCAGAGAGTGGCTCAGACGAGTGAGCCATATTATAGCCCGTGTGTAATTGCATTGTATACATTATGTGCGTATGTATCCAGGATGTTGTGCGCTTATGTTGTACTATATATATTTGTATACATATTTTGCATGAAATATTTGTATACATTATGTGTGTATTGTCGAAGTACATCGGTTCCAGAGACGACTGCGACACATGTAGATAGTTTGCTGGATTTCACATGAAATCATAAAACATCCGAGGTTCACATGAAATCATAAAACACTCGAGGGTAGGGAAAGTCTAGCCCCTAGGGCCACAGCATAGATCCATCGTGCCGCAGGGGCACTGACCTCGGCAATACCGTGCCCTTAGGGTGGGGCACAGACTAGCTAGCTTCGGCCCCCAGGGAAACAGATGAGCTAGGTTCGCCCCCCAAGGGCCAAGACTAGCCACGTGACGCGCGGGGCAGGAGTTCGGCCCCTTGGGGCATGATGGAGGGGAGCCCGTCTGATGCGGACATCCTTAGCTATGTTGTTTCATATAGTGTTTTCAATTCATTAAGTACCTCAGAACAACATGAGCTTACTAAAAGAGTTAAAGAACAAGAGAACCTTATGGGTGATGAGGACATTCCTACCATTCAAACTCCTAGCACCATTACACCAACTGGCCCTATTACTCGGGCAAGAGCTAAACTTCTTAACCAACAGGTGACTCTTGTCCAAACTGAGTTTCCTTTTGATTTTCATGAGAATTGGCTACTACCTAAAGCTCTTAATCTTTGTGTAGTTAGGTTTGACAAAGAGGATGCATGGTTGGCGTGTTCACATGACCATTAATCCGAGTCAGATTACTATTCATCCGACTCATATACTATTCACGCACATCGGGCTATACATTGAGGGTTAGACCCCCAATGTAACCTCAAACCATGATTAAAGATTTTGATTGCTTTTTACATCAACGCTTGATTCTTCCAAGAAGTTTGGTGAAGGACTAGGGCTATACATTGAGGGACTAGGGCGTTTTCTTCCAAAGATCGTTCTGTCTTTCCGTTGGGAATTGAGGGATCGGTAAAACTCCACTTGGTGGTCGGGTGGAGTACACGTGAGATTGGGTGAATTAAAGAGTTGCAATTCATGCATTGGCATCGGGTGAGCAACTATGATTTGTCAAGTCAAGCGTGCAAGTTATATTCGATCCTATGTCAACAAGATCGGGACCCCCCGTATCACCGTCCCCCTGGTTGGGACCGGACTTGGCAAGGTGTCGAGCAGCGACAGCTCCGTAGTGCCATTTTTGGTATTGACGTCAGGAGAGAGCTAGATTTGCCATTATGGTCGTCAACAGTGTCATTTTAGCCAAAAACTACCCCTCTTCGTGTGTGTACTTGGTGTTATAAGTGTAAAACTTTATTGGAAGAAAGACTTCTTACTACATTATCAAGTGCTTTGAGTCTTTGGCTTATTTAGCCTATTTTTGAAATAAAATAGCAAATCTAGCCCCCTTATGAACGAAATGGCACCCCTACTGTGCAAAACCACCGCGGTAGGCAACCACCTAAAGTGCTCCCAGAGCACTACAGGTAGGGGTGGAATAAAGCTCGTTAGTGGGCTCATTGGCTTAGTTCAAAATTGCTCCAATTAAACTCATTAATTGGTTAAACATTGAAATGAGTCAATTTCGAATGAAATTGGATTTCACTCTGGCTAGCTCGGTTCAAAAAATACTTTCAAACTATAAATAAAATGATATTAAATCGAATTGTGTCAATTTCGGAAAAAACTCCATAAGACGAGTACCTGGCTCGATATCCACCTCTAACTGCAGGTCACCTCAAGTGCCCCGGGAGCCCTGCAGGCGACATGTGGCGACACATGTCGCCTGCTTATCCATCCACGGCCACATGTCGCCTGCCTATTCGCCACATGTCGTCTGCCTATCCATCCACAGTGACATTTTTTCCATTTCATCGGAGAGGATGCAAGATTTGATATTTCGTCACCAAAACAGGCCAAATGAGCCAAAACGCCACATGTCGCATGCCTATTCGCCACATGCCACCTGCCTATCCATCTACGGTGTCATTTTTGCTATTTCTTCGGAAAGGATGCTAAATTTGATATTTCGTCACCAAAACAGGCCAAATGATCCAAAAACTCACTTCTGTTTACGCATAAAGTGAAGTCATGGTACCATCTCGAGGTAGACATGACAAAACAGAGTGCACAGACATTAAAAAATGAACAGAGCCTAAAGTAAGCAAGGAAAATAATTAGCAATATCTCAAAATACATTTTGGGCGTTCGCTGTTGAGCCGTGTTCCACACAACAAATAACTTTGATAAGCTATATAACCAACCCCTCGAGTTAACATGCAGATCTAACTAACATATTTGAGTTTTACACTCATGCTTAATTTCGAAGTGAATGTCAATATGTGATGAGCGTCTAAATTAGTATGAAGATATCCTCGTAGAGTTGGGTAGAATAAATCAACACATTCATCAACCAGTGTATCATCTGCAAAATTAGCAAAACATGCTATATAAATAGGAAGTATGGAAGATTGGCGACAAGAGCTGAAATTTGTAAAATTATATTTATATGTATAGAATTCAACTTCAAATTTTAGTAGATTTCACTGAGTTTTTTGGTAATATCTTTAGGTGTCTGTGTAGTTTGGAATGCGAATTTGGAAAAGGTAACGAAATATGAAGTAGAGAATGCAAGACCGACAGCGCAATTTGGAATGCGAGTTCAGCGGCACAATAGCACAAACAACCCCCTCTGGAGCGAAATAAAAAATATTTGGATTTAGGATTGCCATGCACGCTGCTGTCCCGATTGTAGTGTTTGCAGAACCGATTCAACAAAGTTGAGTACGAAATTTGAAATAGACGAAATATTTGGGAATAAAATTTGAATGACTCCATAATGTAATTGCGAATTACATGGCGTGTAGGGTTTGGTTACGTGTATTAGAAACAACAGCATGCATGAATCAACAAACTGAAAACACCTACGATACATGTGCACCTTTTTGGAATCGAAAAAGGGTGGATTGGAACGAAGTTAATTAGTCTTGGCGTTCCATCGGTCCCTTCCCCTTGTCTCGGGACTACCCGTGGTGGCGACCAGTCTCAAAGTCAGCCATATTCTGTGAGACGGACTGGACGATTGAAATACAAATTGAACATAACTTACCTCTCCGATATGGAGTGCGCCCAGGCGACAGGAAGTGCTAGGATGGCCACCGGTCTCACCAGTAGGAGTCTTACCCTTGTCTGTCGCGCACTCGGCCTAGTCATACTCAGCTTCCTGTTCGAGGGTCCTCCACCACCAGCCTACTTTCCTGGGCTCCTCCGGTGCCCTTTCAATAGGGTCGGGTACATAAGGTTTCCAGCGTTAAAAGGTCTCGGGTCGCTTAACGTAGTTGAACATGTACTTATGCTCTATGAATGCCCTATCGTACATGTCCGAGCCGTCAATCCATTGGAGGAAGTTGCAACACATCTCTGGCTACCATTATGCGTGGATGAAGTTAGCAATATGTCGAATCCAACGTAAGATGTGAAAAATCTTTATGTGTGTAAGATTCTCTTACGATAATATTCATGCACATGTAGTACGCCCGGGAGGCGATCGCCGAGTGTATGGACTGAATGATCTTCGCTGGTTCTTCGCACACACATTGTAGGTGTGGAAACTCTGGTGGTACCAGCACATCCTACATAAAACAATTCGGGTAGGGTTTAGCCCTCTCAGCATGCCACTTGCGCTTTCGCGGCATCTTCTCATAGAAGTCTGACATCTCCTTCCTCTCTGTTGTGTGAAACAAGATGGAGTGAAATGTTGGGTGTGGTGGTATAGTGTTCTCTAGATCTCTTAACCCTCCTTTTATAAGCGGATAGGGTGTAGTGCTGAGGGTGGAGGGAGAAGAGTCATCATTTTTGGTCTGAAATGGTAGTGTGGCAGGGTACGGTCATTCCAGTCTGAAATGGTAGCGTCGCGGTGTGTTGTCATTTCTGTCTGAAAAGGTGACAGTGTGTGGCATGACAGAGTACAGTCTTTTCAATCTGAAAAGGGCATGGGGGAGTGTGATTATTTCTATCTGAAAAGGTAGCGCCGTAGTGGGTTGTCATTTCTGTCTAAAAAGGGTGCGGTGTTTTCGGTCCGAAAAGGTGGCGTGGCAGAGTGTGGTCATTTATGTCTAAAAAGGTAATGTCGCAGTGTGTTGTTATTTCTGTCTAAAAAGCGAGCAGTGTGTGGCGTGACAGGGTGTGGTCTTTTTGGTCTTAAAAGGTGGCGTGCCAGAGTGTGGCCATTTTAGCCTAAAAAGGTAGCGTCGCAGTGTGTTATCATTTCGGTCTACAAAGGTGTTGGTGGTGTGTGGACTTTTCCATTTGAGATGATCCTGACTACAAAGTTTAATTTTATTGCAGTATTGAAGTCTCATTTTCTAATGCAATTGTCCTTTGTCTTGTTACGTCCATACAGATCTAGTTGCCAAAAGTTAAAGACATCTTGCAATTCATAAACAAGCATACAACATCGTTCATACATTAATCCGTTATGTAGACAACGACTACTACTTAATACACATTTAACACACTACCAATAGGATACACACATACATAAGTTTCTCGAACCACTTCAGGTGGTCAAGAATACTGTCCAAGCGCTCGTCTGCAGGTGGCATGTTCACCATTGGACCATACGGAACTACAGGTGGACGTTCAACTGCTCTTTCCACCATGGCACCAACAGAGTTCGCCCATTAAAAGTACTGGCATCCGTCGGCCTAAAAACATACCAGTATTCACAGAAATCAAACTCACCAAGAAATACAGACACTTGTAGAACACACGCCCCAGCTCTCTTCGATGTTGGAGTACAAGACATTTGCTTAGACCCCGCAGTTCGGGCAGTTCACGCGCCTTGTATTCGCCAGTGCCACCGCTCTTTGGCTCATTTAACTAGACGATTGAGACATGGCACCAAGTAGAGTTCTGAGGCAAATATATGTAGATGATAAGAGAAAGGACTGCAGTTTAGTTGGTTGGATGGGCTTTTGTAGGGGTAGGGTTCAGCATGCCACATTGTAGGTAAAAAAAATTTAATATTAAAATGTAAGCAAATCGCCATTCGAAATGACAATATGGATCCCGCAAATCCCGATCGCCATTCCAAATGACGACACAACCTCCCCTATAAAAGACCCCAAAATTCAAGCATAATTCACTTTTATTCAGAAAAAAGAGAAAGATTGGAGGGAAGGGAGATGACCAGAGTGGAGTAGAGGGGAGGTGAGTAGCTAGCGAAGCACTGCCCGTCCAGTTGTCCAGCTTGTAGGTAATTTTTTAACTTAATAGATTACATAGTTTTAGATGTATGGTTATATAGTGTAGTATGTTGTAGTACATACTTTTCAGAGTGTATTTTAGTTCTAGATATAGTTAATCGTGGAAATCTTGTTTATGGTGTCATACATCGAATATGTCAAATGCAATCAATTTCAAATTTTACTATGGTTAGTGGACTTTTCTGCAGGGTCCTAAGGGAGTTGATTTGCGTTATTTCCAATAGGTGATCGTAAGCTTAGACCAGAGCAATGTACATAGGGCATTGTGATGCAGTGGCGGTTCTACGCATTCGATTTGGACCATGTTATGTACGATCTGAAATTGAGCTGCCTTGCTAACCGAGCACCATTGGGCACATATAGAGAGTTAGTACAGCTAAAGGGAACAAGGTCATGGTAGTCATGCATACGTAGGGTGAGGGAGCCAGGGTGGGATTTGGTCCTTCTGGCCTAGGCATATGCCAAGACCATTCCCACATTTGCGGTTGAACAAGAAGGAGGTGGCGGTGATACCAAAGAAGAAGTTAGAGACTCTAGTCACAGCGCGGCGCACACAAGGGCCGAAGGTCGAGGAGTCGCTGATGTTGCCGATAAAGACTGTGTGGAAGAAGCTCCTTTCGTCCGGGAAGCTAGTGAGTTGTTGACGAAGGTGAGGAGATCGAAGCCCTAGTTCAAAAGATGGCGTTCGAAGACAATGATTACCAGGCATTATCGGAAGATGAAGGATCCAATGAGGACGATGCTATGGAACAACAGGCAGTTCCATCCGAGTGGAACACATACCAATTCAACAACCTCATCGTGAATGAAGGCTCCCATGTACCATGAGAGTACGACCAGAACGAGATCAGGCAATGAGCCATTTATAAATACAAGGAGGTCGTACAGGAGGGTTGTCAAATTCTAGGTGTTGCTGCAGCATATATTCACAGTAGTGAAGTCTAACCCAAGATGCTACGATATGAAGTGCGACATAGCGGGATGTCCTTGGTGAGTGTGTTGAGTCGCGGGGTAGGCTACGATAGCTACAAACAAAATTTCTACCACGCAAACCAGGAATCCAAGCAAGTAGATGATCATGGATCGTTACCACCAGACGTGCAGAGCAGCAGAAGAAGGGTTGGAACAGCCTGATCCAACGAAGAGCGCGCTGATGTAGAGGTCGTAGTCGATCGTCCACGTCCAGCAAGTCGGTGCGGTGGTCGTAGTCGATCGTCCCCGCCAGCAACCTCTGCAATTCCTCGTGAAGATCGCGGATCGTCCTCAAGCGCGACAATCGTAGTAGCACCTCTACGGTATCCACACGTCCAGGGAAGGAACAACCGTACGCCGGTGTGCTAGCACCAAATCGCACGGCACGGCTCTCAAGAAGATGGCGGCTAGGGTTTTTGTAGGGCAACTCGTGTCAACTCACCTTTCCCAATAGCCTCATGCATCTCCTTATATAGTGCCCCGTGACGGATCCTATCCAAACACGTTTACGAATCGTATTCGTACTGGTTTGTTCCAACCCGTTAAGTGTGTGACCCGTTAGGTTCATGTGTAGTTCGGTTGTGACTCGGAAACCCTTTCCGGCCACGAGTCGTAGCGGTTCCTAGCAGGACATAACGATTTTCGAATACACACAAATTATATGGGACGAACCTTAATGCAATATGATCTACGACCAGGTCCTCATCACTTACGACCAGGTCCTATCTCTATACGACCAGTTCGTATTTGATCACGACCAACTCGTAACTCCTTACGACTTGGTTTCGACCACTCTGTGATTACGCTCGACCGCCCACGACTTGCTTGTATCTCCATACGACCAATCCGTAGTCGGGTCGAACTCGACCTACTCATGTATTCTCCCTTTGCCTCACGATATCTGGTTGAACTCTGTGAGATGTTGTGTCATCCATGGACTGCTCAATGCTTTCTCGATCGAGTATCGGATAACCTTATGTGGTCGAACTCTTGACCACCAAAGGGCATGGCCATGCACTTTCTTTATCCGACCACTTGAGGGCCCAGATATCTCTCTGTTATGTTAGGAGAAAATCCCATATCCGACCAGTCACATCCCTCTCGCATGTTTCATAGCATACCCAAAGCTACCTTTATAACCACCCGATTCTGCAAATAGTTTGGCAACCCCTAAGAGTGCTATTACACATGTAGGAAACCATGCTTGATCTCGTGTCTAAGGATTATACATCATCATTGCTTGAGACCAACTAACGACACATAGAATCATAACAATCTCAATAGTGTCTCAAGGTGGGTCTTATCCAACACCATGTTCTCTAACACGTGTCCACATTATTGATTCGATATCCCTATATCCATGACCGTGAAACATGGTCATCAATCAATACATGTGCCGGTCGAGAGTCACTAGTGTTACGACCAAAGGACTTTCGACCGAGGATATTTTAGAACGACATCATCATAAGTTAAAAAGAGCTTCACCAACAAGTCACATACTCGTTAATCTTCATGACTGATGATTCATTCAAGGAACATATCATCAAATATTGTGAACATAATGAAATATAATCATCTCTATGATTGCCTCTAGGGCATATTTCCAACAGAGTGCACGTATTCCAGCCTAAGTGGAACACCTACTAGAGATGCTCTATAGCAATCCCCCACGCATGTGTCGTCGTTGAATCAATACAATCCCACAAGAACATGTCATCAGGCTTCATCGCGAACATCATGTACGGCGAGATCATAAACAATCTGGATTTCAAACCACGATCCATCATTCAGGAGATCAAGTCAAGGTTCCAGTATACAATAAGCTATGCTAAGGCGTGGAGGGCAAAGTAGAAGGCATTGGAATCAAGGTTGGGTACGTACGAGGACTCCTACCACAACCTGTCCGGCTAACTCTGAGTCATACAAGACGGAAATCCCAGTACTCATGTCGACCTTCAAGATGACACACATCCGCGGTGGGCCGAGAAGAGGGTACTAAATTGGGCATTCTTTGTCTTTAGTGCATGCATCAATGCATTCCGACATTATCATCCGATCTTGTGCATAGATGACACGTTCCTGACTGGGATGTATAAGGGGCAGATACTCACTACAATTGCGACGAACAGGCATAATCCGGTTCTTCCTGTGTCCTTCGCATTCGTTGAAAAAGAGAACACAAATAGTTGGTTGTCGTTTCTGAGGAACGTGAAGATTTCTGTTGTATAGGGCCGTCCTAACATATGTGTCATATATGATCGGCATGCGGGCATGTTGAGTGCAATAACTCAGCTACAACAAGAGAAAAACAAGCCAATTCCGTGGGTGGATCTGCAGAGTAGGTGGTGTATGAGGCACTTGGGTGCAAACTTTTATAAGCAGTTCCACAACAAGAACTCGATAAACCTCTTCAAGCGGCTATCCAACCAGAATCAATAGAGAAAGTTTGATGCACTCTGAAAAACTCCAGATGAGTGAACGAGAACACATAGAAGGGATGCTGTGAAAAAGCTCACTACAAGCACTGACCAAGGCCCCGAGGCATTGCCAGAGTTACCCACAGATGGTCCTAGTGTGAGGAGGAAAACGGGGGACATGTGAAATGCTTCTCACACTAGATTGAGCACGAGCCTAAGGAGAAGTGGTCGTTGCTACATGACAAGGATGATGCTCGATATGGTGTCATGACAACCAATCTAGCCAAGGTGTACAATTAGGTCATGCGCGGCACGAGATGCCTCCCTTTGGTTGGTATTGTGGAGGTAATTCTTCGCGGTACCATAAATTACTTTGTTGACTGAAGCAATCTCTCACTCTCCATGGCAAATGACAGAGTACTGTTCTCCGCCATGATCACCAAGTACCACTACTACAAAAGGGGCAATCCTAGATGCCTTATCACAGACGGTTCCAAACTTATCACAAACGGCTCCTTTGGAACTGTATGTGATACTGAACTATCACAGACGATTTGTTAATAGAACCATCTGTGATAATTCACAGACGGTTCTTAAAACGAACCGTCTGTGATAATCTCAGCTATCACGGACGGTTCTTTTTAAGAACCGTCAGGAATATCCTGAGCGGTTCTATTAACAAACCGTCTCAGTGATAGTTCCAGATCACGAGCGGTTCATAATAAGAATCTATGCGTGATAGGCGAGCACTATAATTACTGCTCTGATAGACCCCCCCCCGCCCAATCACATTTGAGCCGCCACCTGCCTGGCCCCATTTGAGCCGCCACCCTATTATGCCAGCATAGAGAGGAGAAGGAAGGGAAGGAAGGAGGCGGGGAGGAGAAGGAAAGGAGGAAGGGGGGAGGTGAGGAGGAAGAAAGGGAGGAGTATCTTGTGGGATATTTGGTATTTTCGTTGTGAGCTCCAAGGGTAAGCTAATCAATTTTAGTATGTTTGGTCTATAGAGTACGTACTTGCGGTTTATTAATCTAATTTGACACTAATTAATTTGTTACATACGTAGCGTAGATGGACCGAAACTGGATGTACGATGTGAACCGTGTGAGTCAAGAGTACATTAATGGCGTGGTTGCTTTTAGAAGAGCTGCCGAGCAAGATATGTTGAGAAAGGGGATAAAATTTATATAATGTCCATGCATTGATTGCGGTAATCTGAAGATGTTTAATAACCCTGCGCAGATCGAAGCGGACTTAATTTGAAGGGGTTTCAAAAAAGGGTATACATGTTGGAACAGTCACGATAAAGAGCAGATTATACAAGAAGTTAATAATGACAACATCGCAGAGGAAGTCAACGATATGCCGGATGTGGATTGTGCTTTTGATGAGGATAGGTCGCACGATGACAATTTGGATCAGATGCTACGCGATGCAGAAGAGAACTACAGTGAGAGGGAGTTTTGTAAATTCGAGGGCTTAATGGAGGACTCGGTGAGACCTTTGTTCCCTAGCTGCAAGCCGGAATACACAAGGTTATCAACGGTGCTTGAACTGCTGAAATTGAAGGCAAGCAATGGTTGGTCCGACTAGAATTTCACAGCGTTGTTAGGTCTCCTAGCGGACATCCTTCCGGAGGAATACGTGTTGCCCAGCAGCACCTACCAAGCAAAGAAGGTTCTTTGTCCATTGGGAATGGAAGTAGAAAGAATACATGCATGTCCGAATGATTGTATCCTCTACCGTAAAGAGTATGCAGACATGCATGTATGTCCCGTGTGCAAAGCATCCCGATACAAGTGTAAGAATACTGATAAGGTGAAGTAAGGACCTCCTGCTAAGATGTTGTGGCATCTGCCTATGATCCCACGTTTGAAGCGTTTATTTGCGAACCCAAAGGAGACAAGATAGCTTCATTGGCACTTGGAGGAGCGTAAGAAAGATGGAAAGCTAAGACACCCTGCTGATTCTGCCCAGTGGAGAAACTTCGATCGGAGCTTCGAAGAGTTCGGTGCAGAACCAAGAAACATAAGGTTAGGGTTGAGTACAGATGGAATGAATCCTTTCGGTAATATGAGCAACCGACATAGCACCTGGCTCGTCAATCTATGTATGTACAACCTTCCTCCTTGGCTGTGTATGAAGCAGAAATACATTTTGATGTCATTACTTATCCAAGGGCCAAAGCAACCTGGGAATGATATTGATGTGTACCTAGCACCATTGCTGGAAGATCTTGTGACACTGTGGAACGAAGGGGTATAAGTATGGGATGCGTACAAACGAGAGAACTTCACTTTACGCGCCATGTTGTTCTGCACCATCAATGATTTTCCTGCCCTTGGTAACCTGTCGAGCTTTAGTACAAAAGGAGCCAAAGCCTATCCGCACTGCTTAGATGGTACGGAGAGTGTATGGTTGAATAACTCGCGTAAACCTGTGTATATATGTCACCGTAGGTTGCTTCCCAAGATTCACCCATACCACAAGATGAAGAAACAATTCGACAGAAATAAGGAGAACGGTTCAGCTCCAAAGGCTTTTAGAGGGAAAGAGGTCTATGATATGGTTAAGGATATCGATGTTGTGCTTGGGAAGGGACGTAAATTAAGAACCCGTCAGAAGAACATCTGGAAGAAGCGGTCAATTTTTGGGACTTGTCTTATTGGGAGCACTTAGAAGCTCGCCACTGCATCGACGTCATGCACGTGGAGAAGAATGTATGTGATAGCTTGATTGGTCTCTTACTGATCATTAGTGGCAAAACAAAGGATGGTGTTAACGCACAGCGTGACTTGGTTGATATAAACATAAGGACCGAGTTAGCACCAAAAGAGACCGATAAAGGACGAATGTACCTTCCCCCAGCTTGCTACACTCTGTCCAAGGCCGAGAGAAATAAATTGTGCCAGAGCTTGCATGGTGTGAAAGTTCCATCCGGTTACTCTGCTAACATTAAGAAACTTGTTTCTATGGAAGATTTGAAATTAATTGGTATGAAGTCTCATGATTGTCATGTGTTGATGACACAAATGCTTCCTATTGCAATTAGGAGTATCTTGTTGAATAAGGTCCGAGTGGCCATCTTGAGGCTGTGTTATTTCTTTAACTCAATTGCTCAGAAGGTCATCGATCTGCAAGGACTAGATGCTCTGCAGGCCGAGGTGGTGACGACTCTATGTCATATTGAGATGTATTTCCCTCTGTCATTTTTCTATATCATGGTCCATCTTATTGTTCACCTTGCGAAAGCAATAAAGATATGCGGCCCTGTGTTCCTACGTCATATGTACCCGTTTGAGAGGTACATGAGAATTGTCAAGTTGTAACATCCCAAAGTTCTGTTACCAAAATAAAAATAAATAAAGATATTATTTTATTGTATTTTCTAAAATTTGAAAGAGTTCTATTGCTTTATTTGAATTTATGAAGTTTTCAAAAGAAAAAATATAAAATTTATTGAAGTCTTTGAGTTTTCTTGGTATTAAATTGAAAAATAAAAATTTAATTAATTTCTAGAATTTTCTCGAATTGTAAAAGCTTTTCCTTAATTATTTTAAAGCCAAAATAAATTAATTGCAAAAAATATTACCAAATCTAAGTTGGAAATATTTTATTTAGGTCCAAAATGCCTTTGAGAATTTCTATGAATTTTCTCATAATTTTTTTGATTTTATTTGCTATTTTCTAAAGCTATTTTGATTTAACAAATTTATTTAAAAAGCCAAATCAATTGAAAAATCTCTAAACTGTTTTGGGCCAAATTTTTCGGCCCATTTCTCCTTCACTTACGTAGCCCACTCACCATAGTTAAAATCGACGCGATCTCGTAGTTAAATCCGGATCCGTGACCACCGTTCTTCTTTCTTCCATCATTTGTGGTGGGCCCGACCGCTTTCTTCTCCCCCCGCTTTCTTCCTCGCAAGGCCGCACCAGAGCCGCCGCCATTGCCGCACGCAGAACTCTTTCAACGCCGCCATTTCCGCCCCTCTTCCTCACGCGGTGGCACACATTTGAATCCCCTAATCCCGCCACCTCTCTCCCCGATATTTCCCTTCCATCTACGGCCTCAATCACCCCAAATTTCATCGCCACTCCCTCTTGGCCTTCTTGTGCCGCACGCTGTCTTGACCCCCCCGGCCCCTATAAAAGGGAGCACCGGGTGCGCACATCCCTACGCAACTCAACGCCCGAACTTCCCCTTCCTCTCCTCCCTTCACTCGCCGCAATTTTGAGTTTTCATTGCGCCGCCGAAGATCGTTTCTTCATCGTCTCCGGCGCCGACAGGCCTTCTCCGATAAATCTGATCCCCTCTACGGCATCGCCGCCTCGCCGCAATCCCGGTGCACGCTCTCACTTCGCCGGAGGATCTCGGGAACGCCTTCGCCGCCATCAACCGAACCTCGCCGCCGCCTCTTCGCTCGCCGCCGGCCATCGCCTCATGCGTCATCGATGATATCGTGTGCATCGCAATCACCATAAGTTCCCCTCCACACCAGAGCCCTCGCCGCCGGTGACGCCGCTGTCACGCCGTGAAGTCACCACCAAATCGCGCCGGTCTTCGCCGACGTGGCCGCCACGTGGCGTCCGCGTCGTCGCCACCTAGGTGCCACGTCCTCTCTTTTGCATACGTGGCTGCCCAATCAGCATGCCTGCATGGCAGACTCCAAACCTCCAGACCCAAGGCTCAGTGAGCTCGGTGCACCATGAGCCGGGTCACTGTCAAGTGGGGCCCGCATGTTGAGATTTTCCTTTTTATTTTCTTTCGGCCGAAAATCCTCTGATGATGTCAGCTGACGTCATATTCGTCTTTTCCTTCACAAAAATAATTCCGAAATTCGGGAAAATCCTCTAATTCATCATTTCATGTAATTTTGAAACTTCCTGGGGTTCGTTCTCCTTCATACGAACTCCGATTTTATTGATTCAAATTTCTAAATTGATATAATTTCAAGATATAGCTAACTAAAATAAAATTATTTAATTTGGAGTTCATTTGAAGCTTCATTTGAATTTTGTTTGAATTTGGCTTATTTTCGCGTATAGATTTCGACGACTTCGGAGAGTCAGATTTCGACGCCGTTTGAGAGCAACTAATCAAGCAAGGCAAGTTATACCTTTGATCATGTTTGAGCCCATTATTTAAAATTATTTAAATTCTGTTTTAAATTATTATTGCATGCTTATTTATACTCAAGTTAATTTAAATTCCTGTTTTAAATTATAGTTATGCCTAATTCCTTTGTATTACCAATCTTGACATTGAAATAAACCTACCTTGACACCTTAGATGAAAATCTTGTTTATACAATAGTATGAACTAGAACATTTTGAGAAAAATTATACTTAGCCATGCTTAGACCAAAAATATTTGATTTTGAAAAGTCTATGGCATTGGTTTGTCATGGAAGATTTTGTAAATGATTTTGAAAAGAAAAAATAAAAAGTTGGTTTGTACTTGGGCGAAATGGATGTTTGGATGGTGCATGTTGATGCACGGGATCAAGTCATTTCTATGATCGAGGCCCATGGGTTTTATGGAAAGTCGCCCAAGTCAGTTAAGGACCAGTCTTCGAGCTGCATCTTGCTAAGCCACATCGTACTACCATATGTCTCGAATGGGCAGGACCTGGCTGACTAATTTGCAATGTTCCACTATGGTCGTTCCCTTCAGATGCGGTGGGTAGTCATATTATGACCTACGTTAGTCCCACTTGGCGCAAGAGGGGGCTAGGAACTCTGCGGATTTCTATCCAAAGGGGGCGAAACCTTAGCGAGGGGGGACGGCGGTGGAATGGCGCATTGTAAAAGCCTTGACACGTGCACTAGACTACTTACCTAAGGTAGTAAGCGGTGGTATTAACAGATACCAAACAAACTAGAGAACTCATGTCTTGTGGGCGAAGCTGTACAACCTCTGCAGAGTGTTAAGAACTATTCGAATAGCCGTGTCCACGGTCATGGACATGCTAGCAAAGCCACTCAAAGTTAGACTTGGATTTTGTTTTCAAAATACTTTATCAACTGGTTTATTCAAATGGGAATTGGGCAAGAAGCCATGTGATAGGAGGGTATCCTTCACCATTCTTGTGTGAATGTTATCTGACTATAAAACTGAGAATTTATAAAAATGAATTTTAGTTATGAAATAATCGCTTTGGAACTTAGTACAAGTATTTAAAGAAAACATTGCTTTATGCAAAATTAACCAATAAGCCTTCCTTTGTTGTATCCATACATGCATTAACTCTGTTATTGGGTGTAACTTGCGAGCACGATAGTTGTGCTTGCTTTATGCAAACAAATTTCAGAGGAGATGGACTTCGCTACCGGTGTGGATCTTGACGACTAGGCCGCTACCCCAGTCGATTACTTGTGGCAGATCAGCTGGACTCCACTACTTCTTCGTCTTCCGCTGTGTTCTTTATTGTTGGCTTGTAAGCCTCTTTTGTAATAAACTCTGTTGATTATTAATATAATTGTGCGATTTATGGATGTTACCATATCTATTTACTGTGTGAACTAGCTACTGATCATGGGACTAGTTCAGAAATGCACAGAGGATTTCGAGTGTTAATCCCGGGTCCGACACAAGTCCTACGTACGGAATCGATCTCGACCGGAGGGCAGCATCATTGAAGGTTATGCAACCGAAAAGGTCATTGAGTTCTGCGTCGACTACATAGCTCAGGTGGAACCGATAGGTGTGCCTCTATCTCGTCATGAGGGGAGACTAGAGGGTATCGAGACCATCAGAAGGAAATCAATCACTCCCGATCTGGATATGTACGCTCAAGCCCATTTCACGGTCTTGCAACACATGATCTAAGTGTCCCCGTACATCGACGAACACAAAGACATGGTACGCCAACAGAATCCAGACCGGTCGAAGGTTTGGATCACGAGAGAGCACAACCGTCGGTTCAACGAATGGTTAAAGGTGCGATTCACTGGGAGGTCATCAAGTGATGATACGCTGCTATGGTTGGCAAAAGGGCCAAAATTTACAATTGTGACATGGCAAGGATACGACATAAATGGGTACACATTTTATACGACAGCTCAAGATAGGAAGAGAGCAGTGCAGAACAGTGGTGTCCGCATAGATACGTTTCACAAGCAGTTTAATACCGTCGGCCCACGTGGATCGAACTCCTACTATGGGTTCGTAGAGGAGATTTGGGAACTCGACTACGTACTTTTCAGGATCCCCCTATTTCGATGCTATTGGGTTAAACTTCCATAAGGTGTGAAGGTCAATAAGTACGGTGTCACTACTGTGGACCTCAAACGTGTCGAATACAAGGACGAACCATTCGTACTAGCTAAGCATGTTGTTCAAGTTTTTTATGCAACGGACCCGGCAAATAAGAATCGCCATGTAGTTCTTCATGGAAAAAGAAGGATTGTCGGAGTTGAGAATGTCGTGGATGAGGAAGAGTACAATCAATTTGATGAGTTGCCTTCTTTCAAAGATGGCATTAGGCTCGAGGAAGAACCCAGTGAGGAAGCTAGCTATATGCGCGCCGATCATCATGAAGGGCTTTATTTTAATTAAGAATTTACTCCATTGTAATTTATTCCATAACATGAGACATGTCAATGTGGACTTGCCATATGTTATGAACTTGTCATCTCTGATTTTAATGTCAATGTGGACTTCATTGTAATGTGGAATGATAATATTATGCACTTGTACAACCTATTTGTCTCATGTCCTAATATGTCAAACATGATGGACTTAATATCTCATTGCTCTTGTATGGCTTATAAAGGTTCATGTGCTCTCCTGCCAAATTATAGATTTCTCTGAATGTGCTCTTGTATGCCAATCATATCCCTGAATGATTTATCATATAGGTCAATATCACAAACGAGTTGCCCAGTAATAAACAGACGATAAAAAAGACCATATCCTTTTTACATCACAGACGATAAAAAATGATTAGCGATCCTATCTTAGCCTTCAAATCTTCGTAAGCCTTCTCGTCAGCTTCAGTGGTGGTAGGATCAGTGACTGTCGGATCAAACGCCTCTACCTGCGACCTTGCACGCTCGATTCGCGCTTGTAGCTGTTCGGGCTCCAAAACCAAGCCCCATATAGCCCAGAGGCCATCAACCCTGGTCTCCTCCGTCTCGGCGAGGTTGACCCGCTCTCCTGCAATTCGGATGTCGTCCTCAACTCTTCGGGCTGCATCCTCGGTGCAGACCAAGTAGTTCGATAGGATGATCTCCACGATGAGGTTTACTCGCTGGATGCCACAGACCCACGCATTGGTCCGTCTAAGGAGGAGCTCCAGTCGATAGATGATGGCCGCTATGGTCTCCGGTAGATCGGAGGGCCTACAACGGATGACATTGCGAACGGAAGGCTTGTTCGCAGCTTGGCCTAGGTTGCAACCAGAGAGGTGCGAGTAAACAAGCATAATGTAGGCCAATACAACCGACACGAGAGGGGAAGCCATTTGGAGTTTGTGGAGAAAGGGGATCAAGGAGGTTCGTGAGAAATCCCTATCAGAAGGGGGTATCTATTTATAAAACAAGTACTAAAGCTGGAGCGGGAGACGAATAGATACTTTCAGAGCCATAGCGACGTTGGTGTGATCGTGAGACAAAGAGACACATGCATTGCACGAGAAAAAGAAGAGACACTTGTCACCAGGTTCATGTGGATAGGACTTTTCACCAGGTTATCATAGATGGTTCTATTATGGAACCGTCTGTGATAAGGAATCACAGACGGTTCCATAGTAGAACCGTCTGTGATAACCTCATGTCACAGACAATTCTGTTAAGGAACCGTCTGTGATATCCCTTTATAAGGAGGGAACCGCTAGGGTTTTTGCCCTTACTGATCGTCCCCTTAAGCTCCCGCTCGTTCACCTCCTCTAGGGCTCGCTTGTTCACCTCCCCTTAAGCCCCGACACCGTCGCCTCCGACCTCAATGCCGCCGCCCCCGACATCGACGACACCGCCGTCCCCGACATCGACAACGCTACCGCCACCTCGACGCGCGGCCTCCTCCCTGTGTTGGCGTCCTCCCTCTGCCGGCCTCCTCCCCGCGCCGTCCTCCTCCCCGTGTCGGCCTCCTCCCCTGCACCGGCCTCCTCCCCGCAGCCCCCTCCCCTGGACCAGCCTCCTCCCCCGCGCCGTCCTCCTCCCTGCGTCGGCCTCCTCCCCTGCACCGGCCTCCTCCTTGCACTGTGAAGGTAAGAACCTATCCCTTAATCCTCGACTGTGAATGTTGTCTTTGAGATTAATGTGTGATATGAGATCAATGGGGAGAACCTATCCTCTGTTCCCTCCACAGTGGATTCATGATATTGTGCTAGGTCAGTCAGATGCATGGTGTTGCTATGTTGGGCTTTGGTGGGCTTTGGTCCCTGGACATGGTGGGTGTTCTGATGGTTGCAGTTTGGGATGCTAGATATGATGAGATTATGGCCATGGTGGGTGTTCATGTTCATATATTGCAACATGGTGGGTGACTATTGCTTTCTATTGTTAGGTTTAATCTGTAGCTATATTCCTTGTATGAGCTAGTTGATCCTTGTGAAATACTTACATAGTTATTCTCAATCTGTGGATAAGGCTTATTGCTAAAATGATATTGTGATTATCTTAATATCATTGCTCTGTTCTGTTTTTCATATCAGATTGCCTTCTGTTGTCTCGGTGGATATATTCACTCTGATAGTCTTTGATAATATGTGAAATGAAAGTTTATTTTGCTACTGTGAGATAAATTTGACATTCAATAGGAAAGCTTTAGGTTCAGCTCAAGATCTGTTTGATAATTCTCAACTTTGATTAGTGAAGATATATTGACCAATGTACTGAGAATGCAAAGGTTAAATCCTTTGTATCCAGCATATTATTCATTTTAAATGACATGGAGATACTTCATATGTATATGTTGATTTGGTCATTTAAATGCTTGCAACAATTCTTTAGTAGTATGATTGATTTGTGCCTACAAAAAGATTTCTTTTGGGCTTAAGATTGACTGGGCATTTGTTATTCACAATAAGACTTCTATTTGTAAAATCCTTTTTTTGTTTCATTGACTTTGTTGTCCAGTTGTTTGATACATTGATTCAAAGTATGATGTTTATATTTGCTTGAATGAACAAAAGAATGTTAATTATATATAACACTTCTATTTTTACAAGGCAATTTTAGTTAGTTGGTTGGGTAACTTCTATTTTTTTGTATAAAATATGTTTCCATATTATGTGCAAATTCTTCAATATTAATGGTATTTGTGCTAGATATGATGAGATTATGGCCATAGTGGGTGTTCTTGGGCATTGAGGGTGATGGTGGGTCTTCTGCTCTATGATGAAGATGGTCAAATACTGAAATTGAACTGATAATCAATTCATATTTGAGCTCTACTTTGTTACTTACTGCTGTCATCTTGATCTGTTGTCAATCTGTCACCTTTGAGTGGAACTAGTTGTAAAGCGTTTTGGCTCTGGTGGTTACTAGCAGTCCTGTTGGTTAGACCTTCTATTGTCCAAGTAGCAGGCTTGCTAATCTTGTGCTTTGTATTCAGTTGCACTAAGACTTTTCAAGTTCTGTATATAATCAACATTGGTTCCCTGTTTGACCGAAAGTTTACTCTGTGATCTTTTGATTTTGAGGTCATTTGACAGTCCAGTAAAGTATTATTTAGAGCTCAAATTTTGAATCTGTATTGTCATGTTTAATTTATGAAGAGTATAGACAATAGGGTTGAGATGGCAAAGACATGTTCTTTTGCAACTCTCTTTCTGAGAGCGCACACTATCATCAATTATCTGTGCTTTATGCTATTTATTGATGTGTTTCTGATGTTAATGTTGAGGCTTTCGGCTGTGACTCTTTGCCTTGCCCTGTGCATGACCATACTACCCTCCCCTTATCCCATTCACTCTCACAACTCACTATTTGGGTAACTTCTATTTTCTTTACTGCGTATTCTATATTTAAGTTCAATGGGTAACTTCTGTTTGTTTATATAATTAATGTGTTTATAAGGCAATTTTAGTTAATTGGTTGGGTAACTTATATAGATAGCAAGTAAGCGAGATGGCGTCTGCACCATCTTCGCCGCCGGCATCGACGTCGCCGAATGTGTCTGGATTTCCGACGGAAGTGATACGTAGGCGAGATGGCAAAGAAATATCGAAATTGCCTGCAGGCCGACTGACCATCACGGAGGTCAATGCCTCTGGGGTCCCTCTGAGTCCCAAGATAGCAGCGGTGAGATTTCGGACTATCTGTGGGATACTTGCATGGGAACGGGTCCCCATCACCACACCAAGCTGGAAGTCTCTGACGGACGTACAGAGAGACCAGCTGTGGACAGAACTTTCAGACTCTTTCACTATCCTAGATGCAGACCAGGCACACGTGCAACGACAGGCGTTGCTCGCGATGGGACACGCGTGGAGGACCTTCAAGAGCACGCTTGTCACGAAGTACGTGAACACGGGTCAGACGCCCTTCACGAAGTATCAATTCTTGTCACGGGAAATATGGGACGCTTTTGTGGCTATAAAGACGACGACCGAATTTCAGGAGCAAAGTGCGGCGCACAAAGCTCTCTAGGCACAAAACACTCACCCCCACAAACTCAGCACCGCTAGGTACGCGGGTAAAGCCACGGAATGGGTGGCGAATGACCAGAATGCAACCAGGCCATTTGCTGGGATCACAGATAAGCATGCCCTAAGCTGGTTAAGAGCGAGGGCAAAAGTCACGTCTTCGGGCAGCATCTCTTTCACAAACCCGGTAGACGAGGCAGTGTCCCAATATCTAGTAAATATGTCGAACTACCTAGTTGTTAATAAGTCCATAACTTCATAGTATTTATAATAACATGATGACCTCTTGCAGCATGCATTGACTACCGAATCTTCCCAAGGCTCCTTCCAAGCAGACAGGGAGAAAGATATACTATCTATGGCCCTGGGAAACAAGGAGCACCCGGGTCGCACGCGAGGCCTTGGGGTTTACGTACCTTAGAGTGATGGATTCCGACAAGACACCAACACGTATAGGAGTAGGAAGAGATCTAAGGCCGAGCACGACGCCCAGTTGGAACAGGTGCATATTGCAAAATTTCAAGGACAGATAACAAGATTGCAGGATCAAATGAATCAACTCCTCAGCTAGTCGCAGGTCGCCCCCGTTATTTTGGGAGTCAGTCCTCCTCAACATCGGAGTAGCATCGCGTCCACTCCAAATTCTGAACATGACGACATCCAATTACCTATCGACGACATCAAGGTAATGTACATCTCTGAAATGCACCAAAGATAGACCTATAGGACGTCTTAGCTAATTGTGTATCGTTTTGTAGGAGCCGACGCCTAGCAAGCTCCAAGTGAGGATAGTTGGGTCCATTTCTATTGAGGCTGGGTGGGGGATGGTGTATCCATACCAGAAAGGAACGCAAAGACCGCGGTGCCCACCGCACAGATTACGCCAGGTCGGTGGACATGGTACATGACAATTTCATGGCCGTCCTACTGGAGATTCGCCCGAACAAAGACATCAGAACACTAGGGGATGCCATGCACACTGTTATCTAGTGGCCTAAGAAGGACATTGCCCTGGACCCAGCAGTGCTGCGATCTCTACACGAGCATTCCTCTCCAACGGGACCCTTGATGACTCCACCTCAACCTTCACTTCAGAAGGCCAGCTCATCGGTTCCCGTGGAGAAGACGCCGAAGGAACAAGAAAAGCGTGCCGCCGTATCGGTTCCCAAGTCGTCTCACAAGAAGACGTGCAGCAGGCCAGTCGTTAAGGTCAAATCGAAATTGATGAACATTAAGCTGCCTCCCAAGACCTTGAAATACTCCATCGGAAGTCCGTTGGCCACCGACCTAGTATTAGCCCGCGCTGGAGTAGGTTGTCAGGCTTTGCATGTTTGGTACATGCGGAAGACCAAAGAGAAGGCGTGTGATACTGGAATCACCGTCACATACAAGCACGAGCATTTCTTCAACGGGTTGGGCCACTTCGTCGTGGGCTTCAACAACTTATTCAACCTATTCAACCTCGGTGCCCTCGACGCCTCGCTTCTACGATGTTGGACATTGTAAGTGTGTACAATCAAGTTCTACATTCACGTAATACCAATAAATATCACAACTCATTGCTTATGTATAGATACATTATGAAAAACAAACCCGGGAATTGTCCGAACCGGTGGGTTTCCTCGACCCACACATGGTCTCTAAGCAAACCATCGAAGAAGACACATCCTTTGTTGAGAAATACATAACAGCGGGATTGCTTGCTCAGGATGACAAGGACCATAGAGTGGTGCCCTACAACCAGGAATAAGTGCTTCACTACTTGCTATACAAGAAATCTGTTGAACGGTGACAATCAGAATTCGTCACGGATCTGTGTTTTTTGGTCACAGTATGGGATCTGTGACGCTCCCATGACGAAAAATCAATCGTCACCTATAGTGCGTCGTTGATTAGTTTCTGTGATGAAAGTAGCGAAATCGTCACAGACTTAGTGATGAAACTATTGTCGTCACGAAGTTTATGATGCTGCCACATCAGATTCTTATTGTCATTGGTAGCCTGGTCGAGCCACGCGGGATCTGACGTGGCTGTTGGTTTGTGATGATGTCTACCGTCATAATGTGAGTTAGGCCCATGTAAATTTTCATCATAATTTCTACAAGGCCCATTTTGATTCCATTGTCCGCTGAGTCAATTTGTGGTCATAGGCTATTTTGTAGGCCTAACTTATTTTAGATTAGCCCAAATTGCAGGCTCAATTTTTTTTGGGTGTAGCCCATTTTGATTGCCCAGTTAGGGTTTGAGCTGGGCCGTTTTGAAAGACACAATATATTGTTGGGATAAAACCATTTTGGCCCAGTTTTATCTGGGCCAAGCCCTTTGACAATTCACAAACCAATTTTTCAATTTCACACCTACAGACCAAACCGTTGTGTTTGGCCCAGCACATCCATACAAACAAAAACAGTACAAGGATACACAATAAGATGATCATGTCATGTCATAATAGCAACATCCAGCACATTGTTCCTAGGTTACACGCATCCAGCATCAGTGTCCGAGGTACTAGGACTTGGGACACAACAACCAGCATCAAGTTCACATCAGCCATCACAACTCCCAACTCCAACACAGTTCACAAAATAACAGTATCCCAAATCATAGTGCCATCAAACCACAAACTACATCAGTTTAGGGAGTAGGGTTCACCTGACCCTGATTGCAGTTCAGCAAACGACGAAGGAGGGCATTAGTATCTGCAATCTTATCCTTCAAAAAGCCAATCTCTTCTAAGCTCTTCTCCCTAGCTGCTTAGGATTCTTCTGCCTTCTTCTTCAAGGCATCCAAGTCTTGCTGATGAGCTTCAAGTTGGTCTCGAAGTTGGGATGCTCCTTGCTTCTCAATGTGAAGTTCAGCTTCAAGCTCTTCCACATGTGAAGAAATGCCTCGTCTCGAGCTATTCTGTGAGGGTGTTTCAAGTCCCACACGTTCAAGGAATTTGGTTGACTCACCGAGCACTTCAGAAATAGCTACAGTAGGAGACTTTGATTCTTGTCCATCTTCCACCAGTTGAGCCATGATGGCTTCCATATCAGCCAAGCAATAGATGGATTACACGTGAAAAGTGTTATTATTTACAATATACTTATGTACAAAAGAAATGAACAAGTGGTGACTAACAATTGCTTTCTTCACTGGCTCACTAAAACCAAGTTTCTTGCTATTATGGCACTCTTTGAAGAGGTCAATTGCAGTGGGCTCTACATCTTTATATTTCTCTTGCTTCTAAAATTTTCAAATCATTGCAAACTGTAAACTTCCAACATGGTATGGAAGGGTTTCATAACAAATCTATAAGAACATCATTTCTCTAAGTACTTACAACAGCATAATAGTGTGCAATGTAGGGACGAGAGCCGGTCCGCTGCTGAAACTGGACTTTCTCACGGTTCAGTTTGTTTTTCTCACAATGGTCTTACAGAAAGATAGATTAGTGTAAAACACGCCAAGTAACAGATAACTAAGCAAATGAACCAATTACTTTCATACCATGTGCTTTAGGTTGGACCACATCTCACACTAGCTCTCCATTACTCATCGGTCATTTGCTTGGCGGGCTAGTGGTTCTCACTTGATTTCTTTGGTACACCATCAAAGTAGTGCTTTTAAGCACAGACCTCATCTGTCGTTGTCCACACTTGAGCAAATCAAGCACATGCAGATGTATTTGCCTTTGAGTTGGTGTCCATGGTAAATTGACCCTAACAAAGAGCATACACATTACACAAGAGACATGTGAATACAACGAGAAACAACAGAACAAGGAAAACAGAAAGGAATTTCACTTTTGGCCAAGAGTTGATATACTTACTACAACTTTTCCAATGTAGTCCGCAAGGTGAGACTAATCATTCTTGTACTCTTTCCAATGTAGAAGGACTGGTATATGATGCCTTAATATGATCCCACCCTCTGATGCAAGCTTTGATGCTTGCATAGGTGCCTCGGGCCGTTTCTTCCCTTCGAAAATTTGCATTGGAATCTTACAGCTTAATGCTCTTGATATCCTATCAAGATCTCTGCCCTTGTTTCTTCCCCTCTTATTTGATTGTTGACTGACATCTGGTGGATCTGAAAATATGAATTTCATAAAGTTAGTGTAAAGCATATCTGCATTTCTTAAAGGGTTGTGCACAATCACTTGCCTTCATCACAGTACATTTGAATGTGCTCCTCAGATTGGGTAGGTACCAAAGAATCATGTGTGGCAGTAGGAGGGCTTTGAGTGGCTTGTTCTTTTGGATCTGAACTCGTACCAAGGGAAACTTCTTGAGTTAATGCAGACTCTCTTGTCTTCTGCCTAGTGCATCTAGCAGGTTGGAATTGATCATCAGGTGCCATCACCCTCTTTGGTGATACAGTCCCTCCTGGAGGCATCCTGGTAGAATTGTTTTCCCTCTGTCTAGATCTCTTCTTAGAAACCTACCAAGCCTCATTGACAGAATACAAGAAGAATTAGTAGCACATTAATTAAACTACAAATTGAATATATGATAAATAACACTGCAACAGTGCAAGGACACCACATGAGCAGCCTCTCCCAGCCCCCCCAAACCCCCAACACAAGAGAGAGAGGCACAGAACAAGAATGAGCACCTTATCGAGTTCCTTTTGTTCAATGACCTCATCCTCGTTCTCTTGAGGGTCATACTCGGATCCAGAGTCTTCACGACTACTACCCTTGCTGTCTAGACGTGTATTTGTAAGAATTGATGCTAATGCAGTGATGCCAAGTCCTTGCAACACTTGATTGTTCCTCATCAGAGTTTGAGCCCTCTTTTTGCCATATTCGGTAAGTGGTGCTTCTTTACATTAGTAAGAAAATAAGCGTAAGATTGGAATTTTGATACTACAAAGTTACTAGTATGCAACTAATTAAATTGCGGCAAGATTACTATGGAACTCTAGCATGTAACGCCCAATGGAAGTAACATATTTACAAGAACTTTAGCATGCGAGGCAGCCGGGTCCACCGCTGCTGCCCACGCCGCCCTAACGCTGGCTCCCTAACGTGCCTCTACCGGGGCCGTGGATGTGCTCCCCCGCCCCGGCATCACCCACCTCCGCCGGTTCGGCCTATCGACGCAAACCCCTCACCAACTGGATGAAGGGAGATGGAACTTACTGGCCAACTTCTTTTTTCTCACTAGCACCTTCCGCCTCGACATGGATGAAGGGAGATGGATGTCACCGTCGCCCTTCCCCTTGTCGTTGTCATCGCCCCACCGAGTGCCGTCGTCTTGCTGAAGGAGGGGATTTGGGGTGGGGGATGGATCGACTAGGGTTTGGGGAGAGGGGATTTGGGGGAGAGGATTTAAGGAGGGGATTCGGCCAAGAATATGAAGGGGTCTGCGTCGCACGCATGATGTTTACGAAAATACCCTCCACCCAGTTGGGGAGGTCCAGTGACCTATTTGGACAAAATAGACCTTTCACAAAAAAATTGGGTGGCTGGCGGGGTGGGTTGTGGCGCACAATGAATATTTGGGCGGGATTGTGGATGCAGTTCGCAGTTTTGCCCCCAGTGCCCAATATATTTCACTAAAAACTTAAGTTAGTGAATTATGAAACTCGTGAATAATATTTTTCAAAGTAATTTAATATGATATGTGATGCTAAAATTCGTATAAATTTATGAATGAATTCATTTTAATATACAGAAAAAGTTAATGACCTAAATGTCATATAGCACTCATCTCAACTTTTATGCAAATTCTCTTCGACAGCCAATAAAACCATCATAATTACTTTTCGAACCATAGAACACAGAGATCCATGTTCATATATATGCTATGCAAGACCGTTGCAATCTGGTCATTTGTACCGGTATATATATATATACCTTAGCTTGTTGTACCCGGCTTCTCTTTCAAATTCTAATGGCAAAATTGGTTTGGTACCACACTGAAAACGAAGGTTCATTTTAATGCCACTAAAATGTACCGGTTCATTTTAATACCATCAACGCCTCACTCCATTCGGCCCAATGCCACTACCGTGAGCTGCCCTGGCTTCGCCGTTACCAAGCATGTGAAATCTCCAAATTGCCCCGAATAAATTAGGTTTTGTGAATCCCCATTCGTCCTTGTTCGCACTCACCTCCCCGCGTGACTCGCTCCTCTTCCTCCCCTTCTCGCATTCGTCGGACCGCCTCAGGCAGCGCCCTCCTCCCATGAACGCCCGCCTCAGGAAGGAAGCAGGGCAACGTGCTGGAGTTCCCATAGGTGAGATCTCCTACCTCCATCCACCAATTTGGTGTTTTTGTTTACATTTGCGGCAGCAAATCTAAGCCTAATTTCTTGCATAGTGTAGAGCATGTAGTGGGAGGATTGAGGAGGCATGGATCCATCTAGAGTTGCTCATGGGTTGGATCCATCTGGAGTTGCTCATGGGTAAGCAAAGAATATGTTTTATTGCCTTCCTTTTTTGTTGTATGCATATTAGTCTCGATAGATTTGGGGCTGTATGGATTTGGGGCTGTATGGATTTGTGCTGAATGTGAGAGCAGACATGTTAGTGTGGCCGTGGAATGTGACAACAGTGATAGCCGAATGTGAGTCTCAATTTTTAACAGTGTAAAATTTCGTTTTTTAACTGTTGCAGGGAGGATCTAAAGACAATATATAGTGTAGAACTTTGCGTCCAATCTTACCTCACATGCAAGGATGGCAGAAAAGAGTACAAAAGGGGCAGAATTTTGAGATTGGATATGGGATCTGATGAGATCTCACTTGTGGATTTGTTGAGGTTAGTGGAACCGTACTACTCTTGGGGCAGTGATGAGGAGGCAACATTTTGGTATGTTGGGAGGGAGTCTACCTTGGTTAAAGCGGCCAGTGATGCACTTCTGATGGAGGTTTTCATTCAGAATAGTGCGAAGAAGGAAGTGAAGTTATTCATGTCAGTTGGCAAGTGCAAAGTCAATGAGAGTCAGGTAGTGAATGAGAGTCAGATAGTGAATCAGAGCCAGGGAGTGAATGAGAGCAACTTCCCGCATGACAAGGGCAAAGAAAGCGATGTGACAGAGAGTCCAGAAGTGAGTGAGAGCCTCTTTCCACATGATAGAGCAGCAGTGAGAGATAGTCCAGAAGTGAGTGAGGCATTTTCCACATGACAGAGCACTAGTGGCGGTGATTCCAGAAGTGTATGAGAGTCGAGCGGAAGGAAAACACCCTTTACAACTACCTCTGAGAACACCCTTTGGTACAAAATCGACATCTTGGTGGAAGAAGCACCGACAGAGACCCTGATGAGGATGACCCTATTTGGGTGGATGAGGAGTGGAGGTACTTCCCTGTGCACCAGGATGACCCTGAAGACAATGAGGCAGACAATGAGGCAACAACAGAGGTCCCAGAGTAGGAGGTTGTGCACCATGATGATGAAGCAGATGTGGATGTACCAGACCATGAACCTCTCTCAGTTCCAGGTGACAATGCCACAATAGATGCTTGCTTTGTACCACAGACTGTGTATGATAGAAATGACCCTCAAATTAAGGTGAGAGACACATTTCCTGATAGACATTTGTTCAAGCTCATTTTGAGGCAACATGCAATAAAAGGGGAGTTTGAGATGAACATACAACATAGTGACACAAAAAGATTCAGAGCCATTTGCATGTCAAAAAATTGTCCATGGAGGATATATGCAAAAAAGATTTATGGCAGCCCTACATTCATGGTATATGCCTGTGTACTACAATGTTGTTTAATGATTGCATCATGTTTTAACAGGTTTATGATTTCCTATTATTTCTAGTTGTTTATGGTATATTTACTATGTGCAGGTGATGACCATGGTGTCTGATCAATTCGAATTCAAGCTTTGTTTTGAATACAGAAAAATGTTTATTAAAAATAGTTGGAAATAATTTATTTAAATACTATATTATTTATAATGAATTAATATTATTTTTCACAAATTTTTAGAAGTTATTTTGACCTCACCAAAATCCAAACCATTTCTCTATTATAATTTTGAAAATAATTTATTTATGACAAATTTTAGTTTGAACAGTGCTCAAAACTAATTTTCCTAAGTCCTATTTGATTCTCGAACCCCCACAAAATTTTCATTATTTTTCAAAATTTTCTTCTATTTTAAATCGGCTCATCAAACATTTTGGTATTTCGGTCAAACTAAACCTAATCAACCCAAACCGTATTATGGTCCGATCGCACCATCTCACACCTTTTAAATGCGAACCGTTCGATCTTGATCGCTTACGGTGACATTGTTGGAGCCGTTCGGACGGTCCGAACATAACCTAACGATCTGGACCATCCGTTCTTCGTCGGCCAGATCACATCAGTGGTGCCGTTCGGACGGTCCGAACGGCCCAACGCATCTGGACCGTCCGTTGCTAATCGCACGGCTCGCATCACTGGTGCCATTCGGATGGTCCAAACGGCCCAATGCATCTGGACCGTCCGTTGCTGATCACACGGCTCACATCACCGATGCCGTTCGGACTGCCCGAGCTAAGCATTGTTCCAACTCGGACCCAAGTGTAACTCGATTCACCATTTGATCTGGCTCAACCACCTCGCCGCATCGTGGTCATCTTCTTCATCGTCGGTGTCGCCCGCGTTGGTCTTTTGCATTTCTTCCCCCCTTCCACTCTACTCTCGCTCCCCAAATCGCCCGAGGCGAGCGTGACGGCGCCGCTCGTCTAGGCTCGTTGCCTCCCGTTGTGGTCCGTGCAACTCCTTTGCGTTCCCACTAGTGCTCCCCTCCCCAAATCGATTCTAGGGTTTGGGCCTGCACTCCCCCAAATCGATTTTAGGGTTTGGCCCTCCACTCCTCAAAACCGGCGACCTAAAGCGTCGCCGCCCTTGAGACCAATGGAGAAGAAGAAGGATCGCGCGGAGGCGTACTCCGAGTGTTCCGCAACAGCGACGGCACCTAGCGGTGGCCTACCTCTCATGCCATGCCCCAAGTGCCACGCGAAGATGATCTAGGCCGTCTCTGGGAGTTCAAAGAATAGAGGAAGAGAGTACTACAAATGCCCTAGAAATGACGGTGTAAGAAACTCCCTTTTCTCGTGATTTTGTTGGTTTTTTGTATTGCAGGGCGGTGGCACTTGATGAATTGTGATGATGAAACTAGCTGCTTTTGTTTGGTCTAGATGTATTTGGGCGGGTGCGACACTTTCATGTGGAGAGACCAGTACATGAGGCATTTGAGTGGGATGGTTCTCGTGGAACAGGAGAGAAGGGAGGATTGTACTGTGAAGTTGAGCAGTGGGAAGGAAGTCATTTTCCAAGTCGACCAACATGTATTGGATCATCTAGCTGTGATGAATACCTCATTGGATCAGATCAACAAGTCAATCAGGAAATCTACTGCTGCAGATGAAAAGTTCAAAATGCTTGTTGTTGCACTTTTTTGCTTGCTAGTAGGAATTTGTATTGGCAGGATTGGCAACTGAGTTTGTCTTCTGTATGTCCACAGAATTCGTTTTTTCCATATGTCCACAGAATTGGTCTTGTGCACGAGATATGTCGCCGATATGTTTACCATGTGAGTTTGTCAAAAAATTTCAGGCTGGCACAGAATCTGTGACGTAAATGTGGAAATCGTCACAAAATCGTCACAGAATCTAGGCATCATGCTACAAGTTTTAGGTTTCAGACTTGCACACACATAGGTTACAGATTAATATCAGATAGTCCAAAGCCATAAATAAGATGAATCTTACACAAGTCATAAATAAAATGAATCTTACACTAGCCAAATTAACATCAAAAAATACAACAAAGTGCCAAATTAACATCAATCTTACATATCTATGTCCACATTACAACAAACTAACAGATCACAAACTACTCCTCATTGCTATCTATCTCAGGAATTGTGCAATCTTAATTATCACTACAGTACTACATGTAAGTTTCGTCGTCTTCATCAGACTCACAATTGACATCATCCACTTGGTTGCGAGTATTTTCAACGACACTAGCAGGGATAGTATGACACTCTCCATCATCAACATGTACATTTTCAGAAATAGGTTCATTTTCTTGTACTAGACATTGTGTACAGTCATCATCTTGGTATGTTAGTTCCTTCTCAGTTTCTGCTTCGGTGACACTCCACAAATGCCTATGCTCAAACTTTTGAACAACGCTCTAGTCTCCACCAAACTTTGTGTCCTGCAAGTAAAATACATTTGTTGATTGTGCGGCTAGAATAAAAGGATCTCCTTTGTACCAGTAACTTGCAGTGTTGATGCTTTTGAAATATCCATCATCTTTCAATCTTGTCTTCTTGCCATCAAGATCAAACCAGCCACAACGAAATAAAACAACTATTCGACGGATGTCTTGGCTTGAGTTATACTGCAACTCGATAATGTCTTGCAGACAACCATAAAAATCAATATGCTCACCATTATGTGTACCCTAAACCATGACTCCACTGTTCTAAGTTTTTCTATTTTTTTCACAGTCAATCGTGTGATATCGAACACCATCAACAATACATGTTGAATATAATCTCACTCGCATATCTAGTTGGCATGCCAATGAATATAGGTCATCACTGACCTCTACTCCTTCCACATAACGCGGTCTTGCCATCTGGACAACAAAAAGGTCAGCATGATGATAACATATACACCTGATCAGAGTTCCATCTAAAATTGCAAAGAAAACTCACATGCTTCTTAAACCATGTGGCAAAGCTCTAGCCTTTTTTTCCACATCATGACTACCTTCTTTCACTAACTCTTGTCTGCATAACCTACATAGTGGCTTCAGAAATTAGAGATAAATAATATATTATATCTGAAACAAAAGTCAAAAGTGTTAGAAGGGATCACATACTCCATAAATGGTTGAACCTCAGGACAATTGTTGAGCACATACCAAGCCATCTAGTCATAATCACCTTCAAGATATGGCATCCTCGAGGCTCCAATTAAATCAACACCATGCTGAAAAATAGAGAGGTCACCTTCTTTTAAGTCAACACACTCTCTATTCCTGCCCTCTTGATTGAATCGTGTCTCCACATCATTCAAGTACCTTGAGCAAAAAGTTAAACACTCATTAGCAACATATGCTTCTGCAATGGATCTTCAGGTCTAGCCCTATTCCTCACAAAACGCTTCAGTGTACATAGCCTTCTTTCCACTAGGTACATCCAACCATATTGCATTGGGCCTCTTAGGATTGCTTCATCAGTTAAATGAACAGCCAAGTGCACCATAACATCAAAAAAAGCTAGTGGAAAAATTTTCTTAAGCTTGCACAAAATGATTGGGATTTGAACTTTCAATTTATGCAGAACATCTAGCTTTAGAGTTTTGCAACGTAACTGCTGAAAGAAATTTCGCAATTCAGCAACTGCTTCATATATCTCCTTACTCATGATTCCTCGTAGGGCAGCAAGTAAAATTCTTTGTAGAAGAATATGACAATTATGAGTTTTTAATCCTAGCACCTTGCATCCATCCGCACTAATATATTTTGCTAAGTTAGAAGCATATCCATTTAGAAATTTCACCTCTCTTATAAATTCAAAAAAATTACGCTTTTGGTCTTTTTTTTCATTTCATACGGGGCTTTAGGGATACTGTATGAATCTCCTTCATACTGCAAGTGTAAAAAATATCTTATGCCCATGTCTTCCAAATCTAGCCTAGCACTGATTGTGTCCTTTGTTTTCCCATCAATGTTGAGAAATGTACCCAGCAGGTTGTCACATTTTTTTTTCAATGTGCATTACATCAAGATTGTGTCGCAGCTTCAGACTTGACCAATATGGCAAGTCAAACAAACAATCTCTTCGAGTGTAAACTTGACCATCGGCTTGCCGCTTTCTCTTATTACCGCTTTGCAGATGCTTTCCTGGTCTAACAACTCTTACATTGTCCAGTTGCTGTAGCAGCTTGACGAGGATATAATAATCCTCATTTTACCTTTTATCTATAATTTTTATTATAGGTAAATATGACATCATGTGAACCCTGAGTGTACCCCTTAATGTTATGAAGGAAGAACCAAATGGATGGTTGTAAGTTCTTCTATGACCACCCCCATAGTCGTAAGTTATGCTACGACTATCCCATAGTCGTAAGTCTTGCTACGACTACCTCATAGTCGTAGATTCCTCTACGACTAGGTCAGCCACCCACCTTATAATCAAATGAACCTGCGCACAAGTGAGTCTTATTGATTAAGGATTCAAACAATATCATACGCCGTTATTCTACGTAATAATGGCACGTAATACCCCATTATCTACGGTATATAGTCATGAGCGACGTGGAGGAATTAATACACCGTAATTACTACCAACATGCGCTCACATAGAGGTGATGAGGCGCCGCTTTACTCGAGTAATCGCCGCCCTTCACGCACTATAAAAGGCGGCAACTAGAGAAAGGGAGAGGGATCGAGCCATCAGAATACAAGCACTATCTGTAATAGTCTTAGTTTTTCCCCGATTGTTCAAGATACACTCAATACCATACACACACAGAGTAGGGTTGTTATTCTCTCCTGAGAAGGCCCAACTCGTATAAAAATTCCGTGTCAATCTCTCGCATGATTCTATTCTAGGAGACCCCGAATCAAACAATCTTTACGTAAGTTCGGTTCTAAAACACCGACAGTTGGCGCCGACCGTGGGGATCTTCCGGTAATTTCTTGTCAAACATTCTCTCTGTTTTCCAAATCTCATGCACTTATGGCAGGAGAATGGAACGAGGAGAACTGGTTCGACTTGGCAGACACGCAGACGTCGACATGGATGCCGGATTCGATTCTAACCGAGTGATGACTCATCCTATGGCATTGTTGCCTCCGGGATCTTCCCACGCATCCGTGGAGACAATGTCGCCGGTGGAGTTGAGGAGGATCCTTATCCCCACAACAAGACGCCCAAGAGAGGAATCTACCCTCTCAAGGGCAAGGGTCAATCTGACCAGACCACACCAGTGTGGACTCACGACACGACGAGAGTTTTTCCTCGGCGTCCAAGTTCCCTAAGGCGGTCCGACTTGGTGAGGCAAGCTCTAGAAGCCACAATGCAGGACTTCACCGATCTGGTGATTCTCTCTCTCTGATAACGCCAGAGAGCGGGATCAAGCATGCTTTTCCCGCAAATTCGACCATCTCTCCAGAGTCACACTGCCGACGGAGACTAAGTTATAACCCTGACTTCCCTACTTGAAGGATTACTCCAAGTCGCCAGATGGTGTCTCGACGACTCCTCAAGCGGAGAGGCCTCGAGCGCAAGTGAGAATCATCAACGGAGGTCTTCGTCCTTCCTCGGATCAAGATCACTCTTCTAGAGACCGAGATGGAGACCCTTCCCAAGGTCACACATCGCCCCTCGTGGCAATGGCCAGACACCACCATCGGCGGACACGACCAACGCCTTCATGAACACCAGGAAATCCTCGACATTCTCGGCTTCATTGAGGCAATCTCAAGAGTCTAACATGGAAAATCTTGAGGCAATTCAAGGAAGAAGATTGAAGCTCGTAAGAATTTGCTCGGGCGATTCAATATCAATTAGAGGAAGCTCGAGAGCTCCAAAGACATCAATGATTTGCTCGAGAATCCAACTCAAGAGCTAGCCCGAACGCTAGTTACGACCTCTTCATTGAAGAGATCGCACAAAGGCTTCGAGTACAATGAAAAAGCCGAAGCTCCTCGTCGACATCATTCAAGTAGTCGTACCCATACGACTTCTTCTGCTACGATCAATCCAACATATCACCACAGAGAAATCGGGCGAATGAAGAAGTCGTGTCGATCTCCTACTCGAAAAAATATCTTCCAAATGACCGATGATCAACAAGCTCCTCGAAAGGTGATCGCTCACCACTCCGACATGGAAATCTGCAAAGAGATAAACTACGAGGAGTATTCCTCGTGGGACCGAGACCTATTACAATCGGGTCAACTCATTCTCGGGTATCGCCGAGTACGACCACCGATGATATCAACCCTTCTTTTACGCAAAGGAGGCGCCAAGAAGTCATTCTTGGATGTCGGCATTCTCGCCGATCTCCGAGCTATTCATTGCCACCTCGTTTTCGACCGGTGAACATGGAGAAGTTTGATGGTTCCCAAAATCCCATCGAATTCCTTCAAATTTACACAATTTGCTCGGCGGCGGGAGGAGGAGAGCATGTGATGGCAAATTACCTTCCAAGCGTGCTCGAAGGATCTCGCCGATCGTGGTTACTAAACCAACCACTCGAGTCGATCTATTCTTAGCAACATCTCTGCGATCTTCTCTCGCAAATTTCTAAGGCACATACAATCGCATACGAAAGGAGGACGACTTGCACCGATGAGACGAACGACAACGAGACATTGCGCCAGCTTCATCAAGCACTTGACCAGTTCGTAACTCAATTCCGAAGTTTCGATTCATCATCATCGGGGCTTTCAAGGAGTCCGTAGTAGAAGGATAACAGAGGATATTGCTTTAAATCCTCCTACTACATTCGAACTCTTCAAATGGCCGATCGATATGCTATCGCCTCGAGGCGGTCGAGTGGAACAACACAATTGATCGTGAAGACAATCCATCTCGAGAGCCAGCGGTTGGTAAGAAGAAGGATAAGAAAGCAAAAAGTCCAAGAATAAGATGAAGGGTCAAAACCCAGCGGTTCCAAGGAGGTATTAGTAGTGAATGATAAAGAGCCACGCACATCCAAGCCACACTCGAGCAGAGGCAAAGGTAAGCGCCCCGATCGGAAAAATGATAAGCCTAGGTGGTGTCCTTTCCATAAAAAGGAAGGGCATGACCTTCAAGAATCGCCGGTCTTCCAACGAAAGCTTGAAGACTACTACAGCGACAAGGACCACTTCCCACCCTCGAAAGTAGGTCAAACAAGTGGTCATAAATCTTCGTGATGACGAAGAGGAGATGCTGCTCGGATCCGCAACACACCATTGAACACATCTACGGGATCATCGGCATATGAATCAAAGCGACTCAAAGGTCACGAACGCGAGGTAAACTCCATAGATCCTCCTCTCGTCAATAAATTATCAAGTGGTCAAGTCACCATTTCTTTCGAGAAGAGTGATCGCCGATCCTTCGACTCGACAGTCGATACTAATCGTGGTCGAACCCACCATCAACAATTGTCGGGTCAATCGAGTTTTGGTTGATGGTGGAAGCTCGTTAAATATTTTATTTACGAGTGCCTGGATGACATGCAAGTACCGGACCAAAGTAAGACCGATGACGATACTCTTTCCATGGATTGTACCGATCTTCGCCAAACCAATTGGTCAAGTTTCTCTTCCTTAACATTTGGTTCACCAAGTAATTTCGTGACGAGAAAATCTCCTTTGATGTGGTCGATTTCGATCGACATATAACGCCATACTCGGACGACCAACTTTGGCAAAATTCCTAATGGCTACTCATTATGGATATCAATGTATTAAGATGCCAGTCCCAAAGGAGTAATTACAATCCATTGTGACAAGAAGATGGCGATACCGCGATCGCCGATCCCTTGAGATGGTAGGACAAATACCAACTCGAGAAGAAAGTCACCTTCGACTAGCAAGTCGGCTTCAAAGTCGCACCAAAGCCGAACGACAAAGTCAAAGAGGTTCCTCTCGACGCAGGGAGCCCTCAAGATCGCTTCAGACGGGATACTTCCGACCCCAAATAGGAAGACGCCTCATCACCTTCCTCCGAGCTAACGCAGATGTATTCGCGTGGCAAGCATCCGACATGCCCGAGTCCCTGGGAGGTGATCGAGCATGTGCTAGCCTTACTACCGACAAAGTACCAGAAAACAAAAATTACGGAGATTTGCCCTCGATCGACGAGATGCTATTAAATCGTAATTGATAAGCTACTTAAAGCGTGCTTTATAAGAGAGGTCAACCATCCGTAATGGTTGGCTAACCTGTAATGGTTAGAAAGTCAAACGGCAAATGGCGATGTGGGTAGACTTTATCGATCTTAATAAAGCTTGTCCAAAAGACGATTTTCCTTTACCTCAGACGATCGGTTGGTTGACTCTACCGCAGTTGTGAAATGTTAAGTTTTTAGATGCATATTCGGATATCACCAGTTAATATGTGTCTAGACGATGAAGAAAAGACCGCATTTATTACACCATTTGGTATATTTTGCTATGTCAAAATGCCATTTGGTCTAAAAAATGCCGCGCTTCTTTTCAACGCTTGATGCAGTAACTTTTTCATCTCAATTAGGCGAAATCTAGAAGCCTATGTTGATGACTTAGTTGTCAAAAGCATCAAGAAACTTAATCATATTACCGACCTACAAGAAACATTCGACAATCTCGTAAAACATCGCTAAAACTTAATCCCGAGAAGTGTGTGTTTGGAATCTCTTCAGGAAATTGCTTGGATTCCTAGTATCCATACGAGGAATTGAAGCGAATCCCTAAAAGATAAAAGCCATTTTACAAATGCCCTCCAACTACACGGAAAGAAGTCCAGAAACTCACTGGGTGCATGGCGGCTCTAAGTCGTTTCATCGCACGATCGGGAGAAAAGGGACTACCTTTCTTTAAACTTCTAAGGAGACACGAAAGTTTTGAGTGGTCGAATGAGGCAAACGCCGCTTTTGAGGATGTCAAGAGGTACCTTACGAGTGCTCCTATTCGGTCTCTCCGAGGCCGAAGAAACGCTCTTGGTTTACCTAGTCGCCACGCCACAGCAAATAACGCAAGATCGGGTTGTAGAAAGCTTCAGATGCCCTCCTCATGTCTTCGAGGAAATCTGCGGCATTATTTTCAGCGACAAACTAGTCAGGTTGCCCGAGTTTCCTTTGGGAGCGATCCTCCGTATTAGGGAAACAATGGGGCGATGGCAAAATGGTCACGAACTTGGGGAGTTCGACATCCATTTCGTGTCCCGAACGGCCGTTAAATCCCAGATCTTGGCGGACTTTGTCGCCGATGGACAAATCTCGAACCTGCTCAGATCCCCAAGACGATTCCCACGACCGGGATTTATGTACTTTGACGGTCGCCACTTTAAGTGGCTCGGGTCAGGGTGGTCTGGTATCTCCTACCGGAGAGACCTTAAAGTATGCCATACAATTAAACTTTCGTGCCACTAATAATGTGGCGTATCTGAAGGTTTGCTAGTCGGTATACGAGTGCGAAAGCGCTCGATTCGCCGACTACTCGTGAGAGAAGACTCTCAACTAGTCGTGAATCAAGTCGGTAAAGAGTACCAAAGGTTTCTAACCCGACAATGTCTCGGACTTATCGAAGTACGTAAGCTAGAAAAGCATTTTTTAGGTTTCGAGGCACAATTCATCCTCGAAGGATAATTTCTCGCAGACCGGCTTGCTCGAATAGCTTCTTCCAGATCTGAAGTACCAAAAGGAGTCTTCTTGGAACAACTCGAAGCCTTCTCTCGGTCGAAGAGCCGAGACACCTCCTATTGAGACAAATTCTCTAGAATACGAGGATACATGGATGGCGCCCATCTATGATTATCTTCGTAGGGTTACAGACCAAGACGATCTCGAGGCGCATCGCTTATCCCTAAAAGCCAAAATGTATACTTTGGTCGAAGGAGTTCTCTATAAACGAGGTACTCAAGCGGTGCTCATGCGATGCATTCCGCAGAGCGAAGGATTAACACTCCTTCACGACATACATGGTGGCATTTGTGGAAATCATGCTTCCTACTGAACGCTGGTCGGCAAGGCTTTTCGACAAGGTTTTTATCGCCAACAAATTTCTATACGATGCTAAAGAGTTGGTTAAAAGTGTGTCCAAAGCGGCTTCATAGCGAGTAAATACACCAACCAAATTTCAGCATTACAAACAATACTCTATCTTGGCCTTTTGCAACTGGGGTCTTGATATCCCGGACCGCTTCCTAAAGCTTTTGAGTTCCTTTTGTGGCTATTGATACGCTCACAAAATGGATTGAAGCGAACTCGGGATCGATAACAATGGAAGCAAAGAAAACGGTTTATGATGAGATGCGTATTACTCGATTTGGAGTACCAAGTCGAATAATTACAGATAATGGTAAGCAATTTTGGCGCAAAATTTCAGAATTTTACAACGAGTTGGGTACCAAGTTATGTTATGCTTCGTGGCCCATCCCCAGAGTAATGGGGCAATGAACGTGCAAACGGCCAAATAATGAGAGGAATTAAAACTCGAGTCTTCGACCACTCATCAAACGCCGGGGCTTGGGTACAAGAATTACCTTCAGATATGGGCGATTCGTACAACTACCAATCAGACTCAGGAGAAACACCTTTCTTTTTAGTCTTGGTCTTTGAAGCTATGCTTCCTCCTAACTAAAGATATGGTCAACACGAGTCGAAACATTCACGGACTCCAACCAGAACAAATTCGAGCAGATGATATTAATCTACTTGAAGAAAGGAGAAACCAGCCCTAATTAGTTCGGCAATCTACCAACAAGCCTGCGAAGATACTACGATCGAAGGTTCAACCTCGCACTTTGTCAGAGGTGACTTGGTATTGAGGCTTTGCCAATCCAAGTCTAATCGAACAAACTTTCTCCCAAGTGGGAAGGTCCTTACACAAAGGTCGGGTTACTCATCCAGTGGTCAGACGATTGGCAATGGAAGACGGCCAGTTCTCTCGAATTCTTGGAACATTGACCGCCACGCAAGTTCTATGTGTAACCGACCATTCTGACAATAAAGAATCGTGTTTTTCTATCTCTATTGTCTTACTTTTGAGTAGTGCTTTCATTATTTTTCGACTATGTTTTAAACACCCGCTTTCTTTACCGGTCAAGGCGATAACATCACCTAGTCGAAGCCTCTCCTCTCTCGCATGTGGTCCTCGCCCACTAGAAGGAGTTTCCTAGTGTCGACTCGTTACTCGCTTTTATGGCCAACACAAAGAACTCGGGTTTTATTTAGTCGAAATATTTTTGAAGGCCAACTCTTTTCACCTTAGTTTATTTCTTGCTTAATTTGAAAAATACTCTAAGAAGAGCGCACTTTCTCGATTTGCTTAACCGCCTTGGGTGTACTCGCTTCATCTCAACTGGTGGGAGGAAGAGACACATCTAGTCGAAGTTTCTCCTCTCTGACGTGGTCCCGCCTAATCGAAGGAGCTTCTAGCTTTGTTCGGGCTTCCTACTCTTGCTACCAGATGACTTATCGAGTCCACCGAGAAGGACGAGTAAATATTTTAAAGTCCTCTAGACGCTTGCTTAACTCAAGTTGCCGTTCTCGATTTGATTAAACTAGTCTGAGATGTTAACATTACCTAGTCGAAGCTCTCCTCTCTCAAGACGTGGTCCCGCCCACTAGAAGGAACTTCCTAGTGTCAACTCGTTACCACCCTTTCGACCAAAGCATGACAATTGAGACCCAAAACTACAAGTTAAACAAACCTCTCTGCTTTTGAAACCCTTTACAGATTATTTACTTAGTTTGTCTAAACAAACTCAAAGAAATAGTCGGGGCTAGGATAATTTGATTTCAATTCTTAGTCTTTATTTCGTTAATTATCTTTTGAGTTACTAACTACTCGACAAGATGATTTGCGAGAGATAAAACTATTTACTTAGTTTTCACAAACTAAGCAAATAGTCGGGGCTAGGATAAAGTCATCACATTTGACTTCATTTCTTAGTCTTTAAATTAGCTAATTATCTTTTGAGTTACTAACTACTCGACAAGATGATTTGCAGGAACAAGATGGATTACATCAACAAAAGACTGTTTTTCACAAGTTCATTACAGACTACTCAAGAGGAGAGCCCAACGCATCTCCTCTGAAACTTTCCTACTAACCGATTGCATCTCCTCCATCGACGCCTTCCTTCCGCTTCAGAGCGCTTGAAGTCGGCCGAGTGGTTGCACATTAAGGTTGGGGTCATGAGCTTTAAGTTTTGCTAATGCATAACTTATCGTAGTTTCGACCGCCTCCTTTATCGATTCAAATTGGTTGGCCTTCGAGTGGTCACCAGATCTTGCAAAATCCCGACTTGATCCCCAATGGTACTTGTGTGAGCAGCTATTGTATCATCTTGAGGAGTCTTTCCTCACTATGTAGCTCACCAAGCACATTGTTCAGAGCGTGATGTTTCCTTGAAGTTTAATCTTCATTGCTTCCATCTCCTGTTGGGTACAAGTCGAAGCTCATGAGCTTTTTGTTTTCACCACTTGCTCAAGAAATAAGATTGGTCAAACAAAAATAAACTCCTAGAGGAAAAAGAAAACAAAAATAATCACGGGTAAAAGAATTTCTTACCCACTAGTTGAGAATCCATCCTCTTGACCTCTTCATTATGGGAAGCAACGGTCTCAAAGATACTTTTTCTCCCATGATACAATATCCTCTACATTCTTCTTTGCAATAAGGACGGTGCGGTTATAAATCACGGCTTTATCCGCGATTTCAGCCTCAAGTTCTCTCAATTTAACGTCCATTGCTAGAAAGGAAGTGGAAGTGAGAAAAGGAAATAACTCAGAAGGACTGCAGTAAAGAATTACTTACTTGATATTCGAAGTTCTCGCCGTCTCAAGGTTTTGATCTTTATTTTTGGACATACGAGTAAGCTCGTGAATAATCAAGTTTTCTCTAACTTCATTCTCGAGCTTTTTTCGCCTCGCCTTCTTTTTCTCAAAAGAAGCAAGAGTTAGGTAAAGATCAAAGATATAAGCAGTCTTAAGTTCAAGACTTCATCGCTTAATTTTTCCTCGCGACTTCATGGTTGCAGAGTTAGCTTTTTAAGCTTTCTCCTGAGGTCTAATACCTCTTCCTAAACTTTTTCGACTCCTCTTTTTCATAATCGAGCGAGTCGGCTAAGATCTTAGCGCCACTGCTTAACCCGCAAAGGATAACAAAGGATATGAGCATGGGTCAATCGATTGTAAGTTCTTCTACAACCATTGACCTAGTCGTAAGTTCTTCTACGACAAAGCCATCGGTCATAAGTCTTTACGACCATTACCTAGTCGTGAGTTTTTCCATGACAAATCCGTAAGCACTATATAAGTAGTCAAATCCAAGGTGACTATGAATAGCAAAGACTTACCACCTCTCTGCTGCTTGCGTAGTTCCTCTTTTCCTGTCATAGTTTAGAAGTTGTCGATGATATTCACCGACAACAAAGAATTTGCTCTATGGCTTTCTCGCAAGATGAAAAGACAAAGGAGAAACAAGAGAAGATTATACCAGATATATAAGTACGATTAAGTACTTACATTCATGGTTGATCGAGCAAACATCGAGTAAACCAGCTCGGATCTTCACTTGTGTACCCTCGTGACTTGGTCCCACCAAACCTTCTCAAGACGCTCATTATCAAACGTATCCCTCTATTGGGAATATCGTTGGGATGGGGACTCGGTCGCGAGATCCGAAAGCGTAAGACCCTACGATGGAAGCAGCCCAAAGAAGTCGCACAGGTTGAAATACTCTTCTTCTTCCGACTAACAGAATTTCTCTTTGGGGTACCGAGAGGAACGCTCTGAACGATCTCCTTTCCCAAGACGGTGGGCGTAACCGCCACCATCTTGACCAGAGGCTTCGCAATGCCTCTATTCTATCCACGACCATCTCGGTGGTCGAGGCGACCGCCTTAGTAGTCGCAATTGTTGTCGAGCTTTCACAACCATCTCGAGGTCGCAATGTCTTCTTTGGAGTCTCCACGACCATCTCTCGTGGTCACCGCCGCTACTTCAGAGGTTGTAGCCGCTACTCATCGGGTACAACAGTACCTCATTGGTTGTCGTAACCACTTCAGCGCCACGACTTCCTCTACCACCGGGCCGAGGATGATCCTCGACCACTTCCTTGTTGTCTCTCCAAAGAAATGGAGAGGTAGCAATAGGCTTCTCAACGGAAGCATTCTCGGGGTCAAGGAGTCGGGCTAAAAACAAAGAAAAGGAAAGCAATTCAAAGTGTGAAAAGGAAAAAGGTAAATTCTGTTTTACACTTTAGTATATTTCACATACCTCTGCACCTTGGACCTAAACAGAATTTGGGAGTCACTTTCCCAACTGAAGATTTCTTCTTCTCTCGACCACTTCGGTCAAGTTCGAGTTGAAGAATGGGCTTAGCCACGACCACGCTTGGTCGTGGATTTTGAACAGGACCATCTCTCGGTCTCCTCGACTTTCTGGATGGCCGAGATCGGTCTCGACCACTCCAAGAGCAAAGATTGCCATCACCATAGGCTCTCTTCGAGCGGTATTATCCTTCACAAAAGACATAAAATCCTTCCAGCCTCCTTTTCCAAGTGCTTAACAAAACCAGGAGTGGCGTAAATCGCAAAAGATTTTTTGTCATAATAGAAGGGTACCTTGGCCTTGCGAGGTTTGCGCTTTAGAGGTTCAAATACTTGACCTCCTCCACTTCACTATTTTAGCCTCGGCTTCGCCATGCTATGTCCGCCACAAGCTTTGCAGAGGATCCGTCAAGGGCTAGAACTCGAACTCGCCTCCTTTGTCGCCACCCCTTAAAAGTCGACGTCTCTTGGACGAAGGAGCCGAGCCTTTGTCCTTTGTCAACCCCGCACCGATGGTTATCAAGATGCTTTCTTCATCATCCCGACGATTTTCCATGCCTACTTTCTCGAAGCAAAACAGAAGAGAAGAATTACTAACTAGTCGTAAGATTTTCTACGACCAAGATCAAGTCGTAAGTTTTTCTCGACCTTTCCTCGATCAGTAAGATTTCCTACGGTCACGACTAAGTTGTAAGTTTTTTCTACAACATTTCTCTAGTCGTAAGTTCTTTCTACGACTATAAAGTCTTAAAGATAAAATCAACTACCGACACCTTTAGGCGAACCATCCTTTCCTCTCATGATACGATCGCAAGGATTTAGGAACCGCCACACTAAGTGGCGGAGACTTTCACAAACGAAGTTTGACTCTAACGCCAATCTCCGCCGGTGAAAGATCTGCTCAAACAGATAAAGGCATCTTTTAAACAACTTTGCGAAAGACCAAACCGAGAGCTAAGTCGAAAATTCACTTACCCTCGCTGTAGTCCCCGGTTGGGTCTCATAGCCCCAGTATCTCCACATAGGGATGCTCGCTTTCTTCAAAGGACTAATTCGGGCGTGTGATGAAATCTTTCACCACATGCCATCCGGCCACCCTTCCTTCTTCAAGTCCTTGATAGCTTGAACATAAGGGCAATCCTACCGATATCTTCGTGAGTTGAATCCCATGAAGATTTCTTTTTCAAAGCACCTTTCCCACTAAAGAGAGGTCTTTCCGAGGTGACTTTCCAAAGAAACCACCTCTTCCTCCATCCCGCCACGAAGACCGTGAAACTCAATATACTCCTCGACTTCCGTCAGGAGTTTTAGACCACAACTTCAAAGAATCCCGCTTGCCGAGACATTCCATAGAAATATTGGAAAAGCTCAAGGTCCGCCGAATTCCTGTACACCTCGCACAAATATATTGGCACGCCAAGATGGTGATGGAGTTAGGACCAAGGTTCACTAACTCCACCCCAAAATGCTCGAGCACAACGGTGAGAAAGGGGTGAGCAGCAAATAAGGCCACACTCACAATAAGCCCGAAGACGGAATTTGCCCATTCTCCTCGACGGCCAATCTTGCCCAATTGCCGAAGCCATTTCACAAGAGTCTTCTAGAATCTTCCCTACGACAACTAGGGCTTGAATCTTCGCGCATCCATCTCCGACTCTTCCCACTCAAAACTTTCCGGCCATCTCTCTGGAAACAGAAATTTTGGGTCGAAAAAGAGGGCACAATTGGAGTGGCAATGAGAAGGCAAGAACGACTCAACAAGGAGAAGGCAAGAGCTTGAAGAACAAAGAAGAGCAATTTGGGGAAAAGTAAGATCTTAGGTTTTACCTCCGGTGAGTATATATAATCACAGTACCTTGAGCCGGAGGCGTGATATTCCAAGGGTCGCCACCGCCTCGAACCGCTTCAATGCATAAAGCTAATCAAGGCGCCGTTTGAGATTCCCAAAGTGTCCGCTCGAGAAATTCAGGTTTATGCTTTACATCTCAAGCGTAAATTACTTCCTTGCTTAGATCTTTTCAACCAAAGGAAATGATAATCGGAAAGTTCCTTCTTCCGATCACTATACTACGACCACCTTGTGATCGTAGAAATGCTTTTACGACCACTTGATAGTCGTAAGCAATTTTCTTGACCAAGCACATTTCGTCAAAGTAGTATACAATCAAGAGTTTTTCCTTCGATTATTTTCTACGATCCTCTCATGATCGTAAGACCATCTAGAACCCTTTACCAAGTAAGTTGCTTTCACTTGAAGTCAGGGCTAGATGACGAGGATATAATAATCCTCATTTTACCTTTTATCTATAATTTTTATTATAGGTAAATATGACATCATGTGAACCCTGAGTGTACCCCTTAATGTTATGAAGGAAGAACCAAATGGATGGTCGTAAGTTCTTCTACGACCACCCCCATAGTCGTAAGTTATGCTACGACTATCCCATAGTCGTAAGTCTTGCTACGACTACCTCATAGTCGTAGATTCCTCTACGACTAGGTCAGCCACAACCACCTTATAATCAAATGAACCTCGCAGACAAGTGAGTCTTATTGATTAAGGGATTCAAACAATCATCATACGTTTGTTATTCTACGTAATAATGGCACGTAATACCCCATTATCTCTCGTATATAGTCATTGAGCGACGTGGAGGAATTAATACACCGTAATTACTACCAACATGCGCTCAATTCTGAGGTGATGAGGCGCCGCTTTACTCGAGTAATCCGCCTCCTTCACGCACTATAAAAGGCGGCAACTAGAGAAAGGGAGAGGATCGAGCCATCGTGAATACAAGCACTATCTGTAATAGTCTTAGTTTTTCCCGATTGTTCAAGATACACTCAATACCATACACACACAGAGTAGGGTTGTTATTCTCTCCTGAGAAGGCCCGAACCTGTATAAAAATTCCCGTGTCAATCTCTCTGCATGATTCTATTCTAGGAGACCCCCCGAATCAAACAATCTTTACGTAAGTTCGGTTCTAAAACACCGACACAGCTCCTCTGTACTAAGTTCCCAAGGCTTCGCACGGGTTTCATTCTCACCATTAAATTCTTTCCTTTTTCTCCATGGATGATCCCTTGGAAGGAAACGACGATGGCCAATGTAACATATCTTGTGCCTTAATTTCTTTGAGCAGGGATCTTTGTCACAACACACACATGCATAATAACTTTTTGTGGTTCGTCCTGACAAGGTGCCCAATGTCGATAATCATGAATGCACCATAAAATTGCAAAGATGTAGATCAAACATACTAGCACTACATGCATCATAAGTACGCGACACCCTTCCAAAGCTCCAAAGAACTCTTCGATGAGAGGCTCCAAGAACACATCAAGACCCTTTCTGGACATTTTGAACTCAGGATCAAGAGGGCCATCGAAGTTGGACTGCTCCATACATGCCTGTGGTGGCCCGCCAGTAAGGCACGACAAATCGCCACATGCTATAGGAGGAGCTCATGTTACCAAATAGATTGAAACCATCTGTAGCAAGGCCAAGTCTCATGTTCCTTGCATCTTTTGCAAAACACCTGTATTTTTTGTCGAAGTCTTTCCATGCCTCACCATCAGCAGGATGGCTGAGTTCGTTGTCCACAGGTTGCCGCTTCAACTTGTGCCATTGGGTCTTCTCCACTATATTTTTGGAAGCAAACATCCTCTTCAGCCATGGAATCAATCGAAAATGCCATAATACCTTCACATGCCTTCTCCACTGTATTTTTAGAAGCAAACATCCTCTTCAGCCTTGGAATCAATCGAAAATGTTGTAATACCTTCACAGGAATCCGCTTCCTTCCTTCTGCATCTTTCCATCTAGATTCACCACATACTGGGCACTCATCAATGTTGGCATACTCCTTTCGAAACAAGACACAATTATTCTTACAAACATGGATTGAATCATATCCAAGTCCTAATGCACGGATAAAGTTCTTTTCTTCATTGTAAGATGTGGGAAGAAAGCAAGCTAGAACACTGAAGACAACAACTTGACAAAGAATGCAAAGGAATGCAACATTATCGATTCGATAGAATGACTTGATATGAAGTAACTTCACAACAAATGTAAATCTTGAAAAATGAGCACATCCAGGATAAAACTGGCGCTGCAACTCTGCTATTACACTTCCAAACATTGAATTCGTCCACCTTGTTCTTCAGCTATGTATAACTCCTCTACCATATCTGGAATTCTATCATCATCGTCGTCGTCCTCGTTCAAACCAACATCCTCTTCAACATCATGTTCCATAGTATTGAATGGTTCATTCTCATGCGGTGCATTTTCATGAAGTCCATCATCCAATGGCTCTCCATGATGGATCCACCTATTGTATGTGCTTGACATCCCATGAATATATATATATATATATATATATGATCCTCCACAACTCCTTAAGGTCTATAAGCCCGATTCAAACATACACAACATGGGCAAAGTATTTCAGCATTCTCATCAAATCGGGCACTAACAAATTGCATGAGCTCTTTCACCCCCATTGATATGTGCCAATGCTAAACTGTCTGGATTTAATCCAAGATCTGTCCATCTGTCAGACATTCAAACAAGTACAAATTAATCAAAATTATTGCCCATCTATCAGCCATTCAAACAAGTAAACCTTAATCAAAATTATTGTCCATGTTGTTCACATCTTCATACTGTTCAACTTCACAAAACATAAATATTTTGCAATAACCGAACGGCTTGTAAAATTAAGTGTATTCTAAACTCTCAAATTGGTAATTCAGTGGCATATACTCAAGTTAAACCATGGACCAGCTAAAAACGCAAAAAAATCTACAATAGCACTATTATTCAACCAAACCCGAGCCACTAAGAATCAACAAAAGGAGAATGGAGGGCATCCTTACCGAGAATGGAGGGCATCCTTACCTTCAATTGAAGACTACAATTGAGAATGGCCTATGTCTGGCTAGATCTGGGTGTCGACCTGTGTGGCGGCCGACCACCGTAGCAGCTGTAGCTGTGCCACAGAGCTGTGGCAGTGGCGCAACGAGCATGGGACGAGCAACCCTCGCCGGTGGGAGGCGGAGCCATCGCTGGCGGGTGTCGCAGCCGTCGCCAGTGGGAGTCACAGCCGTCGCCAATGGGAGTCGCAGTTGTCCCCTTTGCTCAGCCGTTCAAACACAGTGGCCACCACCGTGCTACTGGTTTTTCTTTGTAAGTCCCTGCCTCACATGTAATAGCTTATCTAGATATTCACATACGATTCCAACTAATTCCTCTCGATGGTGCAGTGGTGTTGCAAAGACTTATATGCAACAGTCCCCTGCTCAAGCCCGGGTGCCGCTTTTTATTTGCGCGTGCCACATTACATTTTGCACCACTTCCTGACATGTGGGTCCCACTTCTGTGCGTCCACAATGGCAACAAACCAGCTTATCACCTGTGTAACTTTATCCCAAAAAAAACTCCAAGAGGATTATGACGATATGAGATTATCACCTGTGTAACTATGACAAAGCAATGGCGTCACAATGCCAAATGCCCTGTTTATGACAATTTGAGGTTTGGGAGTTAGTGACGATTTTGACATTTTTCGTCATTACAAGTAGGGTCCTAGCCCCGGGATGCTCTTTATGATGCTGCTGCCGAAAAATGTCATAGAATATGGGCAGATAATGACGATTTACCTAGTTGTCATAGAAACTTTGTCATAGCTTAGCAGATTTCTTGTAGTGTATATAAATTTCATTTGTACGTTATTTGCAGCATGAACTTAGGTTTAATGACTATAGCAACATACATGAGTAGGTTTCACTGGATCCTTTTAGTCATTGTACCAAAGAGGAACAAGGTAATATACCTTGATTCCTAATCAGCAAAAAGCACGACTTCACCCTTGTGAAAGTAAAACTCGACAGGTATGCTTATTTCCTCCATACATAACTCTATTGTAGTATTCCTTCGTTTGAAATGGCCGAGGATAACTTTTTGGAATCATGTAGGTCGCTCATCGCCTATGTTGTCGATTTTAGGGGCATACAAGGGATCGAGGTCACATCGCAACACAGACACGATTTTCTGACGCAGCTACAACACAATAATCCTATATCATACTTCGTAATAATGCGCCTCGAATCGACTATACCTATATATATAATTCTATTTTTGCAAAGGTCGCCAAAGAAAAAAACAAGATCACATATGTGCATTTTATGTTTGCCATCATATGGAGCAAATCATTAGTGCTACGATAAAGGATCCCGAGGTTTTTCAATCTCGAAATAATTATTTCCAAATTATAAATTTAAATATTTATGCTTACTACTTTACTCTTGCTAGCGACAGGCTTTATACATAGATTTAGATGCACTCGTTACGAAAGAGATCGCGGACATTCAAGGGAAGCTCTGCGCCTTCATCAAGACACAAATCATTAACGCCGACGGAGACTTTCACTCCGTCGACACCTCTCAACCACCTTCAAACAATTGATTCAATTGTAATCCAATTGTAACTATAGCGACAATACTTGAACAAATTCTTTTGTAATTTATTTTGAGTTGTAAGTGATCACTTTGAGCTATCAACAATTAATTATCTGTGATGTATCTGTTTTCTGCATGCTTGTTTTCAGAGGGCATGACTAGCAATTCCTAAGGCTAGCCGAAAATCAAACAAAAATTAGTTAGGTATAAAGAATTATCACAGACGGTTTTTTGTTGAAACCGTCTGTGAAGGTATAGTATCACCGACGGTTCTATTTACAAGCCGTCTGTGATACATAGAATATCACAGAAGGTTCTATTTCCAAACCATTTGTGATATGTCACAAATAACAGACGGTTTGTAAATAGAACCGTCTGTGATATGCTACGTATTGCGGACGGTTTTTGGTGGAAACCGTCTGTGATACTAGCGCTTCATAGACGATTTCAATAAAAAACCATCTGTGTTATTCCGTATCACAGACAGTTTCAACAAAAAAAAATAGTCTGTGTTATTCCGTATCACAGACGGTTTTTGCACCATCTGTGATAACCGCCTGTTATCACAGACATACAAATTCAGACGGATCAAAAACCGTATGTGATAATGGTTCTGAACCGTCTGTGATGAGCCTGTCTATACTAGTGTACATAAAGGAGAAGAGCAAGAAGGGTGAGATACACCAAACATTCAATATGGACACAAGGGAGCTTTGCTTCGAGGTACTTTGTAGGGAGAAAGGACATTGCGGGACAAACTACGAGAGGATCATCCACGAGTGCACGCTACGCCGCACTAGTTGCATATGCAGTTGTAACAAGCCACTTCTTCTGCATAGGTCATGCTCACATGTGATGGTCGTATGTTCGACGGTGGCACGGCATCCTGGCCAATACCTTTCTAAATATTTCACCAAGAAAGAGGTGATGCTGTAGGACCGAAAAGGCGCCTAGAGGGGGGTGAATAGGAGCTCGCCTAATTTTTCACCTTGATCAGATTCAACATCAATATCACTCCAATAGCTACAGAAGCTATGTAGATCAACATTCAAGTACTACAGAGGACTTGTGTTGAACCCAAATCAAAACCCCCAACGCAAAACACAGAAGGCTCAAAGTGATCTGGTGGAGCGGTCAGACCGGCGGCATATGAGCAGTCAGACCGGTGGTCGGTCTGATCGGCGTTATAAAGTCGGACTGACCGGCCCTGACCAGAAACAGTGCGACAGCTTGAAATCCAAAACAAAAATCGGTCTAACTTTTGATCTACACGATGAAACTTGACCAAACTTGGGAAACACCTTCCTAAGGATATCAGGAACCTATTGCAAGCAACGATCGTCCAGATTTAAGCCAAAGTCCTGACCTTTTTCCATTTGAACGAAGGTGGTTTCAAAACCGAGCAAAAACGAAAATGTGATACAAACACTTGCTCATGGGTGATTGATGATCAAGATGATCCTAGATATATTCCCACATGTCATAGCAAGGTAGATGGGGGCAAGAAACCAACCGAAGATCAACAAAACATGAAAAGCCCAAAATCAAGAAATAGGGAGCAAGAACGAATCGGAACTCATCTTTGAGAAATCTTGCATAGACTGATTCGTGGATGTTGCTAGTTTACAGCCACTCCCTCAAGGAGAACAAAGCTCACAACATGAGCACTCAAATCAATCCATCTCTCTAAAACCCTAAGCCTCTCCTTTTCTCTCTAAGCCCTAAGACAAACTAGGGTTTTGCAAATGAAGTGCTTTTTTCTCTTAAGGGTGCTGGATAGCAGCCACCCCTATTTATAGTGGAGGCCTAGCTTCTAGAAGAGTTAACCCTAATGGGCTCCCGTTAAGCCCACACACAAACGGGACACACACACGCATCTTAAAGCATCGTCTTCATCTTCTCTTGACCTAAACCGCTTCTCCACGCACCACCTTGCGCCGTGGTTTAGCCCAAGGTCACCAAGGCGGTATTTGGTGAAATTACCAAAATACCCCTTCTTGATCTTTCTCTGAAGACCAAGTTCAATCTTGGTGAAGCACTCGCCTGCTTCGCCACGTGTAGGTTGATCAACGGCTCTCATCATGTCGGCAAGTCTCTCCCATTCGGCTCCCACCGGAGCCACCATGGCACTTGCACCGACCCCCGCGTCGCTTGATCCAACCAGTCGCACTGAACCGCCCGTTCGGTCACCTTTGTCCATTCTGCGCCATGTTTGAGTCCATTGACCTCATCCGGCATCCTTGATCGTTCTGGACCTCAGCTCTCCAAGCTTAGTCCCGATCATCCTCGCCGTTGACCGTCGTTGACCTCCAAGCGTTCTGCACAACAATAGACAAAGAAATCGAATCCGGGAACAAGTTCTTCACAACTTGACCCACGTTAGTGAAAACATGCATCATGCAACACATATGCATTGAAACCCATGAACTTAACCTATCCAAAGCCAAAACTCCAAAAAGGCCGATGAACAAAGATAAAATCATCGATCACCACTTTGACCGGTCTCGACCACCACCAAGGCTAGTCGACCACTCATCAGAATTCTAGAAAACCACGGGGCATGGCGGTCTAACCGCCCCATGGTTTGGCCAGACCGCCAGAGGCTTGATAGAACTGTCATTTTGCCGAAAACGCTTGATTCGACAAACCGCAAAAGCCATTGCCAATTGTATCATCATCCTAAAATCATGCACATATCCCCATGATATCCACAATCTCCCCCTTCATGAACATATTGGCAATTTCCCAAAAATGCAAAGTTTGAGGTTTGAAAGGTAAAATACTCGACGTTTTCGCATAATGGCACAACTTGGTCCAAATGCAATAAAAAGCAAGGAAAAAGACCAAGTTGGCTCCAGAATAGCATAGTCCAGTGAGATAAGGCAAAAGAGAGCAAGAAAGTTTCAAATTTCAGAAAATTACAAAATCTCACTTAAGGTCCATATGAAAGAACAATTGTTCAAATTGACCTTTGATCATTGTGAGGATGCAAGAATTGTAATTCAAGTTCAGAAATGGCAATAAGTTCACAAAAATGCATATGAGATGCTCCCCCCTCACTATGATCATCTTGAAAACAAAAAATTTCATTTTCTCCCTATTTGTCTATTTTTACCATTCCTCCCCCTTTGACAATGGATTCATCAAGGTACATATAGGAAGATATAGCATGAATGATATGGAATAGATGTAATTAATTTATTTTTAGCATAGGGAGCCATGAAAATTATCCAAGAGGACTTGACAAGTATTACACCAAGCTATATTATGTGAAGAAGCTATGGTAAATCATGGCAAATCATATATAGCAAAGCGAAAACCAGATGAACAATAATCTGAGATTAAATGGTCGTTTAGTATGACTAGGTGTTCAAGATCATAGTTTAGCCAAAGGTATCCAAAAATGAGTCAAACCATGTCAATAAACTAAATGGAACAAAGAAGCTAAAATTGAGCCAATTTAGAGCGTATGAGTTCAATGTTGAGTCAATTTGTTCAAGCACTTTGAAATTTAGCACATTTAGCACTTGCTAAAATTTATTTTTGGTTTTATCTTAGCAAAGCAAGTCCTGGACTAGGAGCCATCCACAACTGCCTCCTAAGCTTCAACCAATTTTCACAATTTGTTTTGTTTTTAGCCAAGTGCTAGATCTCAAGCCTTGCCGTGACCATCCCAAGCAAGAAGCTTAAGAGAGTGGTCTAGGTCATCCAAAACTCCCCCTGAGTTCATGCCTAGTGCAATGGCAAGCCGTCTCATGAGAAAGAATTGGTGAGATTAGTTTTTTCGCACAGAAAAGATCATTTTTCATTTGCTTGACTTAGGAAATCGTATAGCGCAATCTAAAACTCAAATTAGATTCAAGACTCAACTTAGCCTATTTTACATGGTATGAATCATGAGAAGATCACTATGGCAAAACTAGTCACAAGATCCAACAAGTCATGTTCTAATTCAAGTTTTTCACAATTAATAGAGCTATCATGGCAAAAGCTAAGCTACACATGAAAAGTCATGATAAACCTAGCAAACTAGCACACGACATGGCAGGGTATAAAGAATGAAAGCATGTCACACAAGGCTTCGTGAAATTGTATTACAATGCAAGTTGCCGATTTAAAATGAAGTATGGTACAATGAATGCAAAAGAACCAACTCCCCCTCAAAACAGGCCAAAAGAACTAATAACACCCAACTCTCCCTGCAAAGAAGCAAAACGAGAAGAATCAAGAGACTTAGTGAAAATATCCGCAACCTGCTGCTCAGACTCTACAAAGTGAAGCACAACATCACCCTTCTCTACATGGTCTCTAAGGAAATGATATCGAATATCAATGTGCTTGGTCCTACAGTGTTGCACTGGGTTTTTGGCAATGTTTATGGCACTAGTGTTGTCACAGAAAAGAGGAACACTATCCAAAAACAACACATAATCCCGCAGAGTAGATAAGATCCAGAGAACCTAAGAGCAACTACTAGCTGCAGCTACATACTCACCTTTCTAAGCAGGATCAGGTAATAGACGACTGCTTCTTAGAAGACCAAGAGATAAGAGATGTGCCTAAGAAATGACAAGTGCCAAAAGTACTCTTCCTATCCACTCTACACCCTACAAAATCAGCATCAGAAAAAGCCCGAATGGAGAGAGCAGAATCAGAAGAATACCAAAGCCCAAAGTCAAGAGTGTCCTAGAGGTACCTGAATATGCGACGCACTGCTTGACGATGAGAGGCACAAGGAAGCTCGAATCAAACGCATGCACACACAAAGAAATTGTATGTCCTACCGACGCCGTGAGGTAGAGAAGAGAGCCAATCATGCTGCGGTACTCCTTCTGGTCCATGAGCTCTCCATCCTCATCAGGGTCCAGTACGGTGGATGTAGCAATGGGAGTAGACATTGGCCTACTGCTTCCTATGTCGAAGAGCTGAAGAAGGTCCTTTGTGTACTTGCTTTGATGAATGAATATGCCTTCTTTTAGTTGCTTGACTTGAAGACCAAGGAAGAAAGTCAGTTCGTCCATCATGCTTATCTCGAATTCCTTACTCATAGAATCTGAAAATCTGAAAATCAAAGCATGAGAAGAACCATCGAATATGATATCATCCACATAAATCTGAACCAATAAAAAGTCACTGCCATGCCTAAGAGTGAACAAGGTTTTATCTACCAAACCCATTTTGAAGTCATTTTTAAGCAAGAAACTCTTAAGCCTATCATACCAAGCTCTAGGGGCTTTCTTCAATCCATACAAGGCTTTGGAGAGCTTAAACACATGGTTTGGGAATTTGAGATTTTCAAAACCAGGAGGTTGCTTAACAAAGACATCTTCTTCTATGAAGCCATTAAGGAAAGCACTCTTGACATCCATTTGAAAAAGCTTAAAGCCCTTAGATGCCACAAATGCAAGCAAAATGCGAATGGTTTCTAATCTAGCTACAAGAGCAAAGGTCTCCTCAAAGTCTAAGCCTTCTATCTGAGAATAACCTTGAGCTACAAGCCTAGCCTTATTGCGAACTACCAACCCATCCTCACTTTTCTTATTTTTGAAAACCCATTTTGTTCCAATTACATTATGATTAGGTGGAGGTTCAACTAAGGTCCAGACTTTGTGTTTTTCAAAATTTTCAAGCTCTTCATACATGTCATTGACCCAAGAGGAATCAGATAAAGCATGGGTGACATCTCGGGGTTCAAAAGACGTGACAAAAGCAGAATGTGCATAAGAATCTGGAGAGATAAACCTGGAGCGAGTGACTCGCTCATGAAGATCCCCAATCATCTGCTCAGATAGATGCTGTCATTAAATGTGAAGAGGAGGTCCTAGTGCAAAAGTGGCCTCTACCTCATGGACTATGGAAGTAGGAGCAGAGCCACTCAGATCGTCGGTGAAGGTGGGAAGAGGTTGCTCATCAAAAGCTGGAGAAGTAGAAGCAGGTTCTCCAACCACCTCAAAAGTGACTGGATGATGAATTGGGTCCTCATCCTCAGAGTTGTCGTTGACGAAGATGCTTTCAGAAACCTGTGTACCTGCACCATCGGGTCTAGTACCAGGACTAGCCTCATCAAAAGTGACTTCGCAAGTCTCAACAATTTTGTTAGTATCTAAATTAAACACACGATAGCCACGAGAATGAGCAGCATATCCAAGAAAAATGCCATCAGAACATCTTGATTCAAATTTATCCAAGTTGCCATGTTTAAGAATGAAGCACTTGCAACCAAAAATCTTAAAATGAGAGACTTTAGGCCTATGACCAAATCTAATCTCAAAAGAAGTCTTTCCTATAATAGATCTCAAGAACACCCTGTTGGACACATAGCAAGCAGTAGAGATCGCCTCAGCCCAAAACCTCCTATGTGTACTATGCTCATCTAGCATGGTCCTGGCCATCTCTACAAGGGTCCTGTTTTTCCTCTCTACAACACCATTCTGCTGGGGAACTCTAGGTGAAGAGAACTGGTGCTCAAGTCCCCTATCAGTGCAGAAAGTGGCAAAGGAAGAGTTCTTGAATTCTGTCCTATTGTCACTCCTAATGGCTCTCAAAGCTCCAGGAAGGTCAACAGCTAGTCTAAGGACCAATTCTCTAAAACAGCCAAAAGCTTCATCCTTAGAAACCAGAAAATATACCCATGAATACCTGGAGAAGTCATCCACAATCACAAGCACATACCATTTCCCACCTGCAGACTAGACTCTAGAAGGGCCAACAGTATCTAAGTGCAAGAGCTGACCAGGTCCATCAGTCATCATTAAAGTAAGAGGTGGATGAGAAGCAGAAACTATCTTACCATGTCTACAGGGAGTGCACACTAGGTCTCTAACAAGCTTAAGTCTAGGCAAACCTCTAATCAAGTCCTTGCTATTGATCCTGGTCAAATGATCAAAGCCAATATGTCCAAGCCTATGATGCCACAAAACTAGATCATGAGAGACAGAAGCCACAAGACATCTAGGACTGGAAGTAGAAGAGACACTGAAATCAGCACAAAAGATCCTCTCAAACCTAGAGATCCCAAAGACATGCTCACCTGAGGAGTCTAGAACTCTACACTCACCACTCTTAAACCTCACCTCCAAACCCTCATCAAGAAGCTGAGAAACAGATAGCAGATTATTCCTCAGCTTACTTACCAATGCGACGTCCTTAAGCATGAAGTTATTATTGATGCGCATTGTGCCCTTAGCTGTTACGGTCCCGGTAGAAGCATCCCTAAATGTGATCAACTCGTTGCCGGATGCACGTGTGAGGGAGGAGAACCATCTAGAATCTCCAGTCATGTGTCGAGAACACCTAGAGTCAACAAGCCATATGTCCTCCTTCCTCGCACGACGGACCTACAGAGCACGAACAGGAAACATCAGTGCCTCAGTATTGGGGTTAGTGATAAAAGACTTGGGAATCCAGTACTGAGTCACACGATGTTTAGGCAAAGCAGTAGAAGCAGCAATAAAATAGTTAGGGGAATAATCATAAGAATGCACACGAGAACCACCTAGACCTCTCCGAATCGACCTACCAAAAGGTCGGTACTCCCCCTATCTAGATGCTACCCGTGATCTCTCCTCACGATATCCTAACCCAAAATGTTGTCTAAAGCCAACAAAAGAGTCAAAGAAGTCATCTACGAACCTAGGCCTATGTCTATCAAGAAAAACAGGCTGCCTAGCTCTAGAGACTGTCACAGATGAGGGAACTCCTCTAATGGTCCTCAAGGCACTCATCCTCTCCTTCCTCTCAATCTTGGCTCTACGGAAACAGAACTCAACGATGTGGCCATCCTTCTTGCAGAAGGTGCAATGGTACTTGGCCTTTTGAGGGGTCTGACCTGATGAAGTAGAAGCATCTGTCTTGCTTGAAGGGGTTTGGGCAAAATCTGTAGATCTAAAGACTATCTTAGATGGCTCAGGGGGTTCTACCTTGAACATGCCACTCTCAACAACTCTCACAATCTTAGGTGGATGGTTCTTGGAATGCTCTAGGGAATTAAAACTTATGCCACTTTTCTTCGTACTCACCTTAGATTGGTCGAGGATCATGTTGAGGTTCTTCTTCCCACTAGAAAATCTCTCAAGGGTCTTTTTGAGGTAATCATTTTCTTTGGCTAGGTCCTTACAAGTGACACACCTATTTGACTTGATTGTCCTAGCAAACTTTTCTTTAACAAGAGCTACATCAACCCTTAAAGCCTCACAAGATACACAAGAAGCATTCTTAATCCTACTCACTTGCTCTTTGAATTTGACTCTAAACGTCTCTTGTATCTCATCTAAATTTGTCCCAACTTCAGTACAAAAAGCACAAGAAGCAGAATCAACTACTTTCTTGGATGCATTCATGGACATAGATTGTTCAATTTTAGCTTTATCATCTAGAGTCTTGTTTAGATTAGCTTCATTTTTCATTGTGAGTTTAAGCCAATTTTCACATGATGCAGATTTATAATGAAGAACCATTTCAGTCATTTCTTTCATTTTAATCTTATTATCCTCACAATGAGAGCAAGTGTGACTAGCATCAAATTTCAGTAATTCTTTTGTAGCGCTATCCAATTTTAATTCAAGCAAAGCACAATTTGAGCAAGGTAAAGAAATAGCATCTACAGCAGTCACATCTAGAGTAATAGCATTCATGCACACAGGACTAGAGTTGAGAGATTCTAGTTCATTAAGAGCATCTTTAAGTTGATTCACAACAGAGGAATGAGCAGATTTCAGATTGGTCAATTCATTATGCAAGCTAGAGCAAGAATCACAAACATCAACAGGATTAATGGATTTTAGCCTAACAACTTCTAGGTTCAAGTTATCAATCATGCTGTCCTGACTCTTAATCATTTTAGCTTGCTTTTTCAGTTTTTGTTCAGCAACGACCAAAGCACGTTTCATTTCATTGAGTGAGGGACATACCTCATCGGGATCGCTGAAAGGGTTGTCGTCGTTGGAGGAGTCGACGTCGTACATGTCCTTGGACATGAAGCACATACCGGTGAAATCCTGGGTCTTCTTCTTGCCATGAGAATCATCGTCGTCGTCCTCTGTCCCCGAGTCCACATCGCTCATATCAATACTCTCAAGAGCGGCAAGGACCCGGCTAACGAACTTGCGATAGTTGGGCTTCTTGGCTTTTGCATCCTTAACTTGAGGACGCCTCTGGGAGTCCTTCTCCTCCTTGCCCTTCAGCTTGGGGCACCTGGCACGAATATGGTTTGGCTCACCACACTCAAAGCAAGTGACATGACCACCTCTCCTTCTACTCCTTACCTTGTTGTAGACTCTCGAAAATTTTGTGGATAGGAGGGCTAAATCATCCTCAGGTAGCTTCTCTAGCTACTCATCGCTCAAAGAGTGTAAAGCAGACAATGAAAACTCAGATGAGCTAAAATCCAAAGAATCAGAAGAACTACCCTTAGATGGGTCAGTCACTAAAGCCATCGACTCTGTCTTAGGGAGACGCGAGATGAAGTCAATCTCATGTGTCTTCAACATCGAGTAGAGCTTATCCATGGTAAGCTCACTCATGACAGTGTTGTCATTGATGGAAGTGATTTTCATCCCCCAGACTTTCACATCAAGAGCACCCAAGAGCTGACGTGCATTTTTAGATTCAGTGAACACAAGATCCACAACACGTAAGTCATGAAGGATTTTTGAGAATCTTCCCCACAACTCATCCAAAGATTCACCGGGCCTTTGTTCGATCTTTGAGTATTCTTTCTTGAGTTGGTTCTGTCTCACTTTCTTGATCGCAGTAGAGCCCTCGTGGTAATCGCAAAGGGTCTTCCAGATCTCATGAGCAGACCTCAAATAAGCGACACGCTCAAACTCAGATCGACTAAGCCCTTGAATCAAGAAGTTTCGAGCCTTGCTATTTGCCTCCACATCTGGAGTGATCACGTCGTCATTGGCTGGCACAACATAAGGATTTTTGACCTTAAGCCAAATTGCGTGCCCTTGAGCCTCGATGTAGGCATGCATGCGAGCCTTCCAGTAAGCAAAATCGACTTCATCAAACACAGGTGGTTTGGTGGAATACTTGTCAGACGCCATGGCTCCTCAGACCGGTTAAGATCTATGAGAAGAGTTAACCGGGCTCTGATACCACTTGTAGGACCGAAAAGGCGCCTAGAGGGGGGTGAATAGGAGCTCGCCTAATTTTTTACCTTGATTTTGCACCTTGGTCAAATTCAACATCAATATCACTCCAATAGCTACAGAAGCTATGAAGATCAACATTCAAGTACTGCAGAGGACTTGTGTTGAACCCAAATCAAAACCCCCAACGCAAAACACAAAAGACTCAAAGTGATCTGGTGGAGCGGTCAGACCGGCGGCATATGAGTGGTCAGACCGGAGGTCGGTCTGATCGGCGTTATAAAGTCGAACTGATCGGCCCTGACCAGAAACAGTGCGATAGCCTGAAATCCAAAACAAAAATGGTCTAACTTTTGATCTACACGATGAAACTTGACCAAACTTGGGACACACCTTCCTAAGGATATCAGGAACCTATTGCAAACAACGATCGTCCAGATGCAAACCTAGAATGCAGAGCTCTATGGTTACGGCGTGGTTAGCCATTTCACTGGCCATCCTACCTAGAAGCAACTGATTTGGGCCGCGGACATTGCTAGGCTGAAGGGAAAGGTTGGCCGATAGCAGAAACGACGTATCAGGAACGACATGGACGGAGCAGAAGTCGGGCATCGTACGAAGAAGTACTCTATTTGCAGGAAGTCTGGGTATACCTTCAAGAATTGCCCTACGAGAAATTACAAGATGAAAGAGATGTCGGCAGTCCGGACAGCACCACAATAACATCATCCGATCGCTCCACTCAAGACAGGCACCGTGGAGGTCGACATGGCGAACGTTGAGGTCACAGCCACAGAAATGATTTTTCTTGTTGAAATATGATGTGTTGAATGTTTTGTAATATCATTGTAATTTATCGACAAACTATGTGATGACGTATATCCTATTTTGTTGTGTTATCCGATGTACTGATGTGTAACCTATATACTACTACTAATATTGTTTCTTATTACTTTCTGTTTATCTTTCTTATTATGTCATGCATCGAATTATAATGTGTAACTTATGCTTGTTGTTACTCTCAGGTTTTTTCAAAAAAAAAATCTTTTATCCTGTCGCTATTCAAATGGCGACAGAGCCATTAGTCGAGATTAGTCGTCGTTTAGTCGTAAAGTCGGCCGCAGCAGATGACTGGAGTGCTGCGACTCGACTAGATTGCTAGGCGTGCGACTCATCCGACTTGGCAGCGACCAGCATTGATTAGGCGACGACTAGAACGGCTGGGCGTGCGACTAGAAGCTTGTTGGGCCGGGCCCAACATTAAAATTTGGCAAGTTGACCCAAATCAGGTTTTTGGCAGCACTATTAAAGGGGAAGAAGCACTACTACTGGGCGGCAGAAACAAGAGCTGGGCGCGAGAAGCCAATCAGGTGGCGCCAAAACCTCCTCCTCCCTCACCGTGGTTGCTGGGCCAGCGCCGCCGCCGCCGCGGGTCACCGACGCACGAGCCCCTCCTCCCCCTGAGTCCAAACGTGCAGCACGTCCTCCTCCCGTGTCCCGACCCGGAGCATCTCCTCCACTGTGGGCGTTGGGCCAGCACCGCCGCCGGCGATCGCCGACACACGAGCTTCTCCTCCCCTGAGTCCCGACGTGCAAGCACCTCCTCCTCCCTCACCATGGGCGCTGGGCTAGCACCGCTGCCGCCGACGCATGAGCTTCTCCTCCCCCGAGTCCCGACACGTGAGCACCTCCTCCTTTGCCTCCCCCATCCGGTCGCCCATCCCACTCGTCACCAGCCTCTACTCAGGTCAGTATCCATCTAGTTGTTTCTACTCCCAAGGCTTAATCCCTCGTCTCCTTTATCAGTTCCTATTAATCCCCATTAGAGCCATTCTTATAGACTCAAGTGCTCTGGCTTGGTAGTGCTCTGGTACTAGTATTTTGTAGGCTGGTAGCAGTATTAGTGTATTACTAGTACACTAGCACTAGTATGGTAGCATTGGCACTATAACAGTAGCAGTTTAGCATGAAGCATCACTCATTTACTCACTAGTTATTGCTTGCTTTTTATGCTTAATTACTGCCAATCTGCCATACATCAAGATTATTGTTCATATTGAGTAGGAAACGTCACATGTGGTAGTGTGGAACCGTGGAATAACATGCTGCAAGAAAGAATATACAGGTAAATGAATAACTTTTCATTCACTGATACAAGATGTCAAGATTATATCTATTGAATATTGATACAGTGATACTGTTTGCAATTTTACATATATAATTGTACAATACATACACCAACATGTGTTGATACTAGAAGAGCTCTCGCAGCCAGCACTGCATTCTGAAGGCTTTGTTTGAAAAGAATGGAACTAGCTCTTCATTCTTGATGCTTCAAACACAACCAATAAGGTAACAAGCTCTTCCATGTTTAGCATTAGCAGTTGTAGACTTGTACTTGTAGTACACTGGTAGATCTTTCATGAAGGCATATAGCATTAGCTGTAGGCATGCAGCATGCATCAGTATTTTTCCTTGAACCACCAGCTGCAACCTGAGCCATCATTGTCACTAGTCACCGACTAGTCAACCGACTAGACGATTAGTCGGCAAGTCTTCTCCCTTGCGACTCGACTCGACTTGACGACTCAATAACATTGGACAGAGGTTTGTCACCAATTGAACTAACGACTTAGGTATTTGTACATTGTTATAATGACGACATGGATAGGGAATGACGATAGGGATATTTCGCAATTTCAAATGGCAGCAGTAGCCCTTTTTTTAAAAAAAAAATCAACTATTTACTTTTGTAGTTCTTTTTAAAAACAATATTATTTTTAATAAATTCTATAATCTTCGGTGCGGAAGTGGGTTTTTACCTTTTAAAGGGACATATCATATCTCGTGAAAGATTTTAGCCAGAATTGATCACTGTGAAAAAGTGATAAGTGGGACTGTTCCTTCGCGATCAAATTACATTATAGCAGATGATCAGCGGAACTGTTTCCTTCTCCATCAAATTCAAATAAACAAGTTGATACACAAATTGGTGGTTGCTGGTTTATCAGTAGTTGAAGTAACAAGTTTTGTTTCCCCAAAATGGGTGGTGCAGGTGATGTACTTCAATCACGGGAAGGGATGTAGTGAGTTTAGTAATTGGCATATGATTCATAAGAAGCCATGAATTTCTTATTTAGCTCAATTTTGAAACTGCAGCTGGCTGATGCAAAGGATGTCCTCAATGGAATCCAGCAAGTGCCAGATGTGGGGTTTCCAGTGTTAACTCCTAACCTCAGAGAGTAAGTCCTACTTTTTTACAAAGAAAAAAAACCTCTACTGCGCAGTGAAAACAATGCTGTACATATTTGCTACTTAAGGTTCTGATCTGTACTGATGAAGTGGCTGTTTACAGGGATTTGAGGCTGCTGTTGCAGCTGGTCCAAAAGAAGCTGCAGTTTTCGCATCCGCCTCTTCGAGCTTGTTCGGTACTGTGATGTTACTTCTGCTGCCAAGAAACATGGAATACGTATCCGTGGGTAAGTTCCTAAACTTCTTGATCTCACCAGCCCGAAGTAATTGCGAATGAAGAACTGAATTGCTGAAGGTGTTTGGTAGCAATCTGATCCGAAATCTTTCATTATCTGATTGTCATAGGTATGTTCCATGTGTGGTTGCCTGGTTGGTTGCCCTGTCGAAGGCGCAGTGCATCCATCAAAGGTAGAATATGTTGCCAAGGAGCTTTACGACATGGGTTGCTCAAAGATTTCGCTTGGTGACACGATTGCTGTTGGTACGCCTGGTACTGATCGTTCTTGCGTTTCCTTCCAAGGCTTCGTTTGCTGTTTCCAGTACCTTTTTCTGCTACTTGTATGGTAATTGGTCGAAGTAGCAAAGTTCTACATCTCATAATGCCACTCCACAACATATTGGCTTTTGCTAAATCTATCGAATATGAGTTCCATAGTTATGGAACGAAATTCAGACAGCAACCAAATTCGGACAACAAGATGACAAACCTGGGTTAGGGTTCCGGTGACGGCGAGCAACGGCGGTGGCTAGAATTAGGGTTAGAGTTCACCCAATTAGGATGGGGTTCACCAACCCCCCGATCATAAATCCCGGTGGCAGGTAAGACCGGCGGCGGGGGCGGCAGTGGAGGCGCGCGGAGCTCGCCAGAGAGGAAGAAGAAGAGGGGCGGGGGCGGGGGCGGGGGCGGGGGCGCGGGAGATGAGGAGCGGCGGATTGGCTCGGACGGCGGATGGAGGCGGAGAGCAGATCGGCGGCGGCTGAGACCACCCCCAACATATTTTACATTGTCAAACTGTCAATGCAAAAATTTTAAGGCCTTGCATTCCTAAGTCCTAACTTGCTGGCGTAATGCTAACCAAGAACATTAACCAAGAAGGAAAGGAAAGCGTATCACTTGTTAATTATTGGATCGTCATTGTATAATTTCAACTGATTGCATTTCTTTTGTGACGAATTGTTTGCACTTCTCTATACACTAGAGCCCGGTGCGCACCTTGGCACGTGCGAAGGACATGTTTACGGTTGTACTGGATGAAACTATAGGTTTAACACGTCTACGGTTGTACTGAATGGAACTATAGGTTTAAAACTACCTCTACGGTTACACCAAGAAGACTTAATTGTAGTTCCAGGAGTGTCTGTGTAAGAAGTATGTTTATCGTAGAATATATTGGATTTCAAACATGAGGCATACAATGAATCTAGAGAGTAATGTGAACCGCTATTGGGAAGATAACTGCACAGAGAGAGTTTGCATGACGGTGTAGGCATCAAATGATGGCCAAAAATATGGGTTCGATATTAACGACTTTCAGCTTAGTCTATATACAAGAACAAACAAAAGAAAATGTGCACATCTCCAATAAAAATCTTATAGAAGATCAGACAAAAGCAGACCATGTTAAAACTGAGTATAGGTTCTGATCAAGATGAAATCAGAACTGTTTGCATGACACTGTATGTCTAACAAAAGCTATTAGGGTTAGATAAGGTAGATCAGAGTAGTTCAGCTCGACTATACAGACAATTTCTATTTATGCACATACAGTGTCATTTGTAAAGAAAGAGCAAAAGGAAATACGACATAAATATGGACAATTGAGTCAAATTGACGTTTCGAGCAGACGGCATTGTAACGTCCGTTTGGAAGAATACGAATGACATGAGAAATATGACAACGCACATCGTATATATCAGATGAACAGATGTAGAGCGAGGGTAACAAAATGTGCCTTCAATGGGTATCTTCTTCAGCACCAGCCAGGTCATGTGGAGAAGACAGTGTCTGTATTGATGGCTAAATCTGCATCAAGACGCATACTATTGCAAGGACTAAGAACCTTTTTTCTATGCAGACAGCATGGTGCAGCAGTAGTGAACTACTCGAGGTAAATGAGATGGAGCACCACAAAAATGACAAGCTATCGTCATGGATATAATACATGGATACAACATACTACGTACAGGTATCACAAATATTGATCCACCAAAAATATGTAGGAGCAGAACAGATGAGCAAGAATAATCAATACCTAATAAATTGGAAGCAAATCTAATGATATGTACTTTAAAAACAATGGAGAAGCAGGAGTAAGATAATCTATAGATACCTCAGTAAACGAAGAAGTGTGAGGAGGTTTATTAGGGACAGCTCTCTCGGGAGTACTAAGCATATGGCTAGACAGAGCAGTCTCTTGATCAGCAGCTCTGCTAGTTGGCCCTTTGATTTGTCCTGCTAAAGGAAGAAGCTCAGACGAAGACGGCGCAGCGTGATCTGCAGCTAGCGTGGATTCTTGGAATAGTAGTTTATCTCCTAAACATAGTTATAATACGGTTAACTTGATAGGACTTATTAGGACCGTGGAAACTTTTTTCAGTTATACCAACATGCCAACTATACTTCATGCGTACGACTTGAGCAACGTCCAGTGATATTTCATCTCCTCCACGGCTAGATCTAAGGACGACGCCGACTTGTTTACCAACAACTTGCCGTCCAACATCTTCAAATAGGATAAACTCGGCATCGGCTGTTCCATCAGTGCCAATAACACAGCTTGTACCTTTCAAAGAAACAGGGTCGTAGGTTAATTACAGCAGCTAAAATGATATAGGCACGTCAAATGATAACAACAATAGCGTACCTCGGTTTGGCACCTCTACAGGGGCAGGATGAGCATATGTACAGACCGTTATCTTGAACAGACTTTCTATTGCATTTATTGCAAGAGAAAAACCACCATGTTTGGTCATGGCTTAGCTAAGCAATTACCACAGTGCATCTAAGTCCAGTAGGCTACATGTAGATACAAGACAGCTATTTAGCGCGTATTTATAAAGGAGATAATCATAAAAATAAAGAGAAAGAACTAAAGAGCCAAAACTAACCGGGAAATCAAAAGGATTTATGTCAAGTATTTCCTTGAGTGTTTTTCCTTCCATCTAGTTGGAAGGAGTATTGATTCGTGGGATCTGATCACGTAAAATGATACGGGATACAGATCCAAAATGGTATTGCATATTGTGCAGCAGAAGATTTAGTTAGATAGGTGTGTACGAAGAAAACAAATGATACATTAGTAGAAACTATGTTATTTGAGCAACGAAGTGTATAGTCATAAGCTTGTAGTTATAGAGCTATATACCTAGCTGTGAGGGTTGTAGCTTCTGAATATCTGGACATATATATCACTGACATGCTGTGTTTCTAGTAAGTCCTTCTTCCTCTATATATATGGCACAAATGTTGAGACAACGAAGAGGACACATACTATTTGGAGCAAGTAAAAGTCTAGGTAGCAAAAGCGAGCGAACCGAACCGAACCACATGGATAGCTATAGCGATATTGTCTAAACAAGAAGAATGGTGAAGAAAACCTAGAATCTATGCACAAGACAGCAGCGCTACTACATATCTAGGAAAATAGTTGCTTGTTGTGTCAGCACATATACAACACGTCAGTACACAGAGCTCATGTAAATGCACTAAGGCAAAAACTCTCCTAGAAGGAAGCATATGATGAACAAAACCTGATCTTCAAAATCTAGACACCTAAATAGGGAAAATTCCAGGAAAAACTTTCGTAGAAGGAAGCATATAGACAACAACACCGGATCTATTATTTTGGATCTAATCGCATGAGGAAGTATATTGGCAATAACACTAACATTGAAATAGAGATTGTTCCAGAAGGTACCAGGATATACAAGCCAAACTGCACAAAATATAGACATCTATCTAAAACGTAAAGATACATATCATACTATATAATACCTATAGAGGCTCAACGTTGAACGAAACAACACCAGTACTATAAGTGGATGGCGCCATATGCATCTAGGTTTGTAAGGCAAGCGCATATAGGTCAACATGCAGTCAGTTGAAGCAGGGGAAAAGGAGTTGTCTATTATGGTTACGTAAAAAAGCATACTAACCAGAACAACAACAGTTAAGTGACTGAGTGGTATTGTGGAAGGTAGCGCAATGTCTAAAACTAGTATAGCAATATGTTGGTAAAACCTCTGTAGAATAGCTCTAAGGGTTTAATGCTAAACGTAACTCAAAAATCGCTATGAGAAAATTCGCAGCATGTATATCTAAATTTGTAAGGCGAGTGCATGGAAATGCAAAAAGCGAAAGGGCAGAGAACTTTCGTCCATATCGTTTCATAAGAACATCGACAAAAAGAGATGAGGTAGGGCGTGTTTGACCAGCCTCGTAAACATGATCGTCATCAAATTCAGTGGCTTGCTAGCCCCAGAGCGTAAGTTTCACTTCACAGTTGCTGCATATAATATAACCGGGTGGATAAGGGAAAAAGAAAAGCTATATAATATACATAGCATAGCAAAAACGAAATATAGAGTTGTAGTTTACATAGAGACGCAGCATCCCTCAATATAATAATTCTCTTTATTGCGGGGGAAATTTTGGCTTGCAGTCTGAACAGTTGCAGCATTAGAGACGCTCATGATAACACCAAGAACATCTGCGACACAAACGTATCATTAGGCTGATGTAAAAGATAGTAAGCTGGATAAAATTGGTGAAACCACACAACAGCAAAAGAAGAAAAGAACATCATAATGTGTCAACGTACCAAGGAAAGACCTTGTCTCGCCCACATAGTTATGCAGATCAGCAAACGCCACAAGACTGTACATGTATGTGGGGAAGCTATCCGGTAAATTAAGCAGTCACTACTACAAAAATGCTAATACTGGACGTCTGATCACAGACGGTTCATCGAAACCGTCTGCATTAAACACAATCTCAGACGATTTTTGTTTAGCGACCGTCTGTGTTATTTTCCACGCTAAAAACCGTCTGTGAAGAGGTCATATCGCATACGGTTAATGTTTAAAACCGTCTGTGAAGTATCACAGACGGTTCTGACAAAAAACCGTCTGTGATACTTCACAGACGGTTTTCAACAAAAACCGTCTGTGATATTACTGCATATCACAGACGGTTTTTATTAAAAACCGTCCGTGATAATTAACTCATCACAGACGGTGTAGTATATATAGGTCCCCAACAGAGTCTTCTTGATCTCCATCTCTAGCGCTACGGTAACCGCGGGAGATCTCCAAGCCCGGTGAGTCCATCGCCACTCCGTGCCCGGTTTGAGTATCGCTCACCTCACTGAGCCCGCTCGTGTGGTCCATTTCAACTATTGTCGCCGAGGAGCTTGCCGTCGTCGCCTCTATTCACCGATCGACGACCAGCCGCCTTGGACCTTCCCCGACTTCATTGACACCTTCCTCGTGATCGAGTTGAGCTACTAGAGCATAAGCATCCTTTAATTTGAGTAGTTTCAGGCGTTTACGCCTGAATCTCTAGTGAAGCCCATGGCACCGCCACGGGACATCACCGTCGGTTCGCCTCAGGCGACTTTAGGGCCCCGAGCCACGACTATTAGCAATGCGATGTCACCTTAAGCCTAATTTGAGCTTCAAATCCTACTATTTTTAATCATTTAGTTAATAAACTAACGAGTCTATGACATGTGGGACCGTCATAGATTTTATAAATAAAATCATGAAATAAAAAAATGAGTCACTGACAAGTAGGGCCCACATGTAAGTTAATAAAATCCGGAAAAATGAAAAAAACCACCTTTAGTTCAGAGAAAAATATGCTTTTTCTGTTGGAAAGCGTAATTAAGCCTCAGAAAATACGCTTTCGAAGTCACCCTTTTATTTATTTCCAGGGTTTTCAATACGAACCGTGTGATGGGCCGAAGCTGGATGTACGCTGAGAACCGTGTGAGTGAATAGTACATTAATGACGTGTGTGCTTTTACAAGAGCTGCCAAGGAGGATATGTTGAATAAGGGGGCGGAATATATGTACTGACCATGCATTGACTGTGAGAATCTGAAGATGTTTAAGAACCGAGCGCAGATCGAAGCACACTTGATTCGAAGGGGTTTCAAAAAGGGTTATACACATTGGACCCGTCACGGTGAAGAGCACATTATACAGGAAGTCAACGATATGCCGCCGGATGATGTCGATTGTGGTTCCGATTCGGATAGGCTGCACGATGACAATTTAGATCAGATGTTTCGCAATGCAGAAGGGAACTGTGATGAGAGGGAGTACGTTCAATTCCGGGGCTTGATGGAGGACTCGGAGAAACCTTTGTTCCCAGGCTACAAGCCGGAATACACAAGGTTGTCATCTATGCTTGAACTGCTGAAATTGAAGGCAAGCAACGGTTGGTCCGACAAGAGTTTCATGGGGCTATTAGGTCTCTTAGCGGACATGCTTCCGGAGGGAAACGAGTTGCCCAAAACCACCTACAAAGCCAAGAAGGTTCTTTGTCCATTGGGAATGGAAGTAGAAAGAATACATGCATGTCCGAATGACTGTATCCTCTACCGTAATGAGTATACAAACATATATGTATGTCCGGTGTGCAACGCATCCCGATACAAGCGTAAGAATCAATCAGATGACGACGAGAGAATCGAGGTGAAGAAAGGACCTCCTGCTAAGGTGGCGTGTTATCTTCCTGTAATTCCCCGTTTGAAGCGGTTTTTTGCGAACCCAAAAAATGCAAAATTGATGCATTGGCACTCAAAGGAGCATAAGAATGACGGAAAGCTAAGACACCCTGCTGATTCCGCCCAGTGGAGAAACATCGATAGGAGGTTTGCAGACTTCGGTGTGGAACCGAGGAATATAAGGTTTGGATTGAGTACAGATGGAATGAATCCTTTCGGTAACATGAGCAGCCGACATAGCACTTGGCCCGTGGTGCTCTGTATCTACAACCTTTCTCCTTGGTTGTGTATGAAGCGGAAGTATATTTTGATGTCGATACTTATCGAAGGGCCGAAGCAACCTGAGAATGATACTGATGTGTACCTAGCACCATTGATGGAAGATCTAAAAATACTATGGATTGAAGGGGTACAGGTATGGGATGCGTACAAACGAGAGAACTTCACTTTACGTTCCTTGTTATTCTGCACCATAAATGATTATCCTGCCCTTACTAATCTGTTGGGCCAGAGTACAAAAGGGGGCCAAAGCCTGTACTCACTGCTTAGATGATACCGAGAGTGTGTGGCTAAATCACTCGCGCAAAACAGTGTACATGCGTCATCGTATGTTCCTTCGGAGGGCTCACCCATACCGCAGGATAAAGAAACAATTCGACGGAGAGAAGGAGGATAGTTCAGCTCCAAGGCATTTAAGCGGAAAAGAGGTCTATGATATGGTTAAGGATTTAGATGTTGTGCTCGGAAAGGGACGTAAATCGAGGACCCATAAGAAGAACATGTGGAAGAAGATATCAATATTTTGGGACTTACCTTATTGGGAGCACCTAGAAGTTCGCCACTGCATCGACGTCATACACGTAGAGAAGAATGTATGTGACAGCTTGATTGGTCTCTTATTGAACATTCGTGACAAAACAAAGGATGGTGTCAACGCACGGCTTGACTTGGTTGAAATGGACATCAGACCTGAGTTAGCACCAACAAAGACCGATAAAGGATGAACGTACCTTCCCCCTGCTTGTTACACTCTGTCCAAGGCCAAAAGAACTGAACTGTGCTGGTGCTTGCATGGTGTGAAAGTTCCGTCCGATTACTCCGCCAACATGAAGAAACTTGTTTCGATGGAAGATTTGAAGTTAATTGGCATGAAATCTCATGATTGTCATGTGCTAATGACACAAATGCTCCCTGTTGCAATTAGAAATATTTTGCCGATCAAGGTCCGAGAGACAATCATGCGGCTGTGTTATTTATTTAACACAATTGCTCAGAAGGTCACCGATCCCAAAAGACTAGATGCTCTGCAGGACGAGGTGGTGACGACTCTATGTGATCTTGAGATGTATTTCCCTCCATCGTTTTTCGATATCATGGTCCATCTCATTGTTCACATTGTAAGGGATATAAAGATGTGCGGGCCCATGTTCCTACGTAGCATGCACCCGTTCGAGAGGTTCATGGGAATTTTCAAGTCCTATGTACGGAATTGTGGATATCATGGGGATATGCCTGAGATCTTAGGATGATGTTACAATTGGCAATGTCGTTGACGGTTTGTCGAATCACGTTTTTCGGAAAAGTTCCAAGTCTGTCAGGCCTTTGGCGGTCTGACCGGCCATTTTGGTGGTCAGACCGGCCATACCTGTTTGGTTTTCTGAAATGGTCACTGGCGGTCTGACCGGCCAGGCTGGCGGTCAGACCGGCCATTGCAATGTTTCTTGGATTTTGGAGCTGGGCCAAAAATAGAAGGTGTAGGCAAGTGAGAGGGTTCTTCTGCACTTGGTCCCATAATTTTGGAGCCTCGAGCAAAAGTTCTATTGGTTTGAAATTTCGAGAGAAGGTTCGGGTTTCGGGTTGGATTTTTGGCTAAGTCATGGATGGCGGTCGAGGCCGCCTTTGGCTAGTGGTCCGGCCGTGAGGAGAGGTCGAGCAAGCCAAGGTAGCGGTCGACCGGTTTTGATGTGTTTAAATCGTCGCCGTGGCGGCGATGGTTGCTGTTAGGTCAAGTTCATGGGTTTCATGGCATATGTGTTGCATGATGCATGTTTTGACTAACGTGGGTTAAGTTGTGAAGAACTTGTTCCGGATTCGCTTGCTTGTCTATTCTTTGCGCGAGTTGCTTGGTGGTCAACGACGGTCAGCGGCGAGATGATCGGGACTAGGCTTGGAGAGCGAGGTCGAGCGATCGGCGATCTTTGGTGAGGTCAATGAACTCAAGTGTGGTGCGAGAATGGACAAGGGTAACCGAACAGGCGATTGATCTTGTTGGTTTGATCAAGCGGCGAAGGTCGGTGCAAGTGCCATGGTGGTTTCGGTGGGAGCCGGATGGGAGAGACTTGCCGCATGAAGAGAGCCACCGATCAACCTACACGTGGCGAAGCATGGAGGTGCTTCACGAAGGTGGGACTCGGTCTTTGCAAAAAGATCGAGAAGGGGTATTTTGGTAATTTTACCAAATACTGCCTTGGTGACCTAATGCCAACCCGCGGCGCAAGACGGTGCGTCAAGAAGTGGATTAGGTCAAGAGATGAAGACAGCGCTTTAAAACGTGTGCGTATGTGTCCCGTTTGTTTTGGGCCTTAACGGGAGTCCATTAGGGTTACTCTTCTAGAAGGTCTAAGTCTCCACTATAAATAGAGGAGGGAGGTGGCTGCACCCCCTCAACCCTTTCATTGTATTGTAAACCCTAGTTTTGCTTTTGTGCTTAGGGAGAGGATTAGTGGAGGTTAGGGTTCTAGAGAGTTGGATTTGATTTCGTGCTCATGTATTGAGTCTTTGTCCTCCATTGATGGAGTGGCTGTAAACCAATACCATATCAAATCAATCCAAAGAAAGTTCTCTCAAAGATGAGTTCGTTTGCTTTCTTTCTCTCTGTTTGATGATTTTGAGTCTTTCTTTGATCCGCAAGTTTTTGGTTGGTTTCTTGCCGTGATCTAACTTGCTGCGACATGTGGGAACCCATCTAGGATCATCTTGATCATCAATCACCCACGAGCAAGTCTCTAGATCATATTTTGCATTTGGCTCGGTTTTTGAACCTCCTTCGCTCAAACTGAAAAAGATAGGAACTTTGGCATGGATCTCTAAAATCTTTGATTGGAATAGGTTCCTAATATCTTTAGGAAGGTGTGGTTCAAATTTCGTGAAGTTTGGCCTTACGGATCAAAAGTTAGTTCGTTTTTCGTTTCGGATTGTCGGGCTGATTTTGCTGATTTTCTGTTCCTTTGTCGAGGCGGTCGGACCGCCCATTCGAGTCGATCCGCTAGGCAAACCGGTCGAGACCGCCTGTGAGAGGTCAGACCGCCCAACACTTTGAGATTTGAGTTTTGGTTATTTTTGGGTGTTTTGCTTTGGGGTTTGGATTAGATTCAATACTAGTCTTCATTTGTCTTGGTATATTGATCTTCATAGCTTCCATAGCTATTGGAGTGAAATTTGTGTTAAATCCATCTTTTGTGAAAAAGTGAGCGTGCTCCTATTCAACCCCCCCTCTAGTCGTCTTTTAGGTCCAACAGAATCGATCTCGTGGGAGGCGGCATCGTCGAAGGTTATTCAACCGAAGAGATCATTGAGTTCTGCATCGATTACATGGCTCAGGTCGAACCAATAGGTGTGCCTCGATCTCACCATGAGGGGAGGCTCAAGGGTATCGGGACCATCGGAAGGAAAGCAATCCTCGGATATGGATCGTATGCTCAAGCCCATTTCACGGTCTTGCAACACATGGTGAAGTGTCCTTGTATATCGACGGCACAAGGACATGCTTGACAATGTAATCGGAGCTACTGGATGTTTGGATCACGAGACAACACAACAAGCGGTTCAACCAATGGTTAAAGGCGACTAGCTAGGAGCTCGTCAAGTGATATGCTAACATGGTTGGCAAAAGGGCCAACATTCTGAGCCAGACATGGCGAGGATCGACATAAATGGGTACACATTCTATACACATGCTCGGGATATAAAGAGCACTAACGAGCAATGGTGTCCGTGATAGATGCATTCAAGATCCGATGGGCTAAGGAGCTCATACTATGGGCAAATAGAGGAGATATGGGAGCTCGACTCGTGCTTTTCAAGATCCCCTATTTATTTGCCGTTGGGTCCATCTCCCACAGTGAAGGTCGATAAATCTGGCGTCACTACCGTGGATCTCGAGCGTGTCGGATACAAAGACGAACCATTAAATGCAGGCTAACCAACTTGTTCAAGTCTTCTATGTAACCGACCGACAAATAAGAAGCACCACGTAGTTCTTCATGGAAAAAAAGAGGATTGTCGGAGTTGAGAATGTAGTAGGCGAGGAAGAATACAATCAATTTGACGAGTTGCCTCCTTTCGGAAGCGGCATAAGGGTCGAGGAAGAAGAACGTGATTTAAACTAGTTACATACGCTGCGTCGATCATCATGAATGGCTAATTTTAAAGATTAATTGAACAATGTGTGTATATATGCGTTACGATGAATGGTTAATTTTAGTTCATTTGAGATAATTGATTTGTCTTGTGAAATGGATGTGATTGTTTACGAAATGAATGTGAATTGGATGTATATACATGTACTTGTTGTGTTTTCTGCTTGTTTCAGAGGGCATGACTAGCATTTCCTGAGGCTAGCCAATAAACAGAACTAGATTACCAATACAAAATAATATCATAGATAGTTTGTAGATCAAACCGTCTGTGATTATATATCATAGACGGTTCCTTGGTAAAACCCGTCTGTGATACAATATATCACAGACGGTTGTTGATTGGAGCCGTCTATGATACATCACATATCACAGACGGTTGTTGATTGGAACCGTCTGTGATATATCACATATCATAGACGATTCTACTTTAGAACCGTCTGTGATATTATGTATCACAGACGGTTCTACTTTAGAACCGTCTGTGATGTCCATCCCTATTTATATTCGGACTCTAGGGTTTGCCCGCGCCCCCCACTTCCAACGATTAAGTTTCTCAACTCCTCGATCCCTCCTCCCCGAGCCATCGCGCCGTCCTCGACGCCCTCCTTCTCGAGCCCGTGCGACTCCTCCCAGAGCCTGTCGGCGTCGTCCTCGACGCCGCCTCCTCCTCGAGCTGGCGCGACTCCTCCCCGAGCCTGCGGCCGCCGTCCTCGACGCCACCTCCTCCTCGAGCTGGCGCGCCTCCTCCCCGAGCCCGCAAGGCCTCCTCCCTCCCAGCCCAGTCGCCTCCGCTTGACGCCGCCTCTTTGCTCGATCTTGCTCCCCTACTCGTCCTTCTCCTCGGCGCCCAAAGGTAACCAATGCCGAGTTGTCAATTCCGCCCTTTCCTCACTCTTTCTATCATAATCATCATCTTGTCATGATCCTCATTAACTCATGGTAATTGCACTTGTTTTAGGAATTTGTATTTGTTCAAGTCAGTTATTCATATGATATTTGTTTTGATACTGCTACTGGAATATATTGCAATGTGGTGTGGTGGGCTTGAGATGAATGCTCTGTGATGATAATAGTCTTGTACTAAAATTGTTTTGATAATCGGGTTTGAACTTGAGCTCTAATTGGAATGCTTACTCTATATCTGATAGCAATAGCAAAATGTTAAATCTTAGCTTTATGTTGATTTCATTTGTTCACATGATGTTTGTGTTGAGCATATTATTCCTTTTAAATGACTTGGAGGATTTACATGTTTATATCAATTATTATTAATTGGTGTGTACACCCATACACATAGAGATCGAATCTTATGATAATATGTTCATGCATGTCAAAACTTCTATTTCTTGTGAAGATGTCTTCCGCTCATTCTTCGTCATCGCCACCTCATGTATCTGATGATGCACCATCCTCTGGAATATCCAACCGTGCTAGAAGAAGAGAAATATCGAAAAGGCCCACGGGCCGATTTACCATCACGGAGGTCGTCGATGCAGGACCCTATCAATCCTCGCCGAAAGCGAAGTCGCATTCCGGAGAACGGTCGGAATAGTTGCACATGAACGGGTCAACGTCACCTACGATTCGTGGAAGGAGTTGACCAAAACTCAGAAAGATGAGCTGCTGACGGATATTCTCAAATCGTTCGAGATCCTGGAGCAACACAGGGACTCCGTGCGACAACACACGTTGCTACAGGCGTGCAAAGCGTGGAAGAACTTCAAGAGCACGCTTGTCAAGAACTACGTGGAGAAGGATATGAGGCCCTTCCACAAGTATCCGTTCTTAGAAGAGTCCTGGGCCAAGTTTGTGGCGAAGAAGATGACAGATGAATTTAGGAGTGAAAGTGCGATGCACACGGCCCTCCAGACAAAAAACAAGCACCCCACGACTACTCGCACGGCGGGAATGCGGGTAAAATCGATATGGAGGATCGGGACCAACGAGCAAGCCGTTCAATGTCTCCCGCCATTTCACGAGATCAGCGATGTGCGCTTGCGGCCGATTATTTGGGAGGTTCGTACCACATCTCTGAAGTCTCCTTTCAAACCCATGCAACCGTGAAGTATCCCAAATATTGTTAAAATATCGAACTACCTAGTTTGTAATTACTCCATAACTTCATAAGAAGTGAAATGACATGTCGGGCTATTGCAGGTAACGCTGAGTGCATAATCTTTCCAAGGCTCATTCCAGGCAGATAGGAAGAAAAATATACTCTCCACGGCCCTAGGAAACAATGAGCATCCGGGTCACACGAGAGGCGCTGGTGTTTATGTTACATGGGTAGATTGGTTCCAAGCGGACTCCGGATCGTACCGGAATAGGAAGAGAGCCAAAGCCGAGCGCGATGCAAAGCTACGAGAGGAGATTCGTGAATCCCTCAGAGATGAGATTCGTGAATCCCTCAGAGATGATATCGATGATCGCGTCAGAGCTGCGACACAACGGCAGCTGGAGAGCTTTGAGGAAAGGCTTAGGGAATTGCAAATCCCAAATCAGTTGCAAGCCCCTGCCCCTACTGTGCTAGGCAGCCCCCCAAACTTTCGAGTACTACGCGTCCAACCCTACCCCAATAGGCGACGGCAGATTTCCTGTCGATGACATCCAGGTAATAATTAATATCTCTGGAATGCTCGGTCCATTATAGACCCGCTGGAGTAGCTAATTTTGTATCGTTATGTAGATGGATTTGAAGTGCAAGCTCCAAGTGAGATATGCCTCTGTTGCCCTAGATGCTGCTTGGGGCCAGGTGTATCCATCCGATGTAGGGCTTTAGTGCACGGTGTAAATCTAACGTCGAGTTTCGCAAAAGTGAATGTGGACGGTGTTTGTGCCAATTTCGAGGTCGTCCCGCTGCATATTCCCCCAAACGACGAGGTCATGACTCTAGAGCAAGCCGTTGGAACATTCATCCAGTGGCCCAAGGGGGACATCTGCCTGGAGCTACCTACTCCGGTGTCAACTTCATGGGAATGTCCTACAAAGGTATCAAGTCCACAGGAGCTGACTGCACCGAAGCTACCTGCACCGACGCGGCAAGGGCTTGGTGCATTAGATGCATCTACACCTCATGCTCAGTCGACTCTTGTGAAGTCAACCTCTACAAAGCGAGGCAAAGAAAACCAAATCGAAGACTACCGACTCTATTCGATATCCCTTCTTGCCGTTGGCCCAGAAATTCGTGCTAGGCGAGCCGTTGGTCGAGAGGTTAGACAGCCCTACCTTAGGATCGGCTTGCACAACATTGCATACATGGTACATGGAACAGGCCAACAAGACGGATGAACAACGACGCTCGGGTGTCACCGTCAAGTTCAAGAAGGTTCATTTTAACCACGAGCTTCAAGACTGTGTCTTCACGGTGACCTTCGAGGACTTGTTCTGTCTCTTCAACCTCGACCAGCTCGACGTCTCACTCATGCAATGCTGGACAATGTAAGTGTGTATAATCACGGTCAATGTTCGTGTAATACTGATAAATGTTATATATAACTCCTTGCTTTTGTATATAGATACATGATGTTTGTAGCCAAAAGAAGGAATTCACCGGTAGGTTTCCTTGACCCACACGTGGTCTCCGAGCAAACCATCAGGGCGAATGCAACATTCGTCGAGCATTACGTTATAGTGTTTTTGCTGGCTCGCCGCAACAAGAAATACATACTTTTGCCCTACAACCAGGAGTAAGTGTTGCACTACTGGCTATACTTGTTGATTTGTACTTTATAAGCAACACGAACTTAGGTTTAATGACCATGGTGACATACCTGTGTAGGTTCCACTGGATTCTAATTGTAATTATACCAAAATGGAAATGGGTAATATACCTAGATTCCCTAAAGAGGACCACTCACAAATTCACAGTTATCCGGAATTTAATCAACAGGTAAACACATTTCCTCTGTGGAAACTCTATTGTAGTCTTTCCTTCCTTTGCAATGGCTAAGGCTAACTTCTTGGAGTCACGTAGGGAGTTCGACATGCTATATGCTAGAGGAGGGAAATGCAGGGGAAGGTCGCTGCAACACGATCTAATTTCCCGGTACTCGCTAGCTAGTACACATTAATCATATATAACACTCGCAGTAATGCCTCTCGAACTAACCAATTCTATTTTTGCAGTACCACCAGTAGCCGTCGGGCCGCAACATCTGTGGATACTATGTTTGCCACAACATGGAACTACTCATCGGTTCCGCGATCACCAATGATCCTTAGGTTTGTCAATCTTGCAACAATTATTTCATATATACTTATCAATTTATATAAGCACGAATTTAATCTTTCTAGCGACAGGTTGCAACCATCGCCGAAACTGCGTTGGAACAGAGCGAGCTCATAAAAGTTCGATCACACCTTGCGTCATTCCTAAACAGTCAGGTCATAAATCCAGATGGGAGTTTCCACATTGTAAATTGAACTTGCTTGGGATAAGATTGAATCTAATGGTACATGTGTGTAAATGTACATTAATGATTAATTTTAGTTAATTGATTTGTGAATTGGATGTACTTGTTTCTAAAATGAATGCGAATTTGATGTGCTTGCTTCTGAAATGAATGCGAATTTGATGTGCTTGCTTCTGAAATGAATGCGAATTGGATGTGCTTGTTTCAGAGGACATGGCTAGCATTTCCTGAGGCTAGACAATAAACAGAATTAGAATATCACAGACGGTTTTCAGTTAATAACCGTCTGTGATATTATGTCATTACTGACCCATAAACTCAGACGGCTCACGAAACCGTCTGTGATGATATTTTTGAACCGTCTGTGAATATCTTTTCTGTAGTAGTGTTCCTTTATCTAAGTGTACTAAGTAATACCAACCATATAGGCACTATCTACGGATCTGTATCTCTTTGTTAGCGCACACGAGAAACCAGCTAAGAGCATATATATGACCTTCTTGTAGCTGCACTCTCTTTGACTCAACCTGCTCGCCAGGTATCTCAGCATACATAGGAACACCCTGGAACACACAGACAATAGATCATATATACAGAAACTACAGCATAGGAAAAAAGAGTATCGCCAATACACCGAGGCAAAAGAAGGACCGAGTACCTCCTCATCAATTAGGACAAGATCTTGGTGCTGGATACTGCCGCTATCCACACCACCACGATATTCCCATAACCGAGATACTCTAACATAGATACTCCATTGCTTGCTTGTCGGATTTATTTTGGACAAAAGATTGTACGTCATCTACACATCGAAAAAGAGAGGTTAAGGGCATTAATATATAAGACATGTGTAGAACCAGCAGAAAAGATAGTACCGATCTGCGAGTAAAACCGAAAAATGGAAATGAAAGATTGTAGCATCTTTCCCTTCCTAATGACCCAACATATAGCGCCAAACTTTGGTATAACAAATCGGTAAGATCTAGTGTCCATAACATCGTTGCTACAAATTAGTAAGCACACCTTCATCAGTAGGATAATTGTTTTTTAGGCGTACAGAATAGAAGTCACAATGTTAGTTTCAACCATACTATACACCACACATAGGCTCAAAGAATAATATTTGTGCTAAGCCGATTGTAAAAAATCATGATAAACAACGTTCTTAGTCTGAGACCCACATGTTCCGTCCTCATTTTCGATAAGAATTTTTATCCCCTTGCGGGATGTAACATGTGAAACTGCAACGTAAAGCTGGCCACGCATAAAAATTGTTTTTTTAAATACACACCAACACTCTGGAGAGTTTGGCCTTGACTCTTATTAATAGTCACAGCATACGAAAGCTTAATTGGAAATTGGCAACGTTGTAGCTTAAAAGGTCATTTTGCATTTCCAGTTGTTAGAGTAATGCGGGGAAGGTATATATACAACCTGACCAACACCGGAACCAGTCATAATAGCAGCTTCAACCATAACACAACCAAGTCTCGTAACTATAAGGTGTGTTCCATTACACAAACCAGCAATGGTTCAAGTTTCTAAGAAGCATGATTGGTGTAACATCCCAAAATTTGGCTTTCCAAAAAACTTTTGAGTAGTTTAGGTCCTTGGAAAATTTACCCAAGTTTTATTTGAATTTTAATTAAGCTTAATATGGACTTTCAATAGCAAAACAATTTAATGTGATTAATCTAAACATCAATTATTTTTAAAAAAAACTATTTTATTTGGCTTCTCTGTACTTGGAAATATTTTCCATATTTTTCTGGAAATTTTTTGAGTTCATTTGCTATTTTCCAATTGTTATTTGGATTTTCGGTAATTTCTAAAATGAGAAAACTATTTAAAAATCTCATAAAAACCTTCGGGCCGAATCTTCCTTGACCCAGCCCAATCCTGTTCATTTTCGGCCCATTCCCACATGCCCATCTCTCTCTCTCTCTCTCCTGCGTCATTGGGCCCTTTGTCGTACCACGCTTGTCTTGGTTTACTCAGACTCTTGAAGCTTTGTGTCATTGACGTATAGGCCCCTACCAAAAACACCGTTCTTCGTCTCCAAGTCAGTTGTGATTTGAACTGCTCCGCCGCGTGGCCATTTTTGACATTCGTGCTCTGGACTCCCTCGGCCGCTAGCATATAAAGGGAGAGGTAGCCCCTGTTCCCCGTATCCCAACCCTAGTCGCCCTAGCCTCAGAGTGAAACCCTAGACGCCGGAAATCGTCGAGGAAGCAGTGCGCCGCCAACATCTCCGTCACCTTAGAAGCACCTCGAGCCTAGCCTCTGCGTCCGTTGAGTTCGCAAGGGAGAGATCTACACCCTTGTCACCTTGGTTCCGCTGGAGCATCACAAGAACTCCAATCCCGCCAAGCCCGAACCTTCGTCGCTGCTTCAACCTCACCGCCAGCCAGTTTATTGTTCCCTTTGCACCAATGAGCACACCATCGTGATCCCCATAGCATCATCTACCTATTGCGCTACCTCACCGTCGCTGAAGCGCCGCCATTCGCCGATGACCATCGGGTCCAGAACCTCTTCACCGTCGAGATGATGTGGCTGTCCACATTAGCACTTGCGCCCCGTGTCGCCCGCGTGTCGTCCCGTTAGTGCCAGCGTGTCCCCTCAAACTCTAAACTAGATCCAAATCCCACGTGGGCTTAGTCCATGTAGGACCGGAAAGGCGCCTAGAGGGGGGGTGAATAGGAACACACCTAATTTTTCACCTTAATTAGATTCAACACGATTTTCACTCCAATAGCTATTAAAGCTATGAAGATCAATGTGCAAGCTCAGCGAAAGACTTGTATTGAATCCGATCAACACCCCAAAGCAAAACAATCAAAAACTCAACACACAAATAGCCGAGCGGTCTAACCGAAAACACAAGGGCGGTCTGACCGGAGGGCAGAGCGGTCCAACCGCTACCTTGGGAGGTCTACCGGCTGGAGTCCAGAACAGTGAAAACAGCCCGACGCTCAAAACACAATTTGGTCTAACTTTTGATCTACGATTCCAAACTTGACCAAACTTGAGACACACCTTCCTAAGGATATCAGGAACCTATTCTAAGCAACGATCGTCAAGATCTTTGCCAAAGTTCTGACCTTTTTCCAATTGAGTGGAGGTGTCTCCAAAACTGGGCAAAAACGAAAACTTGATCCAAACTCTTTCTCGTGGGTGATTGATGATCAAGATGGTCCTAGATGTATTCCCATATGTCACAGCAAGGTAGATGGGGGCAAGAAACCAACAGAAAATCAAAGGATCAAAGAAAGCCTCAAAATCACAAAAGAGATAACAAGAACACAAGGAGACTCATCTTTGTGAAATCTTGCATAGATTGATATGAGATTGTTGAGGGTTTATAGCCACTCCATCCAGGAGGACAAGAGCTCAATCCATGAGCACACAATCAATCCAAAACACTCTAGAACCCTAAACCTCAACTTTCCTCTCTAAGCCCCTAAAACCAAAACTAGGGTTTAGAATGACCAAAGGGTTAAGGAGGTGCAGCCACCTCCCTTCTCTATTTATAGTGGAGGCTATCCTTCTAGAAGAGTTTCTCTCTTGGGCACCCGTTAAGCCCACACACAAACGGGTTTAACTCACGCACGTATTTTAAAGCGCCATCTTCATCTCCACTTGACCTAAACCGCTTCTCCTTGCGTCGTCTTGCGCCGCGGTTTAGCCCAAGGTCACCAAGGCGGTATTTGGTGAAATTACCAAAATACCCCTTCTTGATCTTTCTCCGAAGACCAAGTCCAATCTTAGTGAAGTAATCAACTACTTCGTCACGTGCAGGTTGATCAACGGCTCTCATCATGTCGGCAAGTCTCTCCCATCCGACTCCCACCGAAACCACCACGGCACTTGCACCGACCCCCGCGCCGCTTGATCCAACCTGTCGCACCGAACTGCCCGTTCGATCATCCTTGTTCAATCTGTGCCATGCTTGAGTCCATTGACCTCACCCAGCATCCTCGATCATTCTGAACTTCAGCTCTCCAAGCTTAGTCCCGATCATCCTCGCCATTGACCGTCGTTGACCTCCAAGAAATCTGCACAGCAATAGACTAAGAAATCGTTTTCGAGAACAAGTTCTTCACAACTTGACCTACGTCAGTCAAAACATGCATTATGCAACACATATGCAGTGAACACCAAGAACTTGGCCTAACAAGCAAACATCGCCGCCACGAAGGACGACGAACCAGAACACAACCGATCAGACCGCCATTCCAAAATCGGGTCGGCCGATCATCCATGGCTTGGCCTCGTGCCACTGAGACCTGGTCGACCGCCACTTTGGGACTTAGCCAAAATTCCACCCCGAAATCCGAACCTTCGAATTTTCAATCGAATAGAACTTTTGCCTGGAGGCTCCAAAAATTATAGGACCAAGTGCAGTAGAACCTCCTCTCTTGCCTACACCCTCTATTTTTGGCCCAGCTCAAAAATCCAAAAACTTTTATGGCCGGTCTGACCGATTTCACAATGCCAGTCTAACCGCCACTTAAAGACCGGTCGGACCGCCGATTTGGCCGGTTGGACCGCCAACACTTTCTCAGCAAAACCAATTTAAGCATGGCCGGTCTGACCACCAAAATGGCCGGTTAGACCGCCAGAGACCTGACAGTCTGAACTTTCTCCGAAAACGCATGAATCGACAAACCTTCAACGCCATTGCCAGTTGTATCATCATCCTAAGATCGTGAGCATATCCCCATGATATCCACAGTCCACAGTGAACCTAGTCTCTGCCATGTAGGGTCCACTTGTCAACTTTATTGTGTTGTAGACCCGTGAGTCGTAGACCATAGACCAGATCCATGGACTTGGTCCATAGACCCAGGGCCCCACATGTCAACCTCAGTTATGATTTTCCAATTTTTTTAATTCCAAAATTAATCGCTGACGTCATGCTAACACAATTAATTAGAATTTCCAGTAGAGAATTAATTCGGGAAATTAGAAACACTAACCCTTTTTGTTTTTTCTTAGGGTTAGATCTTCCAAAAGCCTGTTCTTCCTCGTACGTACTCCGATTGAGCCCATTCAAATTTCTAAATTCATATAAATTCAAGCTCTACATTCTTGATATTTTTATTTAATTTTTGGTGTTTGTTATCTCTCTATTTTGTATTTATTTTGTTTATTCACTTTTATTTGCGAGTAGACGTTGATACTTCGGGAGCTTTTGAAGGAGAAAGAGTTGATCAAGCCTAAGACCAGTACCAAGACTTGTTCCAAGGTAAGTTGTACCTTTGACCATGTTGAACCCAGTGCATTTTACTTTAAGTAATTATTTAAATGCTTTGGGATTAGTTATATACCAATTTATTTACATTGACTTTGTCTATTGTATTATCATGATCTTTTGTTACCCTAGTTTGGTTAATTAATAGGGTGGGAAAGGATTTAGACTGAGGCAAGTGGTGGAAATTGTGTGATGTGGTGGAGCTTTGTGAATGGGAATGGTAATCTTTGTGGCATAGTTAGAAATTGAAAGTCTTGCCTTGGTAAATTAAGGACTTAACTTTGTGCGCCATTGAACTAAGCCTTACTGTACAACCACATGCCTGATAGGACGAGCCAAACCTAGTAAGTTGTAGATTCTTGGCATTGATTACTCAAGTGGTAGGTTAGTAATGGCTGGAGGTATGGACTGTTCTAAAAGTCACATCCCGGGGCGGTTCACTGCTTTCCTGTCCAACGGTGTGTGTCGTGCCAAAGCACTGTTTTTGGGTTGGACGACGGGAAAGCACATTGGAAGTTTTAATTGTTGAGAATGTGCATCGATTATTGTGCTCTTAATGAGGTTACCATCAAGAACAAGTACCCACTGCCCCAAATCGATGATTTGCTTGATCAGATGAAAGGAGTCAGAGCGTTCTTAAAGATCGATCTACGATCAGGTTACCATCAGCTGAAGATTTGTCCAAAGGATATACCGAAGACCACTTTCTCTACGCGGTCTAGTCATGTCCTTTGGTCTGAATAATGCCCCTGCATACTTCATGAACATGATGAATAAAGTATTCATAGAATATTTGGATAAGTTTGTAGTTGTGTTCATTGATGACATTTTGGTTTATTCCAAGACAGAAGAAGAACATGCTGAGCACCTGAGGTTGATCCTAGAGAAACTCAGAGAGCATCAGTTGTATGCTAAGTTCAGCAAATGTGACTTCTGGAAAAAGGAAGTCGATTTTCTTGGTCACGTGATGACAGCCGAAGGAGTAGTAGTAGACCTCGGCAAAGTTAAAGCAGTACTGCATTGTGAACAACCTAAGACAGTAACTCAGATTCGCAGTTTCTTAGGAATGACAGGATATTATCGCCACTTCATTAAAGGATTCTCAATGATTGCTAAGCCCCTTAAGCAATTGTTGAAGAAGGAGAAGAAGTTCACTTGGACCCCAGCTTGTGAAGAAAGTTTTTAAAAATTAAAGAAGCGTTTGACTTCAGCCCCAGTGTAAACTCTGGCAGATATCCAGAAAGATTTTGATATCTACTGTGATGCTTCACGTCAAGGATTAGGATGCGTCCTGATGCAAGAAGGAAGGGCTGTCGCTTATGCGTCAAGGCAATTATCCTACCCATGATCTGGAACTAGCAGTCATAGTGCATGCTTTAAAGATTTGGCGTCATTACCTGATTGGTAACCGCTGTGAGGTATGCACCAATCATAAAAGTTTGAAGTACATTTTCACTCAGTCTGATCTGAACATGAGACAGAGGAGATGGTTGGAATTAATAAAGGATTATAATCTTGGAATCCACTTCCATCCTGGAAAAGCCAATGTCGTTGCAGATGCTTTAAGTCGTAAGAGCTACTGCAATGCTTTGGAACTAAAAGAGAATTGTCCAGAACTTTCTGAGGAGTTTCAGAAGCTGAAGCTAGAGGTGGTAGTCGAAAGATTTGTGGCTAGCCTAGAAGTGCAGTCTACCTTGGAAAAGCATATTCAAGCTACCCAACCAAAGGACCCCGTGATTGCAACATCAAGCTCAAAATGGCAGAAGGAAAATTCAAGGACTTCACCAGGGATGAGCAAGATATACTTTGGATCAATGGACGTATCTGCGTGCTAGACATTGATGGGTTAAGACAACTAATCTTAAAGGAAGCTCATGACTCGAAGTATTCTATCCAACCCGGAAGTACTAAGATGTACTAGGATGTTAAGAATAAATTTTGGTGGCCAAATTTAAAGCAAGATGTCGCAGAGTTGGTTGCTTTGTGTGACATATGTCAGAAAGTAAAAGCAGAGCATCAGAGACCAATAGGTTTTTTGCAACCGCTGATGATTCCAGAGTGGAAATGGAAAGAAATTAGAATGGATTTAATTACCGACTTACCCAGGACTTAATCGGGTTACGATTCGATCTGGGTAATAGCTGATCGTTTGATGAAAGTTGCCCATTCTTACCGGTCAAAACCACCTACTCAGGAGATTGCCTTGCATAGTTATATATGTCAAGGATTGTCAGTTTACATGGTGTGCCTAAGAAGATAATGTCAGATCGAGGATCTCAGTTCACTTCTCGTTTCTGGCATAGTCTACATGAAGCCTTGGGAACTCATCTGAATTTCAGTACTGCCTATCACCCTTAAACAGATGGACAGACTGGAAGAGTAAATCAAATATTAGAGGATATGTTGAGAACCTATGCTCTAGCGAATGCTACTAGTTGGGATAAAAGTTTGTCGTAAATAGAATTCTCGTACAACAACAGTTACCAAGCCAGTTTGCAAATATCACCATTTGAAACTTTGCATGGTCATGCATGCAGAACCCCTTTGAATTGGTTAGAAACATTTGAACGTTTAGTATTCGGGCCAAATATTATTCAAGAAGCAGAGAAACAAGTGTCTATGATCAGAGAAAGATTAAAGATAGCTTAGTCTAGGCAGAAGAGTTATGCTGATAACCGTCGTCGTGATCTCCGCTTTGAATTAGAGGATTTTGTTTATCTTCGGGTTACCCCGCTTAGAGGTGTCAAAAGGTTTCATGTCAAACGGAAGCTTGCCCTTGGGTATGTTGGTCCATTCAGGATTTTGGAACGCCGTGGAGAAGTTGCTTATTAGCTTGAACTGCTGCAGTCGTTAGCAGGAGTGTATGATGTCTTTCATGTCTCGCAGCTGAATAAGTGTCTTCGTGTGCCGATAGAACAAACCCCCTTGGATTCAACTGAATTGAAAGAAGACCTCGCTTACAAGGAGCAGCTAATCAAGATTTTGGATGTCACAGAGCGTCAGATCAGGAGCAAGATCGTTCAGTTTTGCAAAGTCCAGTGGAGCAACCACTCAAAAGGAGAAGCCAAGTGGAGCAACCACTCGGAAGGAGAAGCAACGTGGGAGCGTGAAGAAGAGCTGAAAGCCGAGTTCCCTAGCCTTTTCTCTAGCTAGCCCGAATCTCAGGGTCGAGATTCCTTTAAGGGGGAAGATTTGTAACATCCCAATTATCTGAACTTTCAAAATCTTTTGAATAGTTTAGTCGATGGAAAAATTCACCAAGATTTTATTGGAATTTTAATCAAGCTTAATGGGGACTTTTAATATCAAAACCATTTAATATGATTAATGTCAACATCAAAAATTGCCAATACTATTTTATTTGGATTCTATGTGCTTGGATATATTTTCTAGAATTTTTTCGAGTTTATTTGCTATTTTCTAATTACCATTTGCATTTTCTGCTATTTCTAAAATAGAAAACCTATGTATATTCTCAGAAAAGCTCTTGGGCCGAATCTCCTTGGATCCGGCCCATTCCCCTTATTTCTTGATCCAATCATGCGCGCAGCTCAACCACGTCGCTCCTCTCTTCGCCTCACTGACCGGTGGGCCCCGGCTGTCAGGATCTCCTTCCACCTCAGCTTTCGTCCCCATGTGAGCGTCGCGCGCGTCCGCCATTGTTGCCACCTCAAGCTTCGTCTGACAAAATCAAATCTCCAACTGAAATATCTCGGGATTTTGCGTCAAACTCTATCCCGTATCCTAATTTGTTAGAACCTTACCCCGAATCTCTATCTATATCTAAAACCGCGAAGTCCGAAAACATTACGATTTGGGGATTCCTTATCCTGGCCTGATCTCGCGGTATAAATAGCACCCTTAGGATCGCATTGTCACCCTCGTCCCGAAAGCCCAAGTCTCTTAGCCCCAAAAACCCTAGCGCCACCTCAATTCGAGATTTAGGGTTTGGTCACCGGAGCTCTTCAACCTCAAATTCCGTCGCCGTCTTTGTTGCCTCGTCGAAGTTAACTGCACCATCATCATCCTCGTCGCAAGAGCTACCTCAGACACTCATCCGCATCGGCGTAGCGTCGCCGGAGTGGTTTCCCGACAAAACCCAAACTTCTCCTACGCTCAAAGCTCGCCGTTGGCCACCACCGTCGTCTTCAACCACCAGTGAGCACCCCATCGAATGCGCAATAGCATCCTCTACCTACTGGTACCACTCACCGCAAGCGAAGCACAGCCGTTCGCCGGTTGCCGTCAGGCCCAGAGTCGTTATCGTCATTGAGCCTACGTGGCCGTCCACCTCAGCGCCCACGCCAGCCCAGTGCTTGCGTGTCATCGACGTAGCGGTCCAGTCAACGCCGCGTCAGCGCGTGCATGGTGTAGTCCAACCCTAACACAGATCCAAAAGCCCATAAATCTATTCCACGGTGCATCGAGCCACTGCTTTGTGGGACCCTTTTGTTAGATGCACTGTTCCGTAGACTGGTACACCCGTAGACTAGTGAACCAATCTCGTGGACCCGGTTTATAGACCGAGGGCCCACCTGTCAGTCTCTAAATCTTTTTCTCTGATTTTATTTTATTTTCGAAATTGAGGGCTGATGTTATGCTTGCGTTATATTCCGGATTTTCCAGTAGGGAAATATTTCGACAAATTCCAATTTTGCCTTTTTTTAGATAAGATCTTCCAAAAGTAATATCTTCTTCATCTGAACTCCGATTGAGCCTATTCAAATTTATAAATTCATCTAAATTCGAGCTCTATTTTACTAAGATTTTTATAAAATTTTTGGAGTTTGTGTTCCTCTCTGTTTTATTTATTTGTTTCGTTTGCGAGTAAATGTTTATACTTCGAGGAATCTTGAAGAATGAGTTCACCAAGATCAAGATCAGTTCTAGGATCTATTTTAAGGCAAGTTGTACCTTTTATCATATTGAACCCAATTTTTTAAAATTACTTTGATTCAAATTATTGCATTTACTTTGAGTATTTATTTAAATGTTTTTGGGATTAGTTATTCATCCTAATTGTTTATATCCACCTTGTCTATTGTTATATCATGATCCTTTGTCACCCTAGATTTAATTGGTTCATTATTTAGTTGGTATTATCGTAGCACCAACGCGGGTTGGTTAGATACGAGTAGTTTGCTTAGCCATGCAACGAGTCATCATTTCATGTGAGTTGCAAATATGAATCTGATTAAGTGATTATGGAACTTTGTGATAAAATTGTGTGCTGTGTGTCATTGCTCGTTGGTGGCATGTGTTGCACTTAATAAACAGGGTGGGAAAAGATTTAGACTAAGGCAAGTGGTGAAAACTGTGTGATATGATGGATCTTTGTGAATGTGAATGGTAATCTTCGTGGCATAATTAGAAATTAGAAGTCTTGTCGTGGTCAATTAAGGACTTAACTTTGCGCGCTATTGAACTGAGCCTTACTGTACAATCACATACCTGATGGGACGGGTCTAACTTAGTAAGTTGTGGATTCTTGGCATTAATTACTCAAGTGGTAGGTTAGTAATAGGTAGAGGTGTGGACTATTCTGAAAGTCACATCGTGGGATGGTTTGCCGCTTCCCTGTCCAACGGTGTGTGTTGTGCCAAAGCAATGTTTTATGGTTGGACGACGGGAAAGCACATTGGGAGTGTGAATTGTTGAGATGAAACTTCTAAAATGTTTTGTTATGATTAGTGTTTGCTACACTTGTTATGTCGTGTGGGCAAAATGTACAACCTCTGTAGAGTGTTAAACAAATCTATCCAAATAGCTGCGTCCGCGGTCATGGACATGCTTGGGGATTTCACACGAGGGTTAGATTTTCATAAAACACTTGGGAAGAGAGCTGTGTGATCTAAGTCATATGGTTATGTGAAGAATTTGATTAGGCTCTGTGTCCTTTGTGAAAACAATTGTTAAATTAATAATGTTTATTTGTTTAAATTATTGCTTTAATCTATCATTTGTATTCAAGTGCGAATGTTGCTTTTATGCAAAAGAACCACAGAAGCCATTCCTTTAGAATAAACCATCATTTATAAATTGCATTTTGTGGTATGATTGCGAGTATGGTTGTGTACTCATGCTTGCTATAATCAGTCAACAAAAGTGGATGAGTCTTCACCCGCTTTTGAGGAGGAGTTCTACGAAGGTGCTTATCGCTAGGTCTTGATCCAAGTCGGTTGCCTGTAGTGAATCGATGGGTTTCCGCTGAAGTTTATTTTGTTCTGCTGCTGCTTATTTAATTATTGCCTGCCCTGCGAAACTTAATATATGTAAACTCGACTATAAGGTCGAAATGGTTATTTGCTATTCAAAGTACTCGTTTATTATATTATTCGTCTTGTGTGATTTGATATTCACCTATGTTGACACTGTGTGCACTGGTATGATCCTGGACTAGTGCATTATATACAGAGGGTCCAGAATTGGATTTTTGGGTCTCGACACTGTTATACAAGTTGTGGTGCGATGCCATTATTATAAAATTTTGTGCCATGGTAAAGATTATCATTGGTTTGGGTGAACAAAATGTTTTATGCTCAGGGGAGTGATCGTGCAGTAAAGGGGGTGCGCGAGGCACATTGTTTTGGATGAGGTAGTCTCGATTGGGTAATCACTAAAGACTTAATCTTGTGCGTCATTAAACTGGGTCTTATCGTACAACCATATGTCTAGTATGGGATGGACCTGGCTAATTAATTAGCAATGTCTTGATTATAGTTCTATTTTTTGGAAGTATGAATTCTGCGAGGGATATTCACAATGGCGCAAGAGGGGCCCCCGAATGGGTGCGAGGTCCATTCAGTGGTGAAACCTTAGCGGATATAACTGGGTTAAGATGGAGCTTTGTAAAGGCCTTGTGATAATCAGTTAGTCGAACGCCTACGGAAGCATGTCTTGGCCGACATAATAAGTTGGTTATCTCTTATAGGTAAAGTTGTACAACCTCTGCAGAGTGTTAAACTATTCGAACAGCCGTGTCCCCGGTTATAGACAATGCTTGGGGATTTCACAAGGGAGATAGAGTTTTTCATAAAACTTTGGATAATGGTTTGGTTGGGAAGTAAGCGGGGGGTTCACTGGTTGTTTCAAAGCAATTGTCTATTTATTTATTATTCTTTTCAATTACGCATTTCAATCTATTTATTGTATTTACTATCACTGCTTTCTGCAAAAGAACCATACAATTATTTCTTGTTCAAGCCTTGCATGAATATTACTTGCATACTATTCCCTACGACTTGTTGAGTACTTTATGTACTCACGACTTTATACTATTGTTGATCAGTTGTTAAGGAAGAATTCAGGAATCCAGAGTTCTACGAGGAGGAGTACTTTGAAGACTGTGCGAACTAGGATGCGCTCTCCACTCGATTTCTTGTGGGCTTGTCGAATGGCCACCACGAATTTTCTTCTTCCACTGCGATATTTATTTATTAGTCTTTTAAGCCCTGCGTGACAAAGTATGTAAACTTTGACCATAAGATTTATTGCTTCTATAGTTCTATTTAATAATAATTTGCTTATTTCTAAGCTATTTCGTTGTATGGATAGGATTTTCATCGATGTTGTCACTGTGTGAGCTAGCTACTGATCATAGGACTAGTTCAGAATACACAGATGGTCCGGATTTGCATGTTCGGGTCCCGACAATTGCCTTATCTTTTGTAGAAAACTCTTGGACCGAGCATCACCATCGAATCTCAAAAGTTCAGCTAGAAAAGGGGGAGGCTGTCTAAAAGCAGGCAACGAAACCTTGTCAGCTCTACAACAGTTGTTGTACGCAAACCTCTGCGCTCTGATGGAAGATTGTCTCTTCGCCCTTTCACGAAACCAAAAAAACGCACTACAATGAGCGCAGTCATAATTCGATGGTCCATAGTACGACCCATCTGGATATGTAGCTAGTGCCCAAAATAAGAAAGAACAAACGAACAAATGAAATAAGCACAAAAGTAACAGGAAGAAAAGCGAGCAGCAAAAAGGAACGCACTGCAAAAGCGGAAAGAAAGGAGCAGACATACGAATAGGCATATAAAAAATACCTTTTAGAGCGTCACATATTCCTAAGGAAAATGAAGCCAATCAACTGCTAGCGTATGATCAGTCAAGAGACCTAACCCAATAGTTGCATAAAGAACATCTCGTTTGAAACAGATAGAGAGGCCAAAGAGAAATCACATGTAAGCACCTGGTTGAACCATGTGACGCTGAGCGAGGATCTTCTGACGCTTCTCTCTGTTTTTTTGCCTCGTCTGAAGAGACGTGTGGACACACGATGCCTCCTAAATAGACAAAGAAAGGAGTAAAATCCTGACGCAAACACGCATTGAACAAAAGAGGTAGAAGCAAGAGCAATCAGGAAGACGTATGTAGGCTTACACGAGAAGAAGCACTCTGAGACATACCTATAGCAGGAGTGCATGCAGGTAGAGTAAGCATGACAAAACGACAAAAAGGCCACCGACGTAAACAACAAGAGAACGAAACAACAAATGAGCACTGAGTTTGAGCAACACTAACGGATGCTATACAAATGGACAAAGATGAAACCTAGTACCTTCAATAGATGGTGGACACACGAGCGAAGCAAGCGAGGGAGAAAGATGACAATTAGAAACCACAAGGGCAACAAACACACATAAACCGCACAAGGAAGAAATGGTTGGTTGTAGAAGAGGACGACCCGAAAATATAAGACACATCATGAGGGACACCGTACGGAGCTACATATATACCACAACAGCCAAGACGTAGATTGAGAGGAAAAAATGTTAGAGCTATCAATAATAAACATAGGACAACGCGACACACACGAGCTATCTCTGTTAAAAAAACAGCAATCACCATGAGAAAGATCGACCAAGGCATGCAGCACAACGCAGCGAAAAGCCACCAACAAACACACATCGACCACAACATCGATGCATGAAATTATCCAAACCGTAGACAACGTGTGCGACGAATGAACAGGGTAGGGTAGGGCAGCACAGGACACACAAACTCTCCACACTAAACAAAAAAGCAAGCATTGCGACCAAAGGTCGACCAAACAAAGGTAGACATAGGTACAAAGCATATGCACATGCATTGACTGACAGCAACCACATAAGCGGCACACATCCGCCGTCTGAGGTTATCAAAGAAAGGCCCGCAACAGTGCAAAGTACCCACAAATACGTCGATGGCAACTATGTAAGCTACACACGAGGCGTAAAAGGAAAAGCATGTGTCCGAACGTATGTGTACATATGACAAGAACAGTAGGCAACACTAAAACAGATAACCATTATATCAATACATAAGCGAAACTACGTTCGACAGAGACGTACGACACAATATTAGCAATAGAACAAAACACAATATAGTAAGACTAAGCACACAAACATAAAACAATGATAAGGAACAACGGCTAAAAGAGAGCATACACTGTCAGGATCAGAACGGGCAACGGCGAGGAGATGGAAATAGCCTGATGAAGTGCGTAGACATCAGGAACACCTGCAAAAGCAAGACGAAGCAAACAGATAAGAAAGAATACACGGAGACACATACTCGACAATACAATAGAAAAGAAGAGAGAGCATCAAACCGAAAAGAGGAAGAACTAACCAAACCACACGGAACCAGAGAACATGCAAAGAAGTATTTGCAAAATATGAGAAACCAGTCAGCCGATCGAAGAGGAAGATCAAAACTAAATAGAAGCCAAAGAAAAAGGTTAGTAAAAAACCAACATAAAACGAACACAAAAAGGGGGAAAAGGACGCGAAGCAAACGAAATAACAGTGGAACACCGCCAACAACAACCGAATGAAGAGAAAGAAAAAAAGCAACCCAAAAAAAAAGAAAGAGGAAAAGAACACAAGACAGGACAATGCTAAATAGATAGCGCCAACTGAAGAGGAGGCACACAAATAACCTATAATTGGACCCAAGAGAAACCACAACGAAGAGGCAAAGGAGAGAAACCAAGGGGGAACCATCCCCAACAGTAGCCGGCCAAAACAAAAATGGACGAACGAAGTAAAACCCAGCCGAAAAAGAGAAAAGACAGCAGCTACAAACAACACGACAACAACAGTAGGAGGGAAACTAAGGGGGAATCATCGACAATAGTAGACGGCCAAAATCGGAATGCAAGAAGGAGCTAAAACCCAATCGAAAAAACGAAAAGATAAGAGACACAGACAAGACAATAGTAACGGAACAGAACACACACAAACAAATCAAACCCCTAGAAAGGGGAAAAAAGAAGCAAAAGAAATCGACCAACAAGGGAACACCCCCCAACAGCAGCCGAAGGAAGGAAGGCCTAAAAAGCACCTTACAAAAGAGAAGGGAGAAGAAGCAGGAAACAACACGGCCATAGTGAGCGTCGATTGAAGAGGAGGTGCATAGATCAGCTAGGATTGAACCCAACAAAAACCCTAGCGGGGAGGAAGAGAATAGGAACCAACCGGGAATCATCCCAATAGCACGGGACCAAGGTGGGGCACAAGAATGTGCCCAAATCCAATTGAATAAGAGAAAAGGGAAGAGGCACAGACAACATGATAGGAACGAAACCTAAGAACACACTAAAATGGAACATAAAAAGAGAGAACAGAAGAGACAGTGGAAATTGACCAACAGAAGAACACCCACAACAGAAGTCGAACGAAGCGAGCACCCAAAAGAAACCCCCCAAAAAGAGGAGAAAGCAGCAGGAGACTGGGGAACCACCCCCAACAGTAGCCGACCAAACCAAAATGCAAGGATGAGGCAAGATCCAACTGAAAAAGAGAAAAGGGAACATGCACGTATATGACGATAGCAACGAAATCGAAGAACACAATAAGGAAAAGGGTGAAGAAAGGCGAACAAGCGTAGATCCACAGAGAAACTCACCCTCCCCACAAGAGGAAAATAACAAGCACAACAGAGACAAACCAAGAATCATAAGCAATAGGAAACGTAGCAAGGGTGGCAAGAACCGAAGGAGGAGAGTGGGCGAACAATGACGGTGACAACCGGAAGGAAAAAAGGCAAGCGTGCAATGAGAAGAGAGAGACGGAAGAGACGAAACGGTGGAGAAAGACAAAGTGGGTGCTGCGCAACGGGGAAAAGAGCAGACAAGATTAAGTGGAGGCGAAGCAGCAGGCATGGGAAGCGAAGCGGCAGCAGCACGTGGCACATCGAACGGGGCACCACACATGCAAGCACACCACCGCACTGAACGCTATGCCTATGACCGCAACACCGGATTCAATCCAATGGCAAAGGCAAAGCGATGACCATTCGACAGCCAGAAAACATGCGTCGACGTGGCCACCCTGGCCGAAGCTCCTGTGAGCCTCCTTTTACATGTTAAGATACGTACAACAGTTTGAGTAGTGTATCTCATTAGGACATTTGTTCCAGGTGGTGTTGTAGCTATGCTTGAAGCTGCCATGGCCTTTGTTCCAGTAGATCCTGCCACTTGTCAACTCACCCTACTTGAAGACATTGGAACATTAAACAATTTCTTTGCATTACCAGACAGGGTCAGCATAGTGGACTCATCAATGTCAGGCCTCGGCGGGTGCTCATTCGCAGAGGTCACCACAGAGGATGTGGTGTGCATAAGCCTGGTAATGGGTTGGGTTGAAATGGGCGAAGCGGCTTGGGCTTTAGGTTGGGTTGGTTTTGGGTGGGTGGGAATGGGTTGATGCAGCAAATAGATTGGTTTGGTTTGGGTTTGCACTGAGAACATATTGGTTTGGTTTGATGTGGGTTCAAAAATAAAGGGTTCAAATGGTTGAACCCATGGGTTCGTATGGGTGGGGTTGGCATGGGTGATGTCGTGATGTGTGGGAGAGGGGTGAGCTGTCGATTTGAGTTGGAGAGGGGTGAGGAGCTAGGGTTCCAGCTGAATCGTCATCGACTCCTCCTCCCTCGATCTCCATCGCTGCTGGTTGATGAGTGCCCTCGCCCTCAAATCTCCTCCCCGGCATCTTCGTCGCTGCCATCCATGTAGTCACCTCAAACCAGAAGGAGCGAGTAACCAAGAACCACCTCCTCGTCCTTCAACTCACCGAGCAGTGCCGTGTCCCTCAACTCCCCCTGATCTCTACATCCTGCGTGCCCCCCTCCTCCTCATTTTCCCCACACCATTGACAATTCCAAGGTAATTGACTAACTGCTCTCTGCTCTTCCTCACTTCCTGAGCCCAATTATGATGTTCTTGATCTAGTTACATTGTTGCGCTCGTGTTTTAGTTCTTGGTTGGTGTTGTTGGGTGGTAATCTCTCATATTTCACGAAGGACCCTGCCCAAATGTTCTGCTCCTCTCTTCTAGTTCGGATTGACTACTTTTGGCTGAAATTACATGCATTGTTGTAACCTGAAACTATTGATATGATGTAGTCTTTTCCTTTAGTGAAATCTTAAAGGTCGCTTCTTCTACATGTGCATGCTAGATCTACTTGATTTGTGTAATCATTTCTACAATTTTGTGATAGCATGTATGTTAGCAATATATTAATGTAAGATGGCATTTTGTAAAGTTGATGTTCGGTAAAACTTGTTGTAGAGATGTGGAGACGAATAGGCTTAAAAAGGAACATAATTGTATTATCAAATGATTTTGAGGTTTCAGAAAAACAACCACATATCGTGATCCCTCTTGAATCTTGATTGATCACTTAATTTGCTACTTTCTTATGCGAAGTATGGGATTTCTTGGTTCTTGATTTGTTTAGGGGCTATGACTAGGCGTGGGGTTGGGCATGAGCTGGTAGTCTGCATTGGCTGTGGCGACGGACTGTGAAGCTAGGCTCTTCGGTATGCTCTTGACCAATATATATGTCCAGTACTTCAATTGCTTTGTGTCCTTCTTTCTCGCAAGTGTTGATCTGATTTGGTTGTGTTTGGAATGGACAAGAAAATATTTATTGTGAATAAGGCTGTAGTAGCAGCTTTAGATAATTATATGGTTTGCCAATAACCTGGCAAATTATAGCACTAGGATGAGTCATTGACATTTAATTTGCTAGATAGCTGATGCTGATTGTTCATGACTATATTGTTATATGATGGTACTGTCTTTCCGAGGTTTAGATCAAAAGGGATACCCAACTGTAATGTTAATAGACATTTTATATGCTATCCTTTTTGCTCGCTTAGATCTTGTGAGGTTCTTTTATTAATGGACATGATAATTTAATTGCTTTTAAGTCTCCTTTTGAGAGCCCTAAGTATTTCCTTGCTGTTGTTTTCATGGGAAAGGAGGCAAAAAAGCTACTTGGGGATTCACTACATATTTAGATGGAGCTAATCGAATTAGCCTACAATGCAAAGACATGTGCGAGACTAGTGTTCTTCTCGGTGGAGAGTTTAGTTTGTAGTTTGTCTGTAGAAATAGCCTCAATTACTCAACCTATTCCAACATTAATGGTGGTGATTGTTTTATGATTTTTTTTCTCCTTAGGTTAGGTCATTCTTTTAAATTCCAAGAGTTTTATTTGATTTAATTGACTTTTAAAACTAATCAAAGAAAAAATAAGATTTTTTTAAAGTTCTCCTCTTGTTAAATTCCAAGATTTTTCTTTGATTTAAATGACTTTTAAAACTAATTACAAACTTTTTTCAAAAGGAAAACTTTTTTTTGTTAATTGTGTTGTAAAAAATTTATGGAATTTTGGTCAATTTCTTGTATTTATGGATTTTTTTGAATTTGCATTAAGTTGTTATGAAAAGAAAAAAGAACTAACTTAGTTTGGAGTCTTGCTACAACTCGCTTCCCAATTGTTCACGGTCTCAGTTCTCAGCTCGATGGAGAGCCTAGCTTCCCAACCGTTTTGGCAAAATGAGTTCAAACCATACGAGGGAAATAGTTTGGGTTGGTTTATGTTGAAGTGCCATGTGGATTGGATTAAGGCGGGTTGTGAGAGATGACAAGTGGGTTGGATTGGTTTGGGCAAGTGGAGTTAGCTAACGTGGGTTGGTTTGGAAATGGATTGGATTTTAACCCATTAGCAGGTCTAGGTGTACATGCTCCACGGCCTAGGGATACAGACCAACCTCGACATGAACAAACTCATGGATGTTGGCGATTACATCTCCAAGCATCTGGGCAGGCCATCAGGCTCCAAGACTACTACTACTTTGCGCAAGCCAACGTCCTGAGTTCTTGACATTCATACCGAGGATTCAGAAAGGGAGATACACAGTTACTGATGTGGTACATATTTATGCAAGTCATTTGATTGTATACCATCTCAATTTACTATCAATTTGGGTGAAAAGTAAACAGAAACCATTGATGTGTACTGATTTGTGTTTCACTTCTTATCTCCAATTTGTGTTCCAATTTGTATTGCATTTTGTGCCTCTCGTTGGTCCAATTCCTTCCATTTTTTAAAAAATTTTCTTCCCCTCAATGTTCTTCCACAAGACCACAACTGGTGATGGAAACACGCCTCTTCTTCTCACTTCTCGTGGGCGTCAAAGTCTCTCCCTCTCCCTCACAAGCTCTGCCATGGTCGTCTCTCCTTCCCCTTCTCTCTTTGGGCCGCCGCACTTGGACCTAAGGGAGAAGCAAAGGTGCTTTTAATAAAATGTATCGTAGTTTTGGGGGGTTTTCTGTGAAACGTGCTTTAAGTGGTGGTGGTGGGATAAAGTGAGAGATCTAGCTATGATACACAATCCAACAGCTAAGATTATAAATGTTCATATTTTCAACTTTTTGCCCATTTTTACCTGATATGCCCTCTATTATCTCTTTGGGCATCCATGTAAAAGCATATTGTATTGTACACACCCTTATTCCTTCTTATAAACGCTCTCTTGCATTTGAGATGTCCTAAGAGTAGAAGAGTTGGCGTTACATCAAAGTATTCGTAAAAAATTTGGTGTAAGATAAAAAACATGTCAACTTAAACTGGTGCAAAGCGCATTTTACTTGGCCAACACCAGTTGGAAATGGATCGATCTATAATGCTGCACATTAGAAACAGATTTCCACCGTCCAATCAAAAAGCAACAGTCCATATGAATTGCTACAGTGTTTCTGCTACAATAAAATCGCTACGGTGAATATTGCACTGTTTCTACGGTATCACCGTCGAGCACTGTTCACCCGCTTACTGTTCACTATTTGCGTAGAGCAAAGGATCCAGATCCGTTGTTACTCTCCTTGCAAAAAAAAAAGGAAAGTCATATGATCAGCCAGCGTTGTGAAAAACGGAATACAATCGTCGAACAGGCAAGGTACCGTCAAGCGATTAATCAGAATACAAACGATTAATCGGAATTATGTGGGCAATTTGGCGTTCTGCTTATATACGTACGTATGTGATGATAATACTAGCCCTAAATGTATTTAAACACATAACATTGCCAGAATTACTAAACATACATGTACCACACTCTAGTTATAGCATGATTTCATTCTAGAAATTCAAGTTTGTAGTTGACCTAGTTCTTCTTCTTCAGCAATGTAGGAAACACAACAACAACAAAATATCGAAGTAAAGTCATAAAATTATTGTGATGAAATAATGTAAGTACCTAATTTATTTAACTTTATTGTTAAGGTACCAGAATCATCAAAGAAAAACCGCTGTTAAGATACAAGAAACTAAATTACTCAAGGACGTAGTTTGCATTTACTTCGAATAAAGACTTATACCAACCGATCCAACAAAAAGAAGCTGCCGATTTCATCGTCTTGTTCAAAGGAAAGCTTCAAGTCTATATATCTTACTATTTGATGGAGCTCTAAATTGCAACGATCTAAATTGTAGCGACGAGAAGACCAAGAGTCTGCTGAAAACAACACAAGAGATTATTAGGACATGTGCTCCCTTTTATGCTACTATATTGGGCCGCTGGACATACGAGCTAATAGACTGACATGGCTAATTAAACGGATTATACGGCCGATTAGTAGAAAACGGCCGATTAATCGATATATGCGGTTGATTAAGCGCTCGCAAGCGTTAATAACATTCCGTATTAACTAGTCGTGACGGTTTACTTGTCGATTCCGTTTAGTTGGCCGGATAAAACCGTCCGATTAGTTGGCTGAATAATCAACCGTCCGATTTTTACGACACTAGCCACACTGCAGTGGAGAATTTTCCGCAATTGGCAAAAGTCTGACGGAGCAATGCCGCCTGCTACCTGCAAACTGGAACGGACGGCAGTACAAGGAACGAACGAACTGATCGAACTGATCTTGCACCAGCAGCCGAGCTGTGAAAGCCGCTCGCCGCGACGTCTCTGGGCGCGGGCCCACGTGGGGTGGCGGGTGCACGGGCGTACGTGGTGCGCTGGGCTCACGCTGGAGGGGCAGATAAAAACAAGCCCCGTGCGCACCTCGGCCGCGACTCGACAGTCGACTCACTTGCGTTTCCTCCCTTTCCCTCGATTCGAATCGCTTCGGCCTCTCCTCGCCCAGTCGCATGGCGGCTCCCAAACCCTAACCTGCAGATCCCTCCCCCCCAAAACCCCCCCTCCTCTCCTACCCCTCCCCGTCCTCCTCCGCCGCCCGTGAGGAGCGCCTCGCCGCCTCGACCGCTGCCTCCGCCGTCGCCGCTTGTGAGGTACGCCTACCGAATTCGCTCTCTTCCTGGGTTCGCGTTCGCTTGGCTTGGCGTTGTGCGCCTCGACGGTTTGGTCGTAGCGCGGGGCGGTCCCGTGCGCGGGTAATTTGGCGCGGGCTCGCAAACCCAAGGTGGGTTCCGGGCGGGTAGTTTCGCGGCTTACGGGCTTCGTGCCGCGCCGGTCTCAGGTTTGTTCTTGTGTTTCTCCATGCGTGGCTGCGACCGGTAGCCGTGAACCCGAGTTAGCTTGACAGATTCGAATGACTAGATTGCCTGGAACAATAAATGGTGTTGGAAACCCTCGAGTGTGGCAATCCTTTTGTTTGTTTGTGTTTTGGGTTATTAATCGCGTCCTTAGAGATATGTGGGAGGGTTGTTTTGGCTTGTGCTAGATAGTGTCTGAACAGTTTGTCGATTTGGTCACTTGCTTTGTTCCTGCGATCATTGTGTTGATTTTTGAACCTGGGCCCCTTTCAGTAATACTTCTGGAAGAAATCACAGGCTTGTATTCCAAAGTATATTGCTTGTTCCGGCATGAATTATGAGTCCTTTGTATACTGCTATTGTATTTGAAAAATTCAGTGCCCCCTGCAGGAACATTTGAGACCACTTTGTTGTTTTTCTTGCTGTTTGTGGTTTTCTGTATCCAAAAATGTGGTATCAGTGCAGGGTTATTAAGTCGTAAAGTCGAGTCGTTTTGCAAGAGGGGCGACTAGTCGACTCGACTAGTCACGACTAGCCATGACTAGTCCACAGACTAGAAAGTATTTAAATATGTCATGCAATATACTAAGTTGTATAACAATTAAACACATATACATATTGTAAATCATGAAATAAAGAGAAGAACAACATAATCATGATGATGAGTTGATGACTTACTCGTTTTGATCGTAACAAATCTTTCTTGATGAATGACTAGTTGCGATGATGAGTAACAAATCTTGATGAATGGCTAGTTGTTTTGATTGTAACAAATCGTAACATAATCATGATGATGAGTTGATGACTTACAAGTTCTATAGCAAGTCACTCAGGTGACAGTGGGCCAGCAAAACAAGTCGGCGGCTAGCAAATCTCGATTAGTCGTGACTAGCCGCCGACTAGGCGACTAGCCCTCCGAGTCGAGTCGATGACTCTAGTCGAAGGTTGTGTACCGACTTGTCGACTAATCGTCGACTAATCGCGACTAGTCGCACGACTTAATAACAGCAGTGTCATGCACTTAAATCTTCGAACTTCTCTTCAGTTGACATCTCATAGCCGAGATGAGTGAGGGAGATTGCATTGTGCTAAATAAACGCGTGATGCAACGGTTACCCGACATTTAGCTTTTTTACTAGACAAATGATTAATTTATTGTTATTTCTAATGATGAGTGCCACTCCTGAAAATGTTATGCTTGATTTTTTTCTCTTCTACCTTTTTTTATCGCAAGATAATAAGTGGACAATGCCCCTTCATTTCTCAGTCTGATATTACAGTCTGCTGTAGAACTTACCTTGTACGGAGGAGTTATTTCTCTGATAATGGGCTTGTCAAAATCACATAATGAATGCAGTATTGACTTATATTTATTTAGTGGTAGCATATCTAATGCAACCAGCCAAATATGTACTAATATGCAAACAGTGTTACATTTACCATCAAATTCATATTAATTTTTTTTTCTCAAGTTGTGAAGCTAGTCCTCAAGTAATCTACCACCATAAAAAAATTTCAGTTTCAAACTCAGTATTAGGAAATATACAGTGGATTATGAATTCAAAGAAAATAAAGGGAAAAAAGATGAAGGCTATTATTCTCAGCAGGCTTCTCATTTTTTGGTTCTCTTAACATTGACTGAGTTACATGGGAGTGAGATACTAGGGTAAAATGTACTGTACTACTGTGAGCAGCCCAGCATTGTAGGTAATAGGCTAATAGCTATGCGAGGTGTACTTTTTATTTGCAGATTGAATAAGAAAGGATGCAGTGCATGTTTCTTTAAGTGCATAAAATGCTTGTGAATGAAGCTCTCCTAAACTATTTCTCCTTTTGTTTGTCCTTCAGCTGTGTAGTTGAAATTTATCCGATTATTTGCTTGATTTCCTTTCTTTTTCTTTTGTGATCTGCTATGCTGTATATATCTCTACTGCCTTCTTCAAAGTTGCGCTGTCTTTGTACTAATTGTTTGAATGCTTTTTACTGCTTTTTTACTTTTAATTGCCTGGGAAGTTTGAAATTTCCACAATGCTTGTTTGTCCGTAGACAGCTTGTCTATGTACTTGTTGTTAGGTGCAAATCTCAAAAGGTGATTGAGGATATATGAAGTAGTGGATGTTGAATGATCTTCTCCATGGATTTGAACGCATCACCATTGCCTGAAGAAGATGAACAGCCTTATGAAGAACCTGTCGAGGTCGATTATGCACAGGAAGAACATGTTGAGTCTGCTGTTGCAACAATGCGAAGGGTACTTCATACCATTCCCGATATAGTTTTCCATTCTCTGTAGAATGCTGCTCGCTACATATGTGTACATGGAGCCAGCTAATGATGTCTGGTTAGTTATAATTGAAAGATAAACCGTGCATCATGTTATTCGGTGCACTATGTTATTAGGTATGAGTGCTAGATTAATATTGTTAGCTGAAGGAAAGGACATCCACAAAGAGATGGTTAACATTGGTATGCATGTGTACATTGAGACTATTTAGGTACGAATCCTTATAGTCTGCATTAAAGGCATAATGAGATACTCATTAAATTTCTTTTTTTAATTTCAATAGTCTTCTTCGAAGTTCAACCTGTATACCATGTTGTGCAGTAGATTTGCTTTGACCACCTTTCTTTTGCATAGATGCTGCGCATTCTATTTTTTTCTCTTTAAATTTATGCCAACCTCTTGTTATTAAACTAATTAGTTTGAGGTTTTGAACAATTGTAACCACCCTATTTGAGTTTTTCTTAATATCAAACATGCAAAATGGTTTTATTTGATCTTGTTAGATATACCATTTTTATGCAAATCTTGCTGTTGTTACTAGGAGCGTGAAGAGAGACGCAGGAAATTAAAGAGAGAGCAACAGGATGAAGGCTCAAGACTACATTCTCAGCAGATTAGAAATGATTATGTACCTCAAAGCAAATCTGGTAGAGGTCGGATTAAAGAGGCACCACAGGGTATGAACTATGAAGTATTGGAAAAAGTTTCTAATGATTTTTTTTATATTGTTGATACAATTATTTTTTCCACCTTCTCTCTTTTCATTTGGTAATTTCTAGTTGTGCCATTGCTTTTCCTTAAGTAAATTGTTAACATATGTATTTTCTTGGTGTGATTTCAGGCTGGTTGGATTGCCCTGCATTTGGTGAGCCAATAGACAAAATCATACCTTCCAAAGTTCCTCTTGATGAAACTTTTAATGACTCGGTTCCTCCTGGGAAAAGATATTCGTCCAAACAAGTAGTTAATAAACAAAGAAAAGCTGGCCGCGAAGTAAGTATTAGTTGGTGATGCAATCTGTAGCTTTACTATACAGATGTGTGTTGTACTCATTTATGTGTAGTTGCTTCACTTTCTCTTGTTTGTGAACAGATAATTCTAAATCTTAATTTGTAGTTTCTTTTTTTTTCAGATAGGTTTGGTGATTGATTTGACAAATACTACTCGGTATTACTCACCAGCGGAATGGACAAGGCAAGGTACTAAGCATGTCAAGGTGAGAGAGCTTAGCTTAAATGCATCCTTGAATTTTGAAGAGCATTTCTTTACTGACACATTTCCATTTTAGATTCCCTGCAAGGGAAGAGATGCTGTACCTGATAATGAATCTGTAAACATATTTGTCTATGAGGTAATGACAATATTTGGATTCAGATATATGCATCTGCAGTATATTTGACTCTGGGTGGCGTATTTATTTGTCCAAGCAGGATTCTGATGCTTAATTCTTAATATTATTTAATTTCTTTTTTATCCCAAAATATTTGCGCTTCGTTTCTTCCACACCACTTATGCTGCAAGCAGTTCTCTATGGCACCATATCTTTTAATGACGGGCTACTGTTTTTGACTTGTTTGATAATTTTCAAGTTGCGTGTTATGTGGACATATAACTAATTAACTATTTTTCCATGTGCTACTTTATGCCCATTATGTTTCTAAAATTCTAACTTCAAGGATCTTTGCCCTTTTACATTTTTCGTATTGTTATATCCTGTATACCAATTTCTTTGGACTATAAGTTCATGGGAATGGTGCATAGTGATGGCATGCTCATTTCTGTTTTCCTAGAACAACATGCTGAGGCACAAATCTGATAATATATCTGTCAGGAAATGTAGAAACATTACTAGGGATCTTTTTGTTGGCTTCTGTGATTTTCTTGTTTTCTTAATGAGATATTCCTCAACTGCAGTCAATGTTTGTGATTAGTCTTTCTTACTGTGGAATATAGTGATACATATGCAGGCCATTTATGACCATATTTGCAGAAAGAGCTCCCCATAAGCTATTTCTGTACCAACTTTTCTGTTTCAGGCGATGATGTTTCTTGACCGACAAAAGCAGTCAAAGAATCCTAAATATATTCTAGTTCACTGTACCCATGGTCACAATCGTACAGGCTTCATGATTATTCATTACCTTATGCGCACACACGTCTCTTGCGTTGCTGAGGTAGGGCAACTAGATTCTGAATGTTGTTTGCTGATTTGTTCAATTTAATTCTACTGTTTTTCTTGACGTCATTTTTTTTGCTAGGCAATAAATATATTTGCTCAAAGGCGACCACCTGGTATATATAAGAGGGACTACATTGAAGCGTTGTATTCATTTTATCATGAGGTTCCTGAGAATATGATGATAACATGCCCTTCAACACCAGAATGGAAGAGGCCTTCTGATCTTGATTTAAATGGTGAAGCTAAGCAGGATGATGACGATGACAATGGTGATCTTGCACCAGCACATGTATGTATTTTTCCTTTTTAGAAAAAAAAATATTCCAAGTAATTTGGTGCTGAATCAAGTGGCTTCCTTATAACTCATTTTTTTCATTGTAGACACAAATTACCATTGGTATGGAATTTAAAATTATTCTCAGTACCCACTTCACTATTTGAATTGAATTTTATAACTTTACAGATGTAGTTTACTATATCTTGGCTTAATGTTATTTGTTCATTGTTAAACATTGTTTGCATTATTGACAATAGATCTGGTGTTCTGTCTCTTGAGACATTGCTTTGTTTCTTGCAGAATGAGGTAGAGGATAAAATCATCACCAATGATGATGTGTTAGGAGATGCCATACCATATGATCAGCAAGATGCTCTGCGCATCGTATGTTATCGGTTGCTTGAAATGCCCCCTGTAAGTAAATTATTTTAGTTCTACCCAACCTACACTTTTTTTGTAAATTAGTGTGAGGGTATGAGAATAACATCAAACACCAGTGTTACCATTTGTAGACATCAAACACTAGTGTTAACGTTTGAAGAATAAAGTTTGTTACTACCAATTCCATCTTTGCTTGCTATTGTTCACAGTAGGCCTTACTTTTCAATTTCGTATGCATAACTTAAATTTACTGGAGAGCACATCCATGTTGTGTTGCTGTGTTTGCATGTCAGGTAATGCGAGCCTTAAGAATTTGTAGGCAAAATCTAATGCAAGTGTTTATGCAAGTATGTGACTGTTGACATGGTGGGCACGTACATGTTAACTTTTTTTTACTAATCTAAGCTGTAAGGCAGGATATTGAAAACATGCTTTTGCATCATCCAACCGGAATCTTGATATAGAGAAACCCCCCGTATGTTGTTATGACATTTTGAAAATGCTGGGATGTTCAAAGTATTTGCTTTGCAGTATGACGTGGGTGCAGTGTTCACATAGGCGCTAGGTGGAAGGTGGGCGGGCAGTGGCTGCCTAGCGCCTAGGGCACCAAGGCGCCGCCTAAGCGGCCGACCGAGACAGCAAGTAGGCGCCATGGAGCAGCAGCACATGGGCATGTAAAATGGGCAGCATGGGCATGGATTATACCATAAGATGAAGAGAAATGTTACCTGGAAAGGCTAGATGTAAAATGACCTTGATATAAAATGACCTTGATATAAAATAAATATACTTGATGATTTCCTCTTAAGGCTATCGGTGGTGACCTCCACCATGGCCGATGCAGCGGATGACATCCTACAATTGTAACAATTCATGAACATTTGACAAATATTCACTATTCAGTCATCACAATTGAATTCATGTCTTTATGAATTGAGCAATTGACTAGTAGACAGTAGAAGTAGACTAGTAGTAGTAGTGTAGACTTACTAGTTACCATGGTTGTCACGGCGTCGCCTAGGCGTTCCGGCGGTGCGGAGCAGACGCCGCGGTCGCTCGCCTCGCCTTGGCTATCTCCGATCACACATCAAGACTGGCCACAACCCCTGTGTGCTCCATCTCCTCCTCCTCCTCTCTCCTCTCTCTCTCCTCCTGCCCGCCACACTCCCGGCGTTCCGTCATGCCGGATCCGGCCTCTCTTGCTCGGATCGCGCCTCTGAGGAGAGAGAGGGAGCCCGAGCCGGAGGAGAGGGGGGAGGAGCCCGAGCCGAGCCTGGCCATGAGAGAGAGAGAGGAGCCCGAGCCTCAGCCGCCATGAGAGGCGAGGGGAGTGGGAGCCTCGCCTGCTTATCTGGGGCAGCTGGGCTGGCTGGGCAGGCAGGTCACGGGCAAAGGGCATCCGGGTAGGGCGAGGGACAGATCTTCGCTCCCATTTTGACTGGTGTTGCTACTTGCTAGTTGTAGACTTATAGTTACTACTTAGCTCGCCTTGCCTCGCCTAGAGGACGACTAGGCGCCTGGACGATTAGGCGTCCTGGCGCTCCTTAGGCGCCGTGGTCGCCAAGATCGCCGTGACAACCTTGCTAGTTACTTAGTACTTAGTACACAACTACACATACAGTCACAGAGCAAGAGGCAAGAGCACTGAGCGAGCAGCACACGGAACAGAAGCAAAGCAACAGGCGAGGGCGAGACTGCGAGAGTAGAGCAACAACGAACCTGGCTCAGCGACGTCGAAGGGTTGGAGGAGGCGGCGGCGATGGGACGGGTTGGAGATGGCACCGATGGATTGGAGGAGGCGACGAATCTGGGTGGCAGTGAAGCAGATCTGGCCGGAGACGAGGCGGAGGGGATGAAATCCCTAACCTAGCTTGGATTTGGGAGCAAATGCCTAGCGGAGGTTCCTTCATACCGCCTTGGTGGGTTTAGCGCCCAGGGCACCGATTAGCATGAAATCGCGGCGGTGTTGCTGCGCCTAGGGGAACATGTGGGTGGAACATGCTATAATGGGCAGATGAATCATGTTTTCCATGAATTTAACCTGTTTCGTAGCTATTATTTTGCGCATTACTTTTAGTTGGTACTTTCCTCTTAAGGCTCTTAACATGTTTTGTAACTTCTATTGTTTCTGCATGTTTTTGCATGTGTAGCTCCCAAACAAGTTATGTTTCTTACATAGGGTGATATAATGTCCTTTCTTTGGTTGTAGGTAAGAGGGCATGCCCAATTTCCAGGATCTCATCCAGTCTCTCTTAACAGGTAACTAACTGTAAACCTGGCGCCATGTATTGTTTAGAATATTAAATAAATTATCCCCACCAACTTTCTGTAGTGACACAAATTTCTCTTAATATTTTTTGTGCATCCTGATTCCTGATATTCCTTGTGTGTATTATATAATGATATTCATGTAATGTACTGGGCTTACCAGAAATAGAAATTTTTGTAAGACCTTATTAAAACATGCCAATCTGCACCTCTTTGGTAAAAAACAACTGATGAGTTGTAATTTTGCACCATACCCTTATTGGAATCTCGCATGTCCGCGTGTCCTTATTTTCTGAAGGCTTGGGACACTTTCTTTTATATCATCAATTTCCTTGGATCTACTCATAAAATCTGTCCCAATTTTTTTTTTAAAAAAGGTGATAGTCAGTTCTCTGTTAAGTCATAAAACAACAATTCTTTCAAGGTTGGGAAAAAAAGTAAGGCCCTGTAAAAAGTAAGCCTAATCGGTATTGGCTTAGTCCATACTGGCCCTATGTTTCCTTTTTGACCTAATGATCTAATGTTTTTTCTTTTGCTGCATGCAGTGAAAATCTGCAACTACTTAGACAGCGATACTATTATGCTACATGGAAAGCTGATGGAACCCGATATATGATGCTTATAATGAGGGATGGTTGTTTCTTGATTGATCGGAATTTTTGCTTTAGAAGAGTTCAGATGCGCTTTCCCCATAGGAACCTTAATGAAGTAAGATTCTCATTCTTGTGCTGGAGAAAATCATAGTGCTTTTTTCCCGCAAAAGTTAACCTTATTTCTTTGCCAATTGAAGGGTCCACATGAGATGACCTTGATTGACGGAGAAATGATTATAGACACAGTACCAGATTCAGGATTGAAGAGGAGGTACTTGGCATATGATCTGATGGCACTTGATTCAGTGTCCAAAACCAAGGTATCTAGTATCTACCAAACTTTTACTGTCCCTTTATTCAAGTCATATAGTAGCAAAAAGAGAAAAGAACTGAATGAGCATCCTTTATAGAATTACCTGGAAGCCAGTGTCTCCATCCATTGACACTTTGCTTTGATCTCTGCTGTGATTGCCATTTCTTAGGCGTTTTTGATGCAAAGTAGTTTGTGGCCTTAGTGTTGTTTTTAATTTGGGAAATATTTTTGTATGCAGATGCCCTTTTCTGAAAGGTGGAGACTACTTGAAGATGAAATAATTCGGCCACGTTATTATGAGAAAAAGCAGTTTGAGAGTGGTGCTAAGAGCAATCCAGTGTACAAATACGATATGGAACTATTTTCGGTACCTGAAACCAAAACAACTGAATTTTCTTGTTCCATTTTGATGTTTTTTGCGAAGTACATTTTCTTATTCTTGGACACTTTACCAGGTCAGGAGAAAGGATTTTTGGCTGCTCTCCACAGTAAAAAAGTTACTTAAGGAGTTTATTCTATCACTTTCACATGATGCTGATGGCCTTATATTTCAGGTAGGTTTGTCTTCTAACATTGGTTGTATAGGAAAGTTGGAAATGAGTATTAGGAATTAGGATTTTCCGTACAAGTTGATGCAATTCATAAGTGTTCAAACAAGAAAACAAGCTATATTGAACTATACTATAATATTTTATTTGGATACATCCTCTTGTGAAAACTAGCAATTGTAACATAAATTTGAATTACTACTGGTGAAAGACAAGAGCAGCAGGAAGTTCCCCAGAAACGGTTATATGATCCTTGGTTCTGCTAATCCTTTACAAATATGCAGTCTCTGATAGGTAAACGCACTGCATATGTATAGCTTAGCAGGCTGACATTTCATCTCGTTGGATGCATTCCAACTTAACATTGTTTGAGTTATGGCCATGGTCGCCTTATTGTGATTACGTGTTTTTTGAGTTTGAAGCATAAAGTGCATGCTGGTTATGTACATATAAGCCATAAGGTCTTTTTGAGAACAATTTAAACTTCTAGCAGTATGTTGTATACTTGTCCTTGGCCTCTTTACTTCAATTTGCTGCTCACTATATGAATCACTGAGAGCAGAAGTCATCTGATTGTTGAATTACTTGGAAGCATGAAAAGGGTGCTGATCAATATACAGATTAAAGTCTTTGTGACGGCACTGTAAGCTTACTTTTAGCAGTTGGGGTGCAGGCTGCAATTTGTCTTGGGATTTGTTTGTCCATTTACCTTGCAGTTCACACCAAGAATCATTGTTGTGGAGCTATTTCATGTTTTGTGCTTAGTCATAGCATGGGTGTCTTTATTTCTGAGGTGTAGGTGAATGCATCTGTTATTTTTATATATAGCTGGAGCCTGGAAGTTTGTTGAAGAGGTGTAGAATCGAGGGCCAAATTTCTTGATACAGTATTACATATATGAATCTGTGTCATGACTTTCTTACACCCCCTACCCGTGCCTTTAAATCCTGTTGGCTGTTTACAAATAATTTATGCACTTTCTCCTGTCATCAGCCATTCTTGTTATGGTTGGGAACAATTTATTTCAGGCAATTGAAGAAGTACAATTTGTTTTGTCTTGGCTGACTCACTTCCTTTGTTATTCTTTAGGGCTGGGATGATCCATATGTAACTCGTACCCATGAAGGTCTTCTTAAGTGGAAATACCCTGAAATGAATTCAGTTGACTTTTTGTTTGAGGTGTGCATTACCTCTTTTTTTTTCCAATTGTTGCTTTAAATGGTTTAGTCATGGTGATGATAATTTTTTTGATGGTGGGGCTTATTTCGTCATATCAAACTATTGCAGGTTGGGAATGACAATCGTCAGCTGGTTTTCCTTTACGAGAGAGGCAAAAAGAAACTTTTGGACGGTTCTCGGATAGTATTTCCACGTAAGCATGTCCTGCAGTTTTCATGTTCATTTCATCTTGTGCACACTGCACAGCAAATTTCTCATCATTCACATAAATTTGTATTCTCATGACACGGAGCATTTTACTTTTTTTTTTTTTGTAATTCAAAGTATGGTAACTTCAGATTTGGATCCATTTTTGGATGGAGCCTGCAATCCGTGTTATACTATTTTCTGCAAATTTAAAATTGTTAAAGATATCATCCTTCGGCTATGTACCTATGTCTAGTTGGTGATGCTACATTCTTAGCTGAATGACCTGCAGACTTCTCAGTAACTCAAGCAAATCTCGACAATAGTGAATTCTCGAGGGTTGCATATTCGCTTTTCTGCTCTGTTTTCACGGGGGTTGCATCACCCTCCTCTGTATTCAAGCCCTAGACATAAAATTTCTGGCAAACTCATGAATTTTATTTTCTATTCTTTTTTTTTTGTAATGCTGGAATTTGAGTAGCTTTCCCTGCTCATGTGCTTGGCGTGCTGTTTCAAAATAATAATAATAAATTAATTATACACCTGGTTTCTCAATAGAGATTTTCTGTTGAAGTTTTATTTGTGCTAACGTTCTGAAACTTATGCAGATGAAGAAGATCCATCCTCCATCTCAGGGAGGATTGTCGAGTGCTCTTGGAATAAGGAAGAGGAGTGTTGGGTCTGCATGCGCGTTAGATCCGATAAATCGACTCCAAATGATATCAACACATACCGCAAGGCTGGTTCTCCTATACCCTTTTCTATGTTATAGTCTTTGCTAATTTACTTGTGCATATATGGTTGCATGCGAATATGATCATGATCATTTTAATACGAAATGTATATCTAATCATTTAAAATGGTTTTGCTATTACTGCAAAATTGATGGCTGCATTTCAGAATCAGTTGACTTGTTCACTCACATTGTAATATTGTATACATAGCTAACCTCCAATAAAAGGTAACCCTTCAAAGCTGTATTTTGAGTGATTTATATCTGTGATCTTTGTGGTGGCAATAGAGCATACATTCAATTCTGTCTTCATCATCTTGTTAGCATTACTGCTTTCTAATATATTCAATTAGGCAATTTCATTAAAGCGACTGTCAGGACATCTTTGGCTTGCTTTCCCTGAATAAACTGTTTTTTCATGAAGCCCAAATCTTCAGCTCTACAGATTATTTCAATATTGCAAGACATGCTTAACTTTGGAACGAGAATGCAGAATTGCTGCACTATTCTGACAATTTCTTTGCGTTATCTGTAGGTAATGAGGAGCATCACAGATAATATCACCGAAGACAAGCTTCTAGAAGAGATCAACGGCATCAGGTGCCTCCCGATGTATGCCGATAGGATAGCGCAGGCTCATGCAAAGATGGCCCAACATCGGCGGAGATGAACATGCCACAACACTAGTGTGTCTCGTTGCTGCAGTGCTAGAGCGCTGCTACCGTCTCTGGCCGGCGGCTGGTTCCCGTAGCTTGTGTAATTATTAGAGGTGGTTTTAGGGCTGTATGACGGCTGGACAGCCAGCCAACTAATTCTTTGCACCTCTTCTGTCCCCCCCCCCCGCTGTATAGGTGTCGTCGCAGTCGCAGAGTAGCCCTGTAAATCGTGTATCTTGTTTCTATGCTCTCCTGTGGTTGTATTTTCATCGGTGTAGAATAGCTTTTAACAAGAGGGAGTGTTTTCTAGGTTATCATGTCTGTTGTGCCTCCTCTCGCTGTCTTGTGCTAGAATAAAATAAACCCTGTGACTTGTACTCCCTTCTAACCCGCCCAAACCAAGCCAGCCCACAGCGCTTACGGAACCACCCTTTGTCAAAAGAAAATTAAAATTATATCCGTAAGACCTTGGGGTGGCGTCTGGATGAATGCTGGGTTTGGGACGGAGAATGAAGTTATAATTACGAAAATACCCTTTGTCAAAAGAAAATGAAAATTATATCAAATGCGTGCTTCTACGTGAAGCTCTAAAGAAACCAACACTTGTCATCCAAGTATTCGGGGAGGTTGGGCTTCTTTTACGCTTGTGATCAACCATACGCCATTGCGTACTTTGTTTTTTCTTTTCAAGAGGACCCAAAATGTTCACTTAGCTTGATATTGCATCTAGTGGTATGCGGGAAGGTTGGGCTTTTGGTGATCCTAAGGCAGAGCAGTCGGAGTTGTGGCGTATAGAGTTGAGTTTCATCTCTAGCTCTGGTGATGTTGTTTAGAACGATACGAAGTGTGTCTAGTTATGAGTTCTCTCTCGTCTAGAGTGTTCTTTGTTAGTAAACCATTGTATTTTTCCCGTCCTGCTTTATCGATATAAAGGGCAACCTCATGCTCTTCGTTTTAAAAAGGGGTTGGGCTTCTTTAACGCTTATGATCGATCTTTCGCATGCGAATATGCGATCCCCCGCTTTCTGACCACTTAGAATCGGCACATTGCAGTACTATGCATGAGTCTATGACTCGGAGTTTTGACCACGGCAAATCCCACCTACTGACCTGACTCTGCCAGTCTGGCATGAGCATTATAAGTAATAAAAAAGCGAATGTTAATTACTAGGATCATCTTCTGAAAAGAATTGCTATGATCACCTACTTCACTAAACATCCAACATATGCAATGCAGCCCCATGGAAGTGGTTATTACGGTCCATAAATAGTTTTGCAGACTGGAACATGACCTCCATAGATCGATCGGTGTTGTTGTGGTGTACCATCTCCCCCGTTGAGCCTGCAGCCTGCAGCCTGCAGGCAGGCCCCTTAAAAATCGGCACTATTAGAGCTTCTTTGAATGTATTGTGATCCGACTCGATCATTTCGGATTGATTTGAAATTTGAACTAAAGTCCCTTCCATGATCTTGTTTGGATACATTGTGATCCAACTCAATCTTTTCGGATTGACTCGAAATTTAAATTTAAATCCCTTCCAATCTAAAGGGATTGGTTTTAATCCCTCCCTATTTAAACAAGCCCTTAGGTGTTTTTCCGGAGTGGTAACCATGGATGCATGGAGAGACAAAATCACGACGACATCTATACAACGTGAATCGCAAACCATGCATGTTTTTATTTATCTGGGCTCACTCATGTCTCATGGCTCTGTGCGTGGAGAAATTCCAGCTCCCAACTTTCTTGTATTTTCGATTTGAGGAATCTCTGTCGTATTCCAAGAAATATGGCTGCTGCCTGTTGCATCTTGCGTGCAGAAAGCTGTCAGTGTAGGTTAGAAAGCTGGATGTAAGTGCGGTAAAAAAGCTGTGAAGCATAGCTTGCTACTGCAGCACAGCTCCACTGGCGCATGGCTGCATCATGCATGCTTGTGTTGCGCACGCGAATCGGCTCGGCTCGGCAGCACGACGGCCGCTTACACGGCGGCAGCGTATTAACTCGCCCAGCACCATCCGATCGTGAACTTCTCTCTCTCAGGCGATGTCAGCAAGCTCTGTTGCTGCAGAGCCCCGACCACCACAGTGGCAGAATAAGTGAAACATCTGCAAAATTTCAAAATCAATTTGAGTTTTGATTTGAATTTCGTTTTCGTTCAAATCTCAGCAAAATTCATCAAAAATCCCATCCCGCTTTCTCTTCCTGCTCAACCCGTCTTCCCTCCCTGGAAGCGCCTTCGCCCAAACCCACCTCCACCCCGTCGTCCTCCCCGTGCGTCACGCTCGGTCGTCACCCTCGCCAGTGCCGCCTCCGTCACCTGCCAGCTCCCGGCTTTGCTCCAGTGAGGAAAACGGGCCACCTCGCCCCCCCTCTCTTCAATGCGTCCCGCGCCCCAAGCCGCCACCTCCCACGCCGCTCCCGTCCCATCTCCCACCGCACCAGCTCCCGCCCCGCTCCAGTGAGGGCACCGCCATCGCGACGCCGCCACGCTGCATACCATGCCGCCACCTCCGCCGACACCGCCCAAACACGATAGCCGCACACGCCGCCGCCCGCTATTCTCGCCGCCTCCCTATTGCCGCCACCCATGCCACTGCCCACGCCGTGTCTTGCTCCCACCGCCTTCGCCCGCCTATAAAAGCCGCCCCCGCCTGGCCTTCAAAACTCGCACCAAGCCCTTCCCCCTCCCCACCCACCTTCGTCTCCAGAGCCGGCCGAGTGCCCGCCGCCGCCTTGGTTCATCCTTCCCCGTAAGAGATCTTACCCTCCCCACCCGAATCCCTCCAAATCCAAACACCCAATGCCACCCCAACACCTCCCGGACCCCTTCCCCACCTCCGCCTCGGCTCACGGATCTCAGACCGGCGCCACTCCTCCTCCCCACGGCCGCCACCACCCCCAAATCCAAGAAACCACCCCCAAAACTCACCCCGCGCAAAACCTTAGAGGTAGAGACCACCTACTGGCGGAGCCCTTCCTCGCCGCTTTTCCTCCACCGGTGCCGCCATCACCACTGGCCACACATCACTGTCCTCAAGCCACAGCTCCCTCCTCCGCCAGCTTGCATACCTCAAAGGGCCTTAAGGTCGGGCGATTCAGCCCTCGCCGTTTTCATTAAATGGGCTTGGCCCATTGTCCTTAAGCCAAGCATTATTCACTCTGGTTTAGCCCAACACTATTCATCGCACAAGAAAATTAGTACTGTTCATTCTGAAAAATAGAATTATTGTTCCAATACACTATTCATTTGTCAAAACAGTAAACCCTAGATACAGTTCATTTCTCAGCTCCGTTCAGCTATACCAAGCTCCAATAAATCTTTTCACCTTTCTATAGGATCCTTTATCTCTTTTCTATATTTTTGTTGTATTTGGATCCGAATCTCACAAACTCTGTTCAGTCCAATCAAACACCAGATAAATCCCCACCATCCCACACCACCTTCCTTTATGTTTCTTTTTCTGATTTTATTTACTTGCATGTTGTTCCCAGCTCATTCCTTGTCGAGCTAGTTTTTACTTGTTGTTTTTATTGCATTGCTTCTTGTTAGGTCATGATTTTGACGACCAGACTCCAAAAGACGCCGGACAAAACCAGTATCCACAAGACTTTGTGCAAGAGGGCAAGTCACATTCTTTGATCATTTTGGACCCACATTTCATATATTTATTATTACTTTCATTATTGTATTTGTGCCAATTACTTTAAATATTGAAATAATACTTTTGAATGCCATGATAATTAGATAAATCCTATTACCTCACATACAAACCCACCCAACACTTGTAGGCCATATTCACCTTGACAAGTTCACATAAAATATTAGCTATATAAGTAGCTTAATTTGTCACACAAATATGTTTATCAATCAAAAGAGAGTATTGACAGTCTACCAATGGTTTTGGTGGAGAGTTGAGGGTTGGGTCCAGGAAATTGGACAACCCAGTAGACTTGTGGTAAAAGTGAGTCAAAGGTGGGGCCAAGAGGGTGGAAGGCCACGAGTTGGTTGTCAGTCCACTTCCCCACTAGAGACAAGTAAGGACAAGAACCTTGTGTCAAGTAACAGACACAGAAAACCGCTCAACCACAAGTGTGGTCATTACTCCCTGGCTTAGTACACTGCTTTTCCGATTGAATATCTACAGTATCAAGAATGGGACAGGGGTGGACCCGGAGGGACACTCGCTGGTCTACACAACGGTATGGTCCTGCCAGCATCGGGGCCAAGATCCACAGCGACCGGTGGAGTCTCCCGAGGGCTGTATGGGTTAGAGCCTACCGAGTAGAAGCTAAAAAATGTTGAGCAGTGAAAAGGCTTTGTTATCCCAAACTCAGTCGCACGCTAACATGTTGCATGTCTATCAACTGACAGTATGAGTTTGAGATATTTTGTGGGTAAAGTTGGGCAACTCTGCAGAGTGTATAATAAAAAAGTATTCGAATACGCCGTGCTTCTGGTTAATGAAGCTGTGTTAATGGGTGATTCCAGTACATGAGGCATAAGTAGAGTTTTTGAGATGGTAAGCTGGTAATTGAGTTTGTTGAGAAACCCCTGATGTTATTATTTATTATTGCTTTACTGTTTTAAATGTAAACTGTTTTAACTGCAAATTGCATACACATATGCCTGTTAAGATAAACCCTAACCATCCTTTGAACTCGTTGCATGTAATTATTTAGCTTTTCTATGTGGCTTGTTGAGTACAGAAGTTGTACTCATTCTTGCATAATCTGCAAACAATCTACAGAAGAAATCAGGGAAAATGCAGAGGATCTGGTTGAACAGGATTTTGGTGGACCCACGGATGGCAGCGACTACTGTTATTAGATCTCAACCGCGCTCAAGTGTACCTGTGGTTTGAAGTTCTTTTGTCTTGTATTATATTAAATTTGAGCTTGGATGCCCGTGTCAGTTTAAAACTGGCTGTTAAGTCTTATCCTTGTGTAATAAAATGTTGGTTTTGTTGTAATCGAAAGCTTGCTTGAGACACTGCATCCTGGATGGTTATGAAAAGTTTAACGTTCCCAGAAATTTAGGGGCGTTACAATAAGATCCAAACAAAAATAAAACAAATGGAGCGCCAACATGAACAGATACATAGTCCAGAGTCTAAACATGTCGGCGAGATCAACTGTGCGATTGCGTTTGCTTTGATATCCATTTATAAGAAGAAATTAATTGTATAATATCGAGCCAATGCGATTCAGTCTGCAGCTTCTCATGGAAGTGATTGTTCCAACTCAACCACAAAAGGTATTTTCAGACTGGAACATGGCCTCCATAGATCGATCGATGTGGTCCCCCCTTGAGCCCACAGGGCCCTTTGAATTTGCACTATTAGGGCTTATTTGAGAGGCTAATTACGCGGATGAGCTGGAAATTCAAATTACAATCTCAGTCCATCCATGTGGATGGGGTAACCAACCAAAGTCTTAGGTATCTTCAAGAGTGCTAACCAAGGAGAGCACAAAGTGTACGTGAATTTTGAGGCAAGAGAAGAGATCGCAGTAGAGCTATCCCGGCCCTTACAAAGTAATCCAACGTCTCAAAATCAAGCTGGCCCATCTTCTTCCTTTGCCCATCATCTTCTCATCTAAGTGACGAAGTACTCCTTATCTGTTCATGGCGAAGAGAGACTGAGAGGAAGCAGCTGCCCGGTCAACTTCTGGCCAAACATAGGCTCCGGCTAGAAGCACATGGAGCCATTGACAACCCTCAGCCACCTCTTACCAGGCGACATGGGTTTTCTTCTAGCATCAGCCCTATCTAAGGTTTCATTACTAACCTGGGGCGGATCTGGATATCAGAAAGGTAGACTATAGTCCGAGGCCTAGAAAAATTTTAGTACCATTTTTTTTGTTATATAGGCCCAACAAATAGATTTATAGTGCCTAGCCCGAGACCCAGCCTCCCACTATTTCTCTCATCCCACGGCCCATCATCCGTCGGCCCAGGCGCCCAACCCACTCGGCATCTCCACGACGCCCCCACCCCAGGAAACCTAATCTCCCCCACGCCCTCACACCCTGCCCTCCAAAGCTCCACGGCTCATCGCCCGCCTCCGCTGCGCCCGCACTCTCCCTCCCTGTCCGTCGCCGTGCCCTCCATCCCCGCCCACCGCCGCGCCCTCCCTGCCCGCAAGTATATCTCCCCTTTCCTTATGCCTCCTAAACCTAAATTGTTGTTTCTCAATATTCAAGTCTATTTCTGTATACAATATTCAATTTAAGATGTTGACAGGAACAAAAAACAAATAGAGGACCTGTTGATAACTATGAACTTATGATGCATTTTTGTGCTCAAAAATTGTAGACCTCAATATTGGTGCTAAATGATGTTTCCAATATGTTCGAAGATTTGGTTTAAAGATCGTGGTTCTCGATGCAATATAACAACAATCTATGGAATCAGAACTAACATTCTTCGAGAATTATCTAATTTGATTAATCAGCTAAGCTAGTTGAAGCTTATGGTTATCGCATGGCTGTTAATAAGTGCATCAAGAATCTGCTTGTGTGTTTCCTAAACCAATTTAATTATCTGGAACCAGTAGAAGGTTCATGACATAATATGTAGTGCATATACTGAACATGAACCGCGCCATGTCAATTGCAGTTCCTCCTTTGTTCGTTAGTATTGAAAAAAATCGGTCGTTGTGAACTTGTGATTTAATTTTTATGTACTATTGTGCTCTGCAATAGGTTTCAAGTGTACAATCGAGTACTGATATACTGGTTCGACTTTAATTTTAGGAATTAGGGATATAAAATAAAGAGGAGTGAGGTATTGTCATCTTGTTTTATGATTGAGCTAAGTCTAAACTATATTAACTATGCTTTCTTGTCCTACGCAGGTATGTCAATAATAAAGGGCAGGTGATAGAGAGATTTTTTGAGATTCAACATGTTTCTAACACAACATCATGGTGCTAAAACTAGCTTAGGATGGTATATTACAATTTCATGGTCTATGTATGTCTAGATTGCGAGGACAAGGATACGACGGAGCATCAAACATGAGGGGCAATTTCATGGGTTGCAAAGACGCATATTAGATAAAAATCCATATGCTTTTTATGTCCATTTTTTTTGCTCATCAGTTGCAATTAGTTGTTGTTTCCGTTGCCAAGTGTTGTTCTTCTATCTTGGATTTCTTTAACTACACCACCGTGATTGTCAACACAATTAATACTTCTTGTAATAGAAGAGATCAATTGGCCCAAGATCACCATGATAAAATTATGAAAAAAATAGAGACCGGTAAAATTTTCCTAGGAAGAGGAAAAAAAATCAACAAACTAACCTTGCAAGGCCGAACGATACTTGTTGGGGCTCACATCATAAAACCTTGTGTTGTCTTTTTCTCATGTGGGATGCAATCCTAGAGGTATTAGAGCACTTGAGTGATGATGCCACTAATGCAACACAAAAAAACCACAGCTTCGGATTTGTTGGAAAAAAATGGAAAGCTTTGAATTTGTACTCATCATACATCTTATGATCAGAATTTTGGACAAGACTAATGATCTTTCACAATGCTTGCAAAAGAAAGATCAAAACATTGTTCGTGTTGTAGGGTTGATTGGGACCATATTGAAGACAATTGAGGCAATAAGAAATCATGGTTGGGATGAGCTTTTCGAAGCGATAAACACCTTTTGTCTCCAACGTAATATCTTGGTGCCAAACATGTCTGATAAAATACCGGTTAGAAGTCGCTCAAAGGGTCGTAGCAGCCAAATGATAACTTACTATGATCATTTCCATCATGAAATATTTATTATGGTGCATGACCAAATTATTGTTGAGTTGAATAATCGCTTTCCTGAAAGATCTACTCAGTTATTGAGGTGCATTGCTTGTCTTGATCTAAAGAATTCTTTTGCTAACTTTGCCGAAGATAAATTAATTGAACTTGCTAGGATATATGCCGCTGACTTCCCCCAATATAATTGTGTAGTCCTTAGGGACCAACTAGGCACATTTATTGCTGATGTAATAGATGATCTAGATTTTACAAACTGTACTGATATTGGAAATCTTGTTGTGAAGATGATTCAGACCGACAGACACACAGTTTTACCATTGATATATCGTCTCATTGAATTGGTTTTGATTTTGTTAGTGGCAACAACAACAATAGAAGGAGCCTTCTCAGCTATGAGCATTATTAAAACTGATTTGCGGAATAAGATGAATGATGTATGGATGAATCATAGCATGGTATGCTATATTGAGCGAGATATATTTGCAAGCATTAAAGATAATAATATTTTGGAGCATTTTCAAGGAATGATGCTGTTGACGATCTAGTGTCGATCTTATAAATGAATGTTTGGGGGCTTCCTTAAAATACAACCACTCAAAGAAAGAGACATAGGGATTTATACAGGTTCAGGCCTTTTGCTGGGAAAATAATAACTCTACTTTTGTGTTCTTGTATCACTACTACAGAAAAGGTCTTCATAGACGGTTCAAAAACGTCATCACAGACGGTTTCGTGAACTGTCTGAGTTTATGGGTCAGTAATGACATGAGGTCATCACAGACGATTTTCGAACCGTCCGTGATGCATACTATCACATACGGTTTCATATACAAACCGTCTGTGGTAGCTGACTACCACAGACGGTTTCATCTACAAACCGTCTATGGTAGCAGACTATCACAGACGGTTTGTAGATGAAACCACTTGTGATAGTATGCATCACAGACAGTTTGTAGATGAAACCGCTTGTGATAGTATGCATCACAGACGGTTTGTAGATGCAATCGTCTGTGATAGCTCACTATCACAGACTGTTTGTAGATGAAACCATCTGTGATAGTTGTACTATCACAGACGGTTTGTAGATAAAACCTTCTGTGATAGATGATGTATCACAAACGGTTTGTGGATGAAACCGTCGTGATATATATTCTATATAAAGTCTCCAAGCAAAGGGCTTCTTGTGCCTTTTAAAACCGGCTATATATATATATATATATATATATATATATATATATATATATATATATATATATATATATATATATATATATATATATATATATTGTTCATGTCCCTGACCACTTTCGGCAAATCGTAAGGATGAGACAAGAGCCACGGGCAACTTCATTGAGCCTGCAAGTTCAAGAAGCATGGTTGCAATGAGAGCACGTGGACATATAATTACTTGGATGTCATCGATAGGTAATTGGACTTGACATTAAGGAATGATTTATTGTTGATACATGATGCCACTTCTCCAGTCGGAGTACCTGCGTGTCCACGCCACTTTTCGAACATGGCGTGGACGTGTAGGTACTCCGATTGGAAAGTGGCTTTATGTAACATCCCAAATACCTAAACAGGTGTTTGTCAAATATAATTAAATGTGTAGAAATTAAAACTTTTTCTCACATCTTGAAAACCCCTAAACTCTCATGTAATTCTTGTCCAAGAGATTGTGTAATCCAAAAAAATAAGCTCTTGTGACCAAAAGACAAACTCATTTCCCATTTGTCACAAATCTTGTGCCAAACATTTGGAAAATAATTTTTCCTTGGTCCTAAAGTTGATGTGGGACCCCTCTGAAAAATATCATGAGTTTTAAAACTTGTTTGGTAATTTTTGGAGGTAAAACAATTTCTTGAACAGCCTTCATGAATTTCCTGAGAAAAATGCATAGCATAATAACCTCTGAAAATTTTATGTAAGGTTAATCATGATGTCAGCAAGCTCCAGTTAAAATTTCATAAATTTTGGAGTTCAATTGCTATCTCAAATAATTATGCAAAGTCCCAGCTGTTAAAAATTAAACTTAAAACCCTGCACTGTTCCTTGGGCTGAGCCGTATTCAAATCTGGCCTAGCCCAACCCCATCGACCTCCTCCACAGCCAGCGCACCTCACTGACCTCCTTTTCCACCTTGATGAGGTCGTAGCCGTTGGATTCAGATCCAACAGCCACGACCTCCTCCTAAGCCATCACCGCGAGGTCCTCCCCACCCACTTTAGGTCATAGCCGTTGGATCAAATCCAACAGCCATGACCTCCCTTCGATATCAATCGCCCATGTCCTTCCCGCCTTGATGAGGTCATAGCCCTTGGATCAAAGATCCATGGCCATGACCTCCCCTCACTATTAAACTAAGCAAACCTCCCACCTAACCGAGGTCGTAGCCGTTGGATCAAATCCAACAGCCCACGACCTCCCCTCAGAATCTAGCGCACCAAACCTCCCCACCCACGCGAGGTCTTGGCCGTTAGATGTGGATCTTAAGGCCATGACCTCCCTTGCCCTTTTTCCGCCTTTGGATCTCAACTCAACGCGCGAGATCAATGGGCCGTTCGGACCACCCTTTCTTGGCCGTTGGATTTAGATCTCGCGGTTGCTAATCAGTGGGCCGTTCGGACCATCTCTTATGAGCCCTTAGATCTAAATCGGAGGGCTAGGACCTCCTTTGCGCTACGCGTAAGGCTCAGACCTCCCTCTATTGATCAAAGACCGTTGGATCAAGATCCAAAGGTCTGACCTCTCGCTGCGCTTCAAGCAACGCCTCGACTCCCCTTTTTGGTTGTGTGCCCTTGGATTTAAATCCTAAGGCCATGACCTCCCCTCATTTTCTTTTGGTCGTGTGCGGTAAGTCTTCCCAGAGGTCCGTGATGCTGGATTGAGATCCAACGCCTTGACCTCTGTCCTTTTTTCCTCGTGCGCATTCGCGTTATGGAAATCGTGAGGCCACGACCTCCCGCTCAGATCGTGTGGTGGGACCTCCTCCCACCACTTAAAGCGTAACGGTTCAAACATAAAATCCGAGGGCAGGACCTCCCATCCACTTTATCCAACGGTGGATGTGAGGTCCTCGTTCTTCTTCCACCTTGATGCGTGCGAGCCATGGCAGTGGGCAAAGTCAGAGCCTTGTCACCTCCAACGGCTCTGCCCTGCAAGCATTAAATGCGTGTCAGCCCTTTCCGCCCCTAGCCCATGTTCTGACCACCTACTCTGTCCCATCCGTCTTGTCCAAGTCCAGGACCTCCCCATGGGCTAAGCTCACCATGAGCTTAACCCGTGGTTCACAACCTCGTTTTGCCCTAGGTATAAAACTCCCCACTGTTTCTTTGGCTTCCTTTACACACTATTGTTCCCTTGCTTGCACCCCTGTGCTTGTGAGCTCTAAACCACCGAAGCTTTCCTTGGCCGCCATTGTTGGAGCTTGAAGCTCCTGCATGGACAAGGGTCCCCGGGTTTTCCTCCTTTCTCCGTGCTTTTTTTGTGCCATGTCCTCTGTGATCATGTCTTAACTTGTTTAGTTTGGGCATTTTGCGAGGTGGCCAAAAGGATCTTGAAGTTGGAGCTTTGGTCAGGAGCACCTTTCTTCCCCGGCATCGATCCTTCCTCCCTCGACCTCCTCAGCCCCTCTGGACCTCCAGGTAATCCTCCTGGTAGTCCCTAGGTTTGGCACACGCTTGTATGAATGCTGCGGAGCTCAATTTAGCTGCTGTCAATTTTTGCCGTGTTGTGCTATCGTGCTCCTCTCCGGCTCGCCGGCGTTCAAGGCCGTCGCCGCCGTTGAGAGGAGGTCCACTGGGTGCGCAAGGCTATTGCACACTCAGTGGTACCATGGGATGTCGCCGGCGAGGTCTACATCACCGGCAAGGACCATCTCTTCAAACTCGGGTTTTTGTCGGACGTACACGGCAGCGCCGTGTCAAATTTCGGACAAAGATCCTCTACTTAATGCGCTAATCATTACTCAATCTCGCTAATCATTGGCGTGTCTTAACTGCCTTTAATCCCGCCCCGTGCGCGCATTTAAGACCTCTCGCGCGCGGACCTCCTTGTGCCCTGCGCATTAACTGTCGTGGTCCGGCGGCGGCGCGAAGCGAAGGGCGCTGGTGCGACGCCCTGCACCTCCTCCGAGGAAATCGCACGCCCAAGACCTCCCTTGCGAAATCGTGGCCGCCTGGACCTCCCCGGAGGTCTGCGGACGCAAGACCTCCGCGATTGACCTCCTCGAGGTCATCTCGCCGTTATGACATCCCCGCGTGATCTCGAGCCGCTTATGTCCTCCCCGTGTTGATCGCGGCCGCTGAGGACCTCCTCCTGTTGTGGCCCGCTGGATGTGCCATCAACGGCCACGACCTCCCTCATCTCACGCGTGTGCGTTCTTTGGGAGGTCCATGACCTCTGGACTCGCGATGCGCGACGGTGCAGTTAACTCTGGGAGGTCTGAGCTGTTAGATCTGAGATCTGTGGCTCATGTCCTCCCCAGTCTTTTTGGTTTTAGGAATTTCCAGTGAACTGTTATTTTAAGAACTGAAAAAGGTATGAACTTTAAAATTGCATAACTAATTCAATTTAAATCCAAATAGGGTGATTCAAATTGTGTTAGCTCTGGCTTGACCTGGGCTCCAATCTAAAAATGGTTATGAGCCCAGTTCAACTCCAGAACATGGTTTTACAAATAGATTTCAAAACTAGCTTTAAATGTTATACTAGAAATTCCTTTAACTTGTAAAATGCATAATTATTGATCTGTAGATTATTTTTGAGTGAATCCAACTTTGTTGGTTTCCTCTGTTAATGCTCTACATGTTAGAATAGGATTTAGGCATGTCACTATTTTCAGAAAGCATTCTTGTGCATTTTAATTTTGTTCAAGTTCTTGTTTTTGAAAAATTATAGAAAATGCATAATAGCTCCAAATGAGGTGAACTCAATTGTGTTATTCATCTCATGAGGTGCTGGTTTTATAGTAAAAATCTCAGCTGCACCACCCTTCTAGAAAATGTTACCTCATAATTAAATTAGTGAATAGTAGCAGTTTGTATTTTTAGGGCTGAGCAGAATTGTTTTGCTCATATCTTTTGCATTGAGAATCCAAATCAATTGGTTCTTGTTGCTAAATTCCCTAAAAATCATCCTCTTGCTGATGTAGAAATTTCGGAGCATTTGGAGTTCGTTTGCTGTGCTGTCTTTGTCGTTTTCGTCGTTCTTATCGATTGTTTTCGTCTTTTCGTTAGGTGCCGACGAGTACTTTGAACCCGTGAGTGATCCTCAGCAATACATTGAGCAAAACCAGCAAGGCAAGCAGTTTGATCATATCCATTTATTGTCCCATTACTTTAAAGCTTAATACTTTGTTTCACTTATATGTATGCATGCTACTTTATATTAAAATGTCACTAGTAATCCTATAGATGCATATTCTGTAGGTAAATGTTCATTCTCTACTACTAAGCCTAGGATTATCTTGCTGCGATTTAGAGTTCGCTGGATGGACTCTTATCGCTTAGTAGTTTACGTTGATAATGCTTAGCAATGCTTAGATAACGGTAGAAATGGGCGGTTGTCGACATTATGTCGATGACCTTGATCACACTAAAATCTTTATTCCATTTTTGTCCTTCTTGTGGCTTGTTACTTTGTAAACAAATAAAGCCAAAATGAAAACAAGACTGTTTTGACTTGGGCACAATGGATGTTGGTGTGATATTTTGGGTGTGATCGAATGGTGCCTAAGTCCCCAAGGACCGAGTTACTTGTGTCACTAAGCCAAGCGCTCTTATGCTAACCACACGAGGAGATATGGGACCTCTCTTGACTAAGTACTTTGGGAGGTGTTAATTATGAGCTGGTTGGTGGGTGGTTTTAAATGTGTATGTGTGGTGTGGGAGAGGAGCATTAGCAGACCGGTTAGGGTCGCCTAGTGTGTCCTTATCCCGTGGGTTCTGGTTCTTAATTAGCATCATCCATTGGAAATGTCTCAGAGGACTTAGCCGTGCGGCAGATACCAAAGGAAGTGTGCTAAATCATGTGGCTAAAAGGCGGTCTCGACGTGTGGGTACATTGGTACACCCCTGTAGGGTTAAAACTATTCGAATAGCCTCGTCCTAGGTTATGGACATGCTTGGTAAGGTCGTGCAAGAACTAGACTACAACATTTAAATTAAAACTTGATGGGTTGGTATGAATGGATGTTCATGCTATTGTGGTGGCTAATGGGTTAGCCACTTCCGTGATTGTTATCTATCAATTGTTACCGTCTCGTTGGTTTCTTGCAAATGAAAAATGAATTGCAACTTTGCTTTGGAATCTATTTAAATATTGCAAATGAAAACTTGCTTTATGCTAAAATAAGTCCAAAGCCTCATCCACTTAAATAAAGCTTGCATGTAGCTAAACTATAGTTCTGTTATATTACACGTCAGGTCTTGTAGTACATTTTGTACTCATTTGATTTGCTTAATAACTTTGTTGCAGAGGAGGTAGGGTCCAAAGGGCTCTACTTTTATGAGATGTGCATGGGTTGGGAAAGCGACTAGCTTGGCGGTCCTGGCCGCTTGCCTTGTGGGTGAAGGCACAATCGTTGGTTTCTTGTTTTGGGCCATCTCTATGGCACTTTTGCTTCATTGTTATCTTAGTAGTCTTGTTGTTATTTGGCCGGTCGGCCTCTCTTTGTAATAACTATCCTTTATGTATTTTAACTTCGGTTTGTTGCTTGTTCTGTTTCTATGTGTTTGAATGGAATTGATGCAATCTTTTGTAATGAGTTGTGTGTAACGCATTCTTGGGAAGTACATATATCTCGAGGCACGGTTTATTTAGTTGATAATACTAGGGTCAATTGGATGACTAAGTATTATGAGCCTAATAAATCGGGGTCTCACACTTTATGTATCAGCAACCAACCATTCCTTGATGTCAAGTCCAATTACCTATCGACGACATCCAAGTAATTGGATGTCCACGCGCTCTCCTGGCAGTCATGCTTCTTGAACTTGCAGGCTCGATGAGGTTGCTCGTGGCTGCTATCTCATCCTCCTCACGACACCCCGAAAGTAGCTGGGGACTACGAATAATGTGTGTGTGTCTATATATATATATATATATATATATATATATATATATATATATGAAGCTGGTTTTAAAGGCACAAGCAGCCACTGCTTGGAGACTTTATAGAGAACTTGACCAGTATGAACACAGTTACACAGACAAAGGTGAAATGAATGGTGAGTGACATATGAAGAGGTGTTGTAGTTGTTTTTGACTCATTTGGTCTTATTTTGGAATAGAATACACACCAATTAATAAATAATTGATGATCAGAGGCACAAGTTAGGTAAAAATTCCAAAAAATTGTATGTTCATTGCAGCTTTACAAATTAGTCTAACATTTACAAATCTGAAAAGTTAATTGCAGCTTTCAAAAGCAGAATACCATCAATGTTATTAAGTTGCCAGGTCAAATCGAGTCGCCAGGGAGGAGACTTGTCGACTAATCGTCTAGTCGGTGGACTAGTTGGTGACTAGTGACAGTGATGGCTAATGCTACATGCCTTCATGAAAGATTTACTAATGTACAAGAATACAACTGCTAATGCTAAAGATTGAAGAGCTTGTTACATAATTGTTTGTGCTTGAAGCATCAAGAATGAAGAGCTAATTCCCATCGTCTTCAAACAAAACCTTCAGAAATCAGAATGCAGTTATGGCTGATAGGGCTCCACTTGTAGTATCAACACATGTTGTGTATGTATTGTACAATTATACATGTAAAATTGCAAACAATATCATTGTATCAAACTATCAATAAATGTAATATTGTATCAATGAATGAAAAGATAATATGACAGCAGTAAGCAACTCTATTAGAGCTCAAGACTGAACTAGATATCTTAACAAATTTCAGTTCAAGACTTTTATCATCATTGAGTAGATAAACCAAGTCCACTATCACCACTTTTCAATATCTCTTAGTACCAATTCCAGATATGAACCAGTACAGCACATATATCCACAAAGTGATGCACAAAAGATTTTCTGGGATACTCATAGATTCAGTGGTACTCAAAACCACCAAGATGCAACCAGGCAAGACCCCTCTTTGTATTTCGAAACCCACTAAAGAATAAAGCCGAGGGACAGGAAGATTTGCCGCACATGATCTCCAAGATGTTGCTTCGGTCGGAGGCAACACACAGCACATCAGAAATTAGATCAAGCCACACTTCTTCCACTGGTTTCCAGATCCAGAGAGTTCCCTCGATAGAGTATCCTCCAAACTCACTCAATACTCCAGGAAACTCCAAAACCCAAAACCAATCGAAAAGAAAGCAGATTGAATCAAGATTGGAGCAAAACTACTTGTTCTTCTGGCCTCAAACCACAGCCGGGTCAGAGCCGAGCGCAAGGAGGCACAGAGGTAGCCGGGGGAGATCGGAAGAGGGGAAGGCAGCGTCACTGTAGTTGTGGCACGACACTGATACTGCACAAGATACTCTTATCGTACGAGTGTCTTGTGAAGTGCAGCGTGGTGTCACAACCGGCGGCGATGGGAAGAAGGGCGGCATCAGCGACGGGGTCGGGCAGCGGCTTCGAGGTCAGGGGCACTTGGGTGGGGAGGGGAATGGATGAGAGTAAGGACGCTGGGGAGTGACGAGTTAGGACGCAAACTCTAGCGGGCTCTTACTAATAAAGAGTGATACTTATCTCATATGGTTCTATTATGGAACCGTCAGTGATACTTATCACAGACGGTTCCATAATAGAGCCGTCCATGATATGGTCTCATATCACAGATGGTTCCATAATGGAGCTGTCATATCACAGACGGCTCCATTATGGAACCGTCTGTGATATGTTTGTTCTCAAGTTCTATGTTTTGAGCATATTATCATGTATACATTTACATGACATGAAGAAATTACATGTTTATATGCTTTAACTATGATACATATCACAGACGGATATTTGTACGTTCCACTAAACTGTCTGTGATATATAGTTCAACATATAATATAGTAATTAACTTCACCTCTAAACTAGATTTTTTTTTCATTTTGGAATTTACATATGGCCAAATAGGTGGCCAGTCGACCGCTTCTTACAAAGATTAAAAAAGTAGAAACCTAAATAAATAAAGTTTTTCTAGTGGCAGAGGTAGGCCGCTATCTCCGTCTTCAAAACTTCGTAGGCGGCGGCAGCGGCATCGGACGGTTCGTGATCGAACGAAGCCCGAAATGCGTCCACCTGCTGACGCGCTTGTTCGAGTGTCTCCCGAAGACCCTCGGACTGTTGAATCAAGAAGAATTGAGCCTATAGGCTCTCTTCCCTTGCTTGAGGGGTCTCGGCCTGGTCGACTCGGTCGTCCGCCGCCTCGATTAAGCAGTCTAAGTGACGCAAGCCTCCTAGAGACATGCAACGTCGTTGTGGAGGACCACGTCGATGACGCGGTAAACTCGCTGGAAGTGGAAGATCACCCGGAAGACACGATGGAGGAGGATGACAAGACGACGGAAGGTGGCCGTCACCTGCTCTGGCAAATCCTTAGACAGGGGAGTGAAGACACTGTTGAAACAGTATTCTTCCGCAGCATCCGCCAACGTACAGCCGGAGAGGTGCTCGTGCAGTACGGCGAGGTAGGCCATCAATGCCGGCGACAAGGAAACAGAAGAGACAACCATTTTTGTTTTTTTAGAAGTAGTAGAGTTATATGTGGGGATGATCATCTTTGATGGCGGATGATCCTTTTTATAAAATAAGGAATAAATTAGAAGCGTGAGACGAAGAGACATATCGGGGAGCCGAAGCGGCATTGATGCGATGAAGAGACGCATCGGCGACGAATAAATTCAACGGGGAGCTGTAACGATATTATCACAGACGGTTATAATTAAAAACCATCTATGAAGTCTATGTTATCACAAACGGTTCATGTTTATAACCGTATGTGATACTTCACATACGGTTTTCAATGTGAACCGTATGTGATATCACCTCTTCACAAACGGTTTTTAGCGCAACCAGTAGCACAGTGTGAGGACCTTCTCGGAATGAACCTGGAACCGACCGATTTTTTTTTGAGCTGCGGTACTACTGCACGGAGGAGCGGTAGTACCGCCCAGTATATTCCGAGAGGAGGTCTGCCAGGATCTCCCAGGTGGTCTTCAAGACCTCCTGGAGGTCTTAACCTCTGTGTACAGAGTCAGTCACAGGAACCCAAGCTGGCTCGCACAGACAAACAATGGTGTGATCAAATCCATACAACAATTGAGAAGAAGCAAATGGGAACTTAACATATATTAATTTAAAGACCTTCCAGTCAAGCTTCTTACAGGGGTTTGCCACTAGGGCTTACAAAAAGAGCACTTTGCAGCAGACACAAAAAACCAAATGAGCAGATCCAACCGATCAGCCCACAGGCTATCGAGTGGATGACGTCCCCTAGCACTAGGGATGGCAACGGGGCCATTCCCCGTCGGGGAGTGGTGGACCATCCCCATCCCCGTGACAAGAAAAAATCCCCATCCCCGTCCCCATCCCCGTCATCGGGTACTATTCTTCCCCCATCCCCGTCCCCGTCGGGTTATCGGGGCCCCATCCCCGCCCCCATCCCCCGCCGCTTGTCAGATCGCCATTTCGGATTTCGAAAACATGAGAGCATTTCTACATACTTGCAAAGAACACTTAGACAACTAACACGATAAAGAACATATTAGCAAGCAAAGAACTATATATCATTGGAGTGGTAGAATTGTCGGGCATCTAACAGAGTCCAAGTGAATCACATTTTCACATAATGAAAAACTCTGAAACTAAGTGTTATAAGCAACAACCCAGACCAATATCCAACTTTCTGTAGCAAATTGATAAGGTTATCCGTTATCTGGTCTAGTATTAGCTTTATTTTGCTTTGTAAAGTTCATACTTTATACAGAATAAACATAGTGCAAAAAACATGATTGATGCACTCGGTTGGGCTGGGCTATGCCATGCACTGTGTTATCGGGGCCCCATCGGGTAACGGGGATGGGGAGTAGGAGAACATCCCCGTCCCCGCCAAACCCAATGGGGAATGTTTTTTTCATATTAATATCCCCGTGGGGAATGAAGTAGTCCCAAACCCGTCCCCTAATAGATGAATTCCCCATCGGGGAATGGGGAATGGGGCCCCATTGCCATCCCTACCTAGCACGCAAGGCCTCCAAAGACCTCTTCTTCTTGGAGCTTTGAGCTCCCTGGAACTTCCTGATCTGCTGATTAAAACAGAGGGCACAAGCCATGAGTACTTTTGAATGTACTTAGCAAGCCATGGGGAAAAGCATGCAATAAGTATTCATGAAGGGCTTGCCAAAAGAGAGCTGTATGGTTAGTTGCAAAAAGCAATGTTTGACAGTAAATAACATAAGTAGATTGAAATGCTTAAGTAAAAACAATAACACATATACACAGTTGTTTTGAAAAGAAGGGGGGTGAGCCCCAACTCACTTCCAAAGCCACTTGGGGGAGGTCTGGACGCACCTACGGGCCGGACCTCTCCCAAGACCACTCTGAAGCACCAACTCTAGAGCTCCTAAAGACCACTTCGTGGGAGGTCTGGTCGCACCCACGACCAAGACCTCAACCACGACCACTCTGGAGCACCCACTCCAGAGCTGCCACGCCCAGCCCCTGGATCTCATCTCGATCCAACCATGAACCCTCTAAAGCCGGCCAAGGTCTCTTCGAGGCAAAGCCACAGCCTCTTGCAGAAACGCCCAGGGACACAATTTATAAAAGTCTACCCTTTTGCACCACTTCTCCGGGAGATGTCCATAACCAAGGACTTGGCTATTCGAATAGATTTTACGCTCTGTAGAGGTGTACAACTTTACCCACAATCCACGATCTCTCTAGCGGGACAGGTTCCGAAAAGACCCTTGCTCACTTCCGAAGGTGAGCAGTCTAGAGAGTGTGGCAAGGCCTTTACAAAGCTTTGAACTGGCTCAGGGCTTTCTGCTAAGGTTTCGCTTCCGGTTGGGTTGCAAATGCCACCGGATTCGTGCCCCTCTTATACCAGTCGATACAACTCGCTCAACCACAATGTAACCAAGCCACTCATTGCTAATTATTCGCCCAAAGCCATCCCCATAAAATGACCTTGTGGTTGCACGGTTTACTTGATCCACAGACACAAAGTTAGGTCCTTAATCCACTCAGGCAAGGCAACCTCATCCCATTGTGCACATGGCACCCCCTTTACTGCATGATCACTTGCCTGAGTGTGAAAACATTTTGGGTTCAACCCGGCCACTGGACCACCCAATCCTGGCACAACAAGTTTTAACAAGGTGGCCTCACACCACAATCAACACAGTTATGGCATCAGCACCATAGCTGCTTAATAGTGGCACCAACCACAGTTCCATAGTTCCAATAGTCAAGATTATTAATGATGAAGCATGATTCACAGACCCACGGTTTCTAAAGCAAGGCTAAGCATAAACATACGATCCCATGTTGGCAATATCAAGCAATACCAACTAAAATACCCAATCTAACGTGTCCAAAAGAGATCATGTCAACATGTCGAGTTCAAGTGTCCAAGGAGGCATAATATCAAGTAGGAGAATAGCTACTGCCCAAACCAGTTCTATAAAATAGCCATGCAAGTTTAACAAATCGAAATACTTTTGTAAAATAGGATCAAGATGATCAAGGGATTCCACGACTTGCCTCTGTTGATGAGAAAGCTTTGGTAGGGGTGGCTTGATCCTCGAGCTCCTCAGCAATAATCGGAATCTACACGTTCGCAAAGAAACCAAATGAATAAAGAAACTCCAAGAAAATCCAAAAGAACTTACTGCAAAAAGAGAGAAGGTCCACTGAGAGGAGGAGGTCCGAGAGGGAGGTCCAGACCCAAGAAGGTCCAAACCAGAGGAGCTTGGAGAGCTCACCAGAATCGAAAGAGTTAGGAGTAAAGGTTGAAATGAAGAACAAGGAGAAAATGGTCGCCCTGGGTGCTCTATTTATAGAGGACAGAGGATAGGAGCACCACAAAAAGAGAGCGACTAGGTTCAAGGTATTGGTACAAAAAGTACACTGCTAGCAAGTACAATAAAGAACTAAAATAGTCAAAAGAGGTGACCAAAAAGTAGAAAGGAAATGACAGCATTTTAATGTGACTTCAACCCACATCAAATGCGCTTAAGAACCTGAGGCCCGGGGTCCTGAAGAGGTCAGGACCCAGGGGGAGGTCGAAGGGGAGGACACGACCCACGGGGGAGGTCATGGCCAACTAGGGTGGTCCTTACAAAAAGGCCACGGGGAGGTCTACACCACAAGGGTGGTCTTTACAAAAAGGCCATGGGGAGGTCCGAGAGAACAAGGAGGCCCAAAGGACAGGGAGGTCCTGCGGGGAGGAGGTCCTGAGGACAAAGAAAAGGTCTCGAGGAGGTCCTGAAGACAAGGAAGTCTAGAGGAGGTCCTAAAGACAAGTAGGGAGGTCTTGAGAACGGAGGTCCTAAAGACAGCAGGAAGGTCTTAAGGACAGGAGGTCCTAAAGACAACAGGGAGGTCTGAGGACAGGAGGTCCTAAGACAGCAAGGAGGCCTGCACAAAGAGGAGGTCTATACCACAAAGGTCTAAACACAAAAGAGGAGGTCTAGACCACAAAAGTCCAAACTCAAAGAGGAGATCTAGACCGCAAAGGTCTAAACACACAAGAGGAGGTCTAGACTGCAATGGTTTAAACACAAAGAGGAGGTCTAGACCGCAAAGGTCTAAACACAAAGAGGGGGTCTAGACCCCAAAGGTCTAAACACACAAGAGGAGGTCTAGACCGCAAAGGTCTAAATACAAAGAGGAGGTCTAGACTGCAAAGGTCTAAACACACAAGAGGAGGTCTAGACCGCAAAGGTCTAAATACAAAGAGGAGGTCTAGACCACAAAGGTCTAAACACACAAGAGGAGGTCTTGACAGTCAGATCAAAACCAAAGGAGGTCCTGACCGCAAGATCTACAAGGGGAGGCCTTGGACGGCTAAGACCTACAAAGGAGAGGTCCTGGACGGCCAAGAGCTACCAAGGGGAGATCCTGATGGCCAAGATCTACCAAGGGAGGCTCTGGCGGCTAAGATCTCCAAAGGGTAGGTCCTAACGGTCAAGATCTAAACAAAGGGAGGTCCTGACGGCTAAGATCTCCAAAGGGGAGGTTCTAACGGTTAAGATCTAAACAAGGGGAGGTCCTGACGGCTAAGATCTCCAAAGGGGAGGTCCTGACGGCTAAGATCTCCAAAGGGGAGGTCCTAACGGTCAAGATCTAAACAAGGGGAGGTCCTGACGGTTAAGATCTCCATAGGGGAGGTCCTAACGGTCAGATCTAAACAAGGGGAGGTCTGAACGGTTAAGATCTCCAATGGGGAGGTCCTAACGGTCAGATCTAAACAAGGGGAGGTCTGAACGGTTAAGATCTCCAAAGGGGAGGTCCTAACGGTTAGATCTAAACAAGGGGGAGGTTTGAACGGTTAAGATCTCCATAGGAGAGGTCCTAACAGTCAGATCTAAACAAGGGGAGGTCTGCGGAAACAAGGAAAGGTCTGGATCCTTAGATCAAACAAAGGAGAGGTCTGGACCCTTGGATCCAAACCGAGAAGAGGTTTAAACCTCAAAAGAGATTCAACCCAACAAAGGAGGTCTAAATTAGAGGAGAGGGAGAGACCCAAGCTCAGAGGAGGTCCAAAGAACTCAAAGGAGGTCCTATGAACACAGAGGAGGTCCAGAGGACACAAAGGAGGTCCTATGAACGCAGAGGAGGTCCAGGGGACATGAGGGCAAACCAAATAAACAAAGGGGGAGGTCCAAGGAACACAGGGAGGTCCGATTGGACGCGGGGAGAGCAAAGGGAGCTCCATATGGGCACAGGAAGGTCCATATGGGCACGGGGAGGTCCAAAAGGACTCAGGGACGCCGAAATGAACTCAGGGAGTTCAAATGAACGTTGAGAGGTCCACGGGGAGGTCCAAACAAAGAAAAAGTTCTAGATCAAGGAGATCTTGATAGGGATGGACATTTAGACCAAAGGGAGGTCTGAACACAAAGAGATTCAAACCAACAAAGGAGAGGTCTAGACTAAAGGAAGTCCAAACAAAATATTACAAGGAGAGGTCCAGAGAACCAAGGAGGTTGCACCTACAAGGAGGTCCAGTTGAAGGGAGATCTGGACCCTCAGATCCCAAAGAAGGAGAGGCTCGGATGAAAAGGAAAACCCAAGAAAGGATATCTCCAAAAGGAGGAGATCCGAGGTAAGAAATCCAAAGAGAGGAACTCAAGGGAGGTCCTGAGAGAAGAAGAAAAAGAAGAAGAGAAGGTCAGAATGATAAGAGGGTTTTGGACATAAGGAGATGTCCAACAAAAGAAGGATCTGGACATAGAGGAATGTCCAGCAAGAGGAAGGTCTAGGGAAAGAGAGAGGCCTAGAGGAGGAGAAACTCGCCTAAAGGACAAACAAGGCAAATAGAGAAAAGGGGCTAAAAGCCAAAGAACAGCAATAACTCCAAATCAACCAAAAAGGAATTAATTGAAGTTTGATTAGTTCAAGTTAAACCTCCAAGTTTCTGAAATCTTCAAGTTAAACTTTGAACTCTCACCAAAACCAAATGGTTATTTTTATTTTTGAAAGGCTTTTCAAAACCCTAGACAAACGGGACGTTACACACAGACAGTTTTAAATATGAACCATCTGTGATTTCATGTAATATAGATGGTTTTGGTCAACCGTCTGTGATGAGGCGTCCAGTATTAGCCTTTTTGTAGTAGCGTATTCACTATGCTTGTTACAATCGGGAAGAAATCACTCAAACTAAGACTCATTGATCCCTTGCGGCTAACCCCACTTGCCTCGTCCCCCTGTCCACTGAACTTAGCCCTTATATAGCGTGTAAAGAGGTGGCAGTTACTCCATGCCAAGAGGCGCCTCAACACCAAATGAAATGCACACGTTGATGGTAGTTATTATCAGAGAAAACTACCTCTCACGTCGCCTTGTAGTTACGTCAAGGACAAAGGTGTAATACGTGCAATTATTCTAGAGAATAACTGTGTATACTAACTGCTTTGTGTATTGAACACAACATATAAGAGTCCCTAGTCGATTGGGCCCATATGTTTGTAGGCTTTATCGATTACAGGGTGGTTATAGCTGACCTGGTCATAGAAAACCTTATGACCACAAGGTGGTCGTAGAGAGCCTTACGACCACAAGGTGGTCGTAGAAAAGCTTATGACTATGGGTTGGTCGGGTATACTTATGAACAACATGAAGGTATTGCTATCTATAATAACAATTACAGATAAATAATTGATTGAGGATTATTAGATCCTCGTCATCTAGCCCCCAACTTCAAGTGAAAATAACTTACTTAGAAAGGAGGTTCTGGAATAGTGGTTGGAAGCAAAGTCTTTCCGACTGGTATTTCATTTGACCAAAGATTGACTTGGTCAAGAAGGTAATTTTACTTGAGTTGAAAAGACAGAACCGCTTTTCCCAAATATACAGATTAAAGAATGTCAATCGACTCTGACGGATCTGTCCGTTGGAGCGGTTCCCGAAGGGGTGTCAACTGTTGAGTCCCCACGATCTTTAACTTTGACACGCCGCTATAAAATTCTACCACGGGCGTGACTTAGGGTTTTTACTTTCTCCATTTGCTGCGACTACTCTTGAGCTCTTGTTCTCTCCGCCGCCAACAAACACGCAATTCTTCTCCAAACTTTTCCAAATCCAAATCAAGCTCACTCGAAAAATATGCCCAAAACCATTTCCAAGTGGGAGATTCAGCGATGGATACGGAGAAGATGACGGCCCTGGTCGTAGCCGAGAAGATCCCGAAGCGAGCTTATGTGAAGTGGACCAATGCTGAGGGACAACATTTGCCCTCGAGTGAGGAGGGCATGATTCTAGTATTCTTAGCATACTGTGAATGTGGCTTCCGATTGCCCGTTCACCCCTTTCTCATGCTCGTACTCCAGCATTTTGGGGTGAAATTGGTGAATTTAGTTTCCAATTCCATCACAATGCTGAGTGTATTCGTTTACCTGTGCGAAGCCTATCTGAGAAGCCATCCAGATTTGGATTTCTTCCAGTACTACTACCGGATGAGCAAGTACAGTGGAATCATAGGTAGATGTGGTCTAAAGCTCCACGATGGGAATTCGATGGAGTATATTCATATGTTCACCCGATCTTCATGGGCAGGATGGAAGAAGAGATGGTTTTACTAGGCAATGTCCCAGGAGGATAGCCTCTTCTTCATGGGGAAGCCTGCGGAGAAGAGTGCATCCTGTGACTCGACTCCGAGTGACCTCGACCGGATCACCCACTACATTTAAGCCACCGAGTACTTGAAGGAAGAGGGTCTTACCGGATAGAACATGGTGAGAGACTTTATCACACACTGCATCAGTCCTATCAAGAATCGAGTACATCCTTTGTGGATATATTCGGGAACTAATGACCCGACCAGAGATTATGAAGGAGGTAAAGAAATAATCAACTTAACCATCTTTATAAATTTTGAGCATTATTTTTATTATATCTTTGTACTCGCAAACCTCTCACAAAAGGAAATTGACGTTTAGGTCAAACTCATCTGTGAGAAGGCTCCCGCGCCTACATCAGGAATTCCTCGAATTCTGGCAATCATATTGTAACGACCAAACCCTAGGGCACCTAAGAGGTCCTCCTGGGTCTCTAGGAGAGTCCGTCAGGACCTCCCAGCAGATCCCAAAAAGGATCTCTTGGTTAGTTCACCAAGACCTCCCAGAAGGTCCATCAGGACCTCCTGGAGGTCCAGGAGAACAAAACCCGAGAGGGTCGTGGAGCCAAGGAGCACCCCGAAGTCCTGCCACGGCCAGGCCAGGGAAAAACGTGGAGGTCTGAGGGCATCCCAAGACCATCCGCGACCCACCAGAGGAGGTCGTGGAGGAGTGGAGGACTGAGACCTCCCCAGAACCACTCACATCTATTCCATTGAGTGAACGTGGATGACTGGGCTTGCTTCAAGGTTCCCTGTGCATACTGAGCTAGTCCCAAGGATCATGGCTAGCTCTTCACAGCAATACAAAGGTGGTGTCATCCAGAACGCATATTTATTATAGCAAAATATCAACAGAGTTGTTACAAAGGTGGCCTTGGGCCAAGCATAACTACAAAAGCACAAAAGTACAAAAGGTCTATTAGCATGCCACAGGCAACTGACTGGAAGGCACAACCTACTCGCTTTGGTCTTCATCACTGCCAAGGTCCTCTCCTGGCAAAAATTGTATTGAGCAAGAGTGAGCACAACAACCGTGCTCGCAAGTTACACCCGTTAGATAACAGAATGACATGCATAACCGAATATCACAAGGAGGGCTTATTATGGTTGATTTGCACAAAGCCATGTTTATTTCCAATTACAAATACTAAGTTCCAAGGCAATTACAATAATTAAACTTCAGTTGGTAAATCTGTTTTTAGTTGGATATTCATTCATCACAAGTGGTGAAGGATACCCTCCTGTCACATGGCTCCCTGCCCAAAACCCATGGGATAGAAATCCCAAAATCAGTTTGATAAAAACATTTTCAGAAACCAAAACCAAGTCTAACTTTGAGTGGTCTTTGCCAGCACGTCCTTGACCGCGGACACGGCTATTCGAATAGATTTAACTCTGCAGAGGTTGTACACTTTACCCACATGACATGATTCCTCTAGTTTGTTTGGCATGCGAAAGTGCCACCTCTCACCGCCAAGGTAAGAGGTCTAGAGTTCATGACAAGGCTTTTACAAAGCATTGTTCCACCACTCTCCTTGCTAAGGTTTCACTTTCCTATGGATAGAAACCCCATGAAAGCCCCTCTTGCTCCAAAGGGGAACAGAGGGTCATAAAAGACCATTGGCCATGAAAGACCTCCCACACATCCAATGGAACAATCATGTAGAATTTTGCAAATTACTCACCAGTCCCACGCCCCATTCTCGAGACATGTGGTTGTACGATTTTGGCTTAGCCCATTATAGGCCTAGCAAAGGGGCGCCAAAGGCCGGTCCTCAATTGACTTAGGCGACCACCACAAGCCCCTGGACCTCCACCTTAACCAGGATAGGGTCCGTGCATAAACCTTGCACCAGCCAAGCCAACCATTTCGCCCAAGTTCAAAACCAAGTTCCTTTTCTTTGCTTACCCAGCAGCATTTCCATACTACCGTGACAACCCAATGTCATGGTGAAAACTTTTAAAACATTAGTTGGTCATGTTGGTAAAGATTTCCCCAAATCAATACTTTTGGTCTAAGCATGACTAAGCATATATTTTTCAAATGGTCTTGGCTCACACTATTGCATTAACCAAGTTTGATCTAATGGTGACAACATGTTCAAATCCAAAGTCAACAAAGGGCCATACAAAGGAAGTAGGCATAGCTATGAATTTAAAATAGGTATTGAAATAACTTGGTAGAAATAGGCATGCAGTATGCATTGAAACAGGACATAAATAGTTTGAGATATTGGGTGCAATATGATCAAAAGTGTAACTTGCCTTGCTCACTATCTTGAGAATCTTCCTCAAGACACCTCGCACTCCTTGGAGTCTTCGCAATCTACACGGTAAAAGAGCAAGTTCAAACAAAGCTCAAATAAAGAACAACCGAGATCAACAAGAAAACCAAGCTTAACCCCAGAGGGAACCCAAAACTCAACCAACAAGAGAGATCTATATTTTAGAATAGGTTCTTTTGGAAGAGGTCCAAGCTATCAGAGGGGCGGTCTTTAGCAAAAGACCCCAAAGGAGTGATTTAAGCAATGAACAGAAGATCCCGAGAGATGGTCCTTGCATATGGCCGAAAAGGGTCAAAGGATGTTCCTTGCAAGAAAGACCAGGAGGAGCTCCTCATAAAAAGCCATAGAAATCCAAAAGGAACCCACAAGAGGAGGTCCTGAGAAGGGCACAACCAACAATGTGGTGGCAAGAATAAGAGTAGAGCAGATCACCAAGGGACTTACCAGGGACAAGAAGGAAGCAATGGATGAAGGGGAGGTTGTGGGGCAACAAGGTCTTCCCTGGAAAGCCACTGAGCGAGAGCCAAGATGATGAGCGTGGAGGAAGGTAATGTGGTAGGGTTCCCTGGACTAATTATAGCCAAAGTGGGTGAAGAAAACTAGAAGCATACGTATCAAGGATAAGTACAGAAATGGGTCAAAGATAGGTGAGTGACAGGGCAGGTGTCACTACCACCTTGGTGAAAGGTAGGAGGAAAGGACAACGTATGTTGCTATGGAAAGGAACAAGGAAGGATGACAGGGTACAACTAAGTGGCCAAATTCAGAGTAAACACCACGTATATGGATGCATTTAATGTGACATGACATGCATTAAATGCTCACGATACTAACGTGGCGAAGGAAATGAGAATGACCAAGGCTGGTAAGTGGGACCAATCGATTTTGAGACAGACGAGTTAAGAAGGGAGGTCCTGTCCCGCAGGAGAGGTCCTCAGGGAGGTCTGAGAGGCTTAGGAGGTCCTAGGCCCAAAGGACAAGGAGGTCCAAACTCACCCAGAGGAGGTCCGGACAGGGGAGGTCCTGACGGTCAGGATCAACAAAAGGAGGTCCTGACGGTTAGGATCTCTCCAAGGGAGGTCTTACGGGTTCAAGGGAGGTCTTGTGAGAAGATCCAGAGTTAGGTCTAAAAGGCCAAAGAGAGATCCTGGACAGGAGGTCCAGAGAACTACAAAAAGGTCCCGTGGTTGGGATCAAGAGCAAGTTGAGGTCCGGGTGGTTGGATCTCCGAGAGGGAGGTCCAACAGTCAAGATCAAACGTGAAGGTGAGGTCCGCAGAGAGAAATAACGCACGGGGAGGTCTGGACCGTTAGATCCAAAATGAAGAGAGGTCTGAACCGTCAAATCCAAACAAAGGAGAGGTCCAGGCGGAGGGGTTCCAAGAAAGAGGGATCCCACGGAGGAGATCCACAAAAGGTGGTCCAAAAGAAGTCGCAAGGGTAAAGATAATTCAAAGGAGATTTTCAACCGCTAAGGTGAGATCAAAAGTCTTAGCGGTCAGGATGAACCCAAAGGAGGTCCCTACGGCCAAGAGGATATGTCAAGGAGGTTCAAATGGACACAGAGAGGTACTGAAGGAACACAAAGAAAAGTTCAGGTGAGCATAGAAGGTCTAAATGAACAAAGGGCGAGCTCCAAAGAGATCAAACTCAAAGAGAAAGGCCTGGACAAAAAGATACATCTAAGTGAGAAAAGGTCTAAGCCCCAAGGGAGGTCTAACTTTAGGAACCGCTGGGGAGGTCTAGGCCACAGAGAAGGTCTAAACCTTACATAACCCAAAAGAGGTAGGCTAAAGGAGGATCTGCTGAGCATACCAAAAAGGAGGTAACAACAACTCAAACCTCTCCAACTGAACCAAACTTTGAATTCTCATCAAAACAAAATAGTTTTAATTTTTTTTACAAATTTAAAAAGGATTTAGAAAATCAGGATGTTACACATATCTGCAGAAGAAAAGGACGACACCTAAAGGTAATCAAAACTCAATTTCATCTTTAGAGTCCAGTAACCGTAGAATTCGATCATTAGGTAATGTTCATTTTCTAAATTTTGCAGAAAGTAGGCATGACAGACTGGCAAAACGACCGAGAGGTCGAATTGAGGGTTGTCGAAGAAGGGTCAGAGGAAAACATAGTTCCTCTGGCCAAAAGGTGTCGCTTAGTGAAAGCTGTTGATAAGAAGGGTGAGGGCTCAAGCTCCGCTCCTCCTTCGACCACTCCCATCCGACAATTCTTTGCAGACTTGATCGCTGCAGAGAAAAGGGGTGTGGTCGAAGAACTAAAGCACAAACCCCCAAGAAAAAGGTACCTTTCTAATATGACAATAAGACATTTTCAGTTTCTGCTTCTCACAGCTTTGTCAAGCAACTAGAAAGGAGAATTGGAAAAACTTTATGTCTTTTGTGAAGGATTCCTCTGCAACAGCAGAACCTATGGTTGAGGCAAGTGTTGTCCCTCAGGTGGTCAGAACTCGGCAAGTGTTGTCCCTCAGGTGGTCGAAACAAGTTCCGTCCATCAAGAGGAGTAGGCAGTTCAGGGATGTAGGACCGGAAAGGCGACTAGAGGGGGGGTGAATAGGAGCACATAAACTTTTTCGCAAAGAATGGATTCAACTTGTAAATCACTCCAATAGCTATGAGAGCTATGAAGATCAAAGATTGCCACGAGGAAGTCTTATGTTGAATCCACTCCTCACCCCCACAGCTCAGCAAACAAAAACAGGAAGTTCTGAACAAATCAGGACAATCGGTACAACCGCAGGCAAACGGCCGGTTGTACCGCAGTCCGGTACAACCGCAGGCAAACGGCCGGTCGTTCCGCAGTGCGGTACAACCGTAGTGTTACGGCCGGTCGTTCCGATTGTCCTGGAGCAGGTAAAATCAGCTCGGGTTTCAAAACGAAAATCGATCAAACTTTTGATCTACGCGGCCAAACTTGACCAAAATTGAACCACACCTTCCTGAAGATATTAGGAACCTATTCCAAGCAACGATTTCAGAGATCCATGCCAAGGTTCCTATCCTTTTGCATTTGAACGAAGGTGGGTTCAAAACCGCAAAAAAAAATCAAAACTTGATCTAACGACTTGCTCGTGGGTGGATGATGATCTAGATGACCTTAGATAGGTTCCCACATGTCCCAGCAAGCAAGATCAAGAGGAAGAACCAAGCAAAAACTCCCGGATTGAAGAAAGCCCCCAAAGTCACAAAAAGGAGAACGAAGAACAGAGAGCACGAATAGAAGAAAACTTCAGATTTCCATTCATTGAATCAAGAGCTAAATACAAAGAGATACATCCCCATACGCATGAACATTAAAACAAGAGGAATGATTACAAGTTCATCAATCCATCCTCTCCTCTCCCTAAGCCAAGAACTCACATGGGAGAGCTACGAAGGAACAAGCAGGAGCACCAAACCGCCTCCACCAACACCTCAACCACTAAAGAGCAAAAGAGAAACAACCTCACAAAGCCTCTTTTGACTCTAAAACCCTAATTCCACCTAAGTGCTCAAGAGGGCATGCAGCCCTCCAATCCTTTAAATAGCCTTGGCTAACGGGTCTCCTCCCGTTCGCCCGCTAAGTCCAACTGAGCCCGCCTCCCGCTTGTGCAACTTTTGCGACTTCCCGATTCGCCTTCAGACCTTCCGAAGCTTCCGCTCCTTGTCTCAAGACGCCTCGCAACCACCTCGAGTCCACGCTGCCTTCGACACATCCCGACTGTTCGACCTCGGCGCCACTGCGCTTAGTCCAATCCACCGTGTCTCGCCACGACTCCGCCGACGCCCCGCACCCACACGATAAGAAACACGAAACCGAACAAGTTCTTCACAACTTGACCTAACGTTAGCTCAAACATGCAATATGCAACACATATGCATGAACACACTTGGATATGACCTATCCCAAAACTCAAATCACCAAAATGGCCAAACACACAATACAATTCCAGATAACCGCTTATGTTACCAATGGATCAACCGCACTCCGGCCGTCTCGCCCAATACTGCGGTCGTTCCGATTTTCAATGAAGGCCGAACTCAAAAACAACTTCTCTGGAATTCTTCAACCGCCATTTACTAATCGGTATAACCGCCTCATGGTCGTCATCGCCATAACACGCCGCTCGTTCGATTTTCCCGACAATACGATTGACTTCACGCAAAACGCTGAACTGCAAGCGACAAGGTCCGACCACACAAACCAAACTCGATCGACCTAAAACCTTTGTCAATTACTCATCACTCACACGGACGACCTCCACATGGTCTCTCAATCTCCCTTGATGAGTATATTGACAAACTCAAAAAGAGCAAAGTTGAGTTTGAGTTTGAAGAATCCAACATGGTCCAAAGAAGAAGAGTGAAACAATTGACCATGTCGATGTAAGAACACTAGAGCAACAACTAAAAGAGCAAATTGTTCTCCAAAGCTCTAAAATGATCCCAACTTGCTTTTTCTTCTCTATTCTCCCCTTTTGGCAATAAACACATCAAGAATGCTCAAGAGAGAATATGACATGTTAAAGGATGAAAATGGTCAAGTTTGTTTATTTAAGCATTTTGAGCCATGAGAATTATCCATAATGACCAACATGTAATACACCAAGCCATAACTTAATAAAAGGCTATCTAGATCATGACAAGATATGTATAAGCTAGCTAGAACACATAGATGACAATCTGAAAATGAGGTACATTATGTGAGCAAGTCAAGTCATCAATGAGCAAAGTCTCGCTAGAGATATCCAAGGATGATGCAGCCATGTCAATAAGCTAAGTGGAACTAAGAAGCTTAAATTGAGACCAAAAAGAGTGCTATAAGCTCAAGATTGAAACATTGGTTAAGTACTTGATTCTTTTGATAGCTTTAAGCAAATTTGAGCACAAATGATATATTATCTTTGAAATTCAAGGTTGTTGACAACCAGATTTTTGTTTTATCATGTGCTAGACCTCAAGCCTTATGCGACTACTTCAAGCGAGAAGCTTAAGAAGGTAGTCTAGGTCATCCAAAACTCCCCTAAGTTCATGTCAAGTGCAATGACAAGCCGCCTCATAGGGAAGAATTGGTGAAGTCGGTTTTTTCGCACAAAAGAGATCTTTTGCCTTTTAACAAGTTGTACTAACTCATGTATCATCAAGAGACTAAAACAAATCAATCTAAGGCTCAATATAGATTCATCACTCTACCCAAATTTATTTGACATGGCATGAATCATAAAAGGATAGCTCAAGAAAGACTAATCTCGAGTGCTAACATGACAAGTTTTAGTTTAAGTTGAGCAATTTTAATTATCTTATCATGGCAAAAGCTAGGCTACACATATGAAGTCATGATAAATCTAGCAAATAAGCACAAGTCATGGCAAGGTGTAAAGCATTGTAAACATGTCATAGCAGGATAATAATCAAGGCTCAATGTAGTTATATTACAATGCGTAATGCTAGAAATGCGTAAGATCCAGCTCCCTCAACATTAGATGCAATTTTTAGTTCAAGTTGAGTTAAGTCAATATTAAGCTCCGTAAGCTCCCAAATGAACTCCCTTGAACCTAAACAATAAATCGAGAAGTCGCAAAGAAAACATAAAACAAAAAATCCTTAAAGCATAGATAAGATATAGAGAATACTATGGCTCAGATCGACTCTCATCTACCCCATATGACTCTAGGACTATCAACCGCCTGGCTAACACACTAAGGAGCAAACACGTTCCTGCCTACCCAAGGGTGGCCCAACCCTTGCTAGAACCTATAAGAAGTGAGTAAGCTCAACCTAGTGAGAAGAGACACTAATAAGCAACATCCTAGAATCACAAGATAAGAGCAAAATCTAAACAACTAGACAAAAGAAGCACTCTAATCTATGCTAGGAGGACTAATCCCAAATGCACCCAAAATGCAATGCAACAAGAAGGAGCAAGAGCATAAATAATATAGTAAAGCAAGAAACCCAAAGCTCCCTCACTACAGGTCCATAAGGACAAACCACCCCAAGCTCTCCTCAGCAGAGTGAAAACCTCGAACTATCCAATGGCTTGGTGAAAATGTCACCAACCGGTGGTCACTTCCACAAACCGGAGCACTATATCGCCTTCTCTACATGGTCTCTAAGGAAGTGGAAACGAATATCGATGTGCTTGGTCCGAATGTCGCGACCGGTTCTTGGCAATGTTAATCGCAAGTGTTATCACAAAAAGTGGAACACCGCGATAACTAACCCAAAGTCCCGCAGGTCGGGCCATCCAGAGCACTTGACTACAAAGAATCGGGCAGCAAAGAACATACTCGCCTCTGCGGTGGATCAGGTAACACTGCATCGCTTCCTTGAAGACCAGAAACAAGAGAAGTGCCAAGAAATTGGCAGTGCGAAGTGCTCTTCCTATCTATCCTACTGACAAATAAGTCTCGATCCGAAAAGGCTCTCAAGGAAAGACAGATGAGGAAGAGTACCAGATACCATAGTCAATGGTAGCTCAAGGTACCGAAGATGCGCTTCACCGCTGGCGGTGAGAAACGCGAGGAGAAGCTCAAAACGAGCGCACAAACACACGTAAAAATGTATGTCCGGTCTCGAGGCGTTGAGGTACAAGAGGGAGCCAATCATGCCGCGATACTCCTTTTGATCAACTCGCTCGCCATCCTCATCTCGGTCAAGATAGGCGGTAGAAGCCATGGGAGTCGACACGGGCTTACCATCACTCATGTCGGTTGCGTCTCAGAGGTCACGAGTGTACTTTCCTTGATGAAGAAATGTACCTCCCGAGTCCGCTTGATTTGGAAGCCAAGGAAGAAGGTCAACTCACCCATCATACTCATCTCAAACTCGGTGCTCATGACATCCGAGAACCGGGAAACCAGAGTATGGGAAGAGCCGCCAAAGATAATGTCATCGACATAGATCTGACGAGCAGAAGGTCAAGGCCATGCCTGGCGGATGAACAAGGTCTTGTCAACTTTACCCATCTCAAAACCATGACTTATCAAGTAGGACTTAAGCCTCTCATACCAAGCTCGGGAGCCCGCTAAGTCCATACACGCTTTTGAAAGCTTGAAAACATGGTTAGGTATTTGGGGTTCTCGAAACTGAGGTCGTTGACGAGACTTCCTCCTCAATAAGGCCATTGAGGAAGGCACTCTTCACGTCCATCTGGTAAAGCTTGAAACCCTTAGAAGCCGCAAAGGCAAGCGAGATTCTAATGGCTTCAAGTCGAGCTGAGGGCAAAGGTCTCCTCAAAGTCTAGACCTCAACCTCGAAAACCCTCGAGCTACTAATCTCGCCTTGTTTTGATGATTACCCCATCCTCACTCTGCTTGTTCTTGAACACCCACTTGGTTCCAATGATATTGTAGCCTCGTGGGGCTCAACAAGTGACCAGACCTTGTTCCTCTCGAAATTTTCTAGCTCCTCATGCATGGCATTGACCCAAGACTCATCGATAAAGCATGAGAAACATCTTTGGGCTCAAAAAGGCAATGAAGGCGAATGGAGACAGAATTGAGATAAGCGATTTTGAGCGGTAACACGCTCAAAAGATCTCCAATGATCTCGCTCAAGGATGAACTCTCTGGATGTGTCTAGGAGGTCCCGGGAGAGATGAAGAAGTGGCCTCTACCTCATGAGTCGACGAGGTAGGAACAGAGCCACTAGCTCCAGAGGAAGCAAGGCAGGGTCGATCACCTCGAGGTGCGGTGGAAGACGGCACCTCAAGGAGTGGATGAGGGACAGGATCGTAGACAACCGTCATCTCCATCGCCCTCATCATCCACAAAGATGGTCTCGGATCGCTCTAAAGAACTCGAGATATCTGGCCTAGTCCCTGACCGCCTCGCCAAAGGTCACCTCGCAGTCTCTACCATTTTGCTAGTCTCGCAGCCTGCACTTATAAGCCCGCCAAGAAGTCGAGTAGCCTAGAAAGATACCGCCACAGAACGTGACTCGAACTTGTCTAGGTTCCTGACTTCAAGATAAAGCACTTGCAACCAAACACACGAAAATGAGAGACGCTGGGCTTTACCAGTATCTCACTCATAAGAAGTGCGTAGGAGTGCCCAAGAAAACTCGATTCAAACATGGCACGCGGTCGCAATGGCCTCATTTCAAAACTTCCTGTAGAGTACTCATCAAGCATCGCCCGCCATCTCGACCAAGGTACGGTTCTTCCTCTCCACAACGCCATTTTGCCGAGGGGCGATGGAGAAGAGAACCGGTGCTCTACACCGCCTCACCACAGAAACTCTCAAAGTAGGAATTTTGAACTCCGTGCCATTGTCATCATGGATCGCTCAGAAGGCACCGGAAGCTCAACAGAAAGCCTACTAAAAAGACCTCGGAAATGTGAAAACGTCTCATCCTTCGAGGCTAAGAAAACACCCAAGAATACCTCGAGAAGTCATCGACCACGACAAGCACATACCACTTCCTCCCGCCGATCAAGACTCGAGCCGGTCCCATCTGTATCCATGTGGAGCAAATTGTCCAGTGCATCGGTCATAGTAATCGTGGACCGAGGATGAGAAGCGGCAACCATCTTGCCGCGTCTTGACATGGAGAGCAAACAAGATCTTTGACCATCTTGAGTTTCGGCAGACCACGAATGAGATCGTGGCCGCTAACTCGAGTCAAATGGTCAAATCCAATATGACCAAGTCTCCTATGCCGAAAAGAGAGTCATGGACTCGTAGCAACTAAACACCTGAGAGGATCGCCAGAAGACTCAGAAAAATCAGCACGAAAGATCCTCCCATAACGAGAAATCCCGCAAACCAGACTACCCGAAGAGTCAAGAATTTTGCAAGCGTTTTTCTTGAAGCTCACCTCGAAACCGCTATCAGAAGCCGAGAAACGGAAAGCAAATTGTACCGCAGCCTTACTAACCAAGGCAACATCCTTAAGAATAAAAGAAGCATTAATACGACAAGACCTTTGGCGATGACGCGTCGATTTAAGCGCCTCCGAAGGTGATCGCCTCATCACCGGAGCGCTGGCTAGGAAGAGAACCAACGGAGTCTCCGGTCATATATGACGAGAACAACCGAGTCTACAAGCCAAACCTTCTCCTTCCCTACCCGCGAACTCCGAGTCAAACAGAGGTAAAGTCTCAAGATCGATAAATCAACAATGATTTCGCACCCAATATCAATAACACGCCGAAAGCGATGAAGTAGTCAAGCACGATCGACCTCTATCTACCCTACGCCTCAGAATCGGCGCGTAAGGTCTAAGAGTAGACCGGTCGTTGTCGGGTCCGATCGCTGAAGGAGTGAGTCGAGCACCGCAACATGTCGAACACGCCATGGGTAGCTATCTCGATGGGGAAAACGAGATCTACCCTCAGACGGCGGAAGTCACGATCGAAAGCAAAGATGAGGACGAAAACCAGAAAGCTCGGAAAAACCAAGTCCTCGATGCTGCACAAACCCATCAGAAGAACCAAGCCTAGACCTCGTGTTGGTCTTAGGTGCACTCAAGGTCTGGGGCCGACCACAATGCGCCTAAGAGACTCAACATGGTCTCTACGCGATCTTGGCGCTGAAGCATCGATCGATCGCGGTGTCCATCCTTCCGATGAAGGTGCAAGTGATACTTCACCTTCGAGAGGTAGAAGCAACATGTGAAATTACCTTCGTCAGAACTCGACATAGCCCGCCGACTTGAAATGGACTTTCTCGGTCCCGGCTCGGCCTCGATCACACCGTGCTATGGGTCCGAGCACGGCAGTGGATGCTTCCTCATGTCCTCAAAGAAGTCATATCCTAGACCCCGATTAAATCTGCAGATCTTAGATTGGTCTAGAATAAGATTGAGCTTCTTCTTGCCTCCTACAAATCTCTCGAGAGTGTTCATAAGGCAATCGACACTCCCGAAAGAGAGAGGTGCAAGAAGAGCAGGGGAAGAAGAAACAAAGAGAAGGTAAGGGAGCAAAAGAAGAACCAAAGAAGAGAGGGAAGAATGGCTTGTGCAAGCACACCGACTCAAGGGACACCCCATCGCTAGCCGCTTGGTTCACGTTGCTAAGCTGCCTCATCCTTACCACGGGCTTCTCCCTTTCTCCACAATCATATTGCAAGCACAATGTGACTTCTCTAGAAGGTCCTTAGTTAGCTTCACACATTTCTCATCCAAAGCAATCAAGTCGATTTTAGTTTGTTACACTTAATGCATGGTGAGCTAACAGGTCCTTAGAAGCAAACCGAGCCATCTTCCTTTCATGATCAATCATATCTTGAAATGTTTGGAGACGACCTCAAGTTCAAGAGCTTAACTTAGGACAGCTTTAAGCATGAAACAATCGGCTCAAGTAAAGAAGCTTGCAGTTCAAAGAATTTTATGATCTGCCTGCTTTAAGTTCATCTTTAAGTTATTGCAATTTTCACAAGACTCAGCAGATCAAGAAGCATGGCATAAGATCCTCTAGCAAAGAATGTCCTTACCCTCACATGAGGTGGGAGAAGTAGTCTCATCAAGAATAAGTAGGGTATGACCATCCTACTCAACTCTAACTCAAAGAAGCGACTAACATTCTCCACCTTAACACTATCAAGTTCGGAGGACATACTATCATGTGAGGTCCTTAACTTCTCCATATCAACCAAAGAAAGCAGAGCATGTATCATAATCATCACTAGAAGGGCGATGTAAGAGCAATAATCTCTAGTGACACCTATCTATTTCCTTCTCTAACTCAAAGACACCTAGCCTTAGCTTTAGCATGAAAACCTCCTAGCTTAAGAAAAGCATGATTGAGCTGCTCAGAGGTGGGATCTACCTCGTCCGAAGTCGGAGTACACCATTGTCAGCCGAAGTTCGCCGAGGGCCATGAAGCACATGTCGAGAAGTCGCCGCCGCCATCCTTGGGCTCTTGGTCACCCGTCCCGTCATCGCCGCTCCATCCCTCCACCTCGCCGAGGTCGAGGTCGCCGGGCGCGAGGACGCTGGGAAGAGCTTCTTGGCTTTGCCGGTTGCGGAACTTCTTCTTGCCGGGCGCCCGAGCCGGAGGCTTCTTGTTGCGGTACTTGTTTGGTGTAGTCGTTTTGCCCGAACCGCCGTAGTCGTTCTTGCCCTTCTCCGCTTAGGGCGGTTGCCGAATGTGGTTGGGCCACCACACTCGAAGCAAATCACGGTCCTCCTCTCTTCGCCCCTCCTCCCTTTGTAAGCGTGGGAGAATCTACGAGCAAGGAGGGCAAGTCGCTCATCCGCGAAGTCGCTCTAACGATCATCGCTATGTCACGAGAGCGCAAGGAGAAATTGCAAGAGGACTCGGTTTAATCGATCGGTGACTAAGGCCATCGATCGTGACTTCGACCTCCACGAGAGACAACGTCAATCTCGTGAGTCTTGAGGCGTGAGTACAGCGCATCAAGAGTCAAAGTCGAGAGGTCTGTCGTGTCTTTGATGGTGGTCACTTTCATCTCCCAAACACGCAGATCGAGTGCCGTGAGCATCCGACGAGCATTGTCCGAAGTCGGGTATGTGAGACCGACCGCCGGAGGTTGCTCAAGATCTTGTGAAAACGCATGGGCACTCATCTAGGGACTCACCAAAGAAGCATCTCAAATTTGTTGTATTCTCGTTTGAACCGGTCCTGTCGAACCGTCTTGATCTGGTGGTGCCTCATGGTATGCGCCGAGGGTCACCCAGATATCGAGGCGGACGACAGTGAGATATGCGGTCAAACTCACTACGACTCAAACCCTGGATGATGATGTTCCTTGCCTTTGCATTCGCCTCAACATCAACCATGTTCCCGGCATTGATGTTCTCATCGGCAGAACAATAATCGAACCTTGACCTTTCGCCAGATGGCATACCGGCCTGGATGTATGTCTCCATTCGCTCTTCCGAAGGGTAATCGATGCCATCAAAAACAGCGGCTTGGTCGAGTACTTGTCCATCGCCACGGCTCTTGAGACCGGTTAAGATCTATTGAAAAGAGCTAACCGCTCGATACCAATTGTAGGACCGGAAGGCGACTAGAGGGGGTGAATAGAGCACATAAACTTTTTCGCAAAGAATGGATTCAACTTGTAAATCACTCCAATAGCTATGAGAGCTATGAAGATCAAAGATTAAGCACGAGGAAGTCTTATGTTGAATCCACTCTCACCCCCACAAACGACAAACAAAAACAGAAGTTCGAACAAATCAGACAATCGGTACAACCGCTAGTAAGCGGCGGTTGTATCTGCAGTCCCAAGACAAATCATTAGAAAACGGCGGTCGTTCGCAAGATCGGTACAACCGTAGTGTTACGGCCGGTCGTTCGATTGTCCCGAGCAGTAAAACAGCTCGGGTTTCAAAACGAAAATCGATCAAACTTTTGATCTACGCGCCAAACTTGACCAAAAATGAACCACACCTTCCTCAAGATATTAGGAACCTATTCCAAGCAACGATTTCAGAGATCCATGCCAAGGTTCCTATCCTTTTGCATTTGAACGAAGGTGGGTTCAAAACCGGCAAAAAAATCAAAACTTGATCTAACGACTTGCTCGTGGGTGGATGATGATCTAGATGACCTTAGATAGGTTCCCACATGTCCCAAAGAAGCAAGATCAAGAGGAAGAACCAAGCAAAAACTCCCGGATTGAAGAAAGCCCCAAAGTCACAAAAAGGAGAACGAAGAACAGAGAGCACGAATAGAAGAAAACTTCAGATTTCCATTCATTGAATCAAGAGCGAAATACAAAGAGATACATCCCCATACGCATGAACATTAAAACAAGAGGAATGATTACAAGTTCATCAATCCATCCTCTCCCTCTCCCTAAGCCAAGAACTCACATGGGAGAGCTACGAAGGGAACAAGCAGGGAGCACCAAACTGCCTCCACCAACAGCCCTCAACCACTAAAGAGCAAAAGAGAAACAACCTCACAAAGCCTCTTTTGACTCTAAAACCCTAATTCCACCCAAGTGCTCAAGAGGGCATGCAGCCCTCCAATCCTTTAAATAGCCTTGGCTAACGGGTCTCCTCCCGTTACGCCCGCTAAGTCCAACGGAGCTCGCCTCGCCAGCTTTGCAATTTCCGATTCGCCCTTCGCACCTTCCGGAAGCTTCAGCTCCTTGTCTCGCAAGCCTCGCAACCACCTCGAGTCCACGCTGTCTTGACACATCCCGACCGTTCGACCTCGGCGCCACTGCGCTTAGTCCGATCCACCGTGTCTCGCCACGACTCCGCCGACGTCCTGCAGCCACACAGATAAGAACACGAAACCGGAACAAGTTCTTCACAACTTGACCTAACGTTAGCTCAAACATGCAATATGCAACACATATGCATGAACACACTTGGATATGACCTATCCCAAAACTCAAATCACCAAAATGGCGAAACACACAATACAATCCAGACAACCGCCATGTTACCAATGGATCAACCGCGCTCCGGCCAGATCTGCTCCAATACTGCGGTCGTTCCGATTTTCAATGAAGGCCGAACTCAAAAACAACTTCTCGGAATTCTTCAACCGCCATTTACCAATCGGTATAACCGCCTCATGCGGTCGTATCGCCCATAACACGGCCGTCGTTCGATTTTCCCCGACAATACGATTGACTTCACGAAAACGCGTGAACCGCAGAACGACAAGGTCCGACCACACAAACCAAACTCGACTGACCTAAAACCTTTGTCAATTACTCATCACTCACACGGGACGACCTCCACATGGTCTCTCAAGGGAGTAGTAGCTCTCGATCAAGACCCACGACTAGATGTGGTCGTAGAGGTCCCAAATCTTCAACTAAGACATTCGACCGGAACATAGGATTTTAATGCGTGGAACATTATCGATTAACTGATGCAATATTGAAACCAAATGCATGAAATATTTTATTTTACCCACCCGATCCATTCCCCCTACCCAAATTAGAAAATTGTGCACTGTAACATTGTTCATGAACTAATGGAACATTTGAAAGTAATGCACAAAACATTTTGTTTTATGTACTGGAACATATGATGTGATATTTTTGTTGAGGGCAGACACGTGATATTTATTACTAAGTTAAACATATGCAAGTGGGGTCTTGTTTTGAACTAGCCGAGTGTCTGTGCGTTGTAATAGATCTCAAATAAACACAATACAAGCTCTAAACTTAGAAAAGCAATATGCACAAGTTAATTAACCCTACATATGAAAATTATATATATATATATATATATATATATATATATATATATATATATATATATATATATATATATATGCATCCAATCAATAAGCAACATAGAGTCTTATCATAAGTCACATGCACAAATAATTTAATTATCCACAGAAGATCCTCAAGCAACATATACATGCATACACATATTTATGAACAAAAGATCCCACCAACTCAAGAGATAGGGAGCTATATGGAAACCCACCACCAGCAAGTCCTTCTTTTATAATAGTAAAGATATCTCGTTGTAAGGAGCCCGATGGTTCAAATGCTTGGTCCTTAAGATATGATCATTTGAAATATTTTGGATTGCAAAAAAACTCACCTCGGTTCACATGCATTAATGTGGCCTTTTTTTTTTACTCAATCGCTCTATGGGATGCGCCCTAGTGCGAGTTTGTGATGGCGTCCCCAGTGCGCCTCTCCCTGTAGGCCATGTGCAGGGCACACGGCCCAGGGTGGGCGACACATTACTAGGGGTTACGAGCGCAACATATAGTCGCCCCCGTCATGTACACTCCCTAAAGAAGGTTTGGGCTTGGTTGTCATGGGCCATGGGCGAGGGCGTGCTTGGCTAGCCTGGAACGTGGAGTAGAAAAGCAAGCCCAGCAAAGATGAAGGGGCATCAAGAAATCGAGAATCGGCTCCTTGGGGAGGGGGCAAACTTTGCTCGATGGGCAAGCAAGCGCATATGGGGAGCTCCACCCAGTCCCATTCCTCCCGATTACCCATCACCTTCTACCAACAGGTGGACCCCAACTTAGGTTGTTGATGCACTTAGTTGAGACTAGTTGATTGAGGCTTTAGTTGTGCAAAACTGTTTTGATTTACGCTTCCACATATATACTCGGTTTCGGCTAAGGAGAATTTCAAAACCGCCTATTCATCCCCCCTCCTCTAGTTAGCCTCCTCGACCTTACAGAGTTCTCCTCGTCCATTGTTGACGCTGACTATGAGCAATCAAATGTAACAACAAGTGCACTGGTCAATTGTAGCTTTTCACCCGGAGTATTCCAGGGTTATCAAATCCACAGGGAACTATCTGCTATCTAACTTAGGGTTTTCTAATGGCACATCTAATCCTACATAATATCATAGAATAAAATGATGACCCTTTCATAAACCCTTAGGCAAAAAGTTGCTGATAAATGTTCTAGGTCCACATGACAGTTGTTCATCTACAAAGAACCTAATTTAATCTATCTACTACTAGTGCCCTTCGCTGGCCATGCGCACCTTGATCATAGGCCACAACCAACTACATGGTACATCATCACACACGTCATCCCTATCTTACCGCATGAAGAAGCTATGAGAGAGACGCCAAACATAAGTTAGTCGCCGGCGGTACATCGTTATCTATGCCCTAGTGTTGTCACCACTATGCATGGCTCCAACCCACGAATGTACGGATCTTTCTAACTTATGTGCTAACTACAAACAAGCTCATAAACCAATATACAAGGATCCACTAGATCGATCTAATCACCACGATTAAAATGACTAACTAAAACAATCTACTGACTAAAATAGATCGAAAGAAAAACATTGCATAATCGGACAACTGTAAAATAGAAGCAAAAGAAGTAATTAAGATAGATTGAAACAACTAGAATATGAAAAGATTAAAGCAACTACTTGAGATTACATCGTTACCTCTTACAAAAGTTGAAGTATAGCTCCGGAACCTGTGGTAGGGATTCGCCGCTAAAGCTATTCTAATCAAGCCTATTCAACTAGAGGAATGGATTTCGAGGGTCGAAATCCACCAAAATTGCACTGGGGTGTCAGAAGAGGGATGACCAAATCGAAGGAGGGGTCCCCTTTTATAGGTGGCCGAGGAGACCTATGCGCCGCCCAGCTCACGTCGTGCGCCGCACAGCTCAAGGATTGAGCTGGCCAGCGCACGGCCTCAAACTCCTGAGTTCGTGTGCCATCTGCTCCCCAGAAGCTTATACGTGTGTATGACATGCGGGGCCTAGTCCAATCCTTCCGTTTTCCAGTTTAGAGTTCACGTTGTTTCCAAAATTAGAGTCTGGTGGCTTGGTGCCCAAGTTGGTAATCTTTCGTGCATAACCAGACAAGAGGTTTCTAGAGAGTACTTTAGAGAGGGGTTGGTGACCTGGTGGGGTCATGCGCCGACCGGCTCAAAGCTGGCACGCAGCCCAGTAGCTCCAATGCATGGCCCATTTATATTAGTTGTGTATTTTCCACTAATTTTCAATGATTTCTGCAAACATTATTGCAAAAATACAATCTCTGATTTCATGTTAGGGTTAGCGATAATAATCCACAATTTTAGTAATTTCTTACCAATTTCCCAAGAAATTAAAATATGAAAGCGCACATAAAATGAGTGCCAACATCCATACACGAGGACTTGGGAACATCATAGCGAGGATGTCTGATCGATGGTGCGCCCTCCTTCTAGCGCGAACTATCGATGCATGAGACCTAGAGTCCCACTATCCAACTTACGGGAATAGGGAACATTTATCAACCAGAGACTTTATTGTCATAGTCAAGAAGTTACCGGAGTGTGTTACAAGGGTGCGAATGACTTCACTGTGTTGTTGGTGGCGCGCAGGCCTATAAATTTATACTACCCTAAGAGGTGGCGGTTAATACTTGAATAGACACCTCCATTCTTCAGGCATGTGCCTTTGTTGTGTCTTAAATCGTTGTGTCCTTTAATTAACCGCCGTAGGTTGTCAGGTACGCACTTAACTGCTTTCGTGTGGAGGTATGTCGTATTTCACGAGTCGTGCAGGAAAATAGAGAAATATGCAATGTTGGAGAGAATTCTGAATATCGGAAGTTTTCTAAAGAAAATGACAGGAAAGAAATGCTAGATTTCAGAGACCAAAAAATACCAAATTGCACTGAGGAGATGTACATGGAGAACCAACCCTGGGCCCACCTGTCAGGGATGGTGCCAGGTTCGGCGCCACCCTCTGTTCTTGATGGACACTTCTACAACACCTCCCACTCTACTATAAATTTGCCTAAGGTGTTCACGGCCAGAGGGGGAGGATTTTGGTGGAAAGGTCGCCAAGACCGAGAGAGAAAATTGGGGTTTCGAGATCCAAGTCGCCGAGAAGCCAGGAGAAGTCAAGAGGAAGTTGCCGAGAGGCATCAGAGGCGGCGCCACCCTCGGCGCCCACAGGCGACACACCCCTGGTGCCAACCCTCGCCAACGCCGCTTCCTCTCAGATGTCTTCCCCGACCTCTGTGATGATGTCTCACCTCTGTCTGAGGTGAAAACCCTGTCTTCCCCCTGGTTGGATGATCATGCTATGTAACTCGATGCAATTTTGATCTATGTTTATGATTCGCTTGGCTAATCTATTTGATATCATGCTTTATTTCGATTGGTAATTATCGCGTAGTTATCAATTGCTTTAGCCCTAGATGTAGACATGGTGTCTGGATCTAGTAAGCCGGCCCATATCAAATAGTCCATTGCTTGTTTGGGGGTTGATTGTCCCTTCGTGACAGGTAGAACACGCTGTGAAGATCGATCAAGCCTGTAGGGTGAGAGCTACCCAATATTTTCATAAGTCATAGATTTTTAGTCGATTGCACGCAAGTGATTCTTACTAGGGGAGGACGTTTTAATCTCTGGTAAATTCCTAGATTTTCCCGTTGTTCTTTCTTGTTAATAGAAGACCCTAAATTGGATAATCTTTTTTGTTTGTGGCATTGCTTACACTTAGTAGAAAATACCTTGATTCCTTGTGGATTCAAAATCCTAGAATACTCTTTAAGGTGAAAAGCTACAACTGATCTGTGTTCTTGTGGTAGTTTATTTTATTGCACGTATCTAGTGTCAACAGTGTGCGACATCGGAATGGGGAAGGGAGAGGGGGTGGGGATTGATTCCGAGTCCTTTTCCGGGTAAAAATCGAATTGCACTTTCCCCCCATCTGAGCCGCAGAAGGTAGATCCGATGGACCTCGTTGCCATTTGCATTTTAACACCTAATTGCCCATCTACGCTAGATTTGTTGTCTAGGTCACTGCAACTTTTCTATGGGCAAATATGATACAATTCTATTAACAACTTCAGGCCTATTTTGAATGCAGTTGCAAATATTTCACAGGAAATAATTCAATTCCCAAAGGAATCTTGGAATTTTTCTTATTCCAAATAGGGATTGCTTCCTTGTTTTTGTACAGGATAGTTGGATAAGTATTATGAAAGAGGAAGTACCACCTTCAGTCAAAAAGATGTAAATTTAAGACGTATTTTTTTAGTAGATTGCAATTTATACCACCAAATTTGAACCCGTTGCGCAAAGTATGTTTTAAGATTTCTTTGCGCATAACACCAGTTTATCTAACTCCCGAGAGGCATGGTCATCCTCGCAGTACAGCACGTGTGTCGCCACCAAGACTTTATTTTTCATTTTCACTCGGAGCAATCATATTGTCTAGACTCAGTATAACATGGGCCTTCTATCATCACGGATGCTCCAATACATTCATGTCATACAAAGGTGAGCCTCACTGGAGAGCATTATTTTGCAGATTGAATAAAACCTTTGATGTCGAAAGTTCTATCAGCATCAGACTTTGTGATTACACCCTGTAAATCAATGGAAAACTCTGGTCGATACAAAAGTTTATCAACCAATGTTCTGCACGTATAGACCAATAGCAAAAGTGCAAAAAAAAAAAGAGAAGAAACATTTAAAAAGGGTGGAGAGATAGATACCTTTTCTGTTATGATTGCAGTAATTAGATTTGCTGGAGTAACATCGAAGGCAGGGTTCCAGACTGGTACACCTGACGCAGCAACTTGCTTTCCTAGACCACCTTCAGAGTTCAACAACTCCTTGGGTGACCTTTCTTCTATCACAATTTGCTCCCCAGATGGGAGGGACAGATCTATCGAAGTTATCGGTGCTGCCACATAGAATTGCACACGATGGTGCTTCGCAGAAATAGCAAGGCTGTATGTGCCGATCTTATTGGCCGTATCACCTTGAAATTCCACAACCAAAACACAGTCAGCAACATGAATATTTAGTTTCCAATTGGTTCAAAAATTGTTGTGGGTGTTTACCATTCGCAGCGATACGATCAGCACCGACAATTACAGCTTGAACTTGCCCATTTTTCATTAGTGCAGCTGTAGCAGAATCTGCTATTAATGTTGCAGGTATTTTATCATGAACCAGCTCAAAAGCTGTAAGCCTGGAACCCTGGAAATTAGTAGCAAATTGTTAAGAATAAGTGCTAAAGAAAAGGAAGTAACCAGTCTTCTCTAACAATATATGGGACCCTGAATGATCGAGAGCCAGACACACAACTACGGTTAGTAAAAAAGGATAATTGACTAAATTGATTCTCAGTGGTTTAGCTACTTGTGAGGTATATGTTATGTGAGAGATGCAAGTGATTATGCTCTACTTTAATGCCTTGGAACAAAACACAACAAGCTAAATCATTCAGAAAAGTTCTATGATGATACAAATGATGGAACGTTTACTTGGTTGAATGGGCGAGTTTCAGTGCAAAAGGCCTTCTCCAAAACTCCTCCAGAGTGAAGAGCACGAATAACCCCAAGGGCAGTTCCATAACCAGCAGTCGCAAGACTGGGTTACAAAGTAAATAATAAAGTATTACAAAGAAAATAGTAAATTATCATTCACAAGGATTTGAGCATCACACATAGAAGAAGCAATCCGTTTCGATTTACAAGTTTACCTGCCAGTATTGCAATGGGTTAGAACAGAGATAGTTTTTGAATTTTTTAGCTGCTGTTGAAGAAATTCAGCTCCATGCGAGCCAATTGCCTTATTATCCGCCACATCATCAACTAGCATAGTCTCTGCAGCCTCAATAAACACCTGGTAATAAAACAGGTTAGCAAATACAGGTCAAATCTGTTCACCTGACACTTTCATCTAATAAGCAAGTAAAGTAACATAATTTCATCATGTCTAGGTAGTTAAAATTTATAGCACTAGGCCATATATTAGGGTGCAAAAATCCAACAATGAACAATAGTATCCAAATGGAGCAGCAACTAAGAGGCAGAACCAGAGTTTGGTAACCTGTTATCATCTGGTAAGTTTTGATGATCAGTATTTATGCTTATTACCCATTGTAACCAGTGTGCTAGTAATTGAAAATTGAGCACAAAAGGTGGTCAGCGGCTCAGCGCTAATTTCTTGCTGGTTACCAGTTCTAACTGGTCTGATAGTAGTTTAGACATTGTAGCACAAATGGTAGGCCACAAACAACTCTGCTGGGAACCAGCCAAAAATCACAATCAATTGGCAAGTTGTAGGAAATTTCAGGTGAAACTCAACCAAACAGGAAATTTTGGGGGTTTCACCATTTTATCCCCAATGAATTATGTGAAGTATTTGCATGCAAGAGTAACATGATTCAGCTAGAATTGGCATAAAACTGTCATCAATTGGTACAAAAGGACCCAATTTGGGTAAATTATACATACAACTAATCGCTCTTGTTTCTCCTAACTTGGACTGAACAATTATATATTTTTTACTCTACAATGCAGTAATTTTCTGACAGTAGGTGCAAGCTTGAAGGAAAACTAAAGAATACTGAATTAGATACTTTCTCCACAGTAGTAATTTTCTAACAGTAGGTGCAAACTTGAAGGAAAACTTAAGGGGCACACTAAAGTTTAGAGCGCTGGTTGGTTACAAAAAGGAGTTAGTTTAGCACTGTAGATTTGTGGATTCAACCCCATGCTATCTCCTGTTATCAGGTTGGTTACTTCTAGATTAGACTAAAAAGAAGGAAGAAACATAAATTGAAGAACACATTGACTATACACTACTGGCAATTCAGCAGTTAGACACAATGAAGTTGTTTATGTAGGTACTTCGCTACAAGTGAGCAGGAAGATACATTGAAATTATTTATCCAGGTTAGCACCTGAAAGATAGATTTGGCATATTTTGCAGTTTCAGCTGTCCTTGACACTAAATTCTGAAGCTTCCTTGCAGCATCAGATAGATTCACTGCGGTTGGCCGGCTGATATGGCAATTCAGAAAAGAAAAAAAAAACATCGATGAGCTATGCATGAATAGAAGTAGAAATGCTATGTCAAAAGGAGAACATATGTCGCATGCAAGCAGAAAACGAATTGCACTTGCTTTGAACTCCAAACGTTCGATAGTTGAACTATGCTTACAGCTTACCTGGATACAAGGTACTCCAATTTCTTGGAAACGAAAGAAGCTGCTTCTGCAGGTGTACCAGTGAAATCCAGATCAAAAATTTCCACAGCTAATGATAGTGCTGCTGCTATGGCTATTGCGGGAGCACCACGGACAACCATGTCTCTGATCGCATTCCTGAATGGTGTGAAGGAGTTCAATGCTCAGTAGGAACACAAGCACAATTAAAAACAGCGAAGAACCATGGGAGATGGTATCTCATTCTCTGATTCTTCAGTGTCAGTTCCGAAAGCCAGAACTTAACAGATTCAGTAAGATAATATCCTTGTACTAATTGTGCAAAAAAAAATCCTTGTACTAAATGAAGTTACTAAACTAAGATGCCGCGAGAAGCCATCACGTAGCAGTGTAGCACCCCAGGCCCTACTGTTTAGAGCGCTCTAGGAACCAGGAAGTACGAACGAGGATCCAGGTGTTCTTCTATATCTAAAGCAGACGAGTTCAACTTCCCCAGTCCCCACAGCACCCGCAAGAATCAAGAACTAGGAAGATTGACAAGAAAAAAAGAAAGAAAGAAAGCTCACCATCCATCGGTGGAATCCTTGACATCGATGTAGACCTCCTCGAGAGGCAGTTTCCTCTGCATCGCATCAAAGCCAAACCAAAAACCCAATCAAGAACTCATCCCCACTTCACAAGGAACAGAAGAAAAAAAGAGCAGAGGCAAAAACCTGATCAAGGAGGCGAAGCGAGCCACGGTCGTAGACTATGGACTGAAGCGCGCCTGATTCGCCCATTCTGGCCTTCTGGGAGGGAGAATTCGGCTAGAGATTCAGAGAATTCGGATGCCGAGGGAGGAGGAAGGAGGACAGAGAGCAGGGGTGGCTTCTCAATCTGGTCTCGTTCCTATGCACTGGGATTTATAGCCATGATCTATTTTTTTTTTCAAAACTAGCACTCTTCCGTCATAATTTGTAGATTCCTGTGCTGGCAGAGGCAGGTGACCTACCCTATATGAGGAGCGCGGCAGGTGCGGGCACTATAGCAATACTGTAGTGTTTCTCTAGAAAAATTCATTGAAACATATTTTTTATAGGAATTTTTAGATGTAATAAATAAGTTTTAAAAATTATGATTTTTTTTGAAGCCTTCGGACGTAGTGTACTTATTTGTATAATTTTTTTTCCCATAATTCCATTCATTCTAAATTTTTCTCCAAAATTTATTTAAGTATATTATTAGTAGAAATTTTATGGACAAATCGAGAATGGATAAAATTATGACAAAATTACGCAAATAAGTACACTGTGTCCGAAGGCTTCTCAAAAACTTTCATAATTTTTTAGATCATTTACTACATTTAAAAACTCCTACAAAAAATGTTTTAGCGAATTTTTTGGGAAAAACACTACAGTGTTGCTACAGTACCTACCCTGCCGCGACCAAGGTGGGAAGCAGATGCACTTTAGAGGAGCTAAATCTATAAATTATAACGAAAGAAGCTAGTTTAAAAAAAAAATAGGTCAAGAGGTCAGAAATACTAACATTTCCCGAATGTCCCTCTCCTTTTGCATATAAGCCCCTTTCGTTCCTCACATTGACATTTGACTCGAAAGTGACGGTTCTGCTAACATTTTTTGATGTGATTTTACAAGATTAACAATTCCTCGACTGAGACCCTACATAGCATGACTTAGTAAGGCACGGTACATGCTCAGGAGCTTATTTGACAATACGAAATTATGAGCATTTATTTAGTTTCAAAATAAATAATTAAATGAATTGATGAAGCTAACGACGATTAGGTGATGCATCTGTTCCAGACAACTTACTATTTCCAAAAATAATACTCCCTCCGTTTTTTTGAAGATAACGTTTCCGACAGCAACAACTAGCTAATTTGCTCTTCACCTATCACACATGACGTCATATATTTAAAAACAGAGGGAGTACACCACTTACAGAGTTCAGATTATAAGTGTTTTTCTTGGAATAATGAATCCAAAGACAATATTCCATAAAGCTAACCAACAAATAAAACTGTTTTTTTAATAATAATGAACTGGGGAGCTTCTACAAATATAATTATAGAAAGGTTTAATGATCCTTTTCTACCAAGCGCGGAGCATGTCACCATGTTAACCTGAAATTTTACTTTCGTACCTATGCAACATCGTTTAATTTGCATCAATGATATGTTTCCTTGCACCACATATACAATTTGTTGAAAAGAAGCGTTTCCTAGCTCAATGTATTTCATGGTCTGGGCCTGTTGCTATTGAAAAGAAAGATTTTCACCTATTGCTATTGATAAATCGACTCTTTTTTTTTTGTATTCATCGATGTCATCAGATATATACGCAAGGGAATGATAGTCATTATGAGCTGAATTCATACGTGCTCAGTTTTTTTTTTTTTGTATAGCATGTTCTTAATGTGATTTTGGAGCGTTTTTTCAGTTGCCGCTGCTTTGCTGCAGGCATCTCAGCCTTTTCTGTGTTTTTATGTCCATCTAGAAATGGTTCCTTCTGCAGGACATGCATGCAAAAGGCCACTTGGCAGGGTTCCATCTATATATTTTGTACTATTATAAAAGAAAGACCTGGTAGTAGTAGTGGTGAGTCTGTCATCCTCTCTTGAGTTTATAGGATTTTTATGGATAAATATATGCATACATGTATAAGATATTTGAAGGATTTTATATAGATAATTAGATTATCTCGTGTTTGTAGTTTATGATAGAATTCTATGTGACTCGTTGATTGGAGGCAAATTATGTATAAAATTTTCATTTGTAGAGATAATTATCTTATATATATATATATATATATATATATATATATATATATATATATATAGATTTTTCTAAGTTTATAACTTTTATTATGTTTTATTTGAAATCCATTGTAACCCACGGACACTTGACTAGTACCTATTAATTGTGTGCGACTGTTTGCTTGAACTGTATGGATGTGAGTCTTTGGCTAAAATGACACTTTTTTAAATGAAATAGCAAAAGTAGCCCTCCTGCAAACAAAAATGACACCTCTATCACTTGAAATCGCATTAGAAAGCCACGTGTCGTGGTCCCAATCAGCGGCAGGTCAGGCCATCCTGCTGCGCTGGCATGCGTACCTACGTTGACTAGGATTGTGGCAGGCCACATGCCGTGATCTGAGACCACGGTACGTCACCTGCCGCAGTCTGGGATCGTGGCATGTGGTCTACCGTAGTCCTAGTCAGCAACACATAGTTTTTTGCGGTGATTTCACACGGTATTGGTGCCATTTTTGTCATTTTGTTCGGAGAGGCTAGGTTTGCTATTTCATTTCAAAAAGCTAAACAAGCCCCAAAAAAAAACTCATGGATGTAAGCTAAAAGAGACGTGCGACTGTTCCGCTAAATATGCTAAGGCATTTACTTTTTTTTTGTATGTGCTTTTAATGTTCTCTCCCTTGCATGATAAGGCGCGAATGGTGCGCACGAAAACGGCCTAGTATGAATTGGTTTGAGCTGGTGCAGACAAGACCATGGCGGTGCAGGCGTGCGCTGCAGCCGGAGGCGGCGGCAAGAGTCAGTCTGCAAAGTTGGCAACATGCGAGGATGTGAAAGGGCAAATACGCAAAAAGAACACCAAACAGAGCAAGGGAGCAAGAGGAATCGTTCATTAATTTGACCACTTTGTGCTAGTTGTTTTCTTCTATTTAATCTCTATTTTGGAGTCTTGTTTGTTACTTTTTGATTCTCTGCGGCTCAAAAAGATATCCCCCCCCCTCCTTTATAGGGAAATTAGTGATGCAAAATAAGTTCTAATTATCATGGATGTGAAACTGTAACATCCTAAATTTTGACCATTTCAAAAAATTATTTCAAATTAATTAGTTCAAAGTGTTGGTTTTCTTTTGGAGTTTTTGCATTTATTTAAATTCTAAATCCATAATTCAAATCCAAATTTCTTCGTCTCAATTCAAAACTCGTCGCCAAATTCCAAATTCAAATATTGTAATTTGAATTTTTCCCACAAAACTTCTTAGGCCGAAACCCATTTGCTTTTCTCCAGCCCATTTTCTTTTTTCTTTTTCTTTTTTCTTCTTTCTTCTTTCTTTTTCCTCTCTGTTACCTTGCTCTGCTCCTGCTCCTGCCGAGCAGAGCACCAGGCCACGCCTGCACCCGCGTCGTGCTCCCGCGCCGCTCTCATTCATGCTACCCCCAAGGAAACCGATGCCATCAACGCGTGCGTTCATGCACTGTTGTTTCTCGTCGCCATCAAGCCGGAGACGAAACCGTCGCTGTCATCAATGTGGTCGTGCCCGCGTCTGTTTCCTCTCCCTCTCCGCGACTATAAGTAGAACACCGAGTTCGCCTCGGCCTCCTCTTTGTTTTGCCCCCAACTCCCACGTTCTCCCATACCACGTCGTCATTAGAACGCGTCATCTTCCCCGTTGCCGGCCACACCTTGCATCGCCATTCTCGCTGCTCCAGTGAGGTACTTGCTCAACCAACCGCGTCACATCATGTTCTCGAGTACCTTATTCATTTCCCCTCAATCAATTTTGGATTTCATCGATGTTCGTCGCCGCATTCGCCTTCTTCTTCCTTTCCGGCCGAAACACCTCCATCGCTCAATCTCCCTCTCCAATGAGCCCCAAGCCAAGCTATGCGCGTCATGGCGCACCGTCGTCGCCACCACCTCCGGCCACCCTGACCTGCCCGACCGCTTCCCTGTGCCCATGCGTAGCCCATGCGCATGCCGCCGGCCTCCCCGTGTCATCCGCCGCCTCCCACGGCACTGTTATCACCACCCGTGGGACAAGAACCCCACAGGTTCCATTTTTCATCTCACTAGGCCTCGCCTTGCCTCCCATGCGCCTATTGTCCTGCTCTGTTTTCCTTTGCTTTGGTTTCCCCTCTCTCTCTATATATATGACATATGGCCCCCATATCTCATACTCAGTACTCTCTCTCTCTCTCTCTTTCTTTCTCTAGCAAATGGGTCCCACTCATCAGCCTTTTGGTTTAATCCTTTAAAAACTGAAAGGAATATTCCATCCTTTCCAATTTTTTAGGATTTTCTGTCCGGCAAATCTTCCAGATGCTCATTCTCCTTTATACGACCTTCGATTCCATCGATTCTTGTTCATAAATTCATCTAAATTCAATATATCTCTATTGGTACTAATTTTAGATTTTTTGGATTTTATTTGTTTTTCTGTTATTTATTTGTCTCGTTTCGCACGTGTAGAGTACGACACCACCGAAGTCAATTTGGACCAACCGGTAATCGGACGCAGCAACCTTAACCTTCGATGAAGGCAAGTCTCCTTTGACCATATTGTACCTATATTTTCCTAATTCTGTTTTAAGTTTCAAAATTATTATGCATTGCTACTTACATAAAATGATTAGTTCAAATCATAGGTTGTTGGTTAATCCTAACTTGATATTATCGTCATTTGATGTTGTTATCCATGATCCATTGTCATCCTAGCATAGCAAATCCATGACATTGATTACATTATTGTTGGATTAATTAATAAAGTAGCATTGCTTAGACATGCGTTGTCGATCTTGATCACCCATTGGAAGGAAATTATTATTACCTTTTGTGCAAATCATTTTGAGAAATGTATGGCAATAAGTATTGTCGTTGATTTATAAAATAAAATAAAATGGTGATAATTTGTTTAGACTTGGGCGGATGGTAAGTTCAAGCGGGTGCAGCTAGAGCACGAGAACTTGTAATGTGTTAAGTTTCGCTCAGGTCATATTAAGGACCGACGCTTGTGTCTATTCAAACCGAACAATACCGTACAACCACATGTCCTAAATGAGAAGGACCTAACTAAATAATTTACTAAGTCCAGACATTTAGCCCACATGCTGTAGATTGTAGAAGTTACCTGGGTAGTGCAGACGATGGCAATTGACGTCCATATCTGTCAAGGCTTGCGCCGGGCGATGGTAATTGGCGTCCATGTCTGAGTAAGTTATCCCCCACAACGGTGAGCTTCGGTTCAATGGTAAACGACGTCCATGACTTGGGGTTAAGCTCACTGGGGGGAGGGGCTGGCTAATGTGAGGATAAAGTTTTGTAAAAGTCTTGTGATAGTTACTTAGTCACACACCTTCAGAAGTGTATCAGACGAACATTACAAGCTCATTATCTTGTGTGGGTCAAGCTGTACAGTATCTACAGAGTGTAAAACTATTTGAATAGTTGTGCCCACGGTCAAGGGCGGGCAAAGTGCATTTTCATATGGTAGATTTTAGTTTTGTTTTCAAAAAATTAGTTTGGGCATCTGAGAGTAGTTGGAACCCTTGTATTGTTGTTCTGGCAGCTAGAGCCCTACTCTTTAAACCTTGGCGGCTAGAGCCCCGATACTCGTGACCGGTAGTTAGAACCTTCACTAGTGAATCATTTAATTTATTTACTGAAACTACGTTTGTCAAATGTACTTTATGTAAAATGTTTAAACATAAAATATTACTTTGTGCAAAAGAACATATAAGCCCCATTTGTCAAAGCTATGCATATACATCTTTTTGAAGACTTACGAAGTACTTTATGTACTTATGTGCTATACTCAAATTAAATCTCAGAAGCCTTCAACGACGCGGAGGAGGATTACGACTACTTTGCTTGTGGCTTTGATGAAGGACACCCGGAGTACTAGGCTATGCTACCCAGTCGAATGACGGTGGGAAATTTGATGAGCCATCACTTGGAGCTTATCATTTGTTATTTCCGCTGCTGTAAGACTTTGAGGTCATGTGATCTTTATTGTAATAAGTGACCTTAAGGCCAGTACTTTGTTATTATTTTTATGCTAAATTGTGATTCGATCTTGTTATCAGCGCTATATCCACTGTGTGCACTGGTTACTGATCTGGGACTAGTGAAAAAAATACACAGAGGGTTCGGATTCAGAAATCTGGTCTTGACAGAAACAGGGGTGACATATGTGAATACACAAAACTTAGAAATTTAAAAAATTCTCAAAAAATACCACATGAATTGGAGTATATATTCTATGTCTATGCAAAATTTTAAGATCAAACTAGATCCCATTTGTTATATTAAAAAGACAAATTCTTGTTGAAATAGCATTTTTCAACAAGAGTTTGTATTTTTTACAACAAAAATTTGTTTTTTAATATCACAATGCGATTGGGTTTGATCTTTAAATTTTGCAGAGACGTGGAATATCGTTCACTACACGTGACAACTTTAAAAAATATTTAAAATGTTAAAATGCTCAAATATTCAATATGCCCCATGAAACAACGAGACAGTCTCTATGTTATGTTTCATAGGTGTTTTCGGATTGGACGTGGATATTGTGGATAGGCATATTAGGCGATAAGATAAAAAACAACTGATTCATTATTCCTTAGAGGTGAAAATTTAGGTTAATCAAACATCTTACTCCATCCGTTAATGTTTACTTGTTACTATTAACTTTGACTGATCAAACTTTGATCATTATTTTTTAAGCAACACAAAAGCAAATACCTCTAAATGTAGAATATTAGTAAAATACTTTTGATTATAAATCTAACAATACAACTTTTATATTACATAATTAGGTATTTTAAAAACTATCGTTGATCAAAACTCAATGGGTCAAAGTCAACAGTGACGAATAAACGCTAACCGAGTGAACAATGACGCGTAAACGCGAAGGGAGGCAATAACAACAACCTGCCGCGACTAGCCTCCCATGGCCCAACTGCCAGTCCAACTCGCTCCAGCTAACCCGGAAAAATCGGGAGTCCCACCAGACGAACTGGCCCTACCTGTAAGCCACCAAGTCCCAGGCTCCCAGCCCTCCTCCCGCACCCTTACGCTTTCTCTCACTGACAACCATACCCTTTGCCTCTTGACCCCACCTGTAAGCGATTTAGCCTCCAACAATTACCTCTACCGCTACCCACCTTCCTAGTCACAAAACCCCTAAACCCCAGAAGCTTCTCACCCCCCTCCCCCACGAAACCCTAGCCCGCCATGGCCCTCGCGCTCCGCCTCCGGCGAGCCCTAGCCGCCGTCTCGACCTCCGCCCCCCTCCTCCGCGCAGGCGTCTCCTCCGCCGCCTCCCGGTGTCGCCCCCTCGCCCCCCTCGTTCCGCCGCTCCCGCGGCCGCATCTCCCCGGCGCCGCCGCCGGATTCCGGTCGACGGCGGCGGCTGCTGCACGGGGAGGGGACTACGGGGGTGGAGGGGACGACGGCAAGATCTCCCCCGACGAGATCCTCTTCGAGGGGTGCGACTACAACCACTGGCTCATCACCATGGAGTTCCCTGACCCCAAGCCCTCCCGCGAGGAGATGATCGAGACCTACCTCCAGACCCTCGCCAAGGTCGTCGGAAGGTATAAGCGAATCTCTCAACTTTCGTTTCGCATCGGGAGTGTGTGAATTTGTGGGAAATTGGGCTCCGTGTCGCGTGGAATTGGTTTCCGGAGGCTGAAATGTGATTCCGACTTGTACGGTTGCTTCATTTGCTGTGTTGTTTATGGTCATAGTGATCGAGCATGAATTGGGTTTTTCGATGTAAGGTGGTGTATGTGTGGAACTGGTATTGTTGCGGTTCTGATATGAATTGCGCTTTTATTTGTCTAGTTCGATATGAATCTGTAGTTTTTTCATAGTTACAGGGGTTCATTACCCCAGCTTTTGTTAACAAAGCTGTTCGATACTAATGTGTAGTGGCAATTGCCTGGAGTGATTGTGGAGTTTGGGTGTGTTTTGGTGTGATAGCTTTGACGGTGAGGATCATGCATATTTGGTGGCTCTGGATGTAAATTATGTCATCAGTGTTTGATTAATGTGATAAAGTTAGGAACTGGTTCTACTTGTGTCTGATAATGGTTGGTCGAAAATTCTGTTGTGCTGGAGCTCCGTGTTATAGTTGTGAATGATGTCAAATGTGTCTTTTTTTTGTTATGAATTTTCTGAACATAATTATTAAAGGGAGGCACTGATACGTTACAATTCTGTCATTTACTTCTGATATGATTGTGGTATGGAGGAGTGTGCCCTTGCATTTAGTGATGGGTGATTTTGAGGGAGGGTATGTAAGTTTTTGTTGTTATTGTAATGGAAAATTGGATGTCAGAGGTGGTTTATGTATTACATACTACTAGGTTGGCTTGATGAGGGATTAGAAAGCTGCCCTATAGTGTCAAAATATTTTAACTCCATTTCAGTTTGTAATTTCTTGAGTTGAATAGCATAAATCTTTCCAATTGAATCATCCTGCTTTTTTAGTCAGGGCCCTCCAAAAATAAACTAGACATGGTCCACCTGAAAATAAATCTTGAAAGTAGTACCTCAAAATCCATCTCAAACTATGATGTGTATGCTCAAAGTTGTTAGCATAGCTGCTCCCGTTTTGTTGTTTTCTGTGTTAAATTAGGGTAGTTGTAGAAAGGGAAGAAAGAAGGATTTTTATTTGGAGGATGGGTAATTATATAATGGCTTTTTAGTAATATAAAACCTCAGTTATTAGGAGACATACAGTCAATTGTTGAATCAAGTTTCCAGTTCAATGATCTCATCATCTCTTATGGTTTATACGGTAATTGCGCTGTTCATAAAGCTTTTGTTCTGAACATTTGAAATATTCAGAAAGAGTTTGTGTTCTAGCTGTAATGAATAATGATTACACCAATGATCTCTGTTTGGTGAATGGTGCCCCGAGCCATTACTGTATATATTTGATGGTTCTGCTCTTAACTAGTCAAGTCATTGCTCTTACTTAGAGTTCCTGAAGCCATCATTGTATATATTTGATGGTTCTGCTCTTGACTAGTCAAGTCATTGCTCTTACTTATAATGCTTGTAGCCGTTAATGTATATATTTGATGGCTCTGCTCTTAACTAGTTGAGTCGTTGCTCTTACTTATGATGCTTGATCTTTGTTTTGACCGACATAAGCAATTGAATTCAAGCAATTGCAACATATAACTTTCCTCATTTTTCTGAGCTCTGAGCTTCTTGTAGTTATGAGGAGGCTAAGAAGAGGATGTATGCTTTAAGTACAACAACATATGTTGGTTTTCAAGCTGTAATGACTGAGGAAATGTCGGAAAAATTCCGCGGTGAGTGGACAGGATGCCTAACTCTACGATTTACTTGCAATGATTTAGGATTCTAGACTTTAAAAGTACTTACTTGCCTGTTTTGGTATTTTGATCAGGATTGCCTGGAGTTGTTTTCATTTTGCCTGATTCATATTTATATCCAGAGACAAAGGAGTATGGAGGTCTGTTTTATTCTTGTTTTCTGTTTCCTGAATTTACTGTTACAAACTTAATGTACCCCTGATCTTATCTGGATGTATGAATTGGTTTCATCAGGAGACAAATATGACAATGGTGTCATCACTGAAAGACCACCACCTGTTCATTATAGCAAACCGTCGAGGACTGACAGGAACCGTAACTTTCGTGGAAACTATCAGAACAGTCCTCCACCGCAAGGAAATTACCAGAACAGTCCACCACAACAAGGGAACTTCCAAACATACCGCCCGCAGCAAGATGGTTATGCTCCACAGCAGAATTATGCGCAGGCTGGACAAGGTGGTAGAGGTTTTGGGAGGAATGATTATGCAGACCGTTCAGGTTACAATGGACCGCCTGGTGGATACCAAGGTCCATCACCTCAGTACCAAGGACATGTAAATCAAGCTGGTCAAGGTCAAGGTTACTACAACCCACAAGAGCGCAGGAACTTCTCACAAGGACAGGCAGGGGATTTTAGGCCTGGGGGTCCTTCAGCACCTGGAACTTATGGTCAACCATCGGCACCTGGAAATTATGGGCAACCACCTTCACCAACATATCATGGAGGTAACCAAGGGGGTCCTGGTGTGAATCCTGGTTATGGTGGAGACAACAGACATGGGCCAGGACCTGCATCTGGAGGAGAAAATTGGCAAGGGGGTTCTGGTCAGTATCCTAGCCCAGGTGAAGGACAGCAAGGGAACTGGCAGGTATAAAGACATTTGGCCTATGATTTTTACCAGTACAATTATTTTATTGAAATAGATCAATTTTATTAGAACTTTAGATTGCTTCTGTCCATAGATATGCAATATGCATCAATTAGCGTAATGCCTAGTCAAGCGGTTACTATCTTGCCTGTAATACTTGTCTAGTGATAGATTGAGGTTGGTATGGTGACCATGCGTTGGTCACATGTTTAGCTACAAAATTTCTGCCTATGAAATGAAACTTTAGACAAGTGAACTTATTTGTTCGTCTTCAATTCCCATCCCCGTCCTTTCTTATTCTGAAGGTAAAATTGTTAAAGTAGAGAAATCAACCCGCTGAGGTACTAATTAATAACTATAAGTGCAATTGTGCAGATCCTATTTCAATCATTACAAGGAAAACTAATATGAAAAATGACAGTATGTCTTAGAACATACATACATCAACCTAGGTTAAAACAAAATGTAAGGCCTAGGCTGCTTCCATTTTCTCTTTGGACCTTAATTCAGCAGCAGCCCTTCCCTGGAGGAATATGCCTATGGCACATTACGTTTCTATGTACGGTTTTGTTCTTGCTGTTATGCATTGCTGATCATTGACGCTTCTTTCTTGTGCTGTTGTGCAGGGTAGGCAGTAAGGGCTTGATGCGAGTTTTCACGGAAGAACAAGGCATTAGTTGCTCTACGTAAAATGAAGAAATTCCCACCTGTAAAATAAACAACCGCACTGCTTTACTATCACTCGTTGCTTGCATTCAAACTCCAGACTTATTATGGACATGCGTTATTACCAACAGTCTGAACGGATGCAGACTTGATTTTTGTTTTTGAGCCATATGTTGACATTTTTAAAGCGTTGTGGAATCTGGAACGTTCTTTGCCTTTCATGGATGTTATGTGTGCCTATCTATCATTTAATTCGTGCCGTCTGCCTACAGTTGATGAATCCAGTAGTAGATTTATATGTATATATATATATATTTCATATTACCCTCACAGGTGCACTGAACGAACAAACTGATGCCAAAAATTGTAACCTGGGGATACTTTTCTTTTTTAGTTTCAATGAACCCATTCATCATCGTTGATATGCTGATATTTTCAGAGAGTATTGCAAAAGGACCATAGAATTTGCAATACCATACAATGTTAACAAGGTTCTCAATTTCTCTTGTGAAGAGAATGTTATAAATTAAGATTATCGCTCTTGACAAGTTTGATGCTCATTGACGTTCCCTGCAGATTTGCCCTTTCTGAGGCGATACCGTTCAGATGCTTTAATCGATCTTAGCATTGGGCATCTCAATCCTTTCAGGCTCAAGTTGCATGCAGGAGCACGATATTTCAGAAGATTTCGAGGCAAGTCAACGCTTAAGCTGTAGGGAATAAAATCCAGCTTTTAGTTTATGGTGACTTGCAGAGGCTGAATGTAGAATTTATCCCATTTGAATGGAATAATGTTGCCATAAATTAAGAACGGAAAAGAGCAACAAAATATATATAGTCGAATGCTTTGTAACTGCCGGTTTTGTTCACCAAACTTGGTATACATGAACCTACAGGGTTAGAATAAATTAGTTTGGGTTAGAATAAATTAGATTAGATCCGTTATAGGCTCTTTATAAGGAAGGTGTGAGACGGTTGGGAGAGAGAATTTTGCAGAAACCTTAGCTGCCACCTCCTGAAGGCCTCACTGTGCTGTTGGTGCTAGAAATTGACATACAACGTTTCACATCTGCACGTGTGAATACCGTAGAGTTATTGCTGCGCTAATCGAGGACGATCCGTGATCTACGCAGGGAACGCCAGAGGTCGCTGGAGGAGATGATTGGTGACCATGGTATTGGACGATCGACTACGACCACTACATCGACATACACGACGTTAGACCAAGCTGCTCCAACTCTTCTTCTGCTGCACTACGTGTCTAGTGATAACGATCTATGATCTTTTACTTGCATGACTTTCTGATTTACGTGATAGAATTTTGAATTATGTGCTAGTGTAGCCTACCCATATCCCTTGACAAAGTGTGATTTACGTCTCTAAATTTCAGTAATCATGTAAGTGAATCACTGTGAACTACAGCAAACACTGAACTTTGACTCCCTAGCATATTCCTAAAGCTTGATACAACACAACCGTTTCGCTCCCTAGCTTGGCCTTTCCTACTTGAAGTTTTGCGGCACAAAGGTTTGGATCCAAGGTGATGCAGCTGGATTTCCATCGTCCTGTCGACGGCCAGCACAAGGGCACTTTTCAATGGCAACCCTGGTCGGCAGATTTGGCATGTGATAGGTTTGAGGGCGGCCAAACCGCTCTTCCCCATGCTTTTCATCATCGTGTTGCATCCTACTCTCGTGATGTTTTGGCAAGAGATTCGGAGAGGAATCGTGGAATCGATAGCTGATAGATTATGAAGAACAAGCGTAACAGAATGGGGAAAGTGCAAAAGAGAGGAAGATACGTGTATATACATACATACGTATATATACGTGTATATACGTATATATATACACGTATATACATGTATATACGTATATACGCGCACACACACACACACATATATATATAGTTAGAGCCGTTGATCATTGAACACGATCTTACCTTCGAATCCCAGCCAGTGCAAATTCTGAAAGAGTCAGAACGAGTTCTAAGGAACAAAATATTGAAGTATGTCAAGGTGCTTTGGTCTCATCAGTCCGAGAGAGAGGCCACTTGGGAGCTGGAGTCTCGCATGCGTGATCAATATCCGGATTCGTTCACGGCGGTTACTTGTAATAACCCGTTGTTAATTTTTAGTTGTGGTTTTTCTTTCGCGTAGATCGCTGCGAGGATTCAGGGTCGAATCCTATTTAAGGGTGTAGAATGTAATACCCCGTTCAATCTTTAGAACTATATTCGAATTTGAACCGTTTTATTAGGAATTAAAAAGGGATTTCAGAATTTCTCTTGAAGGGGATTAAATTTTGGGCTAAAAGCACATAGCCTTGGCCCATTAGGGGCAGCCAAAACCCTAGGTGCTACAGTGCATGCCTCCTGCTACAGCACCGCGCCGCCGCTACAGTACCACCACCTCCGTTGTTGCTGTCCAAGATGGAGGAGGGAGGGAGAAGAACCCTTCAGGTGCCACTGGCCAAGGAGAAAACAAGAGGGAGAGAGGAGAAGAAGAGGAGAGGAGCACCTCGCGGGGGAATTCAGCGGGCAGGTGTGTCTTCAAGGGTAACTTACCATGATTAGGGGATCGTCGTTCTGCTGCGATTAATTCCAGTATTCTGTATCCTGTTGCTCGTCAGTTTTCGTGTAGATCGAATCCGAATTGGAGGATTTCGTCTCCTAGAGATTGGTAGGTTTTGTTTTCATCTTTCCATAGGTTCAAAGATCAACCAATTCGGAGTTGTGGTCTAGAAGTTACGATGATTTCATTACTGCTGTCCAGAATTCTAACGAATATTAGCACTTGATTTGTTTATTAAATTAAGATTGTGTTAATGTCTAATTCAGGGAGTTCACCCAACACGATTGTCGTAGGAGATTTCTTAAGATTTTCAGATTGTTAAAAGTTATGAAATTTCTTATACTGCTGTATAGTCTGTCTGTCAGATTATAGTTCTAGATGTTCATCTGATTATTAGGCTCAGAGGTTGGCCGAATTGGAGATTCTCGCCAACTAGGTTATTGTATAGTATTTCATTATCTTTCTAGAGAATATAAGATCACACCTTTACGAGTTTCAGAGTGAAAGTTATGTAACTTTTAATACTGCTGTCCAGTGTAGCTTTCTATTAGAATGTTGTCTAGCTTGAGTAGAACAAGTAGATAAACCTTGGGTTTGGGAGAACGAGTTAGAGCGTTGCGAGTAGAGTCTCGTTTCCACGTCATTCTTATTTGAGTAAGTTGATTATGTAGGAGGAGAGGCTTCGGGATTAGTGGCACCATCCTTGCCTCCTAACGCGTCGCAACGCGAAAGGCAAGTACAATTGAATTGTCTTGATTGCTAATTATTCCACTTGATTGATGAATGTGCAATGGATAATTCTGGTATTACTTGTTTCCCTTCATAATTGATATACCATGATTCTTCGATAATATGTTTACGTTCAATATATTTATTCATCCATTCATTCATATTTCACCCACGGGAATGGGTAGTGAAGTCCTATCATTCCAACATGGACAAGTACATTGTGAAATGCATTGACTGATATCTGTTTGTAATGCTTGATGCTCATGCTGTGATTAAGTTCTATGGATTTCGAGTAATTCCAATAATTCTTGTTTCTTTTCATGAATGTTAATCCATGCTTCTTAAGATTATGTCTTTCATATCCATGAATTCATTCATTCATGTTTACCCACGGGAGTGAGAAGTAAAGACCCATCATTCCAATATGGGCACGTAAGACCCACCATTCCAATGTGGGCAAATTGGATTCTCGTTATGAAACATTCTTCATACGGGCCTTGGATCCCTGTATTTTGGATAATGTGGGCCTGAGTGAACACTGACGGGTGTTCATTGGCTATACCAGTATAAGCAGAAGTGAAGAGCATGCATTCCATTCTCGCATAAGATTTCTACCATTATGTTTCATATTCAGACATTATGAATGTTATGTTCTTGATTCAATATTTTTCCATATTATTCTGTTGTACTTGCTGAGTCGTGGACTCATTCTTGCCATTGTTTGTGTGTTTTAGGTAAGCACTGATGACGGCATGCTTGGGAGGGATTAGTCACGGATCACTTCATTCACTTCATATTTCACTATTAATTAATGGACTTGTTATTATCTTTCATTTGATAAATTTTGGATTTTAATAAATAGAGTTCTGATGGTTGAGATTGTCATTCATTATGACTTGGTTGAACTAGTGAATGCTTAATGTTCTTCGTATAGACTCCTGATTGTTTTATCTTGAATAGTTCAATAGGATTGGATTTTTATAAGTTTTTTATGTTGCTGAAATCTAATTCAATTATTATGATCAATCTATTGTTTGCTGATCCTTACTTGTTATTAGCTGATAGGTTGTTGAAATTATTTTGTATTGTTGATGTATGTTAGACTTTTAAGTAATATCTTGGCTTCCGCATAGCCAGAGTGTTACAGTCTCGGCTTGGTCGTCCGCCGCCTCGATTAAGCAGTCCAAGTGATGACAAGCCTTCTAGAGACGTGCAACGTCATTGTGGAGGACCACGTCGATGACACGGTAAACTCGCCGAAAGTGGGAGATCACTCGGAAGACATGGCGGAGGAGGATGTCAAGACGGCGAAAGGTGGCCGTCACCTGCTCCGGTAAATCCTCGGACAGAGGAGTGAAGACACTATTGAAACAGTGTTCTTCCACAGCATCTGCCAACGTACAGCCGGAGAGGTGCTTGTACAGTACGACCAGGTAGGCCATCAATGCCGACGACAAGGAAACAGAAGAGGCATCCATTTCTGCTTTTTTAGAAGTACTAGAGTTATATGTGGGGATGATCATCTTCCATGGCGGATGATTCCTTTTATAAAACAATGAATAAATTCGGAGCGTGAGACGAAAAGACGCATCGGGGAGCCGAAGCGGCATTGATGCGACGAAGAGACGCATCGACGACGAAGAAACTCATCGGGCTTCAACGGGGAGCTGTAGCGATATTATCACAGATGGTTATAATTAAAAACCGTCTGTGAAGTCTGCAATTATCATAGACGGTTATAAAAAAAAACCGTCTGTGATATGTAGTAATATCACAGACGGTTATTGTTAAGAACCATTTGTGAGGTATCACAGATGGTTGTTTGTTGAAAACCGTCTGTGATATGTAGAATTATCATAGACGGTTATTGTTAAGAACCATTTGTGATACTTCACAACGGTTTTTATTATGAACCGTCTGTGATATTACCTCTTCACAGACGGTTTTTAGCACAGCCAGTAACACAGATGGTCTCTAAACCAAAACTGTCTGTGATTGCATGTAATACAGACGGTTTTGGTCAATCGTCTGTGATGAGGCATCCAGTATTAGCCTTTTTGTAGTAGTACTAGCACTGACATGGTCGAGAAGCTTGGCTTGACCACAACTCAACACCCTCATCCTTACTACATTCAATGACTGAATTTTTGTGGTAAGTTGAAGGTGACTAAACTTGTGCGCGTATATTTTTCTATTGGATCATATCATGACTATATTGATTGCGATGTCGTACCTATGCAAGCATGCTCGTTATTATTAGGTAGACCTTGGCAATATGATAGATATACTGAACATCATGGTAGATCTAATAATTATACTTTCAATTACAAAGAAAAGAAAATCACTTTGTTTCCAATGTCTCCTGCTGCCATATTAAAGGATGAATTAGAAAGAACTGAGAAAACAAGTCAAGAGAAGAGGAAAGATGATCATAAGAATATAGCTCCAAGTGAAATTAAATTGAAAGTTCCTGTCATGTTAGCTACAAAATCTGATTGCATTGATTTGGAAAAATATGAATCTGAATGCGATACTATGGGTTGCAAATAATCTTTGTGTCCATTAGAAAATATGCATGTTTCTTTGCCTTCTGTTGCTACTAACTTTTTGCAGGAAAGTAATGACTTGGTGAAAACGATTGAGTCGAGGACGACTCAAATTCAAGAAAGAGAGGATGATGATGACATCAACCCTAAGGATGCAACCAATGCTTCAACCCACTGCACTGCATCCTCTACTTCAACCACATCTTCTCCAATAGGATTGTCTGCTACTGCAAGCCATATTCCCCAATTGGACTGAGCTACTTTTACTCCTACAAGCCGAGCTGCGTCTACATGCCATTGTACTGCATCTACATGCCATCGTACTACATCTACATGCCTTGGTGCGGCATCACCTCTTGTTGGCCCATAGACTATGTAATGAATGGGCTGACTTGGCCCATATTGGCCATATCCTAGGGTTTTGGTACTGTTCACGCGTGAACAATACCCATGATCGCCCCTCCCTTCTCCTATACATAGTGGTCGCCACCCCCTCTAGTTCCTTGGGTTTTGTTGATTTTTTTTAGAAAGGATCATACCCTGCTTTTATAGAAAGCAAATAGAAGAAGTATTCAAGAAGGTAGCAGAACTGTCGGGTATTACAAGCTGGGGAAACCAGCTACAAAAGCAAGATCATTAGCGAGAAGATATCTACACAAAAGTAGTCCATACATGCTTCCAGCCTCCAGACAAGAGCTAAAGAGAAGTAAAGCCAAAGAAGATATAAAACGATCATGTCGACAGAACTCCAGAACCCTTGAAATTCCTTAGCCAAACTTTCGACTGGTCTAGCAGCCCTTCTAGTTTCCTCTGGTCATTTCTTCGCAGCAGAACGTGCCAACGCTGCAAGCATGACACAATGTTGAAAACCAAGCCAAGAGGTTGAGTAGAAAAAGTCTTCTCAATCGCTCCTTTGTTCCTGCATTTCCAGATTGTCCAAGCAAATGCTGCAAAACTGAATAATCCAAGATTATACATATTAGCACCCCGATTGTCTAGCTAACCTAGATGAAAGTCTTCAATGGACTCGGGGCATCTCTTCTAATGAAATGTCTCAATGAAACAAGTCCAAACGAATCTAGACATTAAGCAATGGAAAAAAACATGGTTTATATCTTCTGGCATCCCACAAAGCCAGCAGTTGATATCCCCCTTCCAATACCTTAGTCTCATCTGATCAGTAGTTGGAAGTCTGTTCAAATAGAACTGCCACAAAAAGATCTTTACTTTCAGAGGTAATCTTCTAGTCCAAATGCTATTGATTCTCTGATCAATGACACCCCCAAAAGTAATATGCCTATATAGAGATTTAACAGAAAACTGATTAGATTTCTCCAGGCACCAAATGGCTTTATCATTATCAAACCTGATGTCCCAGATGCCATGCACCAAGCAATCTGCAAGCTTAATGTCAGGATCAAGACAAATCTTGTACAACCTGTCAAACCAAATATAAATAGGGCAATTATCAATCCAAGTATCCTTCCAAAAAGAAATATTCTTGCCATTACCAGCCTGGTAAGAGACCCCCCAATTGAACAAATGTTTGACTTTGCACAAGGCCTTCCAGAATTGAGACCCCCTTGAATCAAGAGAATCTCTAAAATCCCTATGAGGAAAGTACTTAGCTCTAATAATCCAAAACCACAACTCATCTTTAGTCCCACTAATCCTCCACAACCATTTGCTGAGCATACAATCATTCATGAGACTAGTGTTCAAAACCCCCAGCCCACCAAAATCCTTGGGCCTGCAAACAGCACCCCACTTTACCATGTGATAGCTTGCTTTGTCATTAGCACCTCTCTAGAAGAATCTGGATCTTACATTATCCATCTTGTTATGAATCTAGTTGCTTAACCTATAGAACCCCATGGTGTACATATGTTGATTGCTTAAGCAGCTATTAACCAAGATCAGCCTTCCCCCAGAAGAAAGAAAGTTATTTTTCCAGTTGTCCAACCTATGACCTAACTTGAGAAGAATCTTCTCTCCAGCCCCCTTAGTTACCTTCTTCATATCAGTCTGAATGCCTAAGTAAGTGAGAGGGAACTTCCTCCAATTTGTAGTTGAATATGTTAGCAATTTTGGTAGCTTCTTGTTGATCCACCCCAATCACATAAACCTCACTCTTATGGTAATTTATTTTCAGGCCTGACATCCACTCAAAACAGTATAAGAGGAATTTCAAATTCAAGATGTAAGAATCATTATTCTCAATCAGCAAAACAGTGTCATCAGCATATTGTAAAAGAGACACTCCCCCAAAAATTAAATGAGAAGACACCCCTTTGATCAAGCCATTTCTTTGAGCTTTTTCAATCATACTAGCCAGGGCATCTACCACCAAGTTGAAAAGCAAAGGAGAAAGAGGGTCTCCCTGTCTCAGACCTCTATGAGTAGTGAAATAAGAGCCGGCAGATCCATTAACATTAATGCTGACCTTACCACCCTGAACATAGCTCATAACCCAATCAATCCATTTTTGGGAAAATCCTTTACCAGTCATAACCTCTCTCAGAAATCTCCACTGAACTTTATCATAAGCTTTTTCAAAATCTAATTTGAGAACAATCCCTATTTTCTTGTTAACTCTTAAATCATGGAGGATTTCATGAAAAGAAAGCACCCCATCTAAAATATTTCTACCCTTGATGAAAGCAGTCTGACTAACATTGATAATTTTATTAGCAATCCTCCCTAGCCTAACTGTTAGTAACTTGGTTATGATTTTGAAACTCACATTCAAGAAACAAATAGGTCTGAATTGCTTAATGTTGTTAGCATCCTTAGTTTTTGGAATCAAAGTGATCACCCCATAATTCAGCCTCTTTAAATCCAGCTTCCCTTCAAAGAAATCTTTCACCATATTCATGAATTTAGTTCTCAAAATCCCCCAACAGGTTTTGTAAAAGCAAGAGGGGAAGCCATCTGGGCCTGGAGCAGAGTCAATAGGTAAGCTCTTGATAATATCCCAGACTTCAGCTTCTGAAAAAGTCTGCACTAAGCTATCATTATCCAGGTCAAACACCTTAGAATCAGAACCCCAGAAATTAGAATTTAAACTGACATTTTGAGCAGCTTCATAACCAAATTTTTTTTTATAGAACTTGTAGATATGATCTCTGATTGCCTCATCTTTGGTTAAAATCACCCCATTAACTTCAAGATTAAAAATGAAAATTTTCCTCCTCCTGCCATTAGCCCAACAATGAAAGAAGTGAGTATTAGCATCACCTTGGATAAGCCATTTCATCTGGCTTTTCTGTTGCCAGGCTTTTTCTTCAAACCCATAAATTTCCTCTAACTCTTCTTCCATCTTATTTCTGTTCATCCAGTCCTCAAAGTTTAGATTAGAATTCTCAGCTTTTCTGTCAAAATAGCTAATCTGATCTATAAGGGATTTCTTGACCTTATTGTAATGTCCACTCTCATTGGCACCCCAACCCTTTAAAAATTTTCTCAAAGAAGCTAAACCACCATTCCATCAATCCAAAGAGTAAATCAAATCAGGCATTCTATTGCAAATCTCCCCCCATCTATGGAGAACTGTATATCTGAAATTCTCCATATCCAGCCAATATTTATTGAAATAAAATCTCCCATTTCTTTTAATCTCAACATCCCCTGAATTCAAACAAATTGGATTATGGTTTGAGCCCACTCTTAGTAAAGTGATAATAGAGCACAAGGGGTAGTTGGACTCCCAAGCAGTGGACACTAGAACTCTGTCCAAATTAACCATAATGGGGCAGAATTGCTTATTGGTCCAGGTGAATTTTGGCCATTTTCTTTTGATTTCTAAAAGTTTATTTTCAGAAATAAACTCATTGAACATATCCATCAAAGAGAAATTAACACTATGAGAGCTTTTGTCTTCAACCTTTTTGATTAAATTGAAATCACCCCCTAACACCAAAGGAAGATCAGAATCCTAACACTTTCTGTCCAGTTCTGCTATAAACATTTGAGATAAAGTACGTTGGGTAGGACCATAGACAACCAGAAGCTCCCATCTGAAGTTTGACATCCTGTGTCTAATTGTCAAGCTCACAAAAAACCTCCCTTTGTCACCCCCTTCAATCTCCAACTCATTGATATTCACCCCCAAAAGAATGCCTCCAGAATGCCCAGCAGCAGGGATCCAGTTCCATCCAAAGCTTTGACATCCTGTCAAGGCATCCAGCTCTTGTTTAGTGAAATCAGCTCTGAAGGTCTCTTGTATGCCCACTGCATCCAATTTCTCACCACAAATCAGCTCTTTCAACTGCCTTCTTCTTTTAGTTTTACCAAAGCCTCTCATATTCCAGAATAGGATCTTCATGTCCTACTTTTGTTTTTGGTGCTTCTGCCAGGTAAAGCCCTGCTTCTCATCTTTTTGTTTATTTTGAAACCTGTCACCCCTTTAGGATCAGTACCCACCCCCTCCATACAAACATCCACACCCTTAGATTCATCAGCACTTGCAATCCCCATAGACTAAACATATTTAATTTTTTGTTCAGATTCAACTTTGGCCAATGCTGCCCTAACCAGCTCTTGAGCTTGCATAGAAGATATCACTTCTTTAGCGCTTTGTTCTTTGGAACCAAGCTCAATATCACACGAAACAACAACAAATTCTAAATAATGAACGGAAGCATCATTAAGAATAGTAAAAGGGTTAGTTTGAGATTTACCTTGAGGTTCCAGATTTTGGATGGATTTAAGAAGAGAAGCCTTTTGTTGCATTGGGATGCCCTGATCCTGAATTCTGCTGCTTTTTCTAACATCAACTTGAGGTTCTTTAAATTTAGACGAACCCCCTTTCCTTTTTGAAACAATCCACTCTCCATCTAAGCCCCCTTCAAGACGTGTCTTGCAAAATCCACCAGCTACATCTGTGCCCTCATTAGCCTCTTTCTTATCCTCACTAACATCCCTTGAACTGCCAAAATCAGTTTCTTCTTCTAAAATCAGATCCCTCTCAACTGAAACTTTAGTATTATCAACAACTTCCACATTGCTATCTGACACCTCTTCTACAATGTACTTATTTTTATTAGTAATGACTCCATCCCACCCCTTGTCTGGCTCCCCTTTGTTATGATAACACTCATCACTTTTAACTCCTTGACAGCTGCCAGAGTTACTAGATCTGGCAGGTAACTGAAGGCAGGGCCATAAAGTAGAAGATAACAAAGTGGGACCCAAACTAGTATGAACCACAATCTCTTTTGATGTTACTGGTGTCACTGCTAAAGCTTCCAAAGATTGCCCCTTATCAAAATTATCAGGAGCCTCCTCATCCCCAGCCTTAATCTCTTGCTGATCAGTCGAGGTGGGATAGCTGTAGGCAAGAGGCAAAACAGGAATGACTTGATAGTCCAAATTAAGGCTCACAATCTCTTTACCTTCGATTGAACCTTCAGTAGCAGAACACCCCTGTTGTTTAGTTTTATGTTTCTGATACTCTCCCCCATTTTTACCTGCAGAAGACTGGTGAGAATCGCCCCCAAACTTATCAACCAACTTTTCCCATTCCACATTATGAGAACTTCCACTAGAATCCCCTTCTGCCTCATCCTTATCATCATCTTTCTTATCATCATGATGTTTGATATCTCTATCTTTTTCAGGCCCCCTTCTTTTCTTTCCTCCCACCCCTTCAGCTTCGAATCTGATATCATATCCCACAATATTAAAGAATATTTCAACAAAACAATTAATACTCTCAGGATCTCTGCAGTTCGCTTTCACTCTAACAGGGTCAACACGCAGGAGACTAGCCTCATCCACCTCAATCAGTTCCCCAATAGTACTAGCCAGATCTTTAACCACTTCTGAAATCTTAGCCGCATTAGGTATACCAAAAACTTTGACCCAGGTAGGAATCAGCATGCAAGATGCATCAAGATCAAGCTTAGATTTCTCAACAGTAGCCTTAATAGAGTGCAAGGCTAATTCCACCCCCTGAACTTTTGACCAAGTTTCAAGAATAGCTTTAGAAGGAAAAACAATTGCATAAGCTGAATTCGATAATCTCCTTACCTTCCAATCCCAGTCCTCTTGGATTAAATGCTTCAATTCTGCTTCAATTTTTGAAATAGATGCCACCCCTTCTTTGATATGAATGATGCCAGTAGCTGCTTGTTGTTCAGATAATTGCATCCCAGGCACCTGCACACTATAGAAACCCTTTCCAGGAACTCCAAATCCAAAAAGCTTCAAACCATGTTGTTTCTTACCATCAGGACAGTTCGAACCTGTATGACCTGTTTTTTTTGCTTCTATAGCACGCAGGAGGATTGGTGCATTTGGCCTGATGGTGTCTAGATTGCAGACATCTGAAACATGTTCCTCTATCTTCAGCACGCAAAACCCCCGTATTAGGGCCAATCCCCCCCAAGTTTTCTGATGATCTTCTCCCTTCCCAGTATTCACAGCATCTTCCCATTTAGAAGTGGATTTATCCTTATCAGAATGCATCACTCCTCCTCTACGCCCAAAACCTCCTCTAGATTCACCTCTGAAATGAGCCCCTCTATAACCACCCCCATCATGACGATAATCTTTGTTATCATGAAAACCATCCTGCCTTCCCTTGTTCGGATCAAAAGAATCCTGATCTACCACCCTCGATTGCCACAAATCCCCATGAGATCTAACATCAACAAAACTAGGAGTAAACTTACTAGATCTGTGAGACGTCCCCTGATCTCTCCTCTGATGATGATAATTATCTCTCCTCAACTTGGCTCGGAGATCTTCTTCGGATAAGAGATCGTCTTCCTCCATCCATTCTTCCGGAGCACTTCTCTTACCCCCGCTCCAGTGGCGCGCACCACCCCCTCCAAAACAGTGAGCGTATTGGCCGCGTTCGTGATCCATCACCCTTTCCTTCACCACCTCAACAAATGAACGATTGAAAGGCGGCGGATCGCGAACTCTTCGCACAATCTGCGCTCGCGCTCCCAATCGCCGCACCTCGCTCTCCCTCGTGAGAAAGCCTAGATCGTCTAAGCACGCGTGCTTTGGAATCCACCACCACTCAGCAACGGGGATCAGACGCCAAGAGTGAGCAAAGAGATCCGCGAGGTGCGTGCCATGACAATGGGCCGGCCCAACTGGGCGAAGCTTCCCGTCATTGTGGTCGCCAGTTGTCACCGATCCAGCTCCTCTCGAGAGATCCGGTGGAGCCCGAGGACACATGTCCCCCTTGATTCGAGAAGCATCCGCTCGGAGCTCGTGCCCAGCAAATGGAGCCCCAAGGGCGGTCGTGACGCCGTCGAAATTAACACCGTCGTCGAACTCTCTCGAAACTCGTGACCCAAACCCTAGCGAACAGTGCTGGGCTGTGGGAACCACCTCACGCGCCAACCCAAGGCCTAGCCTGCTCACCGACGTGGGCTTCGGGGCCGTCGCGCTCACCGTCGAGACTGACGAGGAGATTTTGCGGGGCCACGCCCTGCTCCCGAGAGACGCCATCTCCGCTTCAGGATCTTTTGGGTTTTGATCTCTTCTATACTTGGCTTTGATTGTCGCCTTGTTGATAGTTCCCTTGGGTTTTGTTGATTCAAATTTAGCTTTGCTGCTTTATACTTTGTCCTCTTGTTCGGCGAGATCGACAGCGACATTGTCTTCGGAACCTCACTTATCAATACAATCTTGATGCCTATTCACAATTTCATATTGCTATTTATCTCATTCTTGTGTGCTTCTTCGGTGTACGCAGGAATTGATCTTCGTGATCAGGTCTTCCGGGTATTCGTGCATGGTTGATAACGACTTGTCGAGCAGTTCAGTGATTGCGTGGTTTTGAGCGTTGCGAGTTCGAAGCCAGGATCGTGAGAGTTGATTGACTTCTACCGAATTTATCTTTTCATCGAAAGATCAGGCCAAATCAGGACCTCCGTGTCTCATCACTTCATAATGGTGTTGTGGTCGGAAGTGTGCTTCTCGATGCCTATGCTAGACTTTCAGATATCCAGTCAGCCATGGCAATTTTTGACTCTATGGTAAGTAGGAACACTGTCACCTGGAATTCCATCTTGGATGCTTGTGTTGAAAGTAACAAGCTGGACATAGGCCTCAAGCTATTTCTAGAAATTCAAAAGCATGGGTTAGCTCCTGATGAATATACTGTATCGATAATGCTGAAAGCAGACACCAATTCCTCACAAAGTGCCTCTTAGGAATGCAAATTCATGGGCTTGCAGAAAAGATGGGCTTGAACGGGAGTACAATGATCGGGAATGGCCTAATCAGTATGTATGCAAAACAAGGTAAGCTTCACGATTCTCAGCGTGCTTTTAATACCATCAGAAAACCAGATCCTGTATCTTGGAGCTCCATGGCTCAGTCGTACATTCAGAATGAGGAATTTGAGAAGGCTCTGAGTCTCTTTATTGGAATGAAACATGCTGGGATCAGGCAGGATGAGTTCAGTTTTGTAAGTGTTGTGGTTGCTTGCACTTCCCTCGAGTGGCATGCAATCGGGAAAGCAATACATGGTGACCTGATCAAGAGAGGAATGTCTTCAAATGCATTTGTAGGATATAGACTTCTAGACATGTATGCAGATTCTGTTACAATAAACGAAGCTCGATAGGTCTTTGATGGAATCAAGTACAAGGACATAATTGTTAGATGTATATTATTGCCTGTGTATTTTTTTTGTTGTATAAGGGGTTACCTGTATATATGCCACACATGTACTTGTATATATATTGGCCTATTGGCCTTATAATGAATACAAGCGCTATTCATAACATGGTATCAGAGCCAAGCTAGGGTCACGGTTTTTTTTCTCACGGTGTTTTTCCTCACGTGAACGACGCCACCCTCATTGCCTCTGCTCTGCTTCTCCTCACGTCCCGGTCGCCAGATCCTCGTCCTCATCTTCCAGGCGAGACTGTTGAGGCCGACGCGAGCTCGTCTTCATCCCAGGAACGCCGACGGTCTGGCTGCCGTAGGCACCTGCCGCCGCTGCTCGGTCTTCATCCCAGTGTCGCCTCGTCTTCTACTCAGGCCGCAGCCACCGGGCACTCTGCTCGGGCCTCTGCCGCCAAGCTCTTCGCTTGGGGGCTCTCCGCTTGGGCCACTGCCGCACACGATCAGGTCGTCGCCGTCGCTCGGGGACTGCTCCAGCGGCGGTCGCCTCTACCTCCGCCTCTGTTCGGGCCGACGCAGGCACCCGATCGACGCCGCCTCCGCTCGGCCGCACAAGCACCTCCGCTCGGGCCGACGCATGCACCTATCGCCGCCGCTCGGTCGTACCCTCCGCCGCCTCTGCTTGGTTGTCGCCGCCGCCGCTTGGGGTGCTTCCAGGGGAACCCTAGTTCCCCTGCGGTCGTGCGCGTGCGACTTCTAGTGTGAGCGGCTCGGTCCGGCCCAATAGAAAAAAAGAAAAAAAAGGTATGTCGTTCTAACCGTCGCGCCATCCAGCGCTGCCTATTAGACTTCATTGTCTTGGTCACCGTGCCATCCAGCGCCGCCTACCAATGGGCACTATTTTCGTTCCTCGCTGCCCAATGATCTTCGATGGTCTCAGTTATCGAGACTGGTTTCAGCACATGCGTGGTCAACGCCTTTAGGAGTTTCTTACCGGCGAGTTATCTTACCCACCTCACCCTGCTCCACCTGCTGAGCCTGTGCTCCCGAAGACTATTTCCGAAGACGCTCGTAAGGAGACATTTGATACTTTTGAGGATGCTATGGAGACTTTTCAGACTCAGTATGCTGCCTACAAGACATGGATTGATGAGGATGCTCGTGACTCTGCTATTCTGGTTGCTAGCATGGAGGTGCAATTCACTAGGGATGTGGTTGGTTTGGCTTCATCACAGTTCATGTGGACACATCTACGCAACCGCTACGAGCCGTCTAGTGATTCCTTGTATCTTTCTGTTGTGCATTAGGAGTAGTCACTACAGCAGGGAGATGCCACTGTGGACGAGTTCTATGCCCAGTTGTCTGCGGTATGGCGTCAGATTGACTCTTTGGGACCAGATGTTTGCCATATGTGTCAGTGCTGTCAGTGTCAGCAGTCTCACCTAGAGCTTCATCGTATCTATGATTTCTTGACCCATCTCTGGGCTGCATATGAGCAAACTCGTGCTCAGTCGCTAGCGCGCCACCCTCGTGTGACTCTATTAGAGGCCCTTGCATCTGTTCGTGCTGAGGAGATTCGCCTTCGTGCTGCGGGGTTGCTGTCGTCACTGTCGTTTTCTTCGATTCTGGCAGCTTCTACACCCGTTACGTCTCCAGCTAATCCTTTATCAGCGGCGCCTTCACCAGTGATAGTTGCTGTTGGTAGGGTACTACACTGCACTTACTACAACAAAGATGGACATGTACAGTAGAAATGCTACAAGAAGAAGAAGGATTTACGTCGTGGTGGCCGTCCTCCACAGGGAACTGGTAGTTCCTCCTCTCAGAGGAGCTCTGGTGCTTTTGATTCTCAGGAGTTTCTCACACTGCTGCGTCGCATGGCTGCTCTTACACCGTCCGATTCTGTTGGTTCTACTACACAGTCTTCTAGTGAGAGACCACCTTCTACTTCTTCCTCAGGCATATCAGCTTGGATTCTTGGCTCTGGTGCTTCTTTTTATATGACATCTGATTCCACCAGTCTCACTTCCATTCGTCCTTTAGCTGCTCCTATCACTGTTCAGACAACAGATGGTACCTCTCTTTCTATCGCAGGATGAGACACTCTTTCGAATTCCTCTTTTCCTGCTATTTCTCATGTTCCCAAATTAACCATGCAGCTCATATCTGCCGGTTAGCTCACTTATCATGGTTATCGTGTTATTCTCGATTCTGATTCTTGTTGTGTTCAGGATCGACACACGGGGACTCTGGTTGGTGCTGGCCCTTGCCGCTGGTACTCATAGTGTCTTTGGGAGCTTAGCTAGCTTCATCTTCCTTCCGCTGCTCGTGCCAGTCTTGTCGCATCGACCGTCGTCGCCGCTTTTGCTGCATCCTCCATTGCGTCTTTTGCTCAGTGATATCATCGTTTGGGACATCTTTGCGGGTCGCATCTATCTTCTTTACTTCATCGTGGTCTTTTATCGTTTTTGTCTGGTGAGGCTTCTCTAAATTGTCGGAGTTGTAAACTTGGTAAACAACTTCAACTTCCCTATCCTTCCAGTGATTCAGTGTCACATCGTCCTTTTGATCTTGTTCATTCTGATGTATGGGGTCCTATCGAACCTGGGAGGGAAGGATCCCAGATTCTCTGTGCTTCATATACTAGTCCAGAAACAGCTAGTGTACACAATCAACAAAAATGGATAGCACAACCATAAAACATCATACATTAATAATAATTAAAGTCTTTTACAAAAGGGGCATATAGCCAACAAGCAAAATACAGCAGAAGCAACGCAGTAAGGTAGACCACACGATCCGTCACAGACAATCGTCTGGAGGGCGTAGCCTAGTTGTCCAAGTTTTCATTCTCCTCATAGTACTCTGCTTCTGATCAACAATTTATTAAGCAAGGTGAGTACAAATGAATGTATCCGCAAGTTACACCCAATAACAGATTATAATGCATGCAAGGATTCAACAAAGGGAGGCTTATATGGCTCAATTTGCATAAAGAGATAATTTTCATTTAAATAATCATGCTAAGTTCTAAAGCAGTTTACTCTATAGCTAAAATTCATTTTCTAAATCTCAATTTTATAGTTAGATAACATTCATCAACAAGTGGTGAAGGATATCCTCCTATCACATGGCTACCCGCCCAAGTTTCCCATTTGGATAAAAATCCAAAACCAATTAATAAAGTCTTTTGTAATCAAAACCAAAATCTAACTTGGAGTGGCTTTGCTTAGCATGTCCATGACTGTGGACACGGCTATTCGAATAGTTTTACACTCTGTAGAGGTGTACAGCTTTACCCACATGACATGATTTCTCTAGTTTGTTTGGCATCCGTCGACACCACCGCTCACTACTTTAGGTAAGCAGTCTAGAGCACGTGTCAAGGCCTTTACAAAGTGCCTTCCCATCGTAGTCCCGCCTCGCTAAGGTTTCGCCCCCTTTGAATAGAAACCTGCTGGGAATATATAAAAGTATGTCATAAAAGACAGCCACGCAGCCAGATGGCACGATCACAGTGGAATGTTGCAAATTAGTTAGCCAGGTCCTGCCCCACACAGGATATGTGGTAGTACGATGGAGCTTAGCAAGATGCGGCTCGAAGACCGGTCCTTAATTGACCTAGGCGACTTTCCGTAAAACCCATGGGCCTCGATCATAGAAATGACTCGATCCTGTGTATCAACGTGCACCATCCAAACATCCAATTCGCCCAAGCCCAAACCCATTTTCCTTTTGTTTAACAAGTTAAAACATTTCATAAATTTCTACGGTATAGACATATCATAGCATCCTTTTAAATCGTAGTTGAACTTTTGGCTAGTTCCCCAAAGGAAACTTTTTGGTCTAAGTTTTCCCTAAGCACACTGTTTTTCAACATGTTCTAGCTCATACTAATGTATCCACTAGATTTTAACTAAGGTATCAAGGAATGATTGATTCTGTCGGTGTTTTAGGACCGAACTTACGTAAAGATTGTTTGATTCGGGGGTTCCTCTAGGCTCAAAATCACACAGAGATAGAGACACGGGGATTTTTATACAGGTTCGGGCCTTCTCCTGGGGGAATAACAACCCTACTCCTGTGTGTATGTATTGAGTATGCTGGATTACAAGATGAAACCAAAGACTAGAGTGTGGTGCTTCTAATTGCCTTCTGTCCCCTCACTGTCTTGATGATTCTGCCTTTTATACCGTCCTCGAAGTGCGTCGTTGAATCTCCAGTATAAAGATCACCTTAACACCCTAGATCGTGGAGCCGTTACTGGAGGTTATTATGGGAGTTGTAATGTTCCCACGTCGCCAGGCAATTATCACCATAACAGGGAGTTAAATCGTGCCGTTATTCCAGAGAATAACAACATAATTGATTGCTCATATCCTTGAATACGGTACGGAAGATTCCCTGATTGACTAGGCTCACATGTTTGCGTGCCTTATTGACTAGGGGCTGGTCGTAGAAGAACTTATGACCAGGTGGTGGTCGTAGAAGAGCATACGACCACAGACTGATTGTAGCAGAACTTACGATCATGGTATAGTTGCAGAAGGGCTTACGACTATGGGGGTAGTTGTAGAAGGACCTACAACCTCCAGCTTCTCCCTTAAGAATATTAAGGGGTACACTATAGGCCGTGCGGAATGAAAATCGACCGGTTTCGATTAAATCCAATGCAAACTCGGATTTCTTTTAGGAAAAAGTCTATTTTTGGCCCTTGAACTCTGCTCAGAGTCCATTTTTCATCCTAAACTCGAAAACCAGTTGTTTTGCACCTTGAACTTCGAAATCCGGTTAAATAACTCCCCCTCCCTCCTAACCCAATCCCACCTGGTTTTCTTCCACGCTAGCACTGACTCAATCCCCGTTTGCAAATAATGCCCCGCGGCTCAACGAAACATGTCATACCCGAGCCCTTCTCCCCCCAAAATCCCTAGCTCCACTGCAATGAGGTTGCTCGCTATCTCCCTTAAATATCTTGGTCTGGATTGATGGAAAGCTCGACCAGCTCAAGGTCCGGTTTGTAGGCAGTGAGAACACATGCAGGAGGTGCCGCTACCTCGTTTTCATCCCTGATTCCGTACAGGGAGTGCCCTTTGGAGTACGCGTCGGCGGTCTTCTATCATTGCGGTGAGAAGGCTACCAGATGGGTTTCTTGGAGTGATTTGAACTTCATGAGGAGGTACTTCACCTGCCAAAGAGCTTGGGGTAAGAAATTGTTTGGGCAAGATTTGGTTTATTTGCCTCTGAGTTGTTCTTTGTGGTTTGAAGTCGGAAGGTTGCAATTACTAGCGGTGGGGCGACGATGAGACTACTCCATTCCTGAAATATAATACCCCTTCTTGATCCTTCTCCAAAGACCGAGTCCAATCTTCATGAAGCAATCCCATGCTTCGCCACGTGTAGGTTGATCAACGACTCTCTTCATGTCGGCAAGTCTCTCCCATCCGGCTCCCACCGAAACCACCATGGCACTTGCACCGACTCTTGCGCCACTTGATGCAACCCGTCGCACCGAACTTCCTGTTCGGTCATCCTTGTCCATTTTGCGCCGAGCTTGAGTCTTCTAACTTCACCCGGCATGCATCCTCGATCGTTCTGAACCTCAGCTCTCCAAGCCTAGTCTCGATCATCCTCGCCGTTGACTGTTGTTGACCACCAAGCTCCCTGCCAACAATAGACCAAGAAATCAATTTCGGGAACAAGTTCTTCACAACTTGACCCACGTTAGTCAAAACATGCATCATCCAACACATATGCACTGAAACCCATGAACTTGACCCAACCAACAAACATCACCGCCAAGGTGGCCGACGAACAAGTCAAAACCTGTCAGACCGCCACCCATTGGCTGGTCTGACTGCCCTATGGCCAATCTGACCACCACCTGGCTGGTCTGACCGCCCAGCAAAGGGACCTAGCCAAAATTTCCACCCTGGAAATCCAAAACCTCTCTGGAATTTTCAAACGAATAGAACTTTTGACTCGAAGCTCCAAAACTTATGAGACCAAGTGTAGAAGAATCCTCTCTCTTGTCTACACCCTCTATTTTTGGCCCGGATCCAAACTTGAAAGTCCTTTATGGTCAGTCAGACTGCTGTCCATTGGCCGGTCTGACCGCTAGCCACTAGACCCGAGGCTTGGCCGGTCTGACCGCCTGAAGCCTGACAGCATCTGAACTTTGCCGAAAATACGTGTTTCGACAAACCTTCAACACCATTGCCAATTGTATCATAATCCTAATATCGTGAGCATATCTCCATGATATCCACAATCTCCCCCTTAATGAACACATTGACAATTTCTCAAAAATGTAAGTTTGAGGTTTGAAAATGAAAATACTCATGTTTTCGCGTAAAGGCACAACTTAGTCCAAAAGAAAGGGAAAGCAATGGAAATAACCAAGTTGGCTTCAGATTAGCATAGACAAGTGAGATCGAGTAAAAGAAAGCAAGAAAGCTTCAATTTTCAGAGAAGAGTAAAAAATCTCACTTAAGGTCCATATGAAAGAACAATTGTTCAATTTGACCTTTGATCATTGTGAGGTTCCAAGAATTGCAATTCAAGTTCAGAAATGGCAATAAGATTATAAGAATGCAAATTAAATGCTCTCCCTCACTATGAACACCATTTTTCAATAGATTTCATTTTTCTTCCTTTTTCTCCAAATAGCTCCCCCTTTATAACATATTTGCTATATATTCTCCCCCTCTGACAATGGAGTCATCAAGGAATCACGCCTTTCTTTCATCCAAAGATGACAAGTGCAGAAATAAGGAGGAAGCATAAGAAAGAGCATACATGAAATGCAATGGAGTGGCTTTATTTTTGTAATTTTTAATTTTTAGTACAAGAAGCTTTGGAGATTACCCAAAAGAATAAGCTAGCATTTCTACTATTACTCAATACATATCAAGCCTGAAGGCGCTAGCAAGATCATGTTAAGACATATATATTAAAGCTAAGCTAGAAGGCTCAAGATAAAACGATAAATTGTAACAATTTATGCAAAGCTTCAAATTTAGCAAGTTCATCAACAGGGATCTTAAAGTGACAATGGCCATGTCAGAATGTCAATGTGAGATCAAGAAGCTAGCAACGATCATCCTAGAGACAAAAAGTCCTAAATCGAATCATTTTGCTCAAAGAACCTTAATCACCCAATTTTTACAACAGTTTTTCATTTGCAATGAATATTGAAGTTGATTAAAGGTCTATCTTAGTGAAAAAGATCCTGGACTAGGAGCCATCCACAAACTCTTCTTAAGCTTCAACCAGGGCGACAAATTTTGAGGTTCATGTCAATTTTGACAAGCAGTCCCCACGAGATCGTCTGGATCATCAAACTATCTCCAAGTTCATGTCTTTGACATGCAGCCTCATGAGAGTAGTTTGGCACAATTTAACTACATGAGAATCTTGAAATTTGATTTTTTATTTTGCACAAGAGCAGTTTTAGATTCACAAAGGAACAAGAAACTCAAGAGATGTTCAATCCTAGATTCAAGAGCTAACAAAGCAATTTTGATAAGGCGAGTGTCACAAAAAGATCAATAATTGTGCAACTAGCTAAGAGATCCACAAATTACAATTTTTAGTTCAAGTTATCTTAAAGTTCTAGCTCATTTAGCAATGGCTTAGCTACACATGTGAAAGCATGATAATTCTAGCAAGTCAAAGAACTAGACATGACATTGAGCAAGAATTGAAATACTAAAACTCAAGAGGGTGATAAGCAAAGCTTCATCAATTTAAAAGACAAGCAGTAAATCTTATATTACAATGCATCTTTTTATGATTTTCATATGAATGCAATATGATACAATGAGATGCAAGAAAAGCTCAAAAAGCCTAAAAATATCAAAAAGATCAGCAAGTTTAGAAGAAAATCAAGGAAAGATCAGATGAACAAGGAAAGCTCAGAAAAGAACCAACTTCCGCCTCAAACCAACCCATAGGGAGAAATTACCCCTAACTCACTCCTCAAAGTGGCAAACCTAGTTGGGTCTAAAGGCTTGGTGAGGATATCAACTAACCGAGCCTTGGACTCCACAAATGCTAGCACAATATCACCCTTCTCTACATGGTCTCTTAGGAAGTGATAGCGAATGTCTATGTGCTTAGTCCTAGAATGTTGCACTATGTTCTTAGCAATATTAATGGCAGAAGTGTTATCACAGAGAAGAGGAACACTAGCAAAATTTAACCCAAAGTCCTTAAGAGTGGACACCATGCACAAAATCTGACTACAGCAACTAGCGGCAGCTACATATTCAGCTTCTACAGTGGATTGAGCAACAAAGAACTGCTTCCTAGAGGACCAAGAGATGAGAGAAGTGCCTAAGAAGTGACAAGTGCCTAAGGTACTCTTCCTATCTAGCCGACAGTTCGCAAAATCAGAATCAGGAAACCCCCGAATGGACAAGGAAGAAGAACAGGAATACCAAATGCCATACTGGAGGGTAGAGTAAAGGTACCTGAAAATACGCTTGACGGCTTGGCGATGGCAAGTCCTCGGAGATGCCTGAAACCTTGCATAGAGGCAGACCGCGAAGTGGATGTCCGGTCTTGAGGCCATCAGGTAAAGGAGGGAGCCAATCATGCTGCGGTACTCGCGTTGATCCACAGCTTCTCCTTCCTAGTCTGGATCCAAAAAGTCGAAGTCGCCATGGGAGTAGCGACCGGCTTGCAGTCACCCATCTCGAAGCGCTTGAGCAGATCCTTGGTGTACTTCGTCTGATGGATGAAGATCCCTTCCTTGCATTGCTTGATTTGAAGCCCTAGAAAGTAGTTGAGTTCTCCCATCATACTCATCTCAAATTCCTTGGACATGGTCTCAGAAAAACCATCTCAAATTTATTCTTAAGCAAGAAGGTCTTAAGTCTATCATATCAGGTTTTAGGGGCTTGCTTAAGACTATACAAGACTTTGGATAGCTTAAAAATATGATGTGGATGCTTGGGATTCTCAAAACCTGGGGTTGCCTAACATACACTTTCTCCTTTATGTAACCATTTAGAAATGCACTCTTGACATCCATCTGGTGCAGCCTAAAACCCTTAGATGTAGCAAATACAAGCAGAATACGAATGACCTCTAATCTAGAAACAGGAGCAAAAGTTTTATCAAAGTCTAACCCCTCAACTTGGCTAAAACCCTGAGCTACCTATCTAGTCTTATTTCTAACCACAGAACCATCCTCACTTTGTTAGTTTTTTAAAAACCAATGGGTTCCTATCACATTATGACCACTAGGAGGCTCTACTAGGTTCTAGACCTTGTTCCTCTCAAAATTCTCTAACTCCTCATGCATGACATTAACCCAGCTAGAATCAGATAAAGGATGTGATATATCGCGGGATTCGAAAGAAGCAACAAATGTAGAATAAGAGTAGAGGCTTGGATCGTGATACCTGGAGCGAGTGACTCGCTCATGAAGATGACCAATGCTCTGATCCGGAGGATGATGCCTCTGAATGTGAAGTGGAGCACCTGGGGGAGATAGCATTTCTTCGACCTCCGCAGGTACTGCTGATGATGAAGATGCAGTAGGAGCCTCAACTGAAGGTGAAGTAGTTGAAGCAGGTTCTGGAGCTGGGACAGGAGCATCAGTAACAGGTGGAAGAGCATTATCGACTTCATCATCATCTTCCTCTACAAAGATGCTCTCCGTTGCCTGTGTGTCACTTGAAACAGTTGATCTAGCTCCAGGGCTAGTCTCATCAAATGTGACATTACATATCTCTTGAACAATGTTAGTCTCAACATTAAAACCCCGAAAACCCCTCGAATGTGCAGGATAACCCAGAATTAAACTATCAGAAGTTCTTGACTCAAATTTATCTAGATTTCCTGTCTTGAGAATGAAACACTTGGCTTCAAAAACTCGAAAATGAGAAACAAAGGGTTTTCTACCAAACCGAAGCTCAGATAATGTCTTGTCCAAAGACGGTCTCAAGAAGACACGATTAGTAATATGGCAAGCTATAGCAATAGCTTCAGCCCAGAACCTCCTCGGAGTGCTATACTCATCTAGCATCGTCCTAGCCATCTTGACTAAGGTTCTGTTATTCCTTTCCACCACGCCATTTTGTTGGGGGACGTGTGGAGAAGAGAACTGATGCTCAATACCACGCTCAGCACAGAAAGAGGCAAATGAGGTATTCTTAAACTCCATGCCATTGTCACCGCGAATCGCTCTCAGGGCACCGGGGAGTTCAGAAGCCAAGCGAAGAACAAGATCATGAAAATGATCAAAAGCTTCATCCTTTGAAGCAAGAAAGAACACCCAAGAGTATCTCGAAAAATCATCGACTATGACAAGAATATACCATTTGCCACCGACTGACCGAACCCTAGTAGGACCAACAGTATCCATGTGAAGCAATTGTCCCGATCCGTCAGTCATGACCATAGTCAATGAAGGGTGTGAGACGGGAACTTGCTTGTCATGCCTACAGGGCACACATACAACATTCTTGACGGCTTTGAGTTTGGGCAAACCTCTCATGAGATCAAGGCTGCTAACTCACGTCAGATGATCAAAATCAATGTGCCCCAAATGACGGTGCCAAATCCAGAACTCAGAAGAAGATGCAATTAAACACTTGAGAGATCCAGCTAGAGATTCAGAAAAGTCAGCTCCAAAGATCCTACCAACTCTAGAGATCCCAAAAACAAGCTCACCAGCTGAATCAAGCATACAACAAGCATTTTTCTTAAATCTAGACTCATAGCCATCATCAAGAAGCTGCGAGACAGAAAGAAAGTTGTACCTTAGCTTGTCCACAAGAGCGACGTCCTTCAGGATGAATTTGTCGTTCACTCTGATCGATCCCGTTCCTTCAATCCGCCCTTGTGTATCATCTCCAAAGGTGATGAAGTCATCACCTGTCGACCACGTGAAGGAGGTGAACCATCTTGAGTCTCCGGTCATGTGACATGAATAGCTGGAGTCGACGAACCACATGTTCTTCCCCCTTCCGCGGTGATCCTAAAAATCAAGGCACAGAAGATCGATGTGTCTCAATACTAGGGTTCGTTAAATATGACTTGGGAACCCAGTACTGAGACACACGTCTGTGAGTAGTATACAAAGTAGAATTACTATCCTTGATCCTACTTGAGGTTCTATCATGAGCAATGGTTACATGAACATGAGAAGCATCCTGTCTAGAAACATGATGATGATGAGCATGTGAAACAAATCCTAGTCCAGGTTTCTTTTCTAGATGACCATGTCTTATGAAAGCTCTAGGTTGATAAGATGAAATTCTAGCAAGATTTTTCCTAGCATTTTTCAACCTACGCCAACAGAACTCAAGCAAATGCCCATCTTTCTTACAATAGGTGCAATGGTAATTGGTACCACTGGGAGAAGCACCTTTTGGCTTAAAAGATGGTTGTGCAAAACATGCAGATTTGAAAATAGTTTTTGCAGGTTGGGTTTTGAATTCAACTAAGCCATTTTTCACGACTTGAATGACATTTGGCTTGGCCTTGTCTTGGGCAAAATTGTATCCTAACCCTTGCTTCTTATAAGGAGTTTTGGACTTGTCAAGAATCTTGTTTAACTGTTTCTTACCCTTAGAGATTTTTTTTTCTAATGTATCCTTAAGATAAGCATTCTCTTTTCCAAGATTAAAACATGATTCACAAGTTTTTGCCTTAATGGCTCTAGCATGCTTCTCCATATGAATAGCAACTTCAAGCTTAAGGGCTTCACATGAAGCACAAGGAGCAGAATCAATTTTGTCCTTAAGCTTGGTATACTTAGCTCTAACTGCTTCTAATATATCTTTTACTTCATGTTCACATTCTAAGCACAAAGAGCAAGTGCTAGACTCAACCTTATCAGAAGCGACCAACTTGCTAGATTCTAAGCATTTTTTACATGGAGCCGATTTAACTTCAATTAACTCAGTCCTAGCAATTTCTAGTTGGTGCAAGGAAACATCATAAGCAGTTTGCAATTTAGCAAGTTCAGAGTGTAAAGCGTGGCAGGATGAACATTCATCAGCATCAAGATTCTTAGTATTCACAAGTTCTAGTGTGGGATTATCAACTTGTGACTCTAAGTCCTTATTCCTAGCCATGGTGAACTCTAACGCCTTATCCTGGCTAAGCAGTTGCTCAAAGATAGTATCACATCTAGCGGAGAGAAATTCATAGGATGGAGGTACCTCATCGATGTCATCATTGTTGACGAAGTTGGCCATGAAGCACATGCCGGTGAAGTATTTTGCCTTCCCTTTCTTCTTGTCTTGAGGGAGCTCCTCCTCCTTGTCCTCCTCGCTCCCAGAGTCCACATCGCTCATGGATTACTCTCCAAAAGCGGCAAGGATCCAGTGAGTGGCCTTCATGAGCTTGGCAGTATCAAACTTAGACTTGTTCCCTTGAGGCTTCCTTCAGGCTGCCTTCTCATCCATGTGGTTGCCCTTCTCTTTTAGCTTGGGACAGTTCGTCCGGATATGGTAGAGCTCTCCACACTCATAGCATGTCATAGGGCCACCTCTCTTCTTGTTTCTCACATTGTTATAGGCCCGTGCGAATTTTTTTGGCTAGAAGGGCAAACTTATCCTCAGGAATACTCTCAAGTTCCTCTTCATGGATTGCAGATAAATAAGCAAGTGAAAATCCAGAGGAAGACTCAGAAGAATCATCAGAAATTCTTTTAAGAGGGTCAGCCACCAAAGCCATGTTCTCCTTAGGATAACTAACTCTCTTGATCTTATGAGTCTTGAGCTTGCTATAGAGCAGCTCCAAAGAGAGATTAAAGAGATTGACATTCTCCTTAATGGCAGTAGCCTTCATCTCCCATTCCTTGGTGTTGATTGCAGCCAAGAGGTGGGTGGCATTCTGAGATTGAGAATACTTGATGTCTGCTACTCTCAACTGATTAATCACCTTGTTAAAGCGAGTAAATACATCATCGATGTTCTCGCCAGGACGCATCTCGAACTTGTTGTATTCTCGCTTGAACGCCGTCTGGCGTACTTGCTTAATTTGGGACGAACCCTCATGGTAGGTTTCGAGGGTGTGCGAAATCTCGTGCGCGGTCTCGAGATTACAAATCCTATCATATTCCTGTCTACCAAGCCCGGCATATAGGAGATTTTTTGCTTTATGGTTGTTAGCTAAGAGGGCTGTTGAAGCCAGCGTAGCAACCTCGGGCAAAACAAGCATGGCTCGAACAACCTCCCATATGGCTTGTCCTTCGCTCTAAAGGAAGACACACATGTGGTTCTTCCAATAGGCATAGTCGAGCCCATCGAAGATATGCGGCTTGGTGGAGTACTTCTCCATCGCCAAGTTCAGTGACCAGTTAAGATCAAGATTGAACTAACCGGACTCTGATACCACTTGTTGGACCGAAAAGGAGACTAGAGGGGGGGGGGGTGAATAGGAGCACAATTTCTTTTTCTCCTTGATCGAATTTGACACTATTTTCACTCCAATAGCTCTGAAAGCTATGAAGATCAACATACAAGCATAGCGGAAGACTTGTATTGAATCCAATCAAAACCCCGAAGCAAATGGACCAAAACCACCAAGAACTCAAATCCAAATGAGTTGGGCGGTCAGACCTCTTTGTACCTAGCGGTCTGACCTCTCCATGGGCGGTCCGACTGGCCAGTGGTTGGCGGTCTGACCTCCAGCCCAAGGAATAGTAAAATGAACGTGAACTCAAAATCACAAATTGGTCTAACTTTTGATCCACAACTCCAAACTTCACGAAACTTGAAACATACCTTCTTTAGGATATCAGAAACCTATTCCAATCAACGATCATGAAGATCATTGCCAAAGTTTTGACCTTTTTTTTGAATGAAGGTTGCTTTAAAACCGAGTCAAAACCAAAATATGATCTAAAAACTTGCTCGTGTGTAGAAGATGATCAAGATGAAACTAGATGTATTCCCACATGTCACAACAAGCAGAATTCAGGTCAGAAACCAAAGGAAAATCAAAGGATCAAAGAAAGCCCCAAAATCACAAAAGAGAGAGCGAGAACAAGAAGAGACTCATCTTGAGGAATCTTATTTGGATTGATTTCAGATTGATGTTGGTTTACAGCCACTCCATCCAGGAGGACAAAAGCTCAACACTTGAGCATACAATCAATCCAACTCCGTAGAACCCTAACCTCTCCACTATTCTCACCCTAAACACAGACTAGGGTTTTTCAATACAAGGGTTGGGGGTGCACAACCAGCACCCTTCCCTATTTATAGTGAAGGCTAGCTTCTAGAAGGATATCCCTAATGGGCACCAGTTAAGCCCACACACAAACGGGTTTCACTTACGCACGCATTTCAAAGCCATATCTTCATCTTCTCTTGACCTAAACCACTTCTTCTTGCGCCGTGGTTTAGCCAAAAGCCACCAAGGTGGTATTTTGGTGAAGTTACCAAAATACCCCTTTTCGATCCTTCTCCAAAAACCGAGTCCAATCTTCATGAAACAATCTCATGCTTCGTCACGTGTTGGTTGATCAACGGCTCTCTTCATGTCGGCAAGTCTCTCCCATCTGGCTCCCACCAAAACCACCGTGGCGCTTGCATCGACCCCGCACCGCTTGATGCAACCAGTCGCACCGAACTTCTCGTTCGGTCATCCTTGTCCATTTTGCGCCAAGCTTGAGTCTTCTAACTTCACCCGATGTCCTCGATCGTTTTGAACCTCAGCTCTCCAAGCCTAGTCTCGATCATCCTCGCCGTTGACCGTCGTTGACCTCCAAGCTCTCTGCACAACAATAGACCAAGAAATCGATTTCGGGAACAAGTTCTTCGCAACTTGACCCACGTTAGTCAAAACATGCATCATGCAACACATATGCACTGAAACCCATGAACTTGACCTAACCAACATACATCGCCGCTAAGCTGGCGGACGAACAAGTCAAAACTGGTTAGACCGCCACCCATTGGCTGTTTTGACCACCCTCTAGCCGGTCTGACCGCGACCTGGCCGGTCTGACCGCCCAGCAAAGGGACTAAGCCAAAATTTCCACCCTGGAAATCCAAAACCTCTCTGGAATTTTCAAACGAATAGAACTTTTGACTCAAAGCTCCAAAAATTATGAGACCAAGTGTAGAAGAATCCTCTCTGTTGCCTACACCCTCTATTTTTGGCCCGGCTCCAAACTCGAAAGTCCTTTATGATTGGTCAGACCGCTATCCATTGGTCGATCTAACCACCAGCCACTAGACCCGAGGCTTGGCCAGTCTAACCGCCAGTGGTGGCTGGTCTGACCGCCACACAGGCCGGTCTGACCGCCACCTTGGCCGGTCTGACCGCCTAAAGCCTGATAGCATCTGAACTTTGCCGAAAACGCGTGTTTCCTTCAACGCCATTGCCAATTGTATCATCATTCTAAGATCGTGAGCATATCCCTATGATATCCACATGATTGCAGCAATGGTTGGCTTTATGACCAACCACTCCACAAACAAAGTAAATAATTTTCCCCTTCTTCTTCTTCATTTTATTTCCTTTGAGCTTGTTTTGGGGCTGATTCTTGAACTTCTGTTTTCCAAAGCCTCCAGTATTCTTGACCTCCACCTAATGAGCCTGAACTTGAGTCTTTCCTGTACACTCACTGGCTCTTGCACGTTGTTTGACATTAATAGCAGCTGACAACTCATTGAGAGTTAAGCACTCCTTTATACGTCTACAAGCGATCAAAAAGCCACGCCACGTAGGCGGTAACTTAGCCATGATAACATTCACTCTGAACTTCTCTAGTAGGATGAAGTCGTACTGACATAAGTCATGTACATGGAGTTGTAGCTCATGAAGCTGCTCCATCAACGACCGCTTGTAACATCCCAAAATTTGGTTTGTTTTGAAGTTTTAAAAATAAAAATAACCATTTGAATTTTTATGCTAAAGTTAAAGCTTAATTGGAATTTTCAGAGATAAAAAACAATTTAATATGATTAATCTCAATGTCAACTATTTTCAAAATTATTTTATTTGGGTTCTTTGTGCTTGGATATATTTTCTAGAATTTTTCCGAGTGCATTTGCTATTTGTATTTCCTGCTATTTTCTAAAAAGGAAAACTAATCTAAATCTCAGATAATGATTCGGGCCGAAACTCTAAGCTTCAGCCCAATCCTTTTTTGTTCTCAGCCCATTTCTCATTTTTCTTTTCTTGGGCCGCACCCTATCTCCTTGGCCTGGTCCGGTTGGCCCACCTCTTCCCGTTTTTCTTCTTGGCTTGGTTCCTTTGCTCTTGTGCGCTGGCCCATTTCACCTTTTGGCTGAGCCATGAGCTAGCCCAAGTCAGTGTTGAGCCACTTCTCTTTCCTTTCCCTTGCTTGCACTGCCCGTGGGCTCGCTTTGCCATGAGAGCGTCGTCTTCAACCGGAACTCGTCTACCCATGTCCAAGCAGGACGTGTGCACCGCCAGCTCTCCCTTGCAATCTCCCAATCCTAGCACTATTTAAAGCCAAGCCCTTCGTCTCTTTTGTGCGCATTGATCTACCCGAAACCCTAAAGATTCCTCCCCGTTCCTATCTTCGTTCCAACGAATTTTGCTAGAGCGCCGTCATAGTTGAAGCTTCTTCGCCCTCAGATTTCTTCGCCGACAGTCCACCTCTGGCCTCTTCAAGGTGTGCCATGTGATTCTCATGCTGTCGCCAACCCGGTGCTTCCCCTCGTTCTTGTCGGGCGCCACTCCTTCGCCAATTTCACCATGATTGTGAGGATCTTCACCGCCGAGGTCACCGCCGTTGCCGTGTCATCGCTGGACTCGTCAAGCCACTACCACCAGAGGGATCCTCATCGTATAGGGAATCTATTTTGCTCGTCGCTGTCACCTCCCTCGCCGTCGGTTGCCCTCGCCTCCGCCACCTTAGTCGCCGGCCATGTCTGCCTCTTCTATCTGTTTTGATTCCTGTCTCTGCTGATGTGTTTTGCCAGGTCATCAGCCACCTCAGCAATCAAGTCTAAGTGGCAGCCCTGTCAGCGTCTAGGTCTGTGCCATGTGGTGAATCAAAACCCACCTGATCCAAAAGGTCTATGGATCCAGTTCACCATGCACCAACTCATTGACAGTGGGACCCACCAATTTAATTTAATTCCTTTGTTTTTATTTTTGGCCAAAAATTCCTGCTGACGTCAGCTGACATTATAATTCCTTTTTCCTTCAGAAAGATAATTCAGTAAATCCATAAATTATGATTTTCATGATTTTATGTGATTTCAAACTTCTAGAGCCCATATCTTTTGCATCCGAACTCCGATTGAGTCCATTCAAATTTCTAAATTCATATGAATTCAAGATATATTTATATAATATTTATATTTAATTTTTAAAGTTATTTTTGTCTCTATTATTTATTTATTTGGATTATTTGCCTTGTTTCGAGTAGACGTTGATACTTCGGGAAATTTTGAGCAAGTCCTATTCACCAAGATCAAGATCAATCCCAGGATTTATTCCAAGGTAAGCTATAGTCCTTTGATCATATTGAACCTATGGTTTCAAAAGTATATTGTTTTATACAATTGCATGCTATCTTTATATAAATTGTTTTGTGACGAGTTATTACCTGTTGTCATTATGCCTCCATTGATTATTTGAATGCCATGAATCATTTGTCTCCTTAGCATGGATAATTTTAGTTGGACATATTTGTTTCACCAACATGGGTATCGTGTAGATACTTAGTCAAGCTTAGTTATGATGGGTTCATTATCACATGTGTCATAATGATTAATCTTGACTTAATGAAATATAGAATCGTGGTGGTTAGCCACTGCTGTTATTAAAATCTATGTACCATGACAGGCTGTGTCATTGGTTTTTGTTAAACAAAATGGTTTTTGCTCGGGTGAGTGGTTGGTGGATAGTGGGGGTGTTTCAACACGTCGTGGGTTTGTGGTATTCTCGCCTGAGTAACTTGTCAAGGACTTAATATTGTGCGCCACTGGACTAGGCTTTAACCATACAACCACATGCCTGATGGGATGGGCCTGGCTTACTAATTAGCAATGTTTTGATTTGGTTCTGTTTGGGTTGTGTTTGGCGCAAGAGGGGGCCAGGTGGGCGAGACCTTAGCGAGCAGAACTGAGTCAAAGCAGAGCTTTGTAAAAGCCTTGTGATAATCTCTTAGTCGCACACCTACGGAAGTGTGTGAGTGGATATTATAATTTGATTATCTCTTGTGGGTAAAGCTGTGCAACCTCTGCAGAGTGTAAAACTATTCGAATAACCGTGTCCACGGTTATGGACGTGCCCATGGATTTCACACGAGAGGTAGAGTTTCTTATAAAATGAGTCGGAGTGTGAATGGGAAGTTCACTTGATGAATATAATATTTGTTTAGTGGACGGGTAATTCACTTGGTGGTTTATGTCAATTGGTGAATTGGGGATTCGCTTATCAATGGTTTGGTTGGGAAGTGGATGGAAAGTTCATTGGTTGTTTCAAATCAATTGTTTACATATTTATTATTCTTTTCAACTACACATTTTAATCTATTTATTGTATTTATCATCAATGCTACTTTCTGCAAAAGAACCATACAGCTAACCTTTGTTAGGCCGTGCATGAGTACTATTTGCATACATTTCCCTACGGCTTGCTGAGTGCTTTATGTACTCACGGCTTTATGCCTTTGTTGATTAGTTGAAGAATATCAAACTGCTCAAGAGTTCTTTTAGAAGGAGGACTATGAAGGTTTTGCGGATTAGGATGCATTCTCCACTCGATTGCCTGTGGGCATGTTGATTGGCCTTTTCAAGTGTTTCGTTCCGCTGCAAGAGTTTATTTGTTTCTTTAACCCTGCATAGCAAGTTAAGTAAACGTTAACCATAAGGTTTAGTTATTATTATTATTTGTACTTTGAGATCTTTTTAGTTAAATCGAATAAATGGATGGTCTTTCATCATTGTTTCCTATGTGAGCTAGCTATTGATCTAGGACTAGTTTAGAATACACAGAGGGTGCCTGAATCATATTTTTGGGTCCCGACACCACCCCTCAACCATCTTAAAGTTCAAGTAGGTAGCAATTATGAATGACTCATTCCTATTATCCCCTTAGAAACATTTCTTAACAAGTTCGTCCCAGAGTTGCTTAGCATCTTTGAAGTTAACGTACATGTCGAACAACCGGTTGGATAGGATGGCTAACAAACGAGCTAAGACTGAATTGTTCGTATCCTCCCGCCGTGTCATAGTAGCAATTTCCAATGGGAACATTCACTACAACAGGACCAATCTACCCTAACACACACTTTGCAACACATATAGCATGTGTTGCAGGAAAACTGTACTGCAACACATATTCTCATGTTGCTACGACCCAAGTGTAGAAAGCTCCAAACATACTCAGCCTTAGTATGTTACCACACTTTATAGTGTAAGTTACAACACTTAATAGATGTGTTGCTAGGGCAATCTACAAATTTTATGACCCATTTAAAACCTAATGTTATACTAGTAAAAATAAATTGGTAATTACAGTAGCAGGAAAGATATGACACTTGGTTGTTGTAATTCTAATAATATGGATATAATCAAGGACAAACATTCTGCCGGTAAAAACTAGCAAAAGAGACGGAGTATCTGCCAGTAATAGTATTTTCTTTTTGCTTGCAAATTGTGTGTCAGATAAAATATGCACTGATTGAATGTCTGTCGGGCATTCGGTAAGACCAAGACACAAAATTTCTAGCATAGATGGGGAAATCCCTGGGTACGACAGAAGTTCAATATTTGGGTGCGGTGGATGAAAGCTCTGACGTGGCCAAGTAAAATTGGGTTGTCCTTGATAAACAAAATTCCCCAACCTCTCACGCCGACCTCCTCAAATCCCTCGATGCCGCCCTCTCCAACTCCTGCTACCGCACTCCTTTCTAGTACCCACGCCACCCTCTACTCTAACACTCCCCGCGTCACCCTCAGTGATCCCTCAACCGTCTTCCCATGCTCAATCCCTAACCGCAGCATCAGGAGTGAACCCATGCCAAGTGCTTGGTGGGCAGATGCACCAAGCCGGCCCAGTACGCCCCCATGTATTAAGCCATGTAGCACCCCCGTAACTTCCTTTTGGTGCCGGCCTCCCTTCCGGCTCAGCTCCCGCATCCCCCGACTACTCCTTCCGCCCCCCGATGCCCTGAGCCTCCGATCGTCCTCAGCCGCCCCGCACTCCGCCCGCCCACTCCTCCCTCCGCCCGCCACCTCGACAGCCCAGCTCCGCCCGCCGCCTGAGCCCCCTCCCTCCCTCTGGCCCCCGCGCTCCGTCCGGCCTCCTCCCTCCGCCCCCGTGCTCCGTCCGCCGCCTCCTCCCTCCACCTGACGCCTGGACCGCCTGGATCCGCCCGCCGCCTCCTCCCTCCACCCACCGCTCGATGCCCGATGCCCGATGCCTCGAGCGCGACACCGAGGCCGCCAAGAAGCGTCAGGCGCGCACCGCCGATGAGGAGTACGAGCGCGTCGTGCTCGACGCCAACACCAACAGGGACGACTCCATCATTGAGGCGCGATCGGTGGAGGACGCCATCGCCAAGATGGCCATCGTTGCCGAGCCTGCTCTCCTGTCGGATCACCACCCCGAGTGCCGCCTCAAGGTCTCGTACAAGGTATGGCACTAATCCACAAGTATGTTTTTTCCCTTTCCAGAGTAGTAACTGTGAAATCTCCCATAGATGTAGTACTCAGGGAGAGAGCAATGTGCTTATATGTAAAGTTTTAGAATCATTGAGTTGTAGCTATATTTATTGTAGTATGTTGGATTATGGTTATATAAGCAGTGGCCTTGATCGACAAATAGTCACTGATAAATGTCATTCTAAAGTAGATACGCTGATAAGTGGTTATATAAGCGTTTAAATCCAATCCTACTTTTGTAGTGCTATGGTGACCAATTGGCCATTCTTAGCTTGAGCTAGCCAATTGCGCTGTTGATTTGCTCCATTTTATAGTTTTTGTAGTGCCTTTTTGGTTGGCAAATCTTCACTCTTACTGTATTAACGCAGGCTTTTGAAGAAGCAGAGCTCGCAAGGCTTAAGGAAGAAAAACCTGGTCTAACTCTGCATCAGTACAAAGATATGATATGGAAGCTGTGGAAGAAATCTCCAGAGTCACTTAACATCGAGAAGTTGAGACTTCTACATCCATAATTGATTGTTATTCTGTTTTTTCCTGAAGTATGAGGGAGCCGTCAAGGAGGATGGAAGAGGCCCTACTATTTGGGACAAATTTGCGCACACATTTGGTAACATGAATTTTCTCTGTCCCTGTGATTCAATATAATTCATTTCCAAAGGACTGAGTTAACAGGTATCCAGTTCAGATGAACAAATGTTTGGCTGATTGAAAATCAACGGCCCAGATATAACATGTAGGGAGCAGAAAATTGGAGTAGACCTTTTTATTCAACGGACTCAAGGTCCTCTGCTTAGTTTTTTTCAGGTTGGTCCAAGGACTTGATGTACCCATCATGGAATAAGCATCTCGTGTTATTTATGTAGCGACATGTTCAAAACCTGTATCTGTATGCAACCATATGACCACAGATTATAGAATTGCTACCCTTTCCCACATTTCTCTTTTTCAGATACATATCCATGGCCTTGATTAAAACATTAATTGTTGGCACATGAAAAATATACCATTGATTAGCATTGGCTATTGACTTGGGCACCCATATGGTGTCCTTCAATGAGGCCTAGTGATGGAGACCAAAATTAGCAAATTAAGAAACCATTTACAGTTGACCTTGATCATGAAAATTGATCATCTATGGTTCAAGATTGTAAGCAGATGTTTTTTCCTTGTGCAGGAAAGATCATTGACTTTAGCAACGCTGATGTTGCAGTCGATCAGTACCATCGTTTTGAGGTGAGCGCTACTCTCTAGCACACATGAGTTCTAATTTGTTGATGGTGCAATAAATAATTAGCTAAACTTGAACCTCTAAATACGGGATTATGATTGGCAAGAATTACCTACCATGCATTTTTTAATCTTTCATTGAGTGAGGTCACTTACATTTAGTTGCTTGAATCATGCAAAAAGATATTGATTTAGTTGCTTGAATCATGCAAAAAGATATTGATTTAGTTGCTTGAATCTTGCAATAAATACGGGATTATGATTGGCAAGAATTACCTACTGTGCATTTTTTAATCTTTCATTGAGTGAGGTCACTTACATTTAGTTGCTTGAATCATGCAAAAGATATTGATTTAGTTGCTTGAATCATGCAAAAGATATCTTCTGCAATATTACTTATCCTTCTACTGCCTCTACTCTTGTTGCAGGTTGTTAGTGCTCCATTGATGCAAACTTATGACAGCTATGCAAGAGAGAAACATATTAGTGGTCAAGTTTTGTTTCAAACATACAAGGTGAACTCAGTTGCACTCCCAGTATCATTTGATAGTTTATTTTTTCTAGATCAACGACTAACCATGCCTTCACCCATAGTAGACTGTAGAGGAGGAACTGATGGCCAGATGCAGTCATTTGACAATTGGCAGCGGCTCGGACAACAGTTCTCTCATTTACATGGAGTAGAAAGGAAAGTTTAGCTAACATCCACCTATGACCCAGCTTACATACAGGAGAGTTTTAGAACATGGCCTACCTCTAAGAGAACTTTTTGTGCAGTTCGTTTTTGCTACAGCTCAAAGCTACACTTCACATTGAAAGATATTTGAGGAAGTTAAACTAATATATAACCGTACTGAAACCATCAAGTTGTCTATTTGTTTGTGGACTATATATAACAGTGGTAGTGTGGTACTACTGAAGATGTCTAGAAGACATTTATGCACACTGTATCCATTCTATATAATGTAGATTATCAAAAAGCTAGGTTGCTTATAGGTTTTTTTTTGTATGGCTTCTTATTGCAGTCATAGTGTTTCAGCTTTCTAGGAGGAGCTACAAACCTCCAAAGAAGTTGCTCATTGATAAGGTGAAGTGTTATGCTTAATACTTACTGAACGGTATTGGTTAGTTGCTTTCGGTTATCACATAACATGTCTGTGAAGGGTAAATTGCAAATAAGAGATAGTTACAACAACTGATATATTGCTATTTGATGCAGTTTTGCTGGATCACATGCAAGCATTCATGGCGGCATTCAGGAGACCATGACGTTGCGCAGCAAGATGATGATGACCTTAATCATATTTAGGACTCGAATTTTACCCTTGTTCTTAGCTCCTGTGTAATCAACAAATCAGTTGTTTTTCATTTTGTATGTGGAATGATGTGAACAGTACCTATATTTATTTTCTTAATGCAATGCAATCTACCATCGTTGCTCATGTTCAGTTGTGTTATGTATTCTGAAATATGACGTGCTTAATTACGAAATAAAAATTATTTGGATTAATTACATTTTTTACACATGTACCAAATAAATAAACAAACCATAATTTATTTGTATACTTAATTATGTTGCAGTATATCAATTATGTGTTGCTAACAGGTGTCATCTACGTCATGAAAACATGTGTTGTTATATATAAAAATAGGTGTTGCTACTTTGCAACACCTTTTCTTTTGTACGACAACACCTAATTTGTGTTGTAGTAGACCTACCGTACAGCAACACGACCAACAACATCACTTATCACATGTGTTGCTATCTATCCTAGCAACATATATTTGTAGATATAGCAGCATATACACGTGTTGCTATAGCCTAGTCCTGTTGTAGTGATTGCAGGATTTGAAATGACCTAAAAAAGTGTGAGGTCAATCAACCATAGTCTTGTTTTAGCCTGCCAATGTTTAAAGTTGGTACCGTCAAATACTCCCGGCTTAACAACATCACACGAGGAAGCCATTTCTTCAAATATTGGTTTTCTAGTTTGTTGTAAAATTAGCGGTTTTAACAAATATTTAGAATTAATTCTAGCATAAATTAAGATAATTAAAGCATAATTCCAGCAGCATATAATTGACAAGAATGACATAGCAATATGTAATATTTTGAAGTCAATTAAACAAGATAATATGCTCAAAACATTGGACTTGATAACAAGTAAAATCAGCATAATGCTCAAATTTAAATGTTTGGTTATTGCTCTTAGATGTCGGACTGCTCATGATATAATCTTGGCCTCCTCACCACTTTTGTCAAGAATATACACTAATTAGATAGACAAGATAAATCAGACGTTGAGCTGAAAATGAATGCCTTACTGTTATATCAAGAACAAGAATAATCTCACAAGTCACAACAGCACTAATTACTTTCTGCAAACAGAAGGAGCAAGAATATCACAATGTAAACTGGGATCAGTCTAGTCAAATTCAATCAACAAGAAGCAACCGAACCACATAAAAGTAATAGAGCCTAGATAACAGTATGCAACAACAAGCTCAGGCTTGATTTATAATCAACGTTGTCCATCTAATTTCATAAGTGACAATAATCCCCATCGAGCATTAATCCGTGTCCACAACATTACTAAGCAATATGTCCCGGTGCTAGTTTCAATCAAATTGATCATAAATTGAGATTTCTATTAGCACAACACATATGCAAAGTAATGCAAAAAATGAAGAACAACAATACTCACGATGCGGATGGCACTCGAAGCCACCGAGTAGTAAACCGGGCAAGGCACGCCGAAGGCGCTAACTCAGAAAACCAATCGCCCCGCTGTGCCGCAAATACCAGATGAGGTTGATGGAGATACAATGCCATCTTCACAAATTGGGACACACCAGCGTGCGTAGACGAGGTACAGAGAATGCCGCACAATACCAATCAAGGTGCACCGGCGGAATGCTCCAAGGAACACCAATCAACAAGAAAACTGAAGATCTTCTTCCACACGAAGATCAAGCCAAGGCCGGCCAGTTCGAACCTCCAATCGGCGCAAATCGAAGCCCTCACCATACCTCATTAGTGAAGAGGAAGCAAGAGGGAAAACTGAGATGTACAAGGAGGAGGAGAAACCACCTCAACGCTGATGGTGCCGGGTCCAGCCTCGGCAATGCAGCAGCTTTCAAAGCCCCAACCAAACTAAAGCCAAATTAAGGAAGAAGAAGAATAAAAAGAGGGGAAAACTGACTGTATTTTGGGTCAAGAAAGAAGGAGGAGAAGGTAGCCTTAAGAGGAGGAGAGGCAGAGAATGCAACGTAGCTACAGCCAACGGCCGACGCCAAAGCACCCCTAGTCATCCTATAGCATTGTGTGAGACCTTGCCATGTGGAGGCCTATAACATCCCAAAAGTGCCTAAATGCAAAAAATGGGATTTTTAAAACTTTTTGCATGTTATTCGTTATTGCCTTGAGTGCAGAATTTTTTAGAGTTATTTGATTTGCTTTTCTTTTGCCGACACAAGTGAGTAAATACTGAAACCCTAAAATAAAAAAAAACATAAACTCTAGAGACAGAAACCTTAAATACATAAACCCTAGAATAAAAAATTGTAGAAGTAAAAGAGTCAGATACAATTAAATTATTATAAAAAAAGTTTACCTAAAACATTGCCCTATTAAATATTAGTATATTACTAAAGTATGAACTCTAAGGTCGATAGCATAAAATATGAAACTTAATTCTCCAAAGGGTTAAAAGCTCAATTAACATTCATTAGAAAATATCAATCTATATCTGTCATCTTTCTGTTTTCCCGACTTTTCCCTAGCCTTATTTTTCCCCCTGTCTATTGTACCTCTGTGTGAACCAAGTTGCAATTGAGCCAGCCATCAACTACCAGACACCTTTCTTCTCCCTCTTTCTTTTCTCAGCTGAGCCAGTGCAGTGTTTCCATGGCATCTCTCTCACCCGACAGCCACTGAGGCGCCCATGCCGGCCGAACGACACGGTCATGTGCACCATCTCCACGCACTCGGCATGCAGCAATGCCATGCCGCCCCCTCACTCATGCCGCATCCCATGTCGCCTAGCCACGTGCTCACGTCAACATCGCTCGCCCATGCCGGCCACCATCGTGCTCTCCGCCTCCTACTATTAAAGCCGTCGCCTCAAGCTCGCCTAGCCCCCTTCCCAGCCTCTCCTACCTTCCTCTACCACTCCCTCCCTTTTCATCTCACCAAGAGAGACCAAGGAGGAGCTCAAGAACCCAGTGCACAGAGTCGCGCCTTCGGCCGCCGATGCTACTCACCGTTCCAGCCATCCGACGACCTCCTCTCCCCGCTGGCCACGTCACGGCACGTTCCACACCACCACCATCAAAACCCCTCCGCCAATTTGGGATTAAATCCACCGGAGCACCGCGCATCGGCTTCTTCTTCTACGCTAGTTGAAATCGCTGCCCCAGCCACCTCTCCTTGCCTGGTAAATCTCCGGCCGATTCACTCCTTCTAGAGGACCTCCTTGGCTTCCCCAAGCTTCCTCCACCTTCCACTAGAGCCATCCCTCACCCAAGCGGTGCCCCCACGGCCAATCGCTTGCACCACCGCCCGCTCGCCTCGGCCCTCCTTAACCTCCACCGACAAACCTGGTGAGTTCCCCTCATCACTCCGGTGCTCGTGCTCACCCTAATTTCTCCCTTCTTCCCCTCCAGCGCCACCGCCATGGGAGCCGTGCCGCCATTGCCACTAGGCGTAGCCGCACTGCCTCTATGGCCCACCTCCGTCGATGCTAGGACTACCCACGAGGTCGCCTTCCCTTGCGCTTTTCATTTTGGTCGGCCTCACCTTCCACCATTGTGGGAACCTCTGGGTTACTACCGTAAGACCGAGGCACACCCGGCCTTATGGAGGCAACTCGGAGCTCCCAAGTTAGCGGATTCCAAATTAACTCCATCTAAATGAGAGATCTCTGCTGAAGCTAGAGCCCCGATGATCATGTGTACCGCTCCCCTGCGAGCAGTACATGATTCTCGGTTCTCTAAACAGTCAAAGACCACACTTAGAGAGTTAAATTGGAATCCGGCAAACTACGAGCATGAGATCATGTTGGCTCCCAAGATCAGCGACCAACATGCCCCAAACTCACCTAAAGCATTGATCACATCCATACAACAATCATACATTAAAGTTCCAAAAGACATACAACATAATAGTTCAAGTCTACACCTATTACAATGGCTCGGTTGGCCATGGACACAAGAGAGCATAAAGTAATAGCGGAAGCAAGTAAATAAACCAAAATGTCCAGCATGGTATGCCCCATAACCCATCGGCAACCGACTGGGAGTTAAAAGATAGCACTACTCGTTAGCGTCGCCTAAATCGACGCCAACGAGCTCAACTGGCTCAAGGTCTTCCTCACCCGAAATTACAGCAACTGGATTGAGTACAAAGTTGTACTCGCAAGTCTTACACAAATAAAAATTAGTTATGCATAGAGGTTGTTCCAAAGGATGGCTCATATTGGCTTAGTTTTGCGAAAAGACGCAACAATTTAACGACCTACACATACTAGTTTTCAATTGCCATTTTATAAACAGATTTGAAGGAGAAGTAAAGCATGTGAATAATTGATAAGTTGAATAACAAATGAATTCACAAACACCATCGTGGCTGCCCACGATGATAAAACAAAAATGTATGAACATCCCATTCATACCAAACCAAAAGTACCCACAATTTTAAATACATAGTCTAACAATAGCAACCATATAACTCAAGTGGTCGTCCATAACCGCGGACACGGCTATTTGAATAGATTTATACCCTGCAGGGGTGTACTACTTTACCCACACGACTCGGCTAAGCAACTCGAACAATATATAGTTCACACAATCCTATCTTAAGCATGTGGTACTGGAGTAAATAGTTATTCAAGATAAACCTCAAAGAATAGGATATAACTATTCTACACATCACAAAAATAGCGGCATTAACAAAAATAGCATGCAAGCAATTATCATTGCACTAACTTAACCAAAACTGGGATCAAATATGATGCAAAATAAGTTCAAATGATTCTTGCCTTGCTGGTAGCTTAGTTTCTCACTCTCAGTAGCGTAGGAGTCAATATCGATTTCTCTGGAATCTAGAGAAATAACGATATCGATAAACACCGAGAAATACTTCAAAAATTAAATTGCTCAAAAATGCATGATTTTTGTAAAGTGGCTAGTTCATGATTTTATATGAATTTAGGTAAAAGAATTATTTCATTTGGAGTTAGTATGTGAGAGTTATGGCTATTTGAAAATCAGGTTTGAATAGGTTCAAGTTCAAGTAATTTAATTATTTAGCCAAAATTTGCAGAACAGTGGGGAGGCAAAGGATTATGTGGATAAATAGGGAATATTTTCATAATTCTAAAATATTGGGGTTTAACTCATTTGGAGTTTTTCTGAATTAGTTATGCACTTTCAAAGCTATCAGCCTTTTTCTATTGTAAACATAATAGGTTTAAGGATCACTCTCCAAAATAATAATTTTTGCTACATAGAAAAGTTTGAAAATAATTTCATAATAAAGTTTATCAAAAATGAAAATTATTAGAACTAGTTTCATCCATTTTGGAGTTGAGGAGAATTAGTTATGTATTTTTTGAAGTTATTCACATTTCTTAGTGTGTAAAATAATGGATTTCGAATTTCTTAAACCATTTATTACTTTTCTCACCAAGGTCTACCCTAGCTATAGTCTATGACAGGTGGGGCCTGGGTGAGGGTTTGACTCGGTCAATGCTGACCTGGTCTTGGCCGAGGTTGCTGAAAGCGTAGTCAAAAGAATACGTTTTCTATTCATGAAAGCGTAAATTTGTGCTACGTATACTAGAAATACGTTTTTCCCTCAGAGAACACACACTCCTTACTTGTACAATAACGCTTAACCGGCCATATGGCCCACAATTCATGCTCTGCATGTTAACAAATAACGTTTTAAACATGCTTTCCGACAAAGATTTGCACTTAATGGCTAATCACCGCACTTATTCCCTAATGACACTACAGCTCCTGTCGGGAAATCCGACAACGCAGAGGGCATGGCCGTGGCATTGCCGAGCTCGCCGGCGGCGAGGGGAGGTCGGAGAGCGCATGGACCAAGGCAAAATTGAAAGACAATAACAAGGGCTACCTTCCAGTGTTGACTTCGGCGGCGGAGGTGCACGGTGATGGGCCGGCGGCGAAGTTGAGTGGAGGAGGCAGCTCGGGCGTCGAGGGGGTGGTAGCTGGGTGGTGGAGAGCTCCAGCAGGGTGTTGGGGAAGGACGAGCAAGCTGCGACGGTGCTCCGGGTACGAAGAACCGACGCGGGGCTTGCTGGGAATGATGCGGCGGCGCGGGCGGCGCTTATGGCTGGGGCTGGGGAAGATAATGTCGCTGGCACGATTCTACAAAAGAATGGTGGAATTAAAAGAGGGGAAATAACGCCCAAGCTCTAGGACGGATGCTGACATGGATAGAAGGTGTAGGGGATCATCGGGTGGGCCAGAACGGTGACTGGCGACCTCGGTGGCACTCTTGTTGGAGCCGAGGACGACGCGCACAACCTGACCGCTATAGTCGCTTTCACAGGCAGATCCCACGGGTAAAAATGCGCGGCAAGGAGAGGCAAATGCTACGCGGGGATTGTTGGTCAAGGAGCGGCAGAGGTGAGGGCTCTCTCCTTCTCTCTTTCTTTCCCAGTGGAGAGGAGAATGCAACAGAGAGGGAGCAGTAGGGGGGGGGGTTAAGGGCTTGCTAACGGTGTGGACGAAGACGTCGTGAGGAGGCGGAGCTCTGTGAGTGGCTATCGCGGGCGGTGGGGAAATGCCGTGAATGGAGGCACTCAGAGCGAAGGCGCCGCGTGGAGCTCGGGCCCTGAGCGCGCCTGCGCGCGGGGAAGAAGAAGCCCCTGCCAAGTGGGGTCGGCGTGTCAGTGGAAGAGAGGGAGTGGGTGCGATCCGAGCTGGTTGGGCTGGACCAATGCGTAATGGGCTCGGTCGGTGTAACAGTGTCAGACTTTGAATTTCAAAATCACTTTGACCAAATAGCAACAGATTTGACCTAGGCCTTAAAAATAGAAATAAAAATCCTAAAAATCTAAAATAAATCAGAGGGGTTCCTGAGAAGGTCTAGTGTCTCTAAAAATTCTTAAAACTTACTGTTCATGATAAATTTTGTTCAGTTTAAATCCAAACCCGAGATAGGTTATTGGATTGTAATTGAATTTTGTGAGAGTCAAAACCTTTCCCAAAAATTTGGAAAAAATTATTTTAATTCTTGATAATTGACGTAGTATTTGTATAAATTATTTTGAGAGGAACTTTGGTAGCATTAGTTTCAGATTTCCTTTGAAGTTCACTTCTTTAAGTGTAGGTTTTAAGACTTGCACAAGATTTTCGAAGTGCAATATCTAATGCAATGCTTGAAAACAATGATGCATGTTCATGAGATGCCAGGTAAACCTCTTCATTAACTTGAGGATGGGACAACCATCATCCCACACGCCTGCGTTAAGGGTCACCTGAGCCACCTCCGGCCGTCCTTTGCTTCCCCTCTCTGTGTGCCCTCTATGTATGCATGACAGGTGGGGCCCTCCCTCTATCTCTCTCAAGTCTCTCTCTATGAATGCTAATGGCAGTAGGCCCCTTTGGATGAGATTAGTAGTTAATTTAAGTAATTAGCCTAAGGATCTTGGGATGTTAATTAGTTTGCAGACACTCAGCTAATTATTTGCAATTTCGGATAATGACAATAGTCATGGAACTAAACGGATAATTAAAAGGTTGATTAGAATGGAATAAGTGTAAGTCAGTAGTAAGTAAGATGTATCCTCAATTGGTATCAATTACATGAATAAACTAGGATTAGTAGAAATGATTAGTGTTTATTTAACGAGATAGCGCAATAACAATAGATCATGCCTTTAACAAGAAATGGCATTGTAACCAGGGTAATCAGATAATAATTATATTATTGATCTAAAAAGTCAATCATAGCCCAATGATAATAGCTACAATAATAATGGGTTAAGTTAGAGCAGTTAATAAAGTGGTTACTTTGGATATTCTAGTTAGCATTCACATGTTAGTGAATTTCCTTAATGGCTAAATTAGGCTGGTTAATTCAAGTAGTGCGAAGATTAGTTAAAAGTTACTAGTATAATTTAATTACCTATGTGCACTGTCAGTTGTGCTATTTGACAAAGAGCTCATCCGATTAAGATGCTCAAATACGGTGAATAGGATTAGTAGCTACTGAATGTTTCTAGTTAGCAACCCATGTAGTGGTGTAGTTATTTGCTAATCCAAAAAGACAATCCTGATTAGCGGTTGGTTAACCGTAAGTCAGTAAGCCTAAATCAGTGCTTCAATAGTTTATGACAGTGGCCCAAGTCCATAATAAGAAATTAGAGGTTGGGTGTTCAAAAGGGATATTAGTTTCCATTTACATGCTTAATTAGAATATAGCTTAAGATGAATAGTATTAGTAGGTTAATTAGTTCGTTAACCTCAAGTGAATAAATATGTCACTAGCAAATTGCAACCGCAGTAATAGTAACTAGTGAATAGAACTTAACATGAAATCATTAGTGAGCTAGTGTAGTTAAAACAACAGTGAGAAACCTTGTAGCTAAAGATCAACCCAGGATAATTAGTTACTTTAGAGTATACCGAGCCATGAAAGTAATGAAACTAGCTCAAGTTCGCCGCAGCAATAAACCTAAATCCGTAGACACCCATGATCCGATGTAAAGCTGATGGCTAGCCAATGCTCAGAAATTCCCAGATAAGGCTCATGGAATTTCCTTGATAAATATAAATCGATAAGATAAACTATTAAATGAGTTAGGTCCCATGTGTCGGTAAGACTTATGTCTACCCAGAGTAAATCCTTGCACCTACACGTAGGTCTTACCTAACTCTCATGGAACTTCCTCGGTAAATAGGAAGTAATAACTAAAATAATCACTAAAGAAGCTAGGCGCCACGTGAGCAGCGGTGGTGTGCTCTCATATAAATGATAGAAGTTCATCCACCAAACAACATCGTCTAAAACCTAGCTATCACCCATTGCTATACGTTCCCAGTGATCAGACGATTCGTGATCCGAAAGCAGATATGAGAGTATTACCTAACCAGATAATCTCTCCCATCTAGGTAACCAATGTGGAATATTCAGATGAATATTCTCTCCATCTTGTTGGAATGCTAACTCCTTGCATCAACGGACTTTCCGGGAGTCGATCCCTCTCGCCCCCACTCCGGATCAAACAATTACTTAACCATAAGCCTGGCTATTAATCAAATGATCCTGCTACTAGGACAAACAAATAGAGTTTGGATTTATCTACTTTCGTCTGCAGTATTTCTTTCATCAACTCCTTGGTTATACTTTGGTCTGAAGTATTTCCTTCATCAACTCCAGATGAGTATATTTTGATCTCATCTGAAGTACTCCATTCTTTCAAGATATTGTTAGATATGTTTACTTTCATTCGAAGTATTCTCGTTTGTTGAATGTATTTAGACTTATTGGATTTCATTTGGTTGCTTTCAATCACTCTTGGATTTAATCGTATTTAGCGTAGTTAGAATCTGAAGATATAATGGAACAGCAACCCCAAGAAGAACGAGGTCGAGACCAAGATTACCAAAACCTTGAGCAAGGAGATTATCTGAATATGGAGCCTTATCAGAATATTGAGCAAGGCGATTATCAGAATATCAAACAAGATTATTATCAGAGCATTGAGCAAGGTGAGTCAATACTTTGATCATATTGCACCTAGTTTTTGCAAATTATGTTGCTTTAAATTATGAAATTACATTACTATGATTTATACAACTATATTGGTCTAGCTCATAGTTAATGCCTTAATAATAATTATGTATAAACTTCCAATCCTTGAACTTAGACACTATCATTTGTCACCCTAGAATTAATGGTTTACATACTAGTTAATAAGTATGTATCTAAGTGTCATGCTTAGCCTTGCTTATATACATTGTCATGCGGGCATTAAATTGCCTGACGATAATCATTCAAAACATGAAAACTAGATTTGGGCAGTCGAGGCTGGAGCCTGGCTGGTATATTGGACTAAAGGTTATTTTAAAAACAAAGGAAAACTTGAAAAACAGATTTCGACTCGGGTGGCTGGAAAGAGTGGCTGGTGCTGGGTGCACGAGAGAGAGTTGGTATGTGGATGTACCGCTCGAGTCAATTAAGGACCAAATCTTGTAATGACCTCTCATGTAAAAACAATGCAACCACAAGTCTATAATGGGCATGACCTGGCTAACTAATTTGTTCGTCTCGGCGTGGCTTCGCCATTGGGGGAATGCGGTGTGGGTAGTCGGGGAAGAACGAAGCCACAAGAACTGCATGGCGCAAATAGGAGACCTACTCGTGGGCAATGGGAGTGCCCTAAGGAGGTGATACCTAGCGGTGTGGAGTTGTGTTGAGGTGGGACATTATAAAGGCCTTGTGATAATCAACTTAGTCACACACCTATGGAAGTGTGTATGAGACATTATAAGTTGAATATCTCTTGTGGGTAAAGTGTGCAAACTCTGCAGAGTAAGAAAACTATATGGATAGTCGTGCTCATGGTCAAGAGCGGTGCCGAGAACTTGCTTGATCTAGCTTTTATTTTTATAAAATAATTTGTGGATGGGGTGGAAAAAGTTGGGTTGGGAACCGAGGGATTTGTGATGGCCTGGTCGGGGACTAGTGATAAATACGGGATAACCTAAGCATTGAGTGGACGGAGCCACTTAATGGTATAGGATAAAATCTCCACTAGTATTTTTCAAACAAAAACTGAGTTTATAAAACCTGTGTTGGTTAAAAATGCTAAGTCTTAGGAATTGTTACTACTTACCCTATTCCAACAAATGGCTTTGTGCAAAATAAAAGAGCCCTTTAACCTCCTTTTGTTTACCCTGCATATATAATAATTGCATTGTGTGTTGACTCACGAGTACGACTGTATACTCATACTCGCTATTTACATTATTTTAGTCAGTAAGCATAAAAGGAGGCTACATGGACAATTATGAGCATTGATCAAGACTGAAGATCAAGAAGGCCAAGAACTAGGTTGCGAGCCTACAGTCGATTGCCGGTGTGTATATCATGAGAGTTCCACGCGTTATACTTGATTCTTCTTCCGCTGTTGATCTCTAAAAGTATTTGGCCTGTCCGGCCATTCTGCAAGTTAAAAGCCATAAGGTATATTTACGCTTTGTTTAATATTATGCAATAGCTTTGCATTTTCGTGATATGTGTTTGAACCAACAATGTAACTGTGTGTGCTATCTACTGATCCAGGGAATGGCACAAATTAACACAGTAGGTCCCAAGTTACAAATTTGGGGTCTCACAAGGCCATCCCATGTGTTCCTTGAAAAAGGTGATGAGCAATTGCAACCTAGAGTTCGTGTTCATGGAGTTTACCTTAAGAAAGATAGCAAATTCTGGTTTCAACAAGTTTTTGTATAGCGGACTGTCCAATGTTTCATGGCGAACCGTCCACACACCTAGGGTTCACACTCTGCTGTGTTATTATGTTCTTTGTTTTGAGTGCACCGGCATACCACCATTGTGTAATGCCCTGTTTCTCTCGGGAGAGTGTAAGTGTTTCAGATGGAGATTTAAACAGAAATTCGAGGGGGGGGGGGCGTTTCATGTAAATCAGAGAACTTGGGCTGTGGGCCGAAAGCCCACAACAACCTAGCCCATAGGGGCAGCCGGCCTAGAGAGGGGGGGAGTCAAAACCCTAAGCCTCCTAGCACCCCACCCCCTCCCACCTCTTGGCCGCCACCCCCTTCCACCTCTTGGCCGCCACCCCTCCACCTCCTTGTACAGCACCTCCCCACACCTCCTCTCCTAGTGGTGTAGCTCCTCTCCCTTGTGCTACCTCCATGCTGCCGGCCAGGAAGAAGGATAGGGAAAGGATCCCCATTGGTTGTTGCCGGCCAAGGAAGAAGGGAGAAGGAAAGGAGGAGAAGGAAAAGGAAAATAAGAAGGGAGGGAGATCTCGTGGTTGTTCTTGCAACCATAAGCATGTTCTTCAATGGTAACTCTCAGATTTCGTTCGCTTACTCTTTTAGTTTTGTGATTTGGTGATATCGGGTAATAGATCGAGTTTTGGCAGTCTGTACTGCGCTGTAGTTTTAGGATTATTATCTACGAAATTTGATCTATCCATCTCTTAGAGATTTGTGGGTAATGTCTTTAGCTTTCCATAGAATCCTGGATCAAGTCATTTGGATGAACAGATCGTTAGTTATGGATTTTACAACGCTGCTGTCCAAAGGCTCTATCAGGATTCTGGAAGGTTGTATTAACTGGATAATAGAAATTAGTTAACGAATTAATTAGAGGATATCACCAACATGAAAATTGTAGGAGATTTAATAAGGTTTCCATATAGCTAAAGAGCGTAATTTTTAGATGAACGTACTGAAAGTTATGAATGTTTCAGTTCTGCTGTCCAGAACATCTGCCAGGTTCTAGCAGTTTTAATAATCTGTTTTATAGAGATAGTGAATGACAAAATGAGGGAATTTGACCAACTAGGTTAATGTGGGTAGTTTAGTAAGCTTTCCAGAAAAATCAAAGAACACCATTTTTTAGTACACATGTTTTTAGAAGAGGGCTATCCTGTTTTGGGACAAATCGATGTTTTGGGTTGTGCTAGGGAGCGTAGATAATTATATAATTTTTTAAAACAATCTTGTATGCTCAGAAATGTCCCCTTAGTGTGGTTATTAAAATGTTCAGGTGGTGGCTTGAATCCAGGGGCAGCGCCCTCTTCGCATCGCCAAGCTTCACATGGTTGAGGCAAGTGCAATTAGTGGGTAGATTCTAAAGATAATGTTCATGAATGCTTGTATTATGATTATGTTCTTTACTCATGATTTTCGCTACTGGTCATTATATTTCCATGATGAATAAATAGATAGGCTCATATGCATCATGTCATTATCCTTGAGTCTTGGCTATGTGGTGGTCAAGTATTGATTTTTGAGGTCTCCGTCATGTATTAGACGGGCATGAGGTCTCCACACTCATAGAGTGTGGGCTTATGATCCCTATGCTAGGAGGCACAGGCATGGGTATGCATCGATAGATGCATACTCTGCATTACCGGTAAATGCAAAGAGTAAAGAAAAGGTGCATTTGTGGCATTTGCATTACACGATCATGAGAGCAGATTTGATATGAAACATTGTGAATGGTTGATTGTGTCAAAGATGAATTTTGGATTACTGTCTTATTTGTACTTTGCTGAGTCGTGGACTCACGCTTGTTGTTTGTTTATCTTTTAGGTACCTTTTACACGGACGTCATGCATGGGAAGGGCTAGTAATAAGGATTGATGCACCCTACCACGAACAACTCCATGAATGCTAATTCTGAAACAAGATTTAATAATTGAGCAAACTGCTATAAGATGATATTTATGGCTATGACTTTATGCAACTGTTACATTGTTATAGAGTTGACTAGTGTTTCATGGAAGTTTCTATAGTTATGATTTAAATTGGTTACTTGATATAATTGTTTATGTTATTGTTAGATGTTAGAATCCCTTGTGTGGTAATTATTGAAAGGAGACTCTGTTGAAATTTAGGATAATGTATTAGACTTTTAATTTGCTAATAGGTTGTTTTAGTAACATTCCATGCTCATGTTGGGCTGGGATGCTCCAGTTGGTATTAGAGTGGGCTTTAGGTCCATGGTGAATAAATTGACAACCTAGGTAAACTTAATCGGATAAAATTTGCTAATGGTTAAACAATTTAAAATTTGACACACTGGTGCACAATAGGATGGGAATGGGCTAAACATTGTATTTACGATTCCGTTATGTCGCATTGATGATTGCTAATAAGAATTGATTATTGAATTCCTATGATATGATTATATGATTGCTATATGTGGTGATAGTCAAGGTTGAGAGGTAGTTATCGTGGTTGTGGCCATGGGCATGGCTAGGTTATACCAACATTTGTGGTATGGGAATAGTAAAGGGTTTATCTCAGGTAATTTAATTACAAATGTTGGGGATGAGTTTCTTTAAAAAGTTGTTGTTTTCCTTGAGTTATATTTGGTTATTCTGATTACTCGCTGGCGGTTGATGAATTTCTTTGGTTAGTGGTCACAATGCAGCTGATGGGTTTCCGTTGGCCTTTATTGGTTCCATAAAGTGATTATTTGTTCTCCCCACTATTGATCTGTTGTTGTTCTTATGAACGTCGTTAATTTGCAACATTGATCTTTTCACGGGAGTTCCGTCTTTCTTGTTGGAAAACATGACTCAATCATTCGCTTTGTATTTTGGATAATGGAAGATTTCTTTTGCGAGTTCTTTAACATGTGGAAGCTTGATCCTATGTATTTCTTTTGCAGTATTTGGAGTGTTGTTTAATGCTTCTCTTTTATGAAAGAAAGCATCAGAAACCTTTTGCAATGTCTTGTTATGTTTAAGCGAGATGTGGTAAACATAGAAGTTCATTATTTAGATATGAGTTATCAAGTTGGGTCTATAGCATGGTGCATAAACGATCTTAACCAAGATCCTTGGAAGTAAAGATGATTAATTTGATATTGTCTTAGAATAATTACATGATGAACTATGATTAAAGGTGTGTCTATACCTACTAGGAATCCGAGATATATTACGAAGTGTGAGATATTAATGAATTGGTCAGATTATTAAAATTGTTTGGTTTGCTAAACTTGTTGCACTATTTGGTCTCAATGGATTAATCTAATTGTGTGGGAAGGGAAAGATTAGGATGTGTTCGACTGTAGCCTTAGTGAATAATAATCTGGATTTTTTTTAATTGGCTACTTGATGATCTTATATATACTCGTGGGAATGCAAATAGAAACATGACCATAATTGCTTACATGATTAATACAATTGTCAATTGTTTTTGATAGCTAAAGTTTGGTGTTGAGTAACACTAATAGTTGAGTGGATGAATTTTCTAAAGTGATCTTTAATAGCATGCCTTGCGAAATTGTATATGTTAGTGTGATCTTGTTAAAAGAGTTTTCTGTCATCTTTGTGGCTTGTGCACTAGGTTTTTCCTGGATTAAGTGGTTGTTGTAGTCTTATTGAGATAATATAAAATTATGAAGCAATATATTGTGTTTCTTTTGGAAAATTTTAGGGTCGGAATTACTAAGTGATCTATGTTTACATGATGGTGGAATTATAGGATAATAGTATGTCTTTGATGAAAGGGTTTTGGTAGAACCTTTTAAACTGTGTAGTAGATCTCTTCTAAAATAAAGTGGTAGTTGTAGTGAGGTTATACGGTTTTGGTATACTCTCATTTTCAGGATGGGATGATAAAGTAGTATGGAATAATTTGGTGAGCCTTTGGGGGCTTTATAATGGAAGGGTTGACGATAACGATCCTTGTTAAGAGTGTATTATTCTTGATGTTAGTAAGATTATCTGCAAATGACTGTGACTTGTTGGAGTGGTGATGACTCTTTTGGAAAGAAAGTAATTTGATCGCCTTTCATGATATACATTAGGTGAAAATGTTTTGAGTTTTGTGTTTGTGATCTTCTGGACCTCATGATTTATGTAGTAGTTGAAATTGTTGAGCAAAGTGAAGTGTTGGAAAAGTTCTAATTGATTCTTAAGTGATTCATGTGATTTGACCTTAGAGGCTATTTTATTTGAGTTGGCAAAATGATGTTGCAATCAAACAAAATTATTTGCTTTGTTAAATGAAAGAGTGTACTAGAGGTATTTGAGGTTGGACTCAAGTTTTGTAGCTTGCAGCTTATTGAAGCGTACTTAACTTTGTTATTGGCCGCATAAGAGTTTGTCGAGTTTCAAAAGCAATGCTTTATTCTTATTGGTTGAGGTTTGACATTCTCTTCTTGTGGAACTTGTGCCCTCAACTATGATATCGTCTTTTGTTTTCCGAGATCATTGCTATTTGACTACTTCCCTTAGTCTTGTGTCTACCGTGAGGGGTAACGTTTCCTGTGTACTAAAACTGTCTCTATTTGCCTTTTTTTTTTCTGAGAAAGGATTAACCGATTTGTGTTGAGGAGCCTTGTAGGATGTAGAGTGGCAACTGGATAGTAGTATCAAGTTGTTGAGATGCATTGAGTGATAAATTGATTCCTTGGAATAATCCTTGAAGAGGATTTGATTTAATAGAATTGTTGTCCTTGGTGCTAACTGATTATGATGTTGCAACTAGTAGAACCTATAGTGATTTGTGGTCCAAAATTTTTTTGTTCATTTGATGGAACATTAGAATTATCGAAAGTATGGGGATTTTGATCGATTTAATAGAGTAGCGCGATTGGGTAATTTGCAAGGTTGTGTAGGTGAAATATGATGGCGTAGTTTAATGAGAGTTGGATTAGCGAAGTAATCTAATCATTACGGCAATTAATGGGATAACAGGGATTGTTGAGTTATTGTCAGGTATGACTTGGAATCAGTGAGTAACTGTAATAATCTAAAAAGCATTAGACAGAAAACAAAAATAGTTAAAGGAGTTTTTCTGAAATTTCTTCAAAACCTAGGCCATGGGTTCTTAGCCCACATTACCAAGGCCCAAAGGGGGGAAACCCTAAATATGCTACAGTAGCATCCGCCCCCCTGTTGCTCCTCCTCTCCCAGGCGTCATCCTCCCTGCTGCTGCTGTCGGCCGTTGGGAAGAAGAAGGAGGGGAAGGAAGAGAGGAGAAGGAAGAGGAGAGGAGAGGAGAACCATGTGAGGATCTTAGCGAGCTCACACACATCTTCTAGGGTAATAATTCATCTCCTCGTTGTTTAGTTCAATTAGATCTATGGTAGTTGTTGTTCAGCGAATCGTCACTACTGCTGTGACTGGAATCAGTAATCTGTACCCTATTTGTTCATCAGTTTTTGTTTAGAGGTTAGGGTCTCCTAGAGATTTGTGGGTATTATCTTCAAGTTTCTATAGGTTCTGAGATCACCTAATTCGGAGTTGTAGTTTGGGAGATACGTTAGTTTCTTTACTACTGTCCAGAAATCTTGACGAAAAACAACACTCGTTTTGTTTAATAAATAAGGTTTTGTTAATAGCTAATTCAGGGAGGTCTGCAAACACGAGTTTCATAGGAAATTCCCTTAGCTTTCTAGATTGTTAAAGATTATGAATTTTGGTTCAGCCATTTGAAAGATATAGATTTTCTTGTAATGCTATTCATTCTGTCTGTCAGATTCTGACTTTAGGTTTTCAACAGTATGTTAGATTCAGATAATGGCAGAATTAGAGGATCTCACCAACTAAGTTATTGTAGATAATTTTGTTATCTTTCCAGAGAATCAGAGAATGCATTTTTATGATTTACAGAGCGAAAGTTATGTAATTTGTAAGGCAACTGTCCAGTTGTAGTTTCCTGCTAGTTTGTCGTTTGATTTGAGTAGATCAAATAATTAAACCTTAGGTTTTGGGAAGGCATTTGAATGTATTAGCAGTAGCATCATACATGAATAAAGAGCTTACTCATACTTCTAGCATTCATGAATAGTGACATACACATCATTCTAGCATCCATGAATAGTGAATATACACATAATACTAGCAAACATGAACAATCATTCCTAAGTAATCTATCACTAACTGTACTTGCCTCAACCATGCGAAGATGAAAGACGCGAAGAGGGCGCTGCCCCCGGAACCAAACCCCCACCTGATTAAATTTAACAAGCACTCTAAAATAGCAATTCTGGACAAAAATAGCTAGAAACAAATATGAACTCACTACACTCTCTAGCGCAACCCCAAACTCCAAATCCCCAAATATCAGTCTGTCCCCTCAATAAACAGTCCCATTCTAAAATTTATAACTTTTTGTACATAGATCCAAAAGGGGTGTTCTTTGACTTTCTGGAAAGCTTATTACATTGCCTACATAAACTTATTTGGCGAGCTTCCCAGATTCAGCCATCTTCTATCTTTACCAAACAGATTAATAGAACAACAAAATGTCGTCAGGGGTTTTGGACAGTGAGACTAAAATTAACGTATCCTACAGTACAGTTATCCAAAATTTGTTGTCTTTAGCTTTCTAGAAAGCTAATCAAAATACCGACAACTTTCGTTATGGTGAGATCTTCTAAATAATCGGTAACTTCGCCAAAATACCGCCTTGGTGGCTTTTGGCTAAACCACGGCGCAAGGAGAAGTGGTTTAGGTCAAGAGAAGATGAAGACGACGCTTTGAAATACGTGCGTAAGTGAAACCCATTTATGTGTGGGCTTAACGGGTGCCCATTAGGGATATCCTTCTAGAATCTAGCTTCCACTATAAATAGGGGAGGGTGCTGGTTGTGCACCCCCAACCCTTGTATTGAAAAACCCTAGTTTGTGTTTAGGGTGAGGATAGTGGAGATGTTAGGGTTCTAGGGAGTTGGATTGATTGTGTGCTCAAGTGTTGAGCTTCTGTCCTCCTGTATGGAGTGGCTGTAAACCAACATCAATCTGAAATCAATCCAAGCAAGATTCCTCAAGATGAGTCTCTTCTTGTTCTTGCTCTCTTCTTGTTCTTGCTCTCTTTTTTGTGATTTTGGGGCTTTCTTTGATCCTTTGGTTTTTCTTTGGTTTCTGACCTGGATTTTTCTTGCTGTGACATGTGGGAATACATCTAGGATCATCTTGATCATCTTCTACCCACGAGCAAGTTTTTAGATCATATTTTGGTTTTGACTCGGTTTTGAAGCAACCTTCATTCAAACGAAAAAAAGGTCAGAACTTTGGCAATGTTCACGATCGTTAATTGGAATAGGTTCCTGACATCCTAAAGAAGGTATGTGTCAAGTTTCTTGAAGTTTGGAGTTGTGGATCAAAAGTTAGACCAATTTGTGATTTTGAGTTCGGGTTGATTTTACTATTCCTTGGGCTAGAGGTCAGACCGCCAACCGTTGGCCGATCAGACCGCCCATGGAGAGGTCAGACCGCTAGGTACAAACAGGTCTGACCGTCCAACTCATTTGGATTTGAGTTCTTGGTGGTTTTGGTCCATTTGCTTCGGGGTTTTGATTGGATTCAATACAAGTCTTCCGCTATGCTTGTATATTGATCTTCGTAGCTTTCAGAGCTATTGGAGTGAAAATAGTGTTGAATTTGATCAAGGAGAAAAAGAGATCATGCTCCTATTCACCCCCCTCTAGTCGCCTTTTCGGTCCAACAAATCGTAAGGGCAAGGGTCCTTCTCCAGGTCAGCATAAAGGCTATAAGGCTGAAGTGAATGTCGCACTGGCTAGTTCTAGTTTAGAAGGGTATTGTGAGCACCTGGTTTTATTAGGCTCATAATACTTAGTCATCCAAATGACCCTAGTATTATCAACCAAATAAACCCGGTCTCGAGAGATGTATACTTCCTGCACGATATACATACCTCACAACAAAAGAATGTATCAATTCCATGCAACACATAGTACATAAGCAACAAACCGAAGTTAATATTAATATGGAATAGCTATTACAAAAGAGGGCCCTTAGGCCAAATAGCAACAATTCTAAAAAGATAACAATGAAGCAAAAGTGCCATAAAGATGGCTATAACACAAAGCCAATCGGTGTGCCTTAACCCCTAGGCATCGACCGGGACCGCCAAGCTAGTCGTCAAGAAGCCGCAACACATAGCACAAAAGTGAGGCTCTTGGAACTCACCCTCTCCCTCTGCATCCAAAACCACAAAAAAATGCCACAACCACGGGCGATGAGTACATAAAGTACTCCATAAGACTTACGTGTAAGATAACAGCCTATAACATATGCTACATGCAAGCTTTATGTAAGTGGAGGTTGTATGTCTCATTTAGCACAAAGCAACATTTATTTGCAATAATGTAATACATTTAAAGGCAAGTTATCAAATCTGTTTTTAACATTCAAATATCAAGTTTGACAACGATAATAACCATAAGTAGATGAGAACCAGAAACCTAGAAGTGACTAACCCAATAGTCACCACAACAATAGCATGAACTCCCCGTTCATACCAACCAAGTCAAATTTTAATTAAATGTTGTAGTCTAGTTCTCACGGGCGATCCGAGCGTGTCCATAACCTAGGGCGAGGCTATTGAATAGTTTTATCCTGCGCAGGTGTACCACTGCATCCCACACGCCGCATCGCCTTTCCTTTACGCACACTACCAAAGGTGTCTTTGCACGCTAAGTCCTCTGAGACATTTCCAATGGACAATGCTAATTTGAGTCGCACAACCCACGGGAGAAGGAGACATCACACAACCTACCCGAAGCTAATGCTCCTCCCACACCACACACACACATTTTATCTTTAAAACCACCAACCGAGCGACCCCAATTAGCAACGCCCAAAGTACTTAGTCAAGAGGGTTCCATATGCCCTCGCGTGGTTAGTACGCAATATTGCTTTCGATGCGGGGGCGCAAGTAACTCGGTCCTTAGGGACTTAGGCATACTTCCACAATCCAAAAACCACACCATTCATCCAATATGCCCAAGTCTAAACAATCTTTTATTTTCAGGTTTTTACTTTACAAATTAGCAAAGCACAAGTGCTGTACAATATGAAGTAGTAATTAGATTTGTGTGATCAAGACCATCGACTAAGTCGATGATCGCCCATTCTACCGCTAACTAAGCATGTCTAAGCAAATTAAATCGTAACTACTAAGCGATAAGAGCTCATCCAACGAGCTCCAACCACAGCAAATAACCTAGGCTCATTGGTAGTAGAGGTTGATCATTTCCTACAGATTGTGCAACTATAGGATTCACTAACCATAATTAAAACAAAGTAGCAATGCATACATAGAGTTTAAACAATATAATAGACTTGCAAATATAGGATGAATCATGGTCAAACTGCTTGCCTTGTTGCTGTTGCTCAAGTTGTGGCTGAGGGTCACTCTCGGGATCGCCACAAATGTCGAAACCTAACGAAAGAGCGAAAAAAGAACCGATAAGAACAAAGAACCCAAAAAGACTCAACAGCCAACTTTCTCCAAATGACTTGAAAATTTTACAGCAGCAAGATATTGATTTATCATGAATTTTGCAACAAAAATCAAGTGATTTGGATCCTTAATGCAAAAGATATGATGAAATCAAATCTGCTCAGCCTAATTAATTAAAATGTGTTACTATTCATCGCAAAAATTTCTAGACATGCAGAGGAACTGAAATTTTTAAGGTAGCATAAGCACCTCATAAGATGAACAACCAAATTGGATTCATCTCAATTGGAGCTATAATGCCCCTTCTATTAATTTTTGAAACAAGAACTTGAACACAATTAAAATGCATGATTATTCTTTCTGAAAACAGTAACATGTTCAAAACTATTTTTCCTAGTAATTCCATCCTTAGAGGAATCCAACAAACTTGGATTCACGCAAAAAGAGTTTACAGATAATTAGTTATGCATTTTACAAGTTAAAGGATTTCTAGTGAAACAGTTAAACCTACAAGTTAACAAAATTAATTCTGGACATTTTTGCAACTACAACATGCTTAATTTCATTTTTAGATCTAAGTGTAGGTAATAACAGAATTAACAAACTTGATTTCATCTAAAAAGGAGTTAACATGAATTTATTATGCATTTTAAACTTATCGAGAATTTCTAATACATTTAATAAAGTGAAAAGGATTAAAATGATCTTTTACATTTTCTGGAGCTATTTCAACCATGCAACTATTTTTAGATTAAACTTTAGCTCATAACAGAATTATCAAAAGTGGAATCACCGAAAATGAATTATTGCGAAATAGTTTTACCTTTTCAAAGTTTAATGCGATTTTCGGTTGTAAAATAAATCCCGGAATTTCCTAAAATCCAGTCGCGAGATAAAGACGTGGCTCAATCTGGGCCGTCGAATTAGCATCCAAAGGCCCACGGTGAACACCCTATTCATGGTCCGACGGCCCGATGAATATCGGTAGCTTGATCTTGAGATGAGCGGTGATATGGATTGAAGTGTATCGGACGCGCCGCGATTGCATCTTGACAAGCGGGACCTTGTCGGCGGACGAGTCGAGTCGTGGGAGGTTTTAACCCGTGCACAAGTGAAATGGGTCCCACCGTCGTGACAAGAAACCCGGAGTTTACTATGCGCATTAAAGGGTGATTTAGGCGCCGCCCACATGTCGATGAGACAAGGACCCGTTTAGGACATCATTAATGCTAAGCGGTTAATTAACCAATGATTAGCGCACTAATGACGGGATCTTTGTCCTAATGATTCTCGACAAGATACTTCCCGCTTGGACAAAATGCCGAGGAGTTCCCGAGCTTCGTCACCATTGCTTTCCACCCGCGGCGGCGAAGCCAGGGACGAGAATGGGTCCGCAATAGCCTTGTGGACCCAATGGCACCACCCACACCGACGGCGACGCGTAAATCGCCATGCGAGCCGGAGATAAGCGGGTGACCGTTTGACCAAAAGACCAAAAGCGAAAATGTTGCTCGCGGCGGTTACGGCGGCAAAGTGCCACTTCTAGGGACTATAAGAAGGGTACCGAGGGCAAGGATTTAACCCGAAGCGGTCGAAGAAGCTTCATGACGAAGCACCACGACGGAGCTGGGAAGACAACGAGGGAAACACGGCCTAAGCAAAAGTATTGCGACCGCGTCATCAAGTTAGCTCCACCAAGCTCAAAGAAGCTTCACGAGCAAGGAATTGAGGAATGGAGCTACTCACCCAAGAACGGGAAGAAGGGGTTGATTTCGGCGAAATGGGGACTTTTGCAATTCGGCTTCACCCTGTAAAGATGAATCCAAATTAAGTGAGGGGATTTACTCCAGGGGGGTTAAAGGGTGGCTCTGGAGCAAAAATAGAGAGGAGAGGGACAGGACCACCGCCTTTACCGAGGTACCCGAGCTCCAACAATGGCGGTTGCAATGGTGGGGAGGTGGTTTGAGCTCAAGGGACCAAGAGCAAGTGTGGAAGGCGACTAAAGGAAAACCAACAAGGTGTAGGGGGCTTCTTATAGTCGAGAGAGCAAGGCCAAGAGCCAAGCTCATGGTCATGGTGGACTTCGGTCCACAGCTCCTCCACGGGCGAACAAGGACATGGAGGAATGGATGGCTCTGCAGAGAAAGAAGACTAAATGGCTAAAGCTCTGAGCGCATTAATTAGCAGCAGAGAGGGAGCCGTTGTGAGGTGACAAGGCCTGAGCCTCCCCCACGCCTACTCTGCCCACTCTCACGCACAGGCCAGACGCAAGGCCAAGGACGGCGGCGAGGAGGAGGACGACGAAGCGGCGTCCGATTTTAATCGCACTGGCGAGATGAAACCGGAGGATCCAAGGGTTCTGTGATATGGACCGTCCGATCAAAATCTAACGACCCATGACAATTGCGCCAGCGAGCCCACCGGTGCGATTAGTTGGTTGGACCAAGTCCATTGGCTCGAGCCCGAGTCGACTCGAGACCCAAGGAACAAAGGCGGTTTGAGTTTGAATTTGGAACTGAGATTTTGTGGATTTAATTGAGGTATCAAAACAACTCCAAAACTTATGAAAATTTAACTGGAGCTTTCTGACATGATGAATAACCTACCATAAAATTTCTAGAGGTTTTAATGCCCTGCATTTTTCTCCAGAAATTTCAGAAGGTTTGGACAATAGGGTTGGACCAGGTTTGACTGGGTTTGACTTGCCTCAAAAATTATTCAAATAATTTCTAAAAATTATGAAATAATTCAGAGGGGCTGCTAGTCACCCAAGGAACTTAGGAAAATTATTTACAGAGGTTTGCACAAGATTTTCCCAAGGAGGTTTTTGATAGGAGTGAATTGGAGAATTTGATTTTTGAGTTTGGATTTTCCATAATTCCTTTGCAAGAATTACCGATTTGGGCAAGCATTCTCAATTGAAGAAAAAGTTTTAATTTCTCCTCATTTTCAGAATTGGGATGTTACAAAACCTCCCCTCCTTACAAAAATCTCGTCCCGAGATTTGGCTCACTCGATAAAGAAAGATGGATAGTCCGCCGCAGACGATCTTCCCTTTCCCAAGTGGCCTCATCCTCGAGAATGGTTCGACCACTGAACTTTAAGGAACTTGATGGTCTTATTCCTCGTTCTTCGTTCGACTCATCGAGTATCTTAGCAGGTGCTCGCGATAGGTCAAATCTTCCTGAACATCGAGAGCTTCCAACGGAGCTTCCTTAGTTGGAACACGGAGGCACTTCTTAAGCTGGGACACATGGAACACATCATGTACCCCCTCAAGTGCAGGTGGCAATTCCAACTTATAGGCAATAGCTCCTTCTTCTCGATAACGCGGTAGGGACCGACATATCGAGGAGCTAACTTGCCCTTGACGCTTGAATCGTTGATGGCCCTTCAAAGGAGAGACTTTGAGGTAAACAAAGTCATTAGGCTCAAAGCTCAACTTCATGACGACGGCGATCCGCATAGCTCTTTTGCTCGGATTGAGCTGCAGGCGCAAACGCCACGAATAAGCCGGACTTGGAGCTCGGCCTCATTGATCGAGTCCGGCCAAAGAGAGTCTCTCACCGGTCTCAGACCAGTTTAACGGGTTCTACACTTTCTCCGTATAAGGCCTCAAAAGGTGCCATGCCGAGGCTGGCCTCGAAGTCGTTGTTGTAAGAAAACTTCGTGAATGGCAAGCATTTCTCCCAATGCTTCCCATAGGAAAGGACACAAGCACGAAGCATGTCTTCCAAAACATGGTTGACCCTCTCGGTCGACCATCGGTTTGAGGTGAAATGCCGTGCTAAAGGCAAGACGGGTCCCCATAGCCTCTTGCAAACTATGCCAAAAGCGAGAGGTGAAAAGAGAACCACGATCCGAGACGATTGTCTTGGGCACACCATGCAAGCACCGCGATGCGAGAAACATAGAGATCGCTAATTGGCTAACAGAAATCTTAGTCCGCACCGCAAGAAATGTGCCACCTTAGTCAACCGATCGATGATGACCCAAATGGAATCCTTACCCTGGTGTTCGGGGTGACCGGTGATAAAATCCATACCGATCGAATCCCACTTCCACTCGAGAATAGGCAAAGGTCAAGCGATCTGCGGACGCCGATGCTCGCCTTGACACGACTACACACGTCGCACTCGACAGCGAACCGCAATCTCCTCTTCATGCGAGTCCACCAAAATCTCGGCGGAGATCTGATACATCTTGGTGGCCCCGGGATGAATAGACAAAGGCGAATCATGGGCTTCGCGCAGAATCAAATTCCGCAACTCCATGTCCTTTGGAACCACAAGGCGTTGCCCGAACCTCACAACACCATGCTCATCCTCAGCGAAGCACTTGGTTGTTCCGTTCTTGACCTTCTCCTTGATGTGGCCCACTCCAACATCCAACTGCTGAGCGGACTTGATCCGATCCACCAAGGTTGGTTGCACAACCATGGCAGCCAGGGAACCAAGCTCAACTAAACTGAGGTTGAGACGCTGGAATTCCTCCTGAAGAGTGGTGGCGACGCCTTGAGCGACAAGGCATTACAATGCGCTTTGCGACTAAGCGCATCGAAGAACGACATTAGCCTTGCCCGGATGGTAGTGAATACCCATATCATAATCCTTGATCAACTCCAACCATCTCCTTTGCACGAGGTTCAGTCGGGTTGGGTGAACAAGTACTTTAAGCTTTGTGATCCGAATACACTTCTACGATTCTGATTAGGTAATGTCGCCAAATCTTAAGTGCATGAACCACAGCTGGCTAGCTCGAAACATGAGTAGGGTAGTTGAGTTCATGAGGTCTCAATTGCCTTGATGCATAGGCCACTACCTTGCCTTCTTGCATAAGGACACAACCGAGGCCTCGACGAGAAGCATCGCAATAGATATCGGTCGCTATGGATATCGGGAAGAACGAGGATCGGAGCGGTGGTCAAACACTTCTTGAGTATTTGGAAACTTTCCATACAAGCCTTAGACCACAAGAACTTCTGGTCCTTCTTGAGCAACTCCGTCATCGGCTTCGCGATCTTGGAGAAGTTCTCGATAAAGCGACGATAGTATCCCGCTAAACCAAGAAAACTCCGCACCTCGGTAACCGAAGTGGGCGGACTCCAGGAAATTATTTGCATTTAAGCAAGAATGAGCACAACTACCGTGCTCATTCTTGCTTAAATGCAAATAATTTCAGAAGAGAAGAACTTTGCTACCGGTGTGGATCTCGACGACTAGGCCGCCTCCCCAGTTGATTGCCTGTGGCAGATTAACAGGACCCTACTACTTCTTCGTCTTCCGCTGTGTTATTTATTGTTGGCTTGTAAGCCCCTTTTGTAATAAACTCTGTTGTTATTTATTAATAAAGTTGTGATATGATTTTGTTACCATATTTGTTTACTGTGTGAACTAGCTACTGATCATGGGACTAGTTCAGAAATGCACAGAGGATTCGGGAGTGTTAATCCCGGGTCTTACAAAGTGGTATCAGAGCCATATCGACTGTAGGTCGTGACCTAGTTAGAATGACCGTTAGTTGAAAAGTTTCAAAACTTATTTTATAACAAGAAAAAGAATAAATTGTTCTCTCCTCATCTGAGTCATCTATCTATAGTTTCTTTATAGCAGTTCTTTCTCACCTAATCCTCTCTTCACCGTTTTTATAATGTTAAATGGATCCTCTTCCCTTATAAATTTCTATAGTTGGTTAACACATTTTATCATTGCGTTGAAGATCCCAAGACTTGAAGCCATCAAGGAAGCATCATCGTCTCTAACCTTCAAGGACAACATACAAGAATCATCGAAGACCGTATACCGAAGATCGTTTTGTCGGCCAAGCCATATAGCTTAAGATTGCGGGACTCATTACGTGTATTGAGTCTTTTCACCAATTTATGATTATCAATCGCGTAGAACGTTGTATTGTTCTTTAATTTGTATGGAATATTTTCTTTTGGTACGTCGTACATAGATCTTTTGATCTTGTGTGTAACGTTTGTTTAAGGGGGGTAGACTTCTCTCCTCATAGTTTTTCTTCTCATCCCCTGCTTTTTCCTCTTCTCTATCGATCTATTAGACAACTCAAACCTGTCGATGCACAAAGGACTTGAAGGACGAATCGACGCCCCAAAATTTCGGACAACTCAAGATCTCTGGATATGAAGCCAACTTAAAGATAAACTCTCATTATCTCTTTCCAAATTCCTAATACCCTCATCCTATATCTCTCTTTCTTTCTAGCCTCTCCTAATCTCGGGACGAGATTCCTTTAAGGGGTAGTTTGTAACAACCTAAAGTTCTCATTGCTAAATTAAAATTAAATAAAATTATTATTTTATTGGATTTTCGAAATATGAAAGAGTTTGATTGCTTTATTTGAATTTCTGAAGTTTTAAAAGTCAAAATTAAAGTTTTATTAAAGTTTTTGAAGTTTAATTTGAGTTAAAGTTGAAAAATAAAATTAATTAATTTTTAGAATTTTTGAAATTTTAAAAGCTTTTCCCTAATTATTTTAAAGGCAAAATAAATTATGAGCAAAAACTATTACCATTTAAGTTGGAATTATTTTTATTAAGTTCAAAATAATTATAGGAATTTTTGAGAATTTTTCTAGAATTTTTGGACTCTATTTGCTATGTTCAAAAAAATTATTTGATTTAATGCTTAATCCTTATTTCGAAAATAAATTTTTTTTATTTTCTTCCACGTGGAGCCCCATCGGGTCACCCTCTTGATTCTGCCCAAAGTCATGCACACTTAACATCCGGGTTCTTCATGCATGGCTACCACTTGCCCTTTTGTCTCTAATCAATATATATATTCCTTTTATTCTTCTATTCCTCTCTTTCTCTCTCTGCCGCACTGCTACAGTAACCGTCGGGCACTGTTCATCCAGATCAACGTGCTACAGTAAATCACGCGGTGCTGTTCATCCTCAACCTCCAGTAGAGAACTACTCCGAACGCGTACGCAACCAACCCAAAACTTCCAAATTCGATATCTTTCTCTCGGTGCACATAAAGGCGAGCCGTTTGCGCTCCGCGTCCGTCTTGATCTCCTCTCCCAATCCCCTGATTTGGTGTTCTCGAATCAATCTATTTTTGTCGCAATCTGCGAAAACCGAGCTTCAACTCCATTAATGGTCGCTACCAATTCTTTCTCCCTTTTCTCCGCTTTACGGTGCATTAAAATGGATTCCGTTTGAAGGAAGGTCCGCATTAATCTCGCGCGTTACCACGCCATCAATTGAACGTTTCCTCCTTTGCATTCAATCAATTTGGCCGTTTGAATCGTTCTTTAACGCAACCGAAAATTTCGCATTTTCACGACGGATTCCTCACGATTCAAACCCTCCTCCCCTATATAAAGGAGCACCGAAGGCCCTCTCCATCCTCCACCCATCCCCAAAACCTCTCCTCTCCTCTCCCACTATCTTGGCGAATTTTGGAGTTGAATCCGTAGGCGAGCGGCGTTCGTCGGCCAATTCGTCTCCTACGGTGGAGCCCGGCACCATCGACCACACCGCTAACCGCCTCGCGACGTTCTATGCCGTGCTTCCCTCGCCTTCGCGAACATCGCCGAGCACCGTCGCCACCGTGAGCCCACGCGCCACGCGTCGTCGTCCTCGCCTCCGACCATCCGTACACATTCCACTACAACCGAGGTGAGCATTGTGTTCCTGTGTTCACCTCTTCGTTTTGCCTCAAACTCCACCCGTTATTTCGTCTCCGTTTGTCCGGGCGCCAATGCCAACCCGTCGGTCGGCGATCACCATGGAACCACGCCTCGAACCGTGTCGCCAAACCGACCGCACTAATCGCTCCTTGGGCCGAGGCCATGCCGTGCTCACCTCCGTTCATTCCCGCCTCTCGGAATGGAGTGCCGCCCTTTCTTTCTTTCTCTCATCCACGGTGTTTTTGTTTGGCTGAAGGTTGAAGAAAGTCTACAGTGCCCATTTAACTAGTGTTGCGTGTACTTTTGTACATGTCCTTTTTATTATTTCTAAAATTCGTTCTCTCGCATGCAAGCTCCAAATCCGTTGATTCTTTCACCTAAATTCATCTAAATTCATCTACTATTTTTAGTATTTATTTCATAATTTTAGATTTTATTTAATTTCTATTAATTATTTGGTCCTTTTTGCGTCGTTGTTGCCGTCGGTCAACCGTGCGCTTTCCACCCCAACCGAGGCGGGCGTTGCGTTCCCCGCGGTCCCCTCTTCAAATCGCCACAAACCTCATCCGCTAACTCCTCTCCGTTTGCCCGCAATACCGACGTTCGCCCGTCGTCCGCCGAAGTATTTCTCTGTTGATCAAGTGCCATCAAAGATCCTCTCGCCGAGCCGTCAACACCGTTAAGTTCGCCTCAACGTGTTCTCGTCGTACTTTCTCTCTATGGCCATAAAGATCTTTCTTTGTTCTTAGCCATCCGAAACTACAATTCCTGTGAATAGTGAATTTTCGGAATTATATCATTTCATGTGATTTTCAACCTTCCGGAATTTCGTTCTCACTCATACGAACTCCGATTGCGTCGATTCAACTTCCTAAATTCATATAAAATCGATACCTTCCTAGCAGTATTTATGTTATAATTTTTGGATTTTATTTGGATTTTATTTGAATATTATTTGAATTCGAATCGTTTACGCGTATAGATTTCGACGACTTCGGACGACCAGATTTCAACGCTGTTTGAGAATAATCCATCAAGCAAGGCAAGTTACACTTTGATCATGTTGCACCTACTATTTTAAAGTTATTTAATTCTGTTTTTAAAATTATTATTGCATGCATATTTTTAGTCAATTATTTTAGTATCCTGTTTAAATGCTTAGTTATTCCATTTGCTATTGTATAGCCAACCTTGAATATTGAAATGTCATCCCTTGTCACCATAGATAAATTGTTTGGAAATGCCTAGCAAAAGTTTAGACCATGATTTTGATATTTGGGAGGATTTAGCCAAACTATTACAAATTGTTTAAAATTAAATCTATGGTATTGTTTTACCATAGAGAGTTTGTAAAGATGGTTTTCACTAAAACAAAATAAAAATAGTTTGGACTTGGGCGTAACGGATGAAAGGTGGGTGCAGGTTTATGCACGGGTTTAATCTGGTTAGGATTAAAACCCAGGGTTTGATTTTGAAAGACGCCCAAGTCGATTAAGGACCGGTCTTTGAGCGTTCCTTTGCTATGCCTATAATGGGCTATGCCTCACCGTGCAACCACATGTCCTCAGTATGGGGAGTAGGACCTGGCTCATTAATTTGGGATACCTCGTAGATAGTCGTGCCATTTGTATGAGTGGGTGTCGGATAGACTATAGTCCCACCTGGCGCAAGAGGGGGCCCTGAACCTGCGGATGGTTAGTCCAAAGGGGGCGAAACCTTAGCGGGCATGAGTATTTCGAGGTAGATCATTGTAAAGGCCTTGTCACGTGCTCTAGACCGCTCACCTTAGGTAGTGGCGGTGGCATAGATATATCTTGGGATAAACTAGAGAATTCGTGTCTTGTGGGTAAACTGCATAAACTCTGCAGAGTAGAAAACTATTGAATAGCGCGTCATGATCATGGACATGCTAGCAAAACCACTTTGAGTTAGACTTGTTTTTGGTTTTAAATTGAACTCAACAGATGTTTTCAGGATGGTTAGTCCTGTGGGAAAATTGGGCGGTTAGCCATTGTGATTGGAGGATATCCATCACCTTTGTTGGAGGTTATCCACATTATACATTTGTTTTTTAAATTATGATTTTAAATACTGTATGAAAATGGCCTTGCAATCTATTATGACTATTTAAACTAAAACTGCTGTTTTATGCAAAATAACCTTGCCAATGTCCTTGGTTTACCTTATGCATGCATTACAATTCCATATTGGGTGTAACTTGCGAGCACGGTAGTTGTGCTCATTCTTGCTTAATGCAAATAATTTCAGAGGAGAAGGACTTTGCCACCGGTGTGGATCTCGACGACTAGGCCGCTTCCCCAGTCGATTGCCTGTGGCAGATTAACTGGACTCTACTACACCTTCGTCTTCCGCTGTGTTATTTATTGTTGGCTTGTAAGCCCCTTTTGTAATTAACTCTGTTGTTATTTATTAATAAAGTTGTGATATGATTTTGTTACCATATTTGTTTACTGTGTGAACTAGCTACTGATCATGGGTCTAGTTCAGAAATGCACAGAGGATTCGGGAGTGTTAATCCCGGGTCTTACATCACTCCCTGAATCCCTAACCCTAAAATAATTGCACCCTCCACACCTCCTTCGTGGCCGCCTCCCACCCTCAAACCGCCGCCTGCACCCCAAGCTCAGTCGCCGCCTCTTCCTCTACGAATCCATCTCACTAAGTCTTTAAACCACCTCCAAGCTCCCCTAGTCCTCCTACACACAAAAGCCGCCAACCCCTCCCCAACCAATAGTCGTTTGTCCTCCACCTTCGTCGACGCTGCACCCACCTCCTCCGACCACTTCCCAATAGATACAGGGTCGCCTCCTCTTCTGGCGTCTTCCCCGCGCAGATTGGGCGCCCCTCCTCCTCCAGCATCTTCCCCACACTGATCCAAGGCCTCCCCCTCCTTCATCCACGTCCCAGCACAGATCTGGCACCTCTTCCCCCTCGGGCCGTCTCTTCCCATAGATCTGGCGCTACCTTTACCTCTGCTGCTCCTCTACGCAGATTTGTTGCCATCTCCAACTACGGTCACTTCTCCACATGGATCCACCACTGCTTGCTCCTCTGGCTGTTTCCCAACTAGTGTGACCTGTATGGGGTGCTGTCGCCTAGGTGGAAGCCTGGCCGGAGAAATTGTGTCTCCGGACGCCTGCACGTTTTAGGTGAAGAGGTTGGTGGGAAGGTCACCAATCTAAAAAGGCCTTCTTTTTTTTCTATTCGTGTAGTTTCTGTAGGGTCGCGGGGTAGGCTACGATAGCTACAAACAAAAATTTTTACCACGCAAACAGGAAGCCAAGCAAGTAGATGATCACAGATCGTTACCACTAGACGCGCAGAGCAGCGGAAGAAGGGTTGGAGTAGCCTGGTCCAATGAAGAGCACGTTGATATAGTGGTCGTAGTCGATCGTCCAACGTCCAGCAACCTCTGCAGTTCCTCGTGAAGATCGCGGATCGTCCTCAAGCGCAACAATCGTAGTAGCGCCTCTACGGTATCCACACGTCTAGGGCAGGAACAACCATACGCTGGTGTGCTAGCACCAATTCGTACGGCAGAGCTCTCAGGAAGATGGCGGCTAGGGTTTCGGTGGTGTTTTTTCGCGCACCTCCCAACAGCCTCATGCATCTCCTTATATAGTGCTCGTGACGGATCCTATCCGAACATGTTTACGAATCGTATTCGTACTGGTTTGTTCCAACCCGTTAAGTGTGTGACCACAGAGGTTCATGCGTGTCGGTTGTGACTCGAAACCCTTTCCGATCACTAGTCGAAGCGGCTCCTAGCGTAACATAGCGATTCCCGAATACACACAAATTATATCGGACGAACCTTAATGCAATATGATCTCGACCAGTCCTCATCACTTACGACCAGGTCTATACTCTATATGACCCGATTCGTTTGTGGTCACGACGATTCGTAACTCCTTACGACGAGTTACGACCACTCTGTGATTACGTTCGACCGATCTACGACCACCTCGTATCTCCATACGACCCATGCATGGCGATCAAGCCGAGTGACCTACTCGTGTATACTCCCTTTGCCTCACGATGTGCGGTTGAACTCCGGTGAGATGTTGTGTCATCCATGGACTGCTTCAATTCTTTCTCGATCGAGTGTCGGATAACTTCACGTGGTGAACACTTCGACTACTAGTGGCATGGCCATGCACTTTCTTTATCCGATCACAACGAGGGCCCGAGACATCTCTCTGTTATGTTAGGAGGGCAAATCCCATATCCGACCAGTCACATTCCTCTCCATGTTTCATAGCATACCCAAAGCTACCTTTATAACTACCCGATTCACGAGTAGCGTTTGGCAACCCTAAGAGTGCTATTACACATGTAGGAAACTATGATGATCTTAGGTCTAAGGATTATACATCATCATTGCTTGAGACCAACTAATGACACATAGAATCATAACAATCTCAATAGTGTCTCAAGGTGGGTCTAATCCAACATCATGTTCTCTAACATGTGTCCATATTATTGGTTTGATATCTCCATATCTATGACTCGTGAAACATAGTCATCAACCAATACATATGCTAGTCTATTCATATGTGTCCTCATATGTTTCCAACCAGGGAACGTATAAGAATAACTATCGCAGAAATATATAGTTTCACAACCAAGTCACATACTTGATAATAAATATTAACAATATTATTCTAGGAACAAGATAACACATTATCCAATGTCATGAACATAATGAAATATAATCATCTCTATGATTGCCTCTAGGGCATATTTCCAACAGTTTCTACTTCTTGCATTAACTTGGTAGTGCAATGTTGATGCTATATTGCTTTTCTTGTGTTATTGTGAATTGTACATGAAGGCACATGGAGTAGCTTAGGTCCAATGTGATGTAAGTCATCAAGGAAGCCATATCCGAGGCAAAGGGAACCTATTTTTCTTGGCAGGTGATCATACATCATACCTTGATAAACTTCGTTGTTGTCTAATTAAATGCACTGCCACTACATGCACTTGGGATACATTAACTTTTCTCTACTTTAGTTTTCACATTGTTTCATTGAGCTTTAGGTGGATGGATGTTTAGAAAAGCACATTAGATTTCCAGTTTTTAGACCGCAGATACACTAGAAGAATATTTATATAGAGATTGTTAGATAAAGCACATTTTATTTCTAGATTTTAATCTACACATACCAAATACCACTATTCGATTGTGCAACACAAGTAGATTATCATTGCAGAGGATATGGGGTGATACTACTTGCAAAGTCGTATGCCTTCTGGATACGATTTATCAAAACCTTTTAGGGTCTTAATATTTTATAATTATCTCTAGGTGATTAAAGTTACAACAAATAGTCTGTTCCGTAGAACCATAAGTATGGTCGTACCACTCTAGAGTAAAATATAACCAGACATAGTTTTAGCGTTTAGGGGATTAATTGCCACTATCACAAATGTATGTCGTACCTTCACGGTACTAGAGGAAACCACCATTCCACTAACTTCTATTGGAAGATGCACTTTATAAGTGCTTGTGTGGCGCACTTCTGGTTTTTAAGTTCCTCATTTCATTCTTTTGGGTTTTGATGGGTCTTTGTCCACTTCTAGGGATTATATAATCATTAGTGTGATTAAGAGATCGACTGGTAAGATAATTTTCCTTCAGAAGATGTTCTCTCTTTCGAGAGATGTGCTCTCTTCCAGGAGATGCTCTTCCTACAGGTAAGAGACTATTGGGTATGAGCTTTATATATATTGCGAGTTTGTTTCCTTTCTTACTAGGAACTTTGAGTCCTTTGAGGATCTCATCAAGGATTTTTAGAATCCATTGATTGCATATTTTGTTCATGCCATTTGCCAGAATTATTATGCAATGGAACATTATATCATTCAAAATAGGAGAGTAACAGTCTCTACGGGGACTTTTGAACCATAGCTTTCACCACTTCATTATCTTCATAATGACCCATCAAGTCTGTACTACTTGGTTCCAAGACTTTTATTTAGCAATTTTGGTTCAACCTCATATACTTTCATTATGTGACCCGACTTGAACGCTTCAAGCGCTCGGCCATGGACTTTAGTTCCGGATCCGTGTTCTCATAAGAGAAACTTTAGCAATTGTAGAGGCAAAGTGATTGTCGATAACTGTTCTCCCATATCCTCCAAATTGAGGGTATCTCAGTGTTAACCAGATCTTTGTCATTTCCTAAACAAAAGATTCTTGCTCGTTCCGCATTCCCAGCATTATAATATTTGCACATCAAATTGCTGGGGCTTTCATCTTCGTGATGAACCTCTTCATGAGGTATTTCACCTTCAAGGTGAGTTCTCTTCAAGAGAGTTAAAGGAGTGATTAATAATTGATTTGACTAGTGTCATTAGATCTTAGACCCGCAGACGTCCCCATAGATTTTAGATCAAGAACCAATAAGTCAATTTCGCAAAGGTGGATATAGTATTCAACCCAGGGCATTCCACTTTTAGCGATGTATTTACTAAAAGTAAACACTGTGGTAACTCCTCTATAATTGGAAAGTATCTAGTAGGCTCCCCGCTTCTGGCGCACAGGAGTACAAAGTAAACCTTAAGTTTAGCTTGACTAGTGCATGTATCTTCATGCTAAAGATATTTTCCTTCTAGAAAATACGACGGTATTCAAACTTTTGGGCATTTCTCTCCCCTTAATACTGAGATTCGATCTTTATTAATAGCACACCACAAAATTCTCCTATCATGGGCACATGATCGATTGAATTTCAGATCCAACATGATCTCCAACAACTAGTGGTGGCCCAAAGGTGCATGCTATAGTGGTGATGACATGAGAGAAATGTTTGTTTCCTTCAACATGCACTTATTTCAATAAGGGGTTTGATGATTATATGCAGTGAGCTAGACTTTTATCAATACACTGGCAAGAAAACCGTATGATCCTAATATTCTATAGGATATTCCAACTTTGGGTTGATCATTAATCTGCGACAAAGGTCCCATATGGGTATCCGAGAGTTGGCAGACTTATTCTATAGACTAGATTCTTTATTATTTGCCCAAGTTTTGATCCAATTACTCATACCTTATTTCAAATAATTTGGATCATCAAAATTCAAGTTTATAAGTATGCAACATATTTTCTTATTGTCATAAGCAGTGTTCTAACAGCATAAAACTGCAAGATGCTCTTTAGGAACAAAAATATAATACTGGAACATAAATATTTTATCATAGTTAATCTGCACGGAAATTCAAAATATTTATTGTTCAACAGGAACACCAAATTTAATTAAGGGTCGTAAACTGTATGCCTTATTTTAATTTGTAATGCCATAATCATCATGGCCAAATTTATATCATTTAGGATCAACAATGTCCAATAGGTCATCTTTGTTTCAGGAGCTATATTTGCTTCAAGCAAGTGATATGGCTTCTGGTGGTGATGCCGAACATGGCATATGTGCGACTGCGTCAAGTGGCTGTTGATTTTCGGTGTGCACTCCCGCTTGTTGGCGGTTAACATATTGCTGAAGACACAAATCAATTACCCTTCGCGGGCAACAATGACTGTGGTTGCCAACAGCATGGGTATCGGCAATGGTTTAAATGTCATTTTCCATATCAACTTGATAAGGATAATAATCATGCGATTTACTTTAATTATCTCCAAAAATAAACTAGATTAATTTATTGCTTCAGGCTAATTTGCTTCTAGCTTTGACCTAGGATATGCCACTGTGCCTACCATGACTTTTGTTTTGAACAATTTTCTATGCCTCTTAACTTCCAATATCCCGCACATGCCCAATTTCCTCCCTTTTTCATGTCAACTGTAAAATCCCAAGTGATAGCGTGTGCATCAGGCATTTGCTTAAAATCAACTCGAAGTTAAAGATTTGCAATCATACTTCAACTGGAGTACAATTTTGTTGGTGTGAAGCTAATATATACCCTGTAATATTTTGCTTACAAAGTTCTTTAATTAAGAAATCAATGGTGGGGATAGTGTTATATAGACTCCAAGTCTTAGGGCTGAAGTTATTATGTACTTATTTAAGGAATATGGTATTTTTCTAGCCAAAGTGACCCATCAGAGATCAACATATGACTTGCCTTGTTTTAGTGCCACTAAGAAAAATAGTTTCCCTTTTGTCATCTGGGCATCCGCGCACTACAAGCTAGTGAATTGAGGCTTATTAGATACCAAGAGCACATGTGAAATATTTTGTGAGCAAGGCATGTCAACTTATTTTCAATTTTTAGGCATACATATTACAAAATTTTATTCCATGCAAGATTAATTTACTACAGGTAAGGTATGCTACTGGCAATATGTTCTATTAGGCAAATTTAATCAACTATTCAGCAAGAGATAAGACTTTAATACAACAACTTAGACCATTATTTTATTTATGGTATATGTGAAGAAACAATATAATGCATAGGGTTTTAGCCAAAAGCAAAACATAAGAGGTACTCTTCATGAGCAGGGCCAAGCTTGACAGGAGCAGAATCTATACTACTAATGCAACTCGTACAAGAAAATGATATCTTTACAAAGATAAAGGATAACTAGGAGATTGCTACAAGTCTCTATAGAGCATAATATGGGCTTATCGTTGCTGTCATCCAAGACAAACAAATATCCACTTAATGATGTCAAACATGTCCCACACAATTTATGCAATTTTCTATATGTTTATAGCTGGTAAAATATTTTAAATGCATGAAATGAGTGCAAAATAGTAGAGATTAATTTTATCTATTTAGTAGATAATTTTATACATTTCCTAGAATTCTCCTGGTATTTTAAGATTTTTTTTTGATAATTTTTAAGGTCAGGAAGCAATTTTCAATATTACTAAACCAATTAATTAATTTCCCAAGCACACAACACGAGAAAAAAATAAACCGTAAAAATATGAAGCTTCCAAGGTGTAGTGGGTCTAAGGTTTCACAATTATGGAAGCTCATACACATAAAAATTCAGTTTCTATGATTAATTTAAGGTTATTTTATAAAAATAAATAATATTAAAGCAAATAACCATAAGCCGAGAGTCTAGATTATAAAATAACCATATAACATATTGATCCGTCACAAAAAATCGGATTCCTGAAGGGTTATTTTGCAAGAACATATAGAAGTCCGAAATTCGCCGTAAATTTCCCAAACTCCAAGGGTTTTCCACAAAATTTTCTTATATACGAAAAATTCATCATAATTTTTAGAAATTTGAGGGCCTTTCTGCAAATTTTCCTTATCAGCAAAAATGTCCTCGTAATTTTTAGAATTCCGAGGGTTTATTTGCAATTTTTTGGATTTTTTTTCTTTTTCGTTCTCCTGACTTTTTCTGTTCTTTTCCAATTTTGGCCCACTCTGGCCTACCCCGGCCCACTCGGCCCACCCGATGGGGTTAAGAGGATGGGGCACTAGGGTTTCTATAGTGCCCATCTAGTGGTGGCAATGGTGCATGATGGGCGTGCTCGCGACACTAGCGGCCGGAGGCGACGATCGAAGCAGGCGTCGAGGCGCAAGCGGCAAGCGGAGGAGCGCGCGCCGCGGCATCGAGCGATGCACGTGGCGAAGCGGCGTGCAATGGCCAGCGCCGTAGGGTGGGCAACGCCGGTCGAGCGGCGCACGGCAGGCGCAGCATGAACGGCTTCAAGCTCGCGTGGCCTCGTTGTGGCACAGCACTTGGGTGCGCGTGCGACCTCTTGGTGGCTCAACTCGAGGGTGCGCGTGGCACGGCCGGGCAGTGGCGGTGCGGCGTGGTGCACGAGCACAGCGGCGTGGCCACAGTCTGGCACAACACTAGGTGGCGCACGGTCGGACTCAGGTGGTGCGCGATAGTGGGTGGTGCAGCCTCAGGAAGCTCATGATAGCGCGCGGTGGGCGCGAGTGGCCAGCAGCGGTGGCAGCTTCGAGCCAGCAAAGATCGCTGATTTTTTTCGTGTATGAACAGAAAATTGCATGATGATGAACAGTGATCGCAAATTACGATGAACAGTAAAACCGATCAAATCTCATGTTTACAAATTAATCTAACAGATTAATCTAATAGCAAACTAGGGATTGAAAAGATGGAATTCCGAACGACATACTGATTTGCCTGAAGAACAATTCATGCTAATAATGTGTTGAATAATTGATGTCGTAGTCAGGAGACAATCAATCCAATCACACAATGAACACAAGGAGAGACACAAAGTATAGAGGAGGATTCGTGATCTTTATTCATCTGTATATATCATGTACATAGGGGGTCCTTATATTTATAGCCCACTGGGGTGAAAGCTGTCGGGACCAGATTTCTGAATTCGAACCTGCTGTGTATTTCTGCACCAATCCTAGATCAGTAGCTAGTACACATAGTGGAAACGGCGTCGACAACATGTTCGAATCACGATTAACATAAAAGTATTAACAAAGTACCGGCTTTATGACCACTTAATACAAAAGAGGTCATGTAAGACCCTCAAATATTGGAATGTGCCGAATTAAAATTATACTGGTAGCATAACTCTTAATTAAGGAATAGTGTAATTCCCTCATTAAAAATCATACTAGAAGCATAATAATAACAAGTAACAATTCCAATATTCAGGTTCCCGGATATATGTCATGCAATAGTTCCCAGGATTAGTGACTATTGCGCATATATCCTTAAACAACATTGCATCATACACATACAAGTCATGCATTCACATAATTATACATGACGAGGTTACATCTTGGTTCGGTTTACTCTGATATGATTTTGCTTACTGATAATAGATGACTTTGGTCATCACAAAAGTTCAACAATGAAGCAAAATAAACAACAAAACCACCAATGGCCCCATCCATGAGCTATTGCGTGGAGACTAGAACTAGCTTCACTCGTTAGCGTCACGGATCGGCGCTAACGGGCATCTCATCTGATAACCATCCTCACCGCAACAAGAGGTCATAACCCCGAGTACGGAAGGTACTCGAAGACTTACACAAACTAATAAAAGAAGTGTTTAATAGAACCTACACAAAGGAATAGAAATTTTACATGCATAAGGTTAACAACGTAAAGGCTTGAATGGTTCAATTTTGCATAAAGCAATACATCTTAACCTACAATTGCTAAGTTTTGACAAAGCAATTTTAATAAATCCATTTGGACTAAAACAAGAAGTAATTGAGAGCATAAGCATAAGCAAACAAGAACAATAATAAGTCACAGATCACAATCAAACCATGCATGACAACCATCATGCCAAAATAATTCCCAAAACCAAATTTAGAGCAAAGTCTATACAGGTGACATCAATTCAAGTGTCGTCCGTAATCGTGGACAGGGCTATTCGAATAGTTTTAAAACCCTACAGGGGTGTACATCTTTACCCACACGACTTAGTTAGCCCGTAAGCCTCCTAATAATAGCACACCGCCTTTGGTATGCTTGGTACGTAAACTAAGATTTGGTATTTTTCAACAAGTTGACACTATTGAGTTGGACAACCCATGCGAGACTGATCCCGCTTAAACAACGACTGATAGCATCTATTCAACCGGGGTCCACATGTTGTGTCGGGAATGCCGACCCAATCAATTAAATGCGAACTCGTGCATAACTGCACATATTAGACCGCGATCGGGGCCTCAAGAATGCGTACATGCGATGGAACACATCTACGCCCTCACCCTTCTAAGAACATCTGATATCGATATAAACTCCACATGGCATACGACACGGCCCGAAGACTTAAGCATCTATGCCATATGAAATCAATACATGTGTCCTTACTCTCCTGTTTCCAACTCAATAGTATTAACCCCTTTACTTAACCAAACAGCGCCCATACACCGCGTGTGGAAGTACGTTGGGGCTTGAATTGGGCTGTCAGAGTTCAGTCCTTAATCAACCCAGACAAGACATCCACATTTCCCAATTCTCGTGCACAAAGGCACCATCACTAGCATCCACTTGCCCAGATTTGAAATCAGTTTATCAACAAGATTTAGAGTCATTTGAGATTTAAATAAACTGAACAAAGAATCAAAATAATTAAAATTTATTTGTTGTTCCCAGGTTTGACAAGATAAGCTTGCCAAACACTACCGTTCTATGGACTACATGGCTAAGCAAAATTTAAAACTAAATATTATAATACCACAGACTACCTTAGGTTGAGTGTATGATAAATTTTAAGGTAAGCCACAAGTTCAGGTTGTAACTAACTAGGGACAGATCACAAATAATTTTAGAAAATTGCATGCAACAAAGATATCAACAGATTTTGTAAATCTACAGTTCAAAAGATTAGGATCAACATGGTGCAGAGAGGTAGCTTGCCTTGGTAGTAATAAATAACCTCTTGCTCAGGTTCTTGCTGCTCAACAATAGGCTCAACAATCTCAGAAGAACCAGTTTCTAAAAGAAAATAAAAGCCAATGAACACAGAGAAAAACAGAGAACAGCATGCATAAAAGAATGCATGGTCAATGGCTTAATGCATTATTAGCAACATGCTTAAGGTACATTAATTTAATTAAGAATAGTAAACTACCACTAACCTTTGCTAATATTATTTACTACAGTTTAGAGTTCAGATTGAGCTACAGCTCCAGATTTAAGAATTGAAACAGGACATATTACCAAAGGATGATGGGCTGATTAAAGCATGTAGTAAATAATTAATTTTCTTTAGACTAAGAGTATTCAAAGCTGATACTGTGATTTAACTCATCATTTAATAGCATAAAGTGACAAAAGTGAAAGACTAAGGAGCTTGCTGTGCATGTTGTCGGTCTGGACAACAACAAAAACAGCAAGAGCCTTTTTACTAATTTCGGTTGGCTTGGAAAACTGCACAGTATAAAGACTTTAAATTGGAGTTAAAGCTATCTAAGGAGTAGTTAATATCACAACCCATTAATGCTAACCCTAAATGCTCGGTTCACAGAAAGAAAAAGAAAGAGTAGATCCTTGTCGGTTTTTACCGACAATAACTAACAGAGAAGGATATGGTATCGTTTAAGCGAATTGATGACCTTAAAATTAAAAGAAAGGTTACGGGTAATACTAGGGTTTACCTAGAACCTAAATAAGTTAGTATCTTGGTAAGAGAAACCCTAGGTTTTGAAAACGATATGAAAGACCTAAAAGTTATAAAAACAACTTTTCGGTTAAAGTAGGATTGGAGCAGCACATGAACATGTGAGTGATTCATGTGAGCTAAAGATGTCCTTAGGGAATCTAAGATAACAAGAATCAAGGTTTAAGCTTACCAGCTAGGGTTGGAGAAGATAAAGTCAAGTTCTTGGTCAAACAGGAAAGATCCAAGTCCTTTTCTTTGGTCTGACCAAAAACGAAAATGATGGAACTTAAGCTCTAAGACCACCATACACATTCTTGATAGAAAAGAATGGAATCTAAATTACCAAGAAGAGGTTTCCCAGAAGTGGTGCTCCCACTTGCTTAAGTCGACAGAGAGGAAAACCCTGGGTCCAACCCTACAAGAGATGCCCAAAATCTACATTAATATGAGTTTTAGGCATATTCAAAGCTGGACAAGGGTAAGAGCAAGAAAGCTTCACTGGGAAGGAAGGCAACTAGTGGAGCTCCTCACGGTCAACAATGGCAGAAGGTTAGACAATAGGGTTTAAATAGTGTTAGAGGCCCTAGAGCAAACGAGAACTCTCTAGAGCTGATGAGTTGGCCACTAAGGATAAATATCAAAGGAATATTCGTATATTCCCTGTACATTGCCACCGCTCTGGCGAGAATGTCGGCGACGGTGCACAGCAAGAGAAGGGGGAGAGAGTCGTCGCTGACAATCGGGCCCCAAAAGCAGTCACAGCAGCGCACAGCACACGGCCAACCTCAAGGAACAGCAACCGTCCGATTAGAAATGAGTGGCTGCGATGAGGTGGCCAAATAACACTGAACTGGTATCCTTCAATATGGACCGCGCGATCTCCCATGAACGGCTAGGATTGCTGGAACGTCCGGGTGGTCCGAACATCACAATCCACAAGAGTCGTTCGATCATAAGCCAACGGTCCAAGATTTAATGCGTGCTGGTGAGCTTCAGCCCAAAAAGGAAGGTACCATTGGATCTAAAACCAACGGTTGAGATTGATGGGAGGTCCGGATGGTCCGAACGGCCCAATGGATGTGGTCCATCCGATCAAATTTCAACGGTGGATATCGCTTGGCACCTTCGGCCGGTCCGAACGGCCCATTTGATCAGGTCCACCCGTTGAGGATCCAACGGCTCACACGCTTTTCAATTTCTGCCATCTAAAAATGGCATGACCTGAGGATCGTGCGCCGTACATTTTTGATCCTACGGTCAATATTGAAGGGCGGATTGGAGTGGTCCGAACGGCCCATCTGATCTGGTCCGTTCGCGAGGAAATCGACGGCTCGTTCACTTGAAGCTGGGGTCGCGGACGTAACGTGACAGAGCTGGACCACTCGCACGGGGTTGGACTCAACGCGTTGAGGTCGAGTCGCTACAGTGCCAGTGGTTGAGTTTGGGTCGGAAGGGTTGACCAACACATTTCAAAATTTCAAAAGCTTGACCAGGGCTTTAAAAATAACAAATAAATTTGTAAAAATACAAAATTTTGCCAGGATGCTACTGGGATGATATATTCCCCAAATAAATTTTTGAAACCACTGTTTATCATTTTGAAATACATAAATAATTCTCCTAAACCGACTAAATTTATTTTAAAGGCAATTATTTTTCTCAAGATCAAAATAATTTCTAAAAATTCAACAAAAAAATTATTTTTGGTCATAATAATTCATGTGGCTTTTAAATAAAATACTTCCCGGTCTTAATACCAACATTGAGTGGTATTTTCTTTTGAAGCTTTGATCAAGTTGGAGTTTTTGATTAGAAATTGGGGAAATTAGGTTGTAGCATAATGCCCAATTTGCCAAAATGAACAGTGATGCTATGAACAGCATTTTATTATCTTTTATTAGAAATCGAGGTCGTTATGAGTCAAAAGACTTTGAGCCTTCTCGCAAAGAAAGACAACCAAAGAGTTGTTGGAAATATGCCCTAGAGGCAATCATAGAGATGATTATATTTCATTATGTTTATAATATTGGATAATATGTTATCTTGTTCCTAGAATAATATTGTTAATATTGATTATCAAGTATGTGACTTGATTGTGAAACTCTATATTTCTGCGATAATTATTCTTATACGATCCTCGGCCCAAAACATATGAGGACACATATGAATATACTAGCATATGTATTGGTTGATGACTATGTTTCACGGGTCATGGATATGGAGATATCAAACCAATAATATGGACACATGTTAGAGAACATGATGTTGGATAAGACCCACTGTGAGACACTATTGAGATTGTTATGATTCTATGTGTCGTTAGTTGGTCTCAAGCAATGATGATGTATAATCCTTAGACCTGAGATCAGCATGGTTTCCTACATGTGTAATAACACTCTTAGGGGTTGCCAAACGCTACACCATAACTGGGTAGTTATAAAGGTAGCTTTCGGGTATGCTATGAAACATGCAGAGGAATGTGACTGGTCGGATATGGGATTTGCCCCTCCTAACATAACAGGAGAGATGTCTCTGAGCCCCTCGTTCTGATCGGATAAAGAAAGTGCATGGCCATGCCACTAGTTGTCGAAGTGTTCGACCACGTGAAGTTATCCGACACCTAATCGAGAAAGTATTGAACAGTCCATGGATGACACAACATCTCACCTGGAGTTCAACCAGACATCGTGAGGCAAAGGGAGAATACACGAGTAGGTCACTCAGTTCGATTAGTTACAGACTGGTCGTATGGAGATACGAGCTGGTCGTAGACTGGTCGGACGTAATCACAGAGTGGTCGAAAACTAGTCGTGACCAAATATGAACTAGTCGTATAGAGATAGGACCTGGTCGTAAGTGATGAGAACCTGATCGTAGATCATATTGCATTAAGGTTCGTCCGATATAATTTGTGTGTATTCGGGAATCGCTATGTTCTGCTAGGAGCCGCTACGACTCATGATCGGAAAGGGTTTCCGACTCACAACCAATTACACATGAACCTACAGGGTCACACACTTAACGGGTTGGAACAAACCAGTACAGATACGATTCGTAAACGTGTTCGGATAGGATCCGTCACGAGCAATATATAAGGAGATGCATGAGGCTGTTGGGTGTAACAAGTTTTACTCCACCGAAACCCTAGCCGCCATCTTCCTGAGAGCTCTGCCGTGTGACTTGGTGCTAGTACACTGACGTACGGTTGTTCCTTCTCTGGACGTGTGGATACCGTAGAGGCGCTACTACGACTGTTGCGCTTGAGGACGATCCGCGATCTTCACAAGGAACTGCAGACATTGCTGGAGGAGACGATCGACTACGACCACTGTATCGACGTGATCGACGTTGGACGATTGACTACGACCACTACATTGACATGCGCTACGTTGGACTAGGTTGCTCCAACTCTTCTTCTGCTACTCTACGCGTCTGGTGGTAACGATCTATGATCATCTACTTGCTTGGCTTCCTGTTTTGCGTGGTAGAATTTTTGTTTGTAGCTATCGTAGCCTACCCCGCGACCCAACAAGAGTAAACTCTAAGTGGTGGACAAACAAATTGGCCACCGGCATTCGACTGGGGTGCGCGGCCTAGTACTCCGGGTATCCTTCATCAAAACCACTGGCGAAGTAGTCGTAGTCGTCCTCGGCATCATTGAAGACTTCTGAGATTTGTTTTGAGTGTAGCATGTAAGTGGTTCGGAGATGGGGTGGCATTGTTGGTGGCACAAGGCCAATGCAGGGGAGGGCGGCGATGGTGGTCCGGCCAGGCAGCGGCCAAATTGGCCAGAGCCTGAGCATCGGTGGGCAAAGGGGATATCAGGGAAGGTGAGGGCAGGGTCTGGGGCGCACCGAGGCATCCTAGCTATGTGGGCCGTGGGTGGCGCGACGGTGGAGGATAGGGTGAGAGCTGGTGGGGGAACAGTGCAGGGTTGTGAGGTAGTGCCGGTGACGGGGTTGGGGGAGGAAGGGAGGGGCGGTGGCAGCAAATTTACCTTCGGGCTTGTCGGCGAAGAAGATGAAGGCAGCAGGGATTCTTGCGGTTGGCCGGCGTTGGTGATGATTGGAGGTGAGGGTGTGGTCGAGTGAGTGCTGGCGACGCATTTGGCTCAGAATCGAGTGGTTTTATTGCCAGGATGAAGCAGCGATAGCAGTAGCCATGCGCAGTGCGTGCGACGCATGGCGGCGAGGTGGACGGCCAGGCATAAACGGCACTAGGCGGGGTGAGGTGGGGGTATGGTGGTGGTACGGCAGTGTCACTGGTGTGAGGAAAAGAGCTGGTGGGGCTAGGTGCGATGAGTCGCGGCGCGACGAGCAGGGCGAAGGGGGGCATGAGCGTGGAGCTTGGTGCGGTGCTAGCACACGGCGGTTTGGGGCTAACACCGGCATTGATGGCAAGGCGAGGTGGCGCAGGAGGTGGCAGCACCTGGTGCCGCTTTGGCGCGGAGGAGAGTGACGAGAGGTGGTTGGAGACGATGGCCTCCGGTGCGATACGGGGCAGAGACGAACAAGGCAGTGGCAGCTTTGGAGAAAGTCGTCTCTGGTAAAGGAAAACGGGAAGGCCCAAAGAGGAAAGCAGAAAGGGTTGAAGACTTTCCGAATTGGAAAGGATTTCAAAAACAAACTAAAATTCGAAGAAAATTTGAAATTCTTAAATTTTTGGGTTGTTTCAGCAATACCGTAGGATTTTCTGAGGAAAAGTTGGAAGCAAGTGTTGGATATAAAGGATTATAATGTATGGAAAAAAGTGAAAGATGAAAGCGATCTTTCTAGATTTTGTTGTGACCAGAACAAAATACTGGGATTTCATACTCTTCTTTTTCCCTTTAGATAGTAACACTCCATTTGGAATACGAGAATTCATACGTTCCAAATAGATCCTAGAATCGCCTGCTCTACTAGTTTCTTTAGAGTTGTTTCGTCTCTTTATAGCTATACTGATATGGATCAACGTGTGGTTGATTCGTAATGTGGCCCAATTTTTCACGGTACTTGAATTTCAATCTTGATCGAAGCAAAACCCTAGCTTTCCCACTTATTGGTTCGGTAAATGTGAAGAACAAGTGTATCTCCAAATCAAGTAATGATACTTGGTTGATGTTGAATCAATTCGAAGAGATAATCAAAATCAAACCCAAAGAACAACACCTAACTATGAGCAATTGAAGATGCCATGAATTGGTTTGATGATCCACAAGGAATCACAGATCTTAAAAGAAAAGCCACCCTCCAATATTCTTGCAATCACAAAATCTTATATGGGAATTTTCGAAACAAATGTACTCATTATGCGCCACATAAACATATGATTTTTCTGTATTTTCTTCAACTCAAACTTTCTTACAATGGAAGCCCACCCACGAATATATAGGATCGGCGAACAGTCCGTGTGTGAATAGTAATCCGAGTCAGTGAACAGTACCACATGAACAACATTTTGCCATCAACTCCTATTGCTAACTCATACTTTAATTCAAAATTTAAACTAACCTATTACACATAATTCTGAATTAAATAAATTTTTAATGAAAGATCTAAATTGGAATTGAACTAGAATTGAACCAATCCAAATACATTTCGGATTCTGATGTTGAATTTGCATCCATTTTGGATTTGTACTTGGAATTGACTCCCATTTCGGATTTGGAGGTTTCTTAGCTTCCTTCTCCTTGGTTTGGGCAAAAAGCATTGCTTGCCTTCTCCCTTGTCCATGGCTCATCTCTCTCTCAGCCGCATGCAATACTTCTTGGTCCTCCCCTCTCTTGGCCACCTCCTTTTCCATAGCAGCCGCATGCACTTCCTTAGCTTGGTTTAGCTTCCTTTGTTCCTTAGCCACAAGGTGCCAGCCATCCTTCCTCTCTTTTAGCCACCTTCACCTTCCTTTTGGCCGAAAGAAAACATGAGGTTTCTTTCCCCTTGGCCGATGGAAATCCTAGTGTTTGTTCCCTCAAGCAAATATGCTTACCTTGTCACTAGACTTACTCACCAAAGTGGTCGATACTCCTGGGTCTACATGGTGTACTTTGGATAACTTCTAATTTTTATTACTCTCGGTAGGTTTCTATATACTACTCCTAAGTAGTTTTAACTTGATTTGAGTACCACTTTGGTATTAACTAACTAGTGATGAAAGTTAGGCTAATGCATATATAGTTTATTAGCTAACTATAGTATATTTGATTTGAGTTCGAAATAAGCCCCATTCGCATGGCGGGTCATTTTCTTGACCACCTTCCTTAGCATTGGTGTTCCCCTTGGGCGATAGGGGCGATGGGCCATCCCTACAACAAGTTTAAATGTGTGGTGTTCAAATCACTCAATATCTAAAATACATTGATTTATGCTCAATGCACCTTGAGTTTTGAAACGAATTTTGTTGCATGTTGCTTCCGACACTACTACAAAAATGCTAATACTAGATGCTTGATCACAGATGGTTCATCGAAACCGTCTGTATTAAACACAATCACAGATGGTTTTTATTTACCGACCGTCTGTGTTACTTTTCACGCAAAAAACCATCTGTGAGGAGGTAATATCACAGATGGTTTATGTTGAAAACCGTCTGTGAAGCATCACAGACGGTTCTAACAAAAAACCGTCCGTGATATTACCTAATATCACGGACGGTTTTTTGTGAGAACCGTCTGTGATGCTTCACAGACGGTTTTCAACATGAACCGTCTATGATATTACTACATATCACAAACGGTTTTTGTTGAAAACCGTCCATGATAATTAACTTATCACAGATGGTGCAGTGTACATAGCTCTCCAACAGAGTCTTCTTGATCTCCATCTCTGGCGCTACGGTAACCGCGGGAGATCTCCAAGCCCAGCGAGTCCATCGCCACTCCGTGCCCGGTTTGAGTATCGCCTCACCTCACTAAGCCCGCTCGTGTGGTCCATTTCAGCTATTGTCGCCCACGCCGAGCTGTCACCATAGACCTCTCTATCACCGCCGCCGCCATCGACGCCAACTCTTCTCTGGTGAGTCCTCGACCCCACCAAGGTCGATTTCCCCACCTATATGTCCCCCTAAAGTTGTGCATATGCTTGGTTTCAGTTTATTTCCACCGAGAAGACCTATCACCGAGGAGCTTGCCGCCGACGCCTCTGTTCACCGACGACCAGCCACCTTGGACCTTCTCTGACTTCATTGACACCTTCCTTGTGATCGAGCTGAGCAACTAGATTATAAGCATCCTTTAATTTGGGTAGTTTCAGGTGTTTACGCCGAAATCGCTAGTGAAGCCCATGGCACTACCACGGGACATGACCGTCGGTTCACCTCAGGCGACCTTAGGGCCCCGAGCCACGACTATTAGCAATGCGATTTCACCTTGAGCCCAATTTGAGCTTCAAATCCTACTGTTTTTAATCATTTAGTTAATAAACTAACGAGTCTATGACATGTGGACCGTCATAGATTTTATAAATAAAATAATGAAATAAAAAATGAGTCACTAACAAGTAGGGTCCACATGTAAGTTGATAAAATCCGGAAAAATAAAAAAAATAAAAAAACCACCTTTAGTTCAGAGAAAAATACGCTTTCTTGTTGGAAAGCGTAATTCAGCCTCAGAAAATATGCTTTCGAAGTCACCCCTTTATTTATTTCCAGGATTTTCAATACGAACCGTGTGATGGACCGAAACTGGATGTACGTTGAAAACCGTGTGAGTGAAGAGTACATTAATGGTGTATTTGCTTTTACAAGAGTTGTTGAGGAGGATATGTTGAATAAAGGGGCGGAATATATGTACTGTCCATGCATTGACTGCGAGAATCTAAAGATGTTTAAGAACGGCCTTGGTCGAAGCACACTTGATTCAAGGGTTTCAAAAAGGGTTATACACGTTGGACCAGTCACGGTGAAGAGCATATTATACAGGAAGTCAACGATATGCCGCCGGATGATGTCGATTGTGGTTCCAATTCGGATAGGTTGCACGATGATGACAGTCTAGATCAGATGCTTTGCGATGCAGAAGGCAACTGTGATGAGAGGGAGTATGTTAAATTTCGGGGCTTGATGAAGGACTCGGAGAAACCTTTGTTCCCATGCTGCAAGCCAGAATACACAAGGTTGTCATCCGTGCTTGAACTGTTGAAATTGAAGGCAATCAATGTCCGATCTGACAAGAGTTTCACGGGGCTGTTAGGTCTCTTAGCGCACATGCTTCCAGAGGGAGACGAGTTGCCCAAAACCACCTACAAAGGCAAGAAGGTTCTTTGTCCATTGGGAATGGAAGTAGAAAGAATACATGCATGTCCGAACGACTGTATCCTCTACCGTAACGTGTATATAAACATGCATGTATGTTCGGTGTGCAACGCATCCCGATACAAGCGTAAGAATCAATCAGATGACGACGAGGGAATCAAAGTGAAGAAAGGACCTCCTGCTAAGGTGGCGTGGTATCTTTCTGTAATTCCCTGTTTGAAGCGGTTTTTTGCGAACTCAAAGAATGCAAAACTGCTGCATTGGCACTCAGATGAGCGTAAGAATGACAGAAAGCTAAGACACCCTACTGATTTTGCCCAGTGGAGAAATATCGATAGGAGGTTTGCAGACTTCGGTGCAGAACCAAGGAATATAAGGTTTGGATTGAGTACAGATGGAATGAATTCTTTCGGTAACATGAGCAACCAACATAGCACTTGGCTCGTGATGCTCTGTATCTACGACCTTCCTCCTTGGTTGTGTTTGAAGCGGAAGTATATTTTGCTGTTGATACTTATCCAAGGGCCGAAGCAATCTGGGAATGATATTGATGTGTACCTAGCACCATTGATGGAAGATCTAAAAATACTGTGGATTGAAGGGGTACAGGTATGGGATGCGTACAAATGAGAGAACTTCACTTTACGTTCCTTGTTGTTACGCACCATAAATGATTATCATGCCCTTGCTAACTCAATCGGGCGAGTACAAAAGGGCCAAAGCACATACTCCTTTGCTTAGATGATACCGAGAGTGTGTGGTGAATCACTCACGTAAAACCGTGTACATGCGTCACCGTAGGTTCCTTCGGAGGGCTCACCCATACCGTAGGATGAAGAAACAATTCGACAGAGAGAAGGAGGACAGTTCAGCTCTAAGGCATTTAAGCAGAAAAGAGGTATATGATATGGTTAAGGATTTAGATGTTGTGCTCGAAAAGGGACGTAAATCGAGGACCCGTGAGAAGAACATCTGGAAGAAGAGATCAATATTTTGGGACTTACCTTATTGGGAGCACCTAGAAGTTTACCACTACATCGACGTCATGCACATAGAGAAGAATGTATATGACAGCTTGATTGGTCTCTTATTGAATATTCGTGACAAAACAAAGGATGGTGTCAACGCACTGCTTGACTTGGTTGATATGGATATCAGACCTGAGTTAGCACCAACAAAGACCGATAAAGGACGAACGTACCTTCCTTCTGCTTGTTACACTATGTCTAAGGTCGAGAGAACTGAACTGTGCCAGTGCTTGCATGGTGTGAAAGTTCCGTCTAGTTACTCCGCCAACATGAAGAAACTTGTTTCGATGAAAAATTTAAAGTTAATTGGCATGAAGTCTCATGATTATCATGTGCTGATGACACAAATGCTCCTTGTTGCATTTAGAAGTATTTTGCCGATCAAGGTCCGAGAGACAATCATGAGGCTATGTTATTTCTTTAACACAATTGCACAGAAGGTCATCGATCCCGAAGGACTAGATGCTCTGCAGGACGAGGTGGCGACGACTCTATGTGATCTTGAGATGTATTTCCCTCCGTCATTTTTCGATATCATGGTCCATCTCATTGTTCACATTGTGAGGGAGATAAAGATATGTGGGCCCGTGTTTCTACGTAGCATGTACCCGTTCAAGAGGTTCATGGGAATTCTCAAGTCCTATGTCTGAAATCGATCTCGTGGGAGGCGAGATCGTCGAAGGTTATGCTGGCCAAGAGGTCATTGAGTTCTGTGTCGATTACATGGCTCAGGTCGAACTGATAGGTGCGCCTTGATCTCACCATGAGGGGAGGCTCGAGGGTATCGGGACCATCGAAAGGAAAGCAATCACTCCGGATATGGATGCGTATGCTCAAGCCCATTTCACGGTCTTGCAACACATGACTGAAGTGTCCTCGTATATCGACCAGCACAAGGACATGCTTCAGCAACAGAATCCGGAGCGGCCAGATGTTTGGATCATGAGACAACACAACAGTCAGTTCAACCAATGTTGAAGGAGCGACTCGCTAGGAGCTTGTCAAGTGATATGCTGACATGGTTGGCAAAAGGGCCAACATTTACAGTTGTGACATGGTGAGGATACGACATAAATGGGTACACATTCTATACGCAGGCTCAGGATATAAAGAGCACTAACCAGAACAGCGGTGTCCGCATAGATGCATTCAGTACCGATGGGCTGAGGAGCTCCTACTATGGGCTCATAGAGGAGATATGGGAGCTCGACTACGTGCTTTTCAAGATCCCCCTATTTTGGTGCCGTTGGGTCCATCTAGCACAGGTGAAGGTCAACAAGTATGGCATAACTACCGTGGACCTTGAACGTGTCGGATACAAAGACGAACCATTCGTACTCGCTAACCAAGTTGTTCAAGTCTTCTATGTAACCGACCAGGCAAATAAAAAGCGACACGTAGTTCTTCATGGAAAAAAGAGGATTATCGGAGTTGAGAATGTAGTGGACGAGGAAGAATACAATCAATTTGATAAGTTGCCTCCCTTCGGAAACGACATAAGGGTCGAGGAAGAAGAACATGATGAAACTAGCTACACACACGTCGATCATCATGAAGGACTAATTTTTAAAGATTAATTGAACAATGTGTATATATGTACGTTCTGATGAATGGTTAATTTTAGTTCATTTGAGTTAATTGATTTATACTGTGAAATGGATGTGCTTGTTTCTGAAATGAATGTGAATTGGATGTATATACATGTACTTGTTGTGTTTTTTGCTTGTTTCAGAGGGCATGGCTAGCATTCCCTGAGGCTAGCCAATAAACAGAACTAGATTAACCAATACAAAATAATATCACAGACGGTTTCATCTACAAACCGTCTGTGATTATATATCACAGACAGTTGTTGATTGGAACCATCTATGATACATCATATATCACAGACAATTGTTGATTAGAACCATCTGTAATACATCACATATCACAGACGGTTCCTTGGTAAAAACCGTCTGTGATACATGATATCACAGACGGTTGTTGATTGGAACCGTCTGTGACACATCACATATCACAGACTATTCTACTTTAGAACCGTCTGTGATATTATTTATCACAGATAGTTCTACTTTAGAACCGTCTATGATGTCCATCCCTATTTATATTCGGACTCTAGGGTTTTCCCGCACCCCCACTCAAATAATTAAGTTTCTCAACTCCTAGCTCCCTCCTCCCCCGAGCCCGTCGCCGCTGTCCTCGACGCCGCCTCATCCTCAAGCCCGGCGCGCCTCCTCCCCCTAGCCTGCCACGCCTCCTCCCCTAAGCCCACCGCCTCCTCCCCTCCCCCGAGCCCGGCGCGCCTCCCCTTCGACGCCGCCCTACTGCTCCAGTACTGCTCCCTGCTCGTCCTTCTCCTCGACGCTCAAAGGTAACCAATGCCGAGTTGCCGAACCCGACGCCCCTGTCCCTCACTCTTTCTATCAAAAATCTGTCATGCTGTCATGGTCCTCGTTGACTCATGATAATTGCGCTGGTATCTGGTTCAAACAATGAGTAGTATGAGGTGTTGTACTTGTTTTAGGAATTTGTATTTGTTCTAGTCAATGATTCATATGGTATTTGTTTTGATACTGTTACTGGAATATATTGCAATGTGGTGTGGTGGGCTTGAGATGAATGCTCTGTGATGATAATAGTCTTGTACTGAAATTGTTTTGATAATCGGGTTTGAACTTGAGCTCTAATTAGAATTCTTACTCTACATTTGAGAGCAATATCAAAATATTAAATCTTAGCTTTATGCTAATTTCATTTGTTCACATGATGTTTGTGTTAAGCATATTATTCCTTTTAAATGACTTGGAGGATTTACATGTTTATGTCATTGTATTGGTCCTAATTTCTTCCCTACATATCCCAATTATTATTAATTGGTGTGTATACCCATACACATAGAGATCGAATCTTATGATAATATGTTCATGTGTGTTAGAACTTCTATTTCTTGTGAAGATGTCTTCCACTCATTCTTTGTCATCGTCGTCTCATGTGTCTGATGCACCGTCCTCTAGAATATCCAAGCGCGGTAGAAGAAGAGAAATATTGAAAAGGCCCGCGAGCCGATTTACCATCACGGAGGTCGATCGGTCTGGGACCCCTATCAATCCTCGCCGAGCAGCATCCACATTCCAGAGAACGGTCAGAATAGTTGTACGGGAACAGGTCAACATCACCTACGATTCGTGGAAGGAGTTGACCAAAGAACAGAAAGGTCAGCAGCTGATGGATATTTTTCGATCGTTCAAGATCCCAGAACAACACCAGGACTCCGTGTGATGACACGTGTTGCTATAGGCATGCAAAGTGTGGAAGAACTTTAAGAGCACGCTTATCAAGAAGTACGTGAAGAAGGATCTAAAGCCCTTCTGCAAGTATCCGTTCTTGGAAGAGTACTGGGCCGAGTTTGTGGCGAAGAAGATGACAGATGATTTTAGGAGTGAAAGTGTGGCGCACAGGGCCCTCCAGGCAAAAAACAAGCACCCCCACAGACTCGGCACCGCTGGGTATGCTGGTAAAATCCCGATATGGAGAGATTAGGACCAGCAGGCAAACCGTTCAAATATCTCCTCGCCATTTACCGAGATCACTGATGAGCGCACCCGAAACTGGTTAATGGGGAGGTTATGTACCTGTCTCTGAAATCTCCTTTCAAACCCCATAGGCGAGAAATGTCGGCGCTTTGGTAAGATATCGAACAACCTAGTTTGTAATTACTCCATAACTTCATATGAAGTGAAATGACATCTCAGGCTATTACAGGTAACGCTGAGTGCACAATCTTCCCAAGGCTCATTCCAGGCAGACAGGGAGAGAGATATACTCTCCACAGCCCTGGAAAACAATGAGCACCCGGGTTGCACGAGAGGCATTGCTCTTCATGTTCCATGGAAAGATTGGTTCCGAGCGGACTCCAAATCATACCAGAGTAGGAAGAGAGCCAAAGCCGAGCGTGATACAAAGCTACGAGAGGAGATTCGTGAATCCCTCAAAGATGAGATCACTGAATCCCTCAGAGATGAGATCGATGATCGCGTCAGAGTTGCGATGCAACGACAAATGGAGAGCTTTGAGGAAAGTCTTAGGGAAGTTCAGTTGCAAGTCCCAAATCAGTTGCATGCCCTGCCCCTACTGTGCTAGCCAGTCTCCCCAAACTTCCGAGTAGCTGCGCGTCCAATGCTAACCCTACCCCAATAGGCGACGACAGATTTCCTGTCGATGACATCCAGGTAATAATTATTATCTCTAGAATGCTCGATCCATTGATAGGCCTGTTGGAGTAGCTAATTTTGTATCGTTATGTAGGTGACTATTGATGAGGACATCCCTTCCACCGATACAACTATACATACTGTTTCTGACATCCAAGGACCAATTACTAGAGCACGTGCTCGCCAACTAAATTATCAGGTAACTTCATTTCTTGAAGTGCATCCATATTCGATGAACTCTATGATGCTGCCTAAAGAAGTGATCTTATTTTACTTAGGAATCAAGGATCGGGAGGCAAGCTAAAGGGTCCAGGACCTCCTCGCTAGGACCACCCTCCTCGCTAGGACCTCCCTCCAGGACACGTGGCGCTCCAGGACCTCCCTCCAGGACCTCCTCCAGGACATGTGGTGCTCCAGGACCTCCCTCTAGGACCTCCTCCACGACCTCCCCAGGAGCACCAACGCGCATCAATCGCGTCCATCCAGGGCCTCCCTAGGAGAACCAATGCGCATCAATCTCGACCGTCCAAGGCCTCCCCAGGAGAACCAACGCACATCAATCTGAGCCATCCAGGACCTCCCTAGGATCAATCTGGTCCATCCAGGACCTCTCCCTGGAGCATCAACGTGGATCAATCTCAACCACTCTGGACCTCCCCATGAGCATCAACGTGGATCAATCTTGACCACTCAGGACCTCCCTATGAGCACCTGGAGATCTTTCGAGTACTGTAGCTCCGGGTACTGTTCATCTAGTACGTAGCAAGGTGGTCTTCCAAGGTACTGTAGCAAGGTGGTCTTCCGACATCTTGTTCATCGCGGTCTTGAAAGGGGAGGTGGTCTTTGCAAAGACAACCCTATTGGCCTTTTTGCAAAGACCACCCTTAGTTGCAGCATATATCTTTTAGATGGAGTCGGTTGTAATCTTTCCATAACTGTTTTAGGAAAGAATCCTTGTGTGATACGGAAGTTAGAGATAGAATCGACATTAGGTCGTGTGTGAGTTGGCCGCACCCTTAGGTGCCAATATAAGGCTAGGCATCACCATCTAGTTCGGTGGGTTTTGTTAGATTAAGGTTTAGCTTTGCTACTTTATACATCGTTTGCTTGTGCGGCTAGTACAACCAGACTTTGTCTTCAGAACTCCACAATCAATACAATTTCAATTCCTATTCAGCAAGTTCATTGCTTCATCTATTTTTCTTGCTTGATTCTTGATTGCATGCAGGAAAAGACCTTCATGGTCAGATTGATCTCGCTACCGGCAAGGTCGATATGAACGTGAAGTTGGTTCGCGATTGCGGGTGCAATGGTAAATGCATACGGTTGTAGCTTTGGATCGTGAGAGTTAGCTTCCACCAATCAAGTTGCATCATCCTCATCGAAAGATCGGGACAACGTCCCCATTATTTGGTATAGATTTCCGGGTTGATCGGTGAGGAATTTCCAGTTTACCATAGATTAGATTGTTTTTCTTTACCTCTGACACACAAAAACAAAAAGAAAAATAGTAGTAGATGATCCTATCCAAACCAGTCTTAGTCTCGTAATTTTTCTTTTCAGTGCATTGCTTTGTTGAACTTTCGGTTGCATCGTCATGTCGTTTGCTGGTCTTAGTGTCTAGTTCCTTTAGAGTTTCAAGTTCTGTTCACGTTTGTTCTCGCTGTTGTGGTTGGATTCGATCTGCCATGGCAAGGGGAGAAAAGGAGGAGGAGGACACCGACTCCAGCAAGGAATCGTACTCACCATCTAGGACGGCTTTGCCCTAGTTGGTTGGTCTCGGACACGATATCTGCCCAAGGATCCAATTCAGAAATAGCCAAAACAGCGTGTGATCGGAAAGGAAAATGAGAGCTCCCTGATTTCGGAGCCAAAAAAAAAACATCCCAGGAGGTCTTCCATGACCACCCAGGAGGCCTCTGATTTGGGCGAGTCTTGATCTGTTGGAAAGGAAACGAGAAATTCGAGAAAAAAAAACGGTCTTCCAGGACCACCTAGGAGGTCTCCCCGGACCACCCAGAGGTCTTCCAGGATCACCCAGAGATCTTCCACGACCACCGGGAGGTCTTCTAGGACCACCCAGGAGGTCTTCTGTGTGTGACGTTCCCTAGCCGTGCTGTGTCATGCCGTGCTTTCGTCTGTGTTTTAGGCTCGCATCTCTAGTACGGTCTAGCCTAGGGCCAGCACTAACCGGCGTTGAACGATTTTTCAACTTGCTTTCTTTGATTTGATTATTGCTACTCCTTGCTACCATACTTAAGCCTGCCTAGCTCCACATCATTACTACATCTGTGCAGGCTACCTTCACTTGCAATCGCTCCACTCAATCTTCGACGACTAGTTTGGCCTTGACAACGGGTGTCTTGATCACCACTATTTGCTTGGTAAGATTTGGGTAAGAGATTTTGTGAAGTTTGAGTGACCGAGTGATTTGTCAGCCCCACATATTAGTTGTATTAGGGACTTGTTACTTTCACCTTCGTTTTCTATTTTGCTATTGCCATGTCAGGCGTACATGAAATTGAAGAAGAGGGGATCCTCACCCCACGTACAATAGGGCTGCGACAACACTTTATAAAGATGGTCAACGAACGCTGTGAGCACCTGGAGAACACTCACGATGAGACCATTACAAGACTCGATGGAGTAGAAGCTGGTCAAGCTGAACTGAACGGGAAACTTAACGCCATCTTGGCACGTTTGGAGGGACTAGGTCGAGCCCCTCCACCCCCCGCCTGTGGCACCCCTTCGTGCTGCTCCCGCTACCACCGGCGCTTCTAGCCATCGCCGAGACGAAGACGAGAACAATTTTGCTAATACTAAGGACGGGGACCTCAACTCCAACGACGATCGTGCTCACCGTCGATGTCATTTCAATAGACAAGGTATGGGACGTGATCCACAACCATGGGAGGTACGTGACTGTGATGATGTCTTTTCTAAGATTAAATTTACTATGCCTCCGTTTGCTGGTAAATATGATCCTGATGTTTATCTCACTTGGGAGTTACAAGTAGAACAAAAATTTACTTGCCATGATTTCCCTGAGAATAGGAGGGTTAGAGCTGCTACTAGTGAGTTTACAGATTTTGCTTGTGTATGGTGGAGTGAATATTGTCGTATTAATCCCAATGACATACACCTTACACAGGAGGCTTTAAAAAGAGCTATCGTCATCGTTTTGTTCCTCATACTATGCTCGTGACTTGTTGAATAAATTGACCCGTTTGAATCAAGGTAGTAAAACTGTTGAGGAATACTATCAAGACTTACAAAGCTGGTTTGCTTATTTGTGGTTTAGAAAACTGAAGATGCTAAAATAGCTAGATTTTTAGGTGAGCTGAACCGTGAGATACAAGACATACTTGATTATAAGGATTACAATTCTATCACTCGCTTGTTTCACTTTGCTTGTAAAATTTGAGCGAGAAGTGCAGAGGGCGTCATAGCGAGCAAAGGAACGACTCGGTGGTATTTTTTGCAGGTCGGAGAAGTCAATTCGAGCAGTACTCGGCGCCACCTCCAACCATCTTCTTGACCGAGCTCATCAAACAATTTCCGACGTCCAGCGGCCTCTCCTACACCCTCATGAGCACCCAAGGCAAGCAAAATAGCCCATTCGGTCCCTACATCGGGTGCATCTTCAGTGGCATCAACTGGACGAGCACGCGAGACTCAATGCCATCGTTGCAAGGGCTTTGGACACATGCAGTGGGACTGTCCTAGCAAGTGTGTCCTCTTGATCAAGGATAATGGTGAGTACACTTCTGCTAGTGACATAGAAGAAGAACATACTTTGCTTGCTGACCCTGTAGGAAACAACAATGATTCTGATCGTGAGGAGGAACAAATCAGCACTGACATCGTGGATAAATACTTGAGCATCATCGCACAACGTGTACTTAGTGCATAAATGGAGCGTGCCGAGAAGGATCAGCGCCACAACTTGTTTCAAACCAAATTCGTCGCCAAGGACCGCTCATGCCATGTGATCATCGACGGGGGAAGCTGCAACAATTTGGTGAGCATAGACATGGTCGAGAAGCTTTGCTTAGCCACTCAACAACACCCCTGTCCCTACTACATCCAGTGGTTCAATAATTGCGGTAAGCTAAAGGTAACCCGTGTTGCGAGAATACACTTCTCCATTGGTTCATATCAGGACTATGTTGAGTGTGATGTCATGCCTATCCAAGCTTGTCCTTTGCTGCTAGGTAGACCTTGGCAATATGATAGAGATGTTGTACATCATGGTTGAACCAACCGATATACTCTCACTTTTAAAGGGAAGAAGATTAGCTTCTTTGCCTATGTCACTGAGCGATTTTAAAAGATGAATTAGAGAGCTAAGCGTGACAAGACTAGTCGTAAAAGTGAAAATCAGATTGTTGCAAAGGACTTTGTCGATCAATCACAGAAGGAACCTAGTGCTAAAACAAATGAAATTAAGTTAAAGGGTCCTGTTCTGCTTGCAACCAAATCTAAAATCAGTGCTTTGTAGCCCCATGACTCTGTGTGCTATGCTTTGGTATGCAAGGATGCTTTGTTCTCTTTTGAGGATATGCTTCCATCCTTGCCTCCTGTTGTCGCTAACTTTTTGCAGGAATATGTTGATGTATTTTCGAAGGAGGTACCACCAAGGCTGCCACCTATTCGAGGAAAAGAGCACCAAATCGACTTGATTCCCGGTGCCTCGCTGCCAAGCCGTGCGCCGTATAGGACCAACCCAGAGGAGACGAAAGAAATTTAGCTCCAAGTACAAGAATTGCTCGACAAAGGTTATGTGCGCGAATCTCTTAGTCCTTGTGATGTTCCTGTCATATTAGTTCCTAAGAAAGATGATTCATGGCGCATGTGTGTAGATTGTAGAGCTATTAATAATATCACATTCGTTATCGTCATCCTATTCCTAGGTTAGACGATATGCTTGATGAATTAAGTGGCTCTACTGTTTTCTCCAAAGTTGATTTGCGTAGTGGTTACCATCAAATTCGCATGAAGTTAGGAGATGAGTGAAAAACAGCTTTTAAAACTAAGTTCGGACTGTATGAGTGGTTAGTGATGCCTTTTGGTTTAACTAACGCACCTAGCACTTTCATGAGATTAATGAACGAAGTTTTGCGTGCTTTCATTGGCAAGCTTGTGGTAGTATACTTCGATGATATATTGATTTATAGCAAGTCATTAGAGGAACATTTGGAGCATTTACGTGCTATTTTTAATGTTTTACGTGATGCACATTTATTTGGTAACCTAGAGAAGTGCACCTTTTGCAACGATCGGATATTGTTTCTTGGCTATGTCGTTACTCCACGAGGGCATTGAAGTTGATCAAGCCAAGATAAATCGCTATCGAGTTGGTGCCTCCTAAAAACGGTCACACAAGTCACGGAGTTTTCTCGGGCTCATTGGTTTCTATCGGCGTTTTGTTAGGATTTCAAACCATCATTTGCACTGCTTGAATGAGCTTACAAAGAAGGGTGTTCCTTTCACTTGGGGCACCATACAACAACAAGCTTTCGGCGTTCTCAAAGTAAGTTGACACACACTCCTTTGCTTCAACTTCGATTTCAAAGAAGACTTTTGAATTAGAATGTGATGCTAGTGGCATAGGTCTTGGTGGTGTGTTAATCTAAGGAGGAAAACACATTGCTTACTTTAGTGAAAAATTAAGTGGGCCTAGTTTGAACTATTCTACCTATGATAAAGAATTATATGCTTTAGTTCTAACTTTGGAAACATGGCAGCATTATTTATGGCCCAAAAAGTTTGTAATACATTCTGATCATGAATCTTTGAAGCATATTCGAAGTCAAACCAATCTGAACTGTCGACATGCTAAGTGGGTTGAGTTTATTGAGTCTTTCTCTTATGTCATTAAACATAAAAAGGGCAAAGACAATGTTATAGCTGATGCTTTGTCTAGGAGATACACCATGCTTTCACAACTTGACTTCAAAATCTTTGGATTAGAGACAATAAAGGAGTAATATGTGCATGATGCTGATTTTAAAGATATGTTGCATAATTGTACAGAGAAAAAGGGTTGGAATAAATTTATGTTGCACGATGGATTCGTGTACCGTGCTAACAAGCTATGCATTCCAGCTAGCTCCGTTCGTCTTTTGTTGTTGCAGGAGGCGCGTGGAGGAGGATTGATGGGTTACTTTGGCGTGAAGAAGACCAAGGACATTCTGACCCAACACTTTTATTGGCCAAAGATGTGGCGTGACGTTGAACGCTTCATTGCCCGCTGCACCACATGCCAAAAAGCTAAGTTACGACTTAATCCTCATGGTTTATACATGCTTCTTCCTATTCCAAGCACACATTGGAAAGATATTTTGATGGACTTTGTTTTAGGACTGTCTAGAACAAAGAAGGGGGCGATAGTATTTTTGTTGTCATGGATAGATTTTCTAAGATGACTCATTTTATACCAAGTCATAAAAGTGATGATGCTACAAATGTTGTTGATTTGTTCTTTAAGGAAATTGTTCGCTTGCATGGTATTCTGAATACGATAGTTTCAGATCGTGATGCTAAATTCTAAGTCATTTTTGGAGAACTTTATGGGCTAAGTTGGGAACGAAGCTGTTATTTTCCACTACTTATCATCCCCAAACCGATGGCCAAACTGAGGTAGTAAATAGAACATTATCTACTATGCTTACGGCTGTGCTTCACAAGAACTTAAAAATGTGGGTGGAATGTTTACCTCATGTGGAATTAGCTTATAATCGCTCGCTGCATTCTACCACAAAAACATATCCTTTTGAGATTGTTTATGGATTCATACCTCGTGCACCTATCGGCTAGTTGCCTCTTCCAGCTTCAGAGAAGGTAAATTTTGCTGGTAGTCAAGGACGCAAGCATGTTACTTTTGAACCTAGTGATCTTGTGTGGTTACACTTGCGTAAAGAACAATTCCCTGAATTGAGAAAGTCTAAACTCATGCCTCGTGCAGCTGGTCCTTTTAAAGTTTTAGAAAAGATTAATGATAATGCATATAAGATTGATCTGCCTACAGATTTTGGGGTTAGTCCTACATTTAACATTGCAGATTTGAAGCCATACTTGGGAGCAGAAGATGACATGGAGTCGAGGATGACTCGAATTCAAGAAGGTGAGAATGATGAGGACATCCCTTCCACCGATACAACCATCCATACTGTTTCTGACGTCCAATGACCAATTACTAGAGCACGTGCTCGCCAACTAAATTATCAGGTAACTTCGTTTCTTAAAGTGCATCCATATTCGATGAACTCTATGATACTGCCTAAAGCAAGCGATTTTATTTTACTTAGGAATCAAGGATCGGGAGGCAAGCTAAAGGGTCCAGGACCTCCTCGCCAGGACCACCCTCCTCGCCAAAACCTCCCTCCAGGACCTCCTCGAGGACACGTGGCGCTCTAGGACCTCCCTCCAGGACCTCCTCTAGGACATGTGGCGCTTCAGGACCTCCCTCTAGGACCTCCTCTACGACCTCCCCAGGAGTACCAACGCGCATCAATCGCGTCCATCCAGGGCCTCCCCAGGAGAACCAATGCGCATCAATCTCGACCGTCCAGGGCCTCCCCAGGAGAACCAACGCACATTAATCTGAACCATTCAGGACCTCCCCAGGATCAATCTGGTCCATCCAGGACCTCTCCCTAGAGCATCAACGTGGATCAATCTCGACCACTCAGGACCTCCCCATGAGCATCAACGTGGATCAATCTCGACCACTCAGGACCTCCCCACGAGCACCATCGTGGATCAATCTCGACCACCCAAGACCTCCCGCTAGAGATCTTTCGAGTACTGTAGCTCCGGTACTGTTCATCTAGTACTGTAGTAAGGTGGTCTTCCGATACTGTTCATCGTGGATACTGTAGCAGGGAGGTGGTCTTTGCAAAGACAACCCTCTTAGCCTTTTTGCAAAAACCACCCTTAGTTGCAGCATATATCTTTTAGATAGAGTCGGTTGTAATCTTTCCATAACTGTTTTAGGAAAGAATCCTTGTGTGATATAGAAGTTAGAGATAGAATCGACAGTAGGTCGTGTGTGAGTTGGCCGCACCCTTAGGTGCCAATATAAGGCCAGGCATCGCCATCTAGTTTGGTGGGTTTTGTTAGATTAAAGTTTAGCTTTGCTACTTTATACATCGTTTGCTTGTGCGGCTAGTACAACCAGACTTTGTCTTCGGAACTCCACAATCAATACAATTTCAATTCCTATTAAGCAAGTTTGTTGCTTCATCTATTTTTCTTGCTTGATTCTTGATTGCATGCAGGAAAAGACCTTCGTGGTCAGGTCGATCTACGCTCTGGCAAGGTCGATATGACGTGAAGTTGGTTCGGCGATTGCGGGTGCAACGGTGCGTCGCACGGTTGTAGCCTGGATCATGAGAGTTAGTTTCCACCAATCAAGTTGTATCATCCTCATCGAAAGATCGGGACAACGTCCCCATTAGCTATGAAGTGCAAGCTCCAAGTGAGATATACCTCTGTTGCCCTAGATGCTACTTGGGGCCAGGTGTATCCATCCAGTTTCGGGGCTTTGGTGCACGGTGTAAATCTAACACTGGGTTTCGCAAAAGTGAATGTGGATGGTGTTTATGCCAATTTTGCGGCCGTCCCGCTGCATATTCCCCCAAACAACGAGGTCTTGACTCTAGAGCAAGCCGTTGGAACATTCATCAAGTGGCCCAAGAGGAACATCTGCTTGGAGCTACCTGCTCCAGTGTCAACTTCACGGGAATATCCTGCAACGGTGTCAAGTCCACGGGAGCTGACTGCACTGGAGCTACCTGTACCGAAGCGGCAAGGGCCCGGTGCATTAGATGCATCTACACCTCGTGCTCAGTCGACTCTTGTGAAGTCGACCTCTACAAAGCGAGGCAGCAAGGGCAAATCGAAGATGGTCAACTCCTATTCTGATATCCTCTTCTTGTCGTTGGTCCGAAAATTCGTGCTAGGCGAGCCGTTGGTTGAGAGGTTAGACAGCCCTAACCTAGGATTGGCTTGCACGAGATTGCATACATGGTACATGGAACAGGACAATAAGACGGATGAACAATGACGCTCGGGTGTCACCGTCAAGTTCAAGAAGGTTCATTTTAACCACGAGGCTCAAGACTGTGTCTTCACGGTGACATTCGAGGACTTGTTTTGCCTCTTTAACCTCGACGTCTCACTCATGCGATGCTGGACACTGTAAGTGTGTACAATCACAGTCAATGTTCATGTAATACCGATAAATGTTATATATAACTTCTTGCTTTTGTATATAGATACATGATTTCTAAAGCTGAATTAAGAAATTCACTGGTAGGTTTCCTCGACCCACACATGGTCTCCGAGCAAACCATCAAGGAAAATGCAAAATTCGTCGAGGATTATATTATAGAGTTTTTGCTGGCTCACCGCAACAAGGAATTTATACTTTTGCCCTACAATCAGGAGTAAGTGTTGCACTACTGGCTATATTTGTTGATTTGTACTTTATAAGCAGCACAAACTTATGTTTAATGACCATGGTGACATACCTGTGTAGGTTCCACTGGATTCTAATTGTAATTGTACCAAAACGGAACTTGGTAATATACCTAGATTCCCTACAGAGGGTCAAACACGACGTCATAGTTGTCCAGAATTTAATCAACAGGTAAACACATTTCCTCCATAGAAACTCTATTGTAGTCTTTCCTTCCTTTGCAATGGCTAAGGCTAACTTCTTGGAATCACGTAGATCGTTCACTGTGTTCTTTGCTAAAGGAGGGAAATCCAAGGGAAGGTCTATGCGACATGATCTAAAATTCCCGGTACTCGCTAGCTAGTACACATTAATCCTATATAACACTTCGTAGTAATGCCTCTCGAACTAACCAATTTTATTTTTGTAGTGCCACCAGCAGCCGCCGACCTGCAATATCTGTGGATACTATGTTTGTCACAACATGGAACTACTTATCGATTCCGCGATCACCAATGATCCTCAGGTTTATCAATTTTGCAACAATTATTTCATACTTACCAATTTATATAAGCACAAATTTAATCTTCCTAGCGACGGGTTGGGAGCATCGCCGAAACTGCGTTGGAACAGAGCCAGCTCATAAAAATTCGATCACACTTTGCGTTATTCTTGAACAGTTAGGTCATAAATCTAGATGGGAATTTCCACAATGTAGATTGAACTTGATTGGGATAAGATTGAACTTAATGGTAGATGTGTGTAAATATTCATTAATAGTTAATTTTAGTTAATTGATTTGTGAATTGGATGTGCTTGTTTCTGAAATGAATGCGAATTGGATGTGCTTGTTTATGAAATGAATGTGAATTGGATGTATACATCTTAATGTTGTGTTTCAGCTTGTTTCAGATGACACAACTAGCATTTCTTGAGGCCAGCCAATAAACAGAAATAGATTTAACAATACAAAAGAATATCACAGACGGTTCCTTAGGACAAACCGTCTGTGATGCATCATCTATCACAGACGGTTTTATCTACAAACCGTCTGTGATGCATTATCTATCACAGACGGTTTCCTCTACAAACCATCTGTGATGTATCATCTATCACAGACAATTGCATCTAGAAACCGTTTGTGATAGTCGCACATCACAGACGGTTTCATCTACAAACCGTCTGTGATAGTCGACTATCACAGACGGTTTTGAGTTAATAACTGTCTGTGATGGTATGTATTACGGACGGTTCGAAAACTGTCTGTCATGACCTCATATCATTACTGACCCATAAACTCAAACGGCTCACGAAACCGTCTGTGATGAAGTGATGATCTGTGGATGTCTCATCATATGATTACCATATCGGACTCGGATTCCCAAACAATGGAACGTATAATAACTGGAAACCGTCAAATTCTTCTACTTTTCACCATCTCATATTTTCAAAGACCGATAGACTGAAGTAATATCCTTTTACTAATTACTAGAAGAACTGATTCATCAACTTTCTCGAGAAGAAATTAAAATTAGCATGCGCCTAGGTAGCGTACGTAGGGAAAATATCTACACACCAAATTGTCTTCCGGTTGTGCATATAGTACTGTCCATGTGGTCCTCGCACAAACAAGACTTTTAAAGCATTTCGAAAGAAGCTAAACACGTCTCTCTGTGTTAAGAATTCAACGGCAGTTTGTGTTTCCAAATGATTGAATTGGTCAGCCCGAACAATTAACTAGGGACATGGCGAGACCTTGGTCGCTTCTTCTGCCTTTTGCTCTTGCCTTGGTTGCTTCTGTTGCTCACGCTGCTGTTGTGGAGCACACCTTCAATGTAATTGAGCTAGCGAAATCCATTTTCATATGTGCATGCAATCCTTTCCTTCATTTCTCACGCATGTTGTCCAAGCACATGCATTTGTTTGATTTAGATTTAGTTGCATGCCGGCTTAGTATGCATGCAAGTTTATTAGTACGCTACTGGTCGTACGTGCATGCATGCATCATGTGGTTACTGCTAATTAATTTAGCCTCGTTCGATCTCATTGTTCAGTTTTGCACCAAGCCATGCAAGTACTGACTGTGCAATAAGGCATATATAGCTTTTCTGCATTGTTCAGAAGCATATATATAGGTCATGCTTAATTGGTTTGAAGAATGGATTAATCCTAAGATTGGTTCGTCCATCGTATAGTGACATTCAATAGTTTTTTTAGGAAAGCTGTATTGCTAATTTTTCTATTATCTTTATAGCTACGGAACGTGTTGGCAATGGATCAAATCATTTCGTTCTTCCAACCAAACAAAAAGATGGGGAATAGGTTGATGCTAGGACCAACCTATTCCTCGAACCAAAAATCCCACTAGAATGTAGTTGCCACTTGCCAGTGTATTCGAACTAAACAATGTTGGTAATCTTCCATGTTGGATGTCATCAGGTGGGAACCTCTCCATTAGCCAGCTCTGTGAGCGGACATCACCTCTTTGGGCGGGCTCTTTGCCGAGTGCTGTTGCACTTTCGGCAAAACAACTTTACACTCGGCAAAGCCTTTGCGAGTGCAACACTCGGCAAAAACCTCCGTCGAATCCTTCGGTAAAGGCTGCTTTGCAGAGTGCCAAATTCGGGCTTTCGGCAAAGGCTTTTGCCGAGTGCGTCTTGAGCACTCGACAAAGATTTGACGCCGTCGACCGGCGGCGGCAGCCGTCTATTTTTTTTCTTTCTTGCCGAGTGCCACGGTTCGGCACTCGGCAAAAAATCTGTTTTTTAAACCTCTTTGCGAGTGCCACAGACACGGCACTCGACAAAGGTGTTTTTATTATTTTTAAATTTTCTTTGCGAGTGCAATGACCATTGCACTTTCGGCAAGCGTATTTTATTTTATTTTAAAATTTTCTTTGCGAGTGCAATGGTCATTGCACTCGGCAAAACTCCCTCTAAAATTCCTTTTTTTTTGGTTTTTGCTTTTCCATTTAAACAACAATGCATATATATATAATAGAAACCACAATTCAACAAACAATAAATTACAAACCACATTTATATATTACAAGCGACCAAATTTGTCCGAAATCCACAATTTATTACAAACCACAAGTTCATAGTCCACAAGTTCGATACATAGAAACTACTCATAAGCGGCTCACGGCTATCGCGCCCCTGTCTTGATCCGTGACGGTCCGGTGCGGATAGCCCGACTTGCGATCTGCGGCGACCCTCAGACCTGGTTCGGCGCGCCCCGATGTCATTGCACAAAAAGAAGATATTGCGTGGTGACAAGATAAAAATGTAAGGAGTTTAAAGAAAAGTTGAAAATTTGGCGACACCTCCTGCGGGGACATTTCCAAAACACTGAAAAGCGTCGTACGCGAGGCCGACAACCACATTCGACGCGAAGGCCGTCACATCAACTAACCCGACACGAAGGCCCACACATCAACAAATCCGCACGAAGGCCATCTCTAGGTTTGACACTAAGCATGAGCACGAAAGTAAAACATACTCACGGAGTAGGCGTGGTGGTGGGCGTGGTGCAAGCGGTGTAGTGGGATCTGCCAACCTTGTTGCTCCCCAAGTTGTTGCCGCGAACTGAGCAAACCTTCTTCTTTGGGCCTCAACGACTTGTAGCCTCGGCCTTTCGGCCTCCGCTCGGCCCGCTCAACCGCCGCTCGACTTCTGGGCCTCTGCTTTGGGCAGAAGTTCTTTGCTGCTCGACTGCAACATTTGACCCCAATGTTTCAATATTGCGAGCTAAGGAGCGTAAAAGTCAAAAACGGCGAATGGCGGAATACTTACGGGTGCCGCCACCGTTGTCGGCCGTTGGCTTATGGACACGCTAGAGCTCGTGCTTTCATTGCTTTCGAGGCGGTTCGGAGGAGGAGTAGAGCCGTGTTGAGGCCAGCGTCGCCAAGCGAAACCGCCCATGCTTCTTGCCTTCCCCACCGCATCACGATCTCGGGATCAAGCGCTCCTCGGTCCTCGGATCGTAGGCGGCCGTGGTGACCTTGCGCCTCCGTGTAAGAAGTGAGGCGGGTGTGGGCGCTGGAGTTGGTGTCGCCTCTGGCCCTTGTCCGGGTTGTACTCGATGTTGGACCTTGCGGGCCCATGTGGGCGAGCAAGCGCCGTGAGTTAGCCAATTGGTGGCCACCGTCGCCGCCATTGCGAGAAAGACAACAACATGTGGTTAGAAATCATGCGAAATTGGTAGCGGCTAGATTAGACAAATGGTGCAGACTTACATATGTCTTTGCATACTTCTTTGAAATTGGCGCCTTACGATGGTGAGGGCACTGGCATCGGCCTTCGCTGGTCGCTTTTCTCCTGGTGCCCTTACGCGATCCGCGTCCGACCATTTCTCCACTATAGCACCCCGGCAATCGGGGTGGGTGGCGCACCGACTTGGAATAGCCTACAAGCCATCGGAAGATCAAATTAGGCATAGTTAATCTCAAAATAAATCAACGGGAGATGTTTTCTATTTACATGTAAGTCTTGCTCCTTGTCGAGAATCTCTGTCTATCTCCTCGCTTTGTGTTTGTTGATTCTTCTATTACGGTAGGTGGCGTTGTAGTCAGCGTCTTTGGGCGAACCTCGTAATACAAGTCGAGACCGCCTTTTACACGAGCGTAAGCCACGATCGCCCTTGCCTCTGGCCGGTGGCATCTGAAGAAGTCCTGCATAAAGACACGAGGTATCCATTATTTTATTTGAAGAATGTCCAATGAATGCAATGAATGCAATGAATTGAGGCTTACCCACAACTCCGAAATCACCCGATCCGCCAAGTTTCTGTGCGGAGCATCGGTGGCAACGAGGCGTAGTGGTCGAGCGAGGTACCTCTGGGTCCTCATCCTCGGCGTCCACACGGGCGAAGTGTTCCTGCCGCGAAGTCGAGGATCCCATTGACATTGCGGCGGGACCCCTCCTCCACAAGCATCCAGTTCCTGCACAAGTGATCCCATTGACATTAGCTCTTATTATGATTTTTCAACATATCAAATGAAGAACATATGAAGTTACTTACTTATCCCCCTCGGGTGCAATCGATGGGCGGCGTTAAGGTGCAATCGGTCGCCGGGGTGGTGGGACCTCGCAAGTAGGGTTTCGGGCGATTGAGAAGTCGAACCCCCTCCCCTCCTCGGGCGTGTGCGGAACCCCTCCTCGGGCGTGTGGGCAGCGTCGTCGTACATCCAGCGGACCGCATCCTCGCCCACCGTGGGGTAGAGGGGCGTCGTCGTCCTAGAAGTCTTGAGAGCCAAGGTCGTGGTTAGTCGGCGGCTCACTTTGGGCTGCCCCTCGACCTCCTCTGCCTCTCGGCGTCTCGCCTCCGTGTCCTCGGTAGGTGGCGTGTCCCTCGGTCTCGAGTAAGTCGTGACACCTCCTAGTGGGCCCCATCACCGCAATTAAAAAGAATAAACCGGTATTAAATGCAGATAAGCGAGAAGTACTTAGCAAGGGATGCAAAATAAAGAAAATGTAATTACAAAATAACATAGTATTACATGTATTTCTAATATTCTTCATGATCGGGATTATCTGGACAATAGGTATCGTCATCACTATCAAGAGCCTCCAAATCGTCAATGACCTCATCCTCATCGCTATCATTGTCAAGTACAAGTCCGTCAAGCATTTTCAAGTCTCTCGGATCATGCACCTCATCTGCGACTTCCTCGTCAACAACCCATTCCTCGTCTACTTCCATTTCAATCTCTCGGTTAAGTCTATCTCAAGCATCCTGGTAGCCCCTCGTCTTGTTGATAGAACTCCCGTCATCGTGGGTGGGTTCAAGTTGTAATCATCATCGTTTGGGGAGGACATTTACCATGTGGTGATACCTTGTGCACAATATACCAACCACGAAGGCGTGGAGTCGGTTTTGCAAGCATATGGACAATAATAAACTTGCACGGCTTGTTGAGCCACAATATAGACATCATCTCACGGATAGAAGGAATCTGTCTAGTTTGACTATCCCAAATTTAGGGGACTTTTTAAATCTGCGAGGATCAAACCACGGCATTTGAATATGGTGGCTTAGGTGCTTTTCACCATGGAATTGAGCTCGTATATTTCTTCAAGCTGTGCCATAATAGTCCTCCTGCTCCTCGTAGGGCGTAACTACTCGGGCGTAAATACTCCGATATTGGTGGTCCTTGGATTGGGCGACTCTTCTCGTAGCTTGTTGTGTGAAAGCGATATCCATTCACGTCATAAGCGTTAAATGGCGAGACCTTATAGTCAAAGCCTCGGCCACTTGTAATTCGACACTTATAGACAAATCACTTTGTACTTTAAGCTCAAGCAAGAGAAATGAAATTAGGCAACTAGGGCATAAAATTGAAGCGACCTAAGTTGGTCGGAAGGTACCTTTCTTTGGAACCATGTAATGAAATCGAGGCGAACCATGTTGAAGAAGGGTCTCTCGTTCATGGTCGAAAGGTGGCCTTGAAAGATGCGGTATTGATCAAAAATTCCTGCAGACAAGCAACAAGGTTGTTGGATGCGAGAAAATTCTGAGTATGTAACAAGTTCGTTGAGAACTTACCCACGATACTTATCGACTTCGTCAAGGTTAGTCAACACGTAGAGCATGATCTTGCGCCACTCTTCATTAGTCGACCTCTTTTGGCGCTCCACTTGATCTCCGCGTTGCCCTTTGAATAGGCTAAGGTCGATTCATTTTCGTCCTCGTTATAACGAGGGTGGGTTATACTGCGCTAGGAAGCTTCTCACTATAGTACAATGTTGTGAAGTTTGACACCTCCTCACGAATGAATGCCTCTGCTATGGAAGCCTCAATCACTGCCTTTGTTTCCACATTTACGTGAGCAGGTCTTTAGACATCTCTCGATTGGATAGCACCAGCAGTTCGCGGGCCCCCATTCGTACCTCGTTAGGAGGTGCAAAATCAAATCTTTGCATCGACAAGAAAAAGCCGGTGGAAAGATCTTCTCCAACTTCTGAGAGCAACTTCGGGTGCCGTTTTTCCAACTCCTCAACCACTTTGAGATATCTCCTTGGCACAAAATTGGCGGAAGAAAAGCTCGGCTCTGCCGGCACCTTCCGAGACATGCTCGGGGCGTAGCCTCGAACCATCGGCGGAAGAAGCCGCTCAATCCATATGTGGAAGTCATGACTCTTCATCCCTAAGACTCGGCGATGTCTGGGTTCGCTCCCTCCTCGAGTTATTTGCAAACCCATCGAAAACTTAACGTCTGCATCCATTGTATCACTTCCGTCACATGCTTCTTTTCCAAGGCGTGTCGGCCTTAGGCCTTTTCCATGGTTTCTTAGTCTCTTGGAAGCGACATCTGCTGACTTTGATGCATGCATAGTGTTGCCATGTCTACTCGGCCTTAGGGTTGTCCTTTGTCTTGTCGAAATGTCCATGAGTGTTGCCCAAAGTGCTTGGCGACATTCTTCTCGATGTGCATTACATCTATGTTATGTGGAAGGAGAAGGTCATCAAAATAGGAAGCCTCTCAATCCCGACTTATGAGTCCACATATGTTCCACACCATAGCCCTGGCGATCTTTGTTTGGATTATCTTTCTTTGGATTAACTTTCTTTCTTTTACCCTTCTTTGGATTATCTTTCTGTGGCAAGAACACGAGAGCATCTATCGAGCATGAACACAGGCACTAGTCATCTTCGAGGTGCGAGGTCGGTCCGTGACACCTTCGTGAAGTTCTTGGTGTCTCCTCTGAATGCATGGTCAAGAGGAGGAAGCTGTCGATGCTTGTCGAGCAGCGAGAACTTCCACCCTTCTTCAACCAAATGAGCTGTAGAGTTGCCTTGCATCTGGGCATGGAAACTTCCGTGGACACACCGGTACGGCGAATATCCCATCGCCGAAGTCATGCATAGATCTTGGTACCAAACATACATTCGAAGTTCTTCTTTGTAGCTCGATCGTAAGTCCATCGCCTTCATTCCAAGCCTTGATCAATTCATCATAAGCAATTTGCATGTACACACCATTTTGTTTCGGGTGTCGGGAATTATCAACGTCAAGAATATGTTTTGCCGTTGAAGTAGGGCCGGGGAGATTGAGGGAATAGCGAACACGGGCCAACAAGTGTATGGGGCCGACATCATTCCATAAGTTGAACCCATCCGTTGCGGTATAACCGCGTACATTCTGGGCCTCTTCATCTTTGCCATGATGGTTGCCATTAAAGCTTTTCCATGCTTCACCATCTGCTGGATGTACCATCTTGTCGAGGATTGTATCGAGCGCCATTCTTGTGCCATGTCATACATTTAGCGGACTCCTCGGACATGAATAGCCGTTGGAGCCTCGGTATGATCGGAAGGTGTCTTAGGACTTTCATGGGGATGTCCTCATTACGCTCCTTCTTTCCATCACCTTTGTCTACCTCCACATACCTAGAGGATTTACACTTTGGGCGATACTTTGCATCCTTGTGTTCTTCCCTAAATAGGGCGCACCCTTGGGACAACAATGTATCTGCTCATCGGCATCTTGATGCGAAGGAGTCTCGTTGACTCGTACAAAATGCTCGGCGGATGATGACCCTCGAGCGGCCCCCAATAATTGCCATCATAGCATCGAAGCGGGCTCGAGTCATGTTGTCTTTGGGACTTCAACCCGATGGCGGCCAATGGCATCGGTTGAAAACCGTTGTCTTCTCATGTAGGACCTTCATGCGAATCCAACATGGCCAAAAGCATATGGCGCTTGGCTCGCTCCTCCTCCTCATCCTCCTCCTTTCGTCCTCCGTGGGCCGTTCAATAAGCGTCGCATCCTCATAGTCACCTAACCATCACGGTACCCGCCGTCACCGTCAAATGCCTCCAGCGTCGTCTCACGGCCTCCTCTCTAGGGCGATAGGCTTCACCATGGGACACCACGGGTATAGTTTGGCATAAATCCATACTTGCAAAGATCTTTTCACATGACTTCCCTTGTTTTCTTTTCTTGTTTTCACATTGGGCTGCGAGGACGAGCGTGTCTCTCGCTCCCTTAAATGCCTTAAATGCATGGTCCAAGAATTTCTCGGTCTTATCCATCCATTCACGGGTGATTTGAGCCTGACTTGGGCGTCCGTGTACATCCACTCACGGTTATTCATCCCGTCGGGCTCATCACGCCATCCGTGTACCCGTCGAGCTCATCACGCCTCGGTCTTATCCATCCATTCACGGCATGGCTTGCGGCATCTTTGACTACGAGGATCATGTATAGGCACATCCGCCATCGGGCTCATGTCCCCTGAAATATCATTAAGTTAAATACGGATGAGCGAGTTCTGAGAATTAAAACCATACAAGATCTCATGTAGCACAAGTTAAGTGTCAACTCTTAACATCCATGTCACATGCGTACTAATGCTTGATAGATGAATCAACTATCATTATCAAAAAATAACAAATCAATGACTTCTAATTTAACCATTGTGCATCGGTTGTGTTTCATGATTCATCTTGTTCCTGCTTTGCAAGTTTGACGAGAAAAAAGGAAGAATCTGAGATGGCGTAGAAAGAGAGTGGTGGCGTGCCCATTCGATCGACTCACAAAGATTATCTGAGTAAGTTCTTGCAAAAACATGCCCTTTGCAATTAGAACATGTCTTCACCACATGCAGATTCTAGATAACACTTCTTCACCCCGACCCTCCTCTGCTGTACACACATGGTTAGTAGGCGTCACAACACTTTGCAACATACATTTCTAATTGTTCAAGAACCACATATAGGGTGTTTGGTTTGAGGCAGGACGGTGAATAGACCGTCGGTCCTAGCTCGAACCTAATCCACTTGTTTGGTTTGAAGAATGGAATGAGTTGGTCTATCACCAACTTATCTCTCATAAGCAAAAGTCTAGTACAAAATAAGGGATTGTGTCATCCCACCAAATTTGAGGATGATCCATGATGGACCAACCCATCCTTGGATGAGGTGATCCCTCAAACCAACACCCCAAAGGGAATCGGAAAATAAAGAGAACCTAACAAACAATTGGAACAATTTGAAACATATGCCAAAATAATGTGAATTGATGTAGGCATGTAGCATTAGCATCGGTTGTGTAATCCGGTGTGTTGTGTTAGATGAACATCATGCCTTCCTTTATGCGAAACTTGATTAGGAGTTAGGCTGTTCTTTCAATGCTTAAGTAAAATTATGAACTTGGATAAATGTGAGAATCGTGAGCACTATTTCTAGCTATAGCATGCTAATAACTTGGGTTTAAATTGGTGCCCCAAATGCATTGATGTCAATGGGCGCTATTGTAACTTTGAGGAGAAAGCAGTACAACTATCTCCTACTACTCACTTCACGGTAGCTCACCCAATTTTTGCATTTGCTACCCTATGATAACTAAAAGGCAACAACATGCGAGGAGAAGATAAAAAACACTGACACATTGATCATATTATCTCTCGGAAAAAATTTCCATCATTTAAAGGCAAACCGGTTTGGTTCTTTGAAAAAAAAAACGTGAATTTGCGGATAAATACCTCTAAAATGTATCAAAGCAATAATATTCAACTAGGCAAGTGACAACATTTAGGCATAGTGGTGGGGGTTTGTGGTGCGACAATCGATTGGGCAAAAGCGGGTTGGGCAAAAGCGGTAGCTAGTGTGTGAGCAACAATTTAATGGGCATGTGTGGTGATAGGCCAAGCCTGATGGCAGTTGGGTCGTCTTTGCGGCCGGTGAGGTTCATTCGATGGAATGAATGAAAATATGAAATAGTGGCAACTAGTAGGTGACTAGGTGCTCGGTGGAAGTAAAATCTGAGCGGGTTGTAGAAACAACGATATATCGAGCGAGAGATATCAAACAGTGGCAAAGTGTGTCAAAGTTTAGGAGGGACACATTTGCAGGGATCAACTTCCCCAGTATATGATCAAATGTATACCCGCGGCAACATAAAATTGTTGCTAAAGGTTATTATTTAACCACAAAGCTGAACAAAGAAAAACAGGTAAAGGTTAACAAATCTATTTACGTTCCAAGTTCCACTATCCAAATGCAATTATGGAACCAGTGTAACTCAAATAACTTTTGTAAGTTAAAGGAGTTAGACACACTATAAGCAACTAAGAAAAACGTAAAAATAGTCATTAACAAATCACAACATGTGCCGCTGTATATGCAATCAATATGACAATTTGTCTTGATCGTGACAACTTATGTTCATTTTCATAAACTCAATGGAGTCAATAGCAATCTGTCAACCATGCCACAGCTATCAAAATTCAGGAATATGCATAGATATAGCCATCTAACTGAAAGAGTTCGCAATTCCCCTGTCCCAAGCTATTACTAATGTTCAATAGGCATTTATACAAACACCTTCTACTCACCGAAGCACCTGTCGTTGCAATCAAATATAAGCAAGCACGCAGCAGTATCAAACAAGCACAAAGCGACAACCGGGTAACACATGAACGCATCAATCTCATCGTGATCTGAACCTTTCTTAGCCGTGAGTGGATGTCTGTGGTAATGGACGGCGTAAAGGGCGAGGCGAAGCCAGGCGGAGCGGGCGTGGCAGTGGCCAGTGGTAGGCCGGCAGGCAGGCCGGGGCCCAGCAGAAAGTGGAGGCCAGTGAAGCGGCGCGGTGGAAGCCAGTGGCCAGCGTGCTGGCGTGTTGTGCGTCGCGTCGTGTGTGTGTGTGGGTGAGTGAGTGTGTGGTGGCCCACACATTTTAGTTAGGTTTCCCTTTGCGGAGTCTTTGGTAGACGGCTTTTCGACAAAACTTTTTTTTAAAAAATTTCTTTCTTAGAGTGCCACTTCACGGCACTCGACAAAATTCTCTTCTTAGAGTGCGGTAGGCGCTCGGCAAATTTTTTTTTTTTTTTTTTTTTTGCCCCATTATTTGTTTGCAGCCTTAATATATTATTTAAAACTCCATGTTCAAATTTGGGACAATTTTGACTTTTTTCTATATTTTGTTAGTTTTTTTGTTTAGTTGAATTTTATGGAATATTTCAAATTTGAGCTGCGGTGCATGGAATAATCGAATTTGGTCATTCAAAAATGATATTCATGATATTTGGTGTATGTTGAGGCCGTATCCGAGGAACTCACATGAAATTCGAGCATCTTGTTGGCGTAACATGGCGAGGTACTGCGGGAAAAGTGTATTTAAATTATATAAAATCGAGCGAAGTCGAAAATAGCCAAACTTGTCGAGGTGTCGTGTTATACATATAGAGTCTATGGTAAAAATTGAGAAGGTTTTGAGCAAATTGCGGCGTCGGATGCCTAAAACCCGGACATCTCACATGTGATGCATGTGAAGATGTGCAGGTTTTAAACATCGACATCAAAGTCAAAATTCAAAAAAAAAATTTGAATGGAGTCAAATAATGGAAAACCTCACAAAAAATGGGTAAAAAACCAAAAAAAAAAATTTGCAGTCTTAGGCCTAGAACTCAACAAGAAATCACTTAGAGTGCCGAGTGGCACTTTCGGCAAAGGATCTTTACGAGTGCAGGGGTGGCACTTTCGGCAAAGGACCTCTTTGCGGAGTCCCGGGCGACCCTCGGCAAAATTTTTAAAAAAATTTGACGGCGTGGGCGGGCTCGGCCGTCAGGGCCATTTTTTGCGAGTGTTGCACTCGGCAAGAAACTTTTGCCGAGTGCCGCCCTTTGCCAAGTGCGGGCACTCTGAGGCACTCGGCAAAGCCACTCTTTGCCGAGTGCTAGACTTCAGTGCCACGGCGGCACTCGGCAAAGAGTGGCTTCGCCGAGTGCCCGATTTTTGACACTCGGCAAAGCTGACGGTACTCGGCAAATCTGCGTTCTCCCGTAGTGCATGATCATCACGGCAGTGAATGGCCAGCTCCCGGGCCCGACGATCGAGGCCAGTGAGGGCGACACGGTGGTTGTACACCTCGTCAACGAGTCACCATACAACATGACCATCCACTGGTAATCACTTGCATCGAAATACTAGTACTCTTCGCATGTCAGCATCTATATGATGACGATCGTCTGGCTACTACACCGTGCCATGGAGACTAATTCACATTTTCCATGGAAGAATAAGATGCCAAACAGAGATTCCCCAAACACGCTGCAATACCAAACACGATTGAGACAAGCTCCGCGAATTCTAACAGAAGTTTTTGCTTTGAACTGTACAGAATGCAGCCGAATGTTGAGTTGTTAACAATCTGTTCATGGATGCAGGCACGGCATATTCCAGCGCGGCACGCCGTGGGCGGACGGGCCGGCGATGATCACGCAGTGCCCGGTGCGGCCCGGCGGCAACCACACGTACCGGTTCAACGTCACGGGTCAGGAGGGCTCGCTGTGGTGGCACGCCCACTTCTCCTACCTCCGCGCCACCGTCTACGGCGCGCTCATCATCCTCCCTCGCGGCGGCGCCAAGGCATACCCCTTCCCCAAGCCCGACAAGGAGGAGATCGTGATGTTCGGCGAGTGGTGGAACAAAAACGTCTACGACTTGCAGCAAACGGCTTTCCTCACGGCATACGGCGAGAACGCGCCGACGCGTACACCATCAGCGGCAAACCGGGGACTTGTACAATCTGCTCTCGCCCTAACCGTGCGTTCTTGTCAACTAAGCTTTAATGGATATCATGGCGAGATGTGTGCTTATATTTTTGTTATTCTGGCGTTTGCATGCGAGCGTACAAGTTTGAGTCTTGGAGAACAAGGCGTACCTGCTCCGGATCATCAACGCTGCACTCAATACGCCCTTGTTCTTCAAGGTGGCAAAACACACCTTCACGGTCGTTGCCGCGGACGCGTGCTACACCATGCCGTACAAGACCGACGTGGTCATGATCGCGCCCGGCCAAACCGTGGACGCGCTCATGGTTGCGGACACGGCTGTCGGACGCTACTACATGGCGGTGTCCCCCTACGACAGCGCCGTTAATGCTGATCCAGCATTTCCTTTGATCTGACGACCACCGACCACGGTACGTAAGTGGAGTACATCGGCGCGCCGGACATGACCGTGCGCCCTGAGCTGCCACAGCGGCCGGAGTACAACGACACGGAGACCGCGTACCGGTTCCTCTCCAACCTCACGGCGCTGGTTCTCAAGGGCAAGCCGATGGTGCCGCTCTCGGTGGACACTCACATGTTCGTCACCGTCGGGATGGGTGACACCAGCTGCCGGCCGGAGCAGACGGAGTGCACTTTGCCAAGGATCTTCGCGTCGAGCATGAACAACGCTTCCTTCCTTCCCCCAAGAACTACCTCCATGCTCGAGGCCCACTACAACAAGACGGACGGCGTCTACACCCGCGATTTCCCCGACCGGCCACCCGTCATCTTCGATTACAGACCCGGCGGGAAGCGTCCGCGATACGGACAAGTCAACCAAGGTGAAGGCGCTTCGTTACAGCGAGGCGGTGGAGATGGTGTTGCGAACACGCGGTTTGTGTCTAAGGAGAGCCACCCTATGCACCTCCACGGGTTCAACTTCTTCGTCCTCGCGCGAGGCTTCGGCAACTACAACAAGGCGGAGGCGGTGCGAAGTTCAACCTCGTCAACCCGCGAGGCGCAACACCGTCGCCGTCCCAACCGGTGGTGGGCGTCATCCGCTTCATCGCCGACAACCCTGGTACACAAAAACTACCACTTAGAATTGATATCATGCGATGTTGTTAACTAGTTGTGAACGTTCGATACACGTGACAAATTAACTTGTGAACGTTCGATACACATGACAAATTAACTTGTATCTATTGCAGGGATGTGGTACATGCACTGCCACTTTGATGCTCATCTTGATTTTGGTCTGGCCATGGTGTTCGAGGTTCAGAACGGACCGACGAAGGAAACATCGGTGCCGGACCCGCCGACGGATCTGCCTAAATGCTAGTCATCACTCATCACTTTTAATAACGATTGTTTGGATATAGTTCAGGGATATCTCAATAAGAAGAACTTAGAAGCTGGACTTGCTTTGTTGGAATTGCGTGGTACTTGGCTAATATTTCTTCGTTGATTAGTGGCATGCATTGTTTGTTTAGTACTATTTGTAACTTCAATCATGTGATCACTGTTGTTATGTATTTGTCCCAGTAGCTTTGGTGAATTGTTTGTTAAACTAGCAAGACAGCCTGTACATTTGCGCAGGCAGCATTCTTAAATCATGTTTAAATGGTTTGAGGATATATACATGTGATTGTGAGTAAAAAAAACACATGGATGGAAAATGATTACATGTGGAAAGCAGACTGTACCAAAACATTATCAATTCGATTAAATCTTCATGTTTGTAATAAATGGTTTTATTTATGATGTGCAAATAATATGTAATATAATATAGAATACATAATATACCTTTCGGAAGAAAGAGTTGTTGATCGTTTATAGCTAAATATTGATTGTACTTAAGCCACCCTTTCCGAGCATTTGGGTGAGAAACTGAAGCTAAATGTTGTTTGTACTCAGGAGGGTTCCGAATTTTGGCCAAAAATAGGAAATTTCGGTGCTATCGGACGGCCGGTAGGAATCCAAACCGGCCCTCCAAAAATCGGTTTGGATGAATTTTGCCCCCCAAAAAATCAAATTTGCTTGAGCTTTGCTCGAATTTGATATTTTTCTGATTTTTGGCCAAACCACCCCCACCCCCCAAAAAAAAATCTTTCCGGTATTGAAAATCCTGGTGCTTAGAGCCGCACCGTCTGTGTGCTGCGCGCTTCGTCGTAGGAAACCGTCGGTTATTTATTCACTCGCCAATCTGATCCTACGCACGTCACGTACATGCAAAATACGAAGGCTATCATAATCTTTGTCTTCCCGCTCGGTCGATCGATCCAACCCGAAACATACACTTCTTTCAGACTCGACGTACACCGTGATCGAGCTGTATTATGCATGTTGAATTATTCAGATCAAGCTTTCTTTTGAGATGTTTTTGCCCCATCGTTTGCATGCTAATCGCTTCCGTCTCTCTTTAGTTGTTTCAAAACATGTACAGTGAAAGTCATCGGAGACCCTCCATCCTTTGATACACGCACGCATAGGATAAGACATCGCCTACGTACTGCTGGTGATGCTGTACCTGCTGACGCAAGTTTCTTTCAGCCCACACGGGCTGACCCATTATCAAAATTTAGAGGTGTTAATGGAACTTGCTCACCTGCTTGTCGTTTGTTAAGTTACTGACCAGTGATAGTCTGTCTGAGTGCGGCTAGACTGGGCGTGCTAGGAATACACCATGAGCCAGCCATCGGTAGGAACGTGCCAGCCCCGGCTACTCCCCCTGGTTCTGCCCCTGCTTCGGCCTCCCCCAACTACTGGCCTTTCAGTGACAAGCTCCTTGTGGAGTTTTTTTTTTTGGGCTTATTTAGTCTTTTTTTAATGGAATAGAAAATCTAGTATCCTCACGTCTGAAATAACAAAAATGACACCGCGGTAGGCTAGACAGACAACATGTGTCCCATACCTCGCTTCAGATGCGTGGTAACAACCTACCACGCTCGGTATCTTTGCGAGGAACCGGCGCATTTAACATGTGCGCATAGTGAGCAAACAGAGGCATCTTGCTCCTTTGTTCGGAAACAATGGTAACACAAAGCACAATTTGTTCCTTCTGCGAGTCTGCAACAACCATCCTACCACGGTTTGGGTTCGCGGCAAGTCACCTGCCGTTGTCTGAGTTCACGAAAGGTCGCCTACCATAATAGATGTGTCATTTTTATTATTTCGATTACGGAAAGCTAGTTTTGCTATTTATATAAAAGAAACGTGTAATTTCAGCCAACGCGCTAGCGCTGCTACTGCGTACTTTGAGCAAAGATTACCTTAGGCTGGTCCCAATCAAGGTAGTCAGAGTCGAGATCCCGAGTCGGATCGATTTGCCTCCGGTAGGATCGAATCGTAGTATCGAATCGTAGAATCACGATTCTCTGGTTTGTAAAATACACATATTTAACATCTATACTATAAGTTTGTATGATTGTTATATGGTTTACCACTTGCATGTTCCTTAAAAGTAGCTAGACATACTCCGGGAATAAAAATAGCTTATCATTATCAAGCTCAAGATTGCTCATGCTATAATATAGATATTTGTACTAGCATTACCACCTTGATACAATATTTTGCATGCTCCTTGTTTATTTATAGTTTCATTCTCGAAATTAATATCAACAAATTTTGCTCTAAAACAAAATATCGACAAAGCACGGCCTCTAAAAAAATTGCCCTAAGTCTCTCGAGTAGGATCGTGGTGAGATTTGGATCGACAGATGTCGTGGGTTAAATAGAACCGTAAGACTCTAAGAGTAGGATCGCGATCCTACCGACCTTGAGTAGGATCGGATCGTGATAAGACTTGGATCGGCAGTGTCGTGGGTTAAATGAGTCGTAAGACTTTAAGACTTGGATCGCGATCCTAACTACCTTGGTCCCAATAGGTGGTTTCTTACTACAGTTTTGCATGAAAAACATTTAGATACCACCTTCCCAATGCATGGTATCCTAGAGTGTGGTATCCTAGGCCTTTGATATAGAGTATTTACTAGTATTTCTACCTAGGATACTGTGTATGAGTGGTATCTAAATAAGATACCAGTCTGCTCTCTCTCTCTTCCTTAATTACAGTGCCACATCAGATTTTTGCCTATGTAGGAGCCTTAAGAAACTTGCCAAAGTGGAGCATTGGGACCAGTCTTATTATTTTAATTTTTAAATTATAAAGTAATATATATCTCGAAGTACAATGACAGCCATAGGTTAGATTAAGGACCAGTTGTTTTATTTTTTAAAGAAATTTTTAGCATTTTTTGTAATAACATACCACGGTAGATATGACTCAACTTTAATTATGGTCCACGTAATTAAGGGCCGGATGATCAGTAAATTTTATGTGGTTATAACGGGTTTGTTTCTAGAAATGACTGCATCCAACCATGAGATTCTGGCTGTTTGTCCATTGGTAGGTGTAGCAACTAGCACGTGTAGGTTTCTTAAGCGACTTACATTGAATCTCCTTGGCTTTTTGTTTGGCAAGCAGTACTCCCTTTTTGTTTGGCAAGCAGTACTCCCTGTCTTCGAGAATGTACGATGTTTGGCAAGCAGTACTTTTTATATGATTGTATTAGTAGAAAATTATAAGATTATTATATTACAAAAATATTTATCATAACAAATCTAATGATATTATTCTATCATGATCAATCTAAATAGTTTATATATATATATATATATATATATATATATATATATATATATATATATATATATATATTTTATTAGTCAAAGTTAGAAAATTTTAACTGAATGTTTTCTAAAACATCATACATTTCTCAACGGAGGGACTATATACAATTTCAAAAATTGCATTGGAGATTTGTAAACTTGCACGGTTGTCGATGATCCGATCTAGCTCCCATGTACTTATGTAAGTCATAAAACCTGGTAATGTTAGCATGCAAGGTCATAATCTCTGTTATCCAACATAATCCGGTGATGTGGCGTCCAGTCAGCATGAGGTGGAGATGGAGGTGCTTATGTGGCGTATAACCCCATCCCCCTCTCTCCCCCCTCAGTCGAGCTAAACGCTTCACCGTCGCCTCCGTCCGCTTGACCACGCTCCCACTAACATTTCAACATTGCACACCGGGTCAGCGGCACCTGTCGCCGTTGCTTCAATCATGCTGCTACTTTAGGGCTCCGATGAGCGGTGTGGTAAACAACTGTAACATCCTGTTTTCGAAAACAGGAATAGTAATTACTTTCAGTTCTTGGTTTTCAAAATGTATTTCAAATTAGCTTATGTTCTAAAAACTTCTAGCTTCCTCTAAGCTCGGGTTTGTGTTTCAAACCTTTTAGCAATTTTCGAATTCAAAAATTGGATTTGAATTCCTCTTTTCAAATTTGAGCCTCTTCTCAAATTTGCTTCCCCGTCCAAACTTCGAATTCAAACTTCAAATTTGAACTTGGTTTTGAATTCTTCTTCCTTCCGGGCTTGGCCCTTTCCTCCCTGCTCGGCCCTTCCTTTTCCTTGGGCTGGCCCTTTTCCTTTACCACCGGCCCCGTTGATTTCTCGGCCCACCTTCCCATTCGGCCTTTGGCCCGGCCACCTCCCCCGGCTGCCCCTAGCCCAGCTCCCACTTTCTTGCCCGATTGGCGAGCCACTCCCCTACCCTCTTCCTCCCTGGCGTTCCGATCAAAGCCGTCCCCGGCTCGCTAAGCCTCCGCCCGTCTAGTCGGCCAGCGGCGCCACGCCGTCCTCGACACCGCCCCTCGCGCTGCCGTCATCGACCCGCGATGCTCATCTGCCCCGCCACCCACGAAGCTCTGCTCGCCACCGCCATGATGCCGCCATGCGGTGGCGCCACCGTGCCCGAGCTACCCAGCCCTTAGCGGCGCTTCGTCGCCGCACTGCGTCGCCGCTTGCAAGCTTCAACGCCCAGCGCCAACCATGAGCGCCCCGCTCCCGCATCTTCCGCGCCGTGACGCCAGCACGCCATGGCCGCACCAGGGCAGCCCCGCCTTGTCCCATCACCTGCTTGTCCTCACCAGTGGCTGACCTTGTCAAGTCGCTGCCCCTCTGGCCCCCTGCCACCACCAGCTCCCGCTCACCTGCTTCGGTCGCCAAAGCCGTCGCCGCCCCATGCGCCCATTACAGCCACCTGCCTCATCCGTCACGGGACAGCGCGAACGCCCATGCGTGGCCATTAGAGCCTAACGGCTCTTCACCCTCCTTGGCCAGCTATAAGGAGCCCCCGAACCTCCTTAGTGCCTTCCTTCGTTGCCCCTTTCACCCTTCTTCTCCATCGAGCTGGAGCCGCACTCCCATTGTCGGCCGCGCCGCCTCCTTGCCATTCGTCCACTCCGGTGAGCTTTGCTCCCGGGAGACCCCATCACGGCGCGTCTTCAGAGGCCCTCATGTCATCCCCCACCACCATTCGCCTTCCCCGCCGCCGAGACAGGCCACCACCGCTGCTCCTTCCTCCTTCGTCTCGGTAGCCGCTGCCGGACTGCCTCGGGCCGCCTTCGCCCTCCCCGCTCAGCCTCGCACCTCCCCCATGGTGGTGCGCAACCCGTGCATGCGTCATCTCCGTCACTTCGCCACCGGTTTGCCCGTGCCTCCGCGAGCCCATGCGCCGCCTGCTGCCATTGAAGCTCCGTCGCTGCCGCCGTGTGCTTCCAGCGCCACTGCCGCCTCGGAGGGCCACCCCTTCGAGTAATCCGTTCGCCCACATGTCGGTTGCCCATACCACCCCATGCCGCGCCACCTCGCTCCGGCCGCCCGCACCTCCCTCCGCTCACCTTCCTCTGTGGCCGACAGAAAATGATTTGGGGATTGTAGGACCAGAAAGGCGCCTAGAGGGGGGTGAATAGGAGCATGTCTAATTTTTCACCTCGATCAGATTCAACACGTTTTTCACTCCAATAGCTATTAAAGCTATGAAGCTCAAGGTGCAAGCTCAGCGGAAGACTTGTATTGAATCCGATCAACACCCCAAAGCGAAACAATCAAAAGCTCATCACACAAACAGCCGAGCGATCCGACCGAAAATACAAGGGCGGTTTGACCGGAGGGCTGAGTGGTCTGACCGCTATCTCTAGCGGTGCAGTGGGCTGAGTCGAGCAAAGGAAAAAACGGCGCGCCCAAAACACAATTTGATCTAACTTTTGATCTACGATTCCAAACTCGACCAAACTTGAGACACACCTTCCTAAGGATATCAGGAACCTATTCCAAGCAACGATCGTCAAGATCTTTGCCAAAGTTCTGACCATTTTCCGTTTGAGTGAAGGTGGCTCCAAAACCGGGCAAAAACGAAAACTTGATCCAAACACTTGCTCGTGGGTGATTGATGATCAAGATGATCCTAGATATATTCCCACATATCACAGCAAGGTAGAAAGGGGCAAGAAACCTACAGAAAATCAAAGGATCAAAGAAAGCCTCAAAATCACATAATAGATAGTAAGAACACAAAGAGACTCATCTTTGAGGAATCTTGCATAAACTGATATGAGATTGTTAAGAGTTTATAGCCACTCCATCTAGGAGGACAAAGCTCAACACATGAGCACATAATCAATCCAAAACTCTTTAGAACCATAAACCTCTACTTTCCTCTCTAAGCCCCTAAAACCAAAACTAGGGTTTAGAATCACAAAAGGGTTGAAGGAGGTGCAGCCACCTCCCTCCTCTATTTATAGTGGAGGCTAACCTTCTAGAAGAGTAATCCTATTGGGCACCCGTTAAGCCCGCACACAAACGGGTTTAACTCACGCACGTATTTTAAAGCGCCGTCTTCATCTCCTTTTGACCTAAACCGCTTCTTCTTGTGCCATCTTGCGCCGCGGGTTGGCAAAAGGTCACCAAGGCGGTATTTAGGTGAAATTACCAAAATACCCCTTCTCGATCTTTTTGCAAAGACCGAGTCCCATCTTCGTGAAGTACTCCTCATGCTTCGCCATGTGTAGGTTGATCAACGGCTCTCATTATGTCGGCAAGTCTCTCCCATCCGGCTCCCATCGAAACCACCATGGCACTTGCACCGACCCTCGCGCTGCTTGATCCAACCCGTCGCACCGAACTGCCCGTTCGGTCATCCTTGTCCATTCTGCACCATGCTTGAGTCTCCTGACTTCACCCGGCATCCTTGATCGTTCTGAACCTCAGCTCTCCAAGCTTAGTTCCGATCATCCTCGCCGTTGACCGTCGTTGACCTCCAAGCAACCTGCACAACAATAGATAAGCAAATCGATTTCGGGAACAAGTTCTTCGCAACTTGACCCACGTTAGTCAAAACATGCATTATGTAACACATATACACTGAAACCCATGAATATGACCTAACAAGCAATCATCGTCGCTGCGAAGGTCGACGAACAAGTCAAAACCGGTCAGACCGCCACTCTGGCTGGTCTGACCGCCACTTGAACTCCGGTCTGACCGCCCAGCTGGGACTTAGCCGAGTTTCCTCCCTAGAAATCCGAAAACTACTGAAATTTTCAAACTAATAGAACTTTTGCCTGGAAGCTCCAAAAATTATGAGACCAAGTGTAGTAGAATCTTCTCTCTTGCCTACACCCTCTATTTTTGGCCCAACTCCAAAATCCAAAATCACATTATAGCCGGTCTGACCGATTTCCCAAAGCCGGTCTGACCGCCCCGTGGCCGGTCAGACCGCCACTTGGGCCGATCAGACTACTACTTGCCTGACAGCAGTTTGAACTTTGCCGAAAACGCGTGATTCGACAAACCTTCAACGCTATTGACAATTGTATCATCATTCTAAGATCGTGAGCATATCCCCATGATATCCACAGGGATTGAATCGTTTTTAGCCCCCATGTCATTAGCTTTTGACCCCCCTATTCCTTTGACTGCAAGCGGGCCCGGGTCCATGCCCGCCCGTGCATGCCGCAAGTGGACTCAGTCCACATGGTCTCCTCATGAACAGTGCCACTGAACCGTGGGCCCCACAGATGGATTTCTCTCTCTCCCTCTTTTTCTTGTATTTTCTTTTAAGGTTTAATTCAAACCCGAACTTCGGAAGCTTCGTTATCCCTCATCGTAGCTCTAAAAATTATGAATTTTGTTTCTAAAATTTTGTAAATTCAAGATCTTACTAATGGCATAGGTCTTATTCAATTTGGAGTTCATTTGCCAACAGTGATGCGTGATTTGTGCCAGAGGAAGATTGAGAGAGTGGCGATTGGATTGCACATCGGACACTTATGATGGCTGGATGCCGCATAAGCTAATTAGTTAGATGACTGAGATTATGATCTAGCATGCTAATATTAGCATGTTTAGGGACTTGAGAATTATTTTATCAAGAGCTCATGGAGCTAAGTGGGTCAAACCGTGCAAGTTTAAGGGGCTGCAGGGTAATCTTGACTCTACAATATACTAGACTGTGTCTACATATGCAGATAGTCAAGCAACATTTGCATGCTGATCTGGAAAAAAAATCGTAGAAAGTAATGGAAAACAACCCATGCATAATTTTCATGAATTTGTTTTGCTTTCACGATTTCCCCACTGTTAGTAGTTCGTAGTGCCGTAATGGGATCTAAATTGTTTTGCAATCTGCACTCAAACCCGTTTGAACCGGAGCTTTTCAAACTTCCCTACCTAGGTTGGTAGGAACCGATCTCAAACTTCTGTAGCCTCAACTAACTTGCAGCGGAGACATCGCATCCTCCAATCGCATGGAGATGAGGAGCCAATTACTCCGCTGCTGTGAGGGTCGGCATCTACGCTCCTGTGTGGCTGCAACTCGTCCAAGCTTACTTGCGGCGTGGTACGGCCGTCTCGACTGACTTTGTGTGTAGACAGGGAGAAGACAAGATGGGATGGCGGCCGTGATTCCTCACACTATTTCGTTTTAGAAAAAATCTCGGAGCCGGGGGTGAAATAACCGAAATTTCGGACTTTCGGTTCAAAATTTCGGCGGGTTTTCAAACTAGATGAAATTTGATCGAATTTTGTCCAAATTCAAATTTAGGATGTAAATTGTCCAAATTCAAATATTTGCAATTTTTTTAAGTAAATTATAAAAATTTCAGAGAGGGGCGAAAACAACAAAATTTGGGTAAAATTTCGTCGAAATTGTTTTTCATGTTCCTCGTATGGACACAACCGGGTGGGAAAGAGAATCCTGGCCAAGTAAGCAAAGACGGACAAGACAGCAGGAGAGGAACAAAAATACAAAGGACAAAAGTGCCTCTTAAAGCTGGCCGTGGGGCTAGGATGACCACGGCAAGCTCTATAGCCGCGCTGCACACATACGGCGGTTTCCTGTGCATAGAAATGACTTACGAGAAGGACCACATGTCCAGGTACGATGGCTGCCTTCTGCCGTCCAATCGCCGCGTGGTGGCCGTGAGCTGGAGCGACGGCGTGTGCGAGGTGAGGTGACTTACCCAGATCATGGTCCTACGGCCAACGAATAGAAATTGTGACGAATGAGACAACAATCAGAGCTCTAGCGGTAGAATCATGTTAGTCAAACCGGTAGCTCTCGTACCACATATCATGGTCGATATGTCTTTATTTTTACCAAACTCCCTGTTATACCCTAGCAATTATACATCGGTCACAATCAAATGCTAGTGTGATCAGAACTTCGTTTACAAATCAAACAATGGCCAAAGCTTGAGTTAGCGAATATTCGTCTTGCCAATGTTATAGTGAGAGAAGTAGGAAAAAATTGTAAATAAATTGAGTGGGTCTAATGTTGTATCCAGCCAGCCCAATGTCCCGGAGGCTAGACAAGTGTGGACATTAAATAGACTGCCTTAGTCATTTAGGGCCAGTTTGCAGTTTCTTTTTCAGCACGTAATTTTTTTCATAGTTGCTGCCGAAAAGCAATTGCAAAAAAAATCCAGCATCTTGTTTGGAAAATCAAATTATAGTCGAATGAATTGATTTACGATAATTCCCTATTTTCTGTCACATGGATATACATTTTCTATGGCAACTACTCTAATATCATCTGTTATTTTGATGGTAACAATATCTATTTTCGCAACATGGTCAAGAAAAAAAAAAAGCAAACCAAGCACCCAAATTTCAAAAAAGGTTCTGCTAAGCGAAAATATCATAAACCACCGCTATACCAAATGGTGCCTTTCCTACATCCGTACAATCACTAAATCTATTTGTCAGTTCTAACTAGCGGAATTTCCCGTGCAATTATGCGACTAGATATTGTAACATATTGTATTTGTTATATAGCTATATTGGCTTCGAAATATAGTTGTATTTTTTATACAATTGTAAAAAGTGCAATATGCAACATGATTAATCTTCGACGTTATAATCTGGCCCTACCAAAATAAGTGGTGTAGATCTTCTCTTTTCCTCCTACCATAATATGTCGTGTATATCTTCTCCTTTTCTCTCGATTAATGAGAAATTTTCTAGGAATTTTGATTTTCCTGATTTAAGAATTATTGTGGGATTTTCTAGACCAATAAAGCAAATGAGATACCTTGAATATCACCCATTGTTTATATATATATATATATATATGAAAATGATATAGTACTCCTCGGAGTACGTACTCCCACTTCTTATATACCACTTAAATCGTATAATGACACCTCTTTATCTATTTGAGCATACTCCAATAATGATTCAAGATACCCCAAAGTGAACTCCATGAAAAATTTCATTAAAATTCACTTTTTATAGCAAAATTTATTTATATACTTCTTTTATATATGAAAAAGGGTATATAACAAAAAAAAAACAAAGGGCTCCAATAAACAAAGAATGGAAATATAATGAGACAGATGACGTGTATGAACTTGAACTTAACAGTTTCCTAGAATCTGCAGTTAAGCAAATAAAGCTTTCCTTCATGACTGCAGAAGAAATTGTTCGGATATAGCGCAACATAGTGAAGAAAAGTAGGCCTTCAATATTTCTGCTCTCTCCAATTATGCTGAAGAAAATAAATAACTGTGCCCAAGCTACATAAATCAACAAACAACTGTCTACGATGTGATCACTATATATGTGAGAATAACTCCACAAGTAGCATCACCCTACGCATATGTTCTTAAGCAACTAGTAGCACCTTAAAAGATATTTCCAGGGTAACAAAATGAGCAAGATAAATCACAATTAACATTTGATGTAATAGGTTAAGCCTGACTCGTCACATGACAACAGAAGTAGAGCACATTGTACAGTGTGTCAAGTTTTTGCATACAAATACCCCTCAAAGCATCATGATCCAATAGGCGATTTCGTGGCTAAGCAGCACGAACATGGCGCAAGTAGCAGAAGGGCTAGCATCAATTCCTTTGGTCTTTTTTAACTGTGCTAGTATCAATTATGATATCATGCACATTAAAGGCCACCTAACACTACTAAAGCGGGCAAATGCCGAATTAGAGTTGGAAACTAGAACAGCAGTACTTCCAAGAACTTGAAACCGTCGGATGGTTAATTCGTAGGCTCCTCATTGCCTCACATAGGCCGTGCGCCCGTACCCGCCGTACTGCCGCGACAGCCGCACGTAGAGCTGGGACATAGGCCATATCTTTTCGGACTGGTCCAAAGCACTATTGACATAGCACGTGGTGGATCGGCTGGCACGATACGAACAGAGGGCCGGGCTGGGCATAAGAATGCGGCCCGTTGGACGACAAGGCACGGCACGAAATAGGCCTAACCTTCTCATTCTAGTTTAATCTCTTCCTCTCTCGGCCTGGCCCAATCACTTTTCCACTCCGGTCTGGCCCAACCAATAACCCCCTCTGTCACCCGGTCTGGCCCAACATCCCTCTCGGTCTCTCCCAACCCCTTATCCCGAGCCTGGCTCCTAAATTCTCAATCCCTAATCGTATTCCTTGTTTCCCCACGTGCCGCCGATCGCCGTCCTCCCTCCCCACGCGCCGCCGATCGCCGTCCTCCCTCCTTCCACTCCTCTAGCCACCTCCCTCCCTCTCCCTCTCCCTCTCCCTCTCTCACCCCACGCTGTTGGGTCGCGGGGTAGGCTACGATAGCTATAAACAAAATTTCTACCACGCAAACCAGGAAGCCAAGCAAGTAGATGATCACAGATCGTTACCACTAGACACGCAGAGCAATGAAGAAGCGTCGGGCGGCTGAGTGCGGCGAAGAGCGCGTCGATGTAGTGGTCGTAGTCGATCGTCCAGCGTCCTCGTGAGTTGATCGTCTCCTCCAGCACCTCTGCAGTTCCTTGCGAAGATCGCGGATCGTCCTTAAGCGCAACAACGTAGAAGCGCCTCTATGGTATCCACACGTCCCAGGAAGGAACAACCGTACGCCGGTGTGTTAGCACCAAATCGCACGGGGAGGCTCTCAAGAAGATGGCGGCTAGGGTTTCGGTAGGGCAACTCACATCAACTCTCCACTTCCCAACAGCCTCATGCATCTCCTTATATAGTGCCCGTGACGGATCCTATCCAAACATGCTTTACGAATCGTATTCATACTGGTTTGTTCCAACCCGTTAAGTGTGTGACCCGTTAGGTTCATGTGTAGTTCGGTTGTGACTCGGAAACCCTTTCCGACCACGAGTCGTAGCGGTTCCTAGCAGGACATAACGATTCCCGAATACACACAAATTATATCGGACGAACCTTAATGCAATATGATCTCGACGAGTCCTCATCACTTACGACCGTGTCCTATCTCTATCTGACCGATTCGTATTTGATCACGACCAACTCGTAACTCCTTACGACTTGGTTTCACCACTCTGTGATTACGTTCGACCGGTCTACAACTTGCTTGTATCTCCATACGACCGATCAGAATCGGGTCGAACTAACGACCTACTCATGTATTCTCCCTTTGCCTCACGATATCTGGTTGAACTCTAGGTGAGATGTTGTGTCATCCATGGATCTTCAATACTTTCTCGTCGAGTATCGATAAATTTATGTGGTCGAACTCTTCAACCACCAAAGGTATGGCCATGCACTTTCTTTATCCGATCACTTGAGGGCGAGAGATATCTCTCTGTTATGTTAGGAGGGCAAATCCATATCCGACCAAATACATCCCTCTCGCATGTTTCATAGCATACCCGAAAGCTACCTTTATAACCACCCGATTCATTTAGTAGCGTTTGGCAACCCTTAAGAGTGCTATTACACATGTAGGAAACCATCTTGATCTCGGGTCTAAGGATTATACATCATCATTGCTTGAGACCAACTAATGACACATAGAATCATAACAATCTCAATAGTGTCTCAAGGTGGGTCTTATCCAACACCATGTTCTCTAACACGTGTCCACATTATCGATTCGATATCCCTATATCCATGACAGATGAAACATGGTCATCAATCAATACATATGCTGGTTGTAGAGTCATTAGTGTTCCGACCAGTGACTTTCGACCAGGGATACTTTTAGAACGACATCATCATAAGTTAAAAAGAGCTTCACCAACAAGTCACATACTCGTTGATCTTCATGACTGATGATTCATTCAAGGAACAAGATAACATATTATCAAATATTGTGAACATAATGAAATATAATCATCTCTATGATTGCCTCTAGGGCATATTTCCAACACACGCGCCGTCGCCCACTGCCCTCCCTCCAGCCATCTCCTCGTCGCTATCCTTCTCACCCCCTTCGCAAGCGCGCGATGCAGCCGAGGTTGGTGGAGTTATTCATCGACATCCAGGAGGAGGAGGAGGCTATGACGAGGGGGAGTGGGTGTGGATGACGCATGAGTGTCTTTGTCTTTCTGGGCGGCAGCGGTTGTCGTCTTTTCAGACGTCTATAGTTACTTAGGGCTGGGCTTGGGCTGGCACGGCATGACCCCGACACGACGGGCTTTGGGTCGTGCCTGGACCTGACCGGAGACGAGGTGGGCTAGCAGGACACAACACGGCGGGGTAACCGGACCTAGTCGGCACGGCACAACACGGCCCAAATCACAATGAGCTCGAAGCTGCGCCAAGACAAAGACGACTCAATGCCCGGCTCTGGCAGCGTCCGTCTTGAAAGCACGAGGCACACGCGCCATGCCAAGCACCACGCCGCGCCCGTCCTCATGCCAGCCACCGTCGCGCCTCACCGAACGAGTGACGAGGCGGCAACGCGGCGGCGAAGAAATCGATATCGCAGCAAGCCGGCGTTGCAAAGATGGAAGGAATTCTACTAGGCCACCGCTTTATCTTTACCTAACGAGTTCCCCATTATAGAAAGCAAAGAAGCGAAAATAGCAGAGCAGCAGGGGGGCCCACCCACCACCGCTGCAACGACTCCGCAACGGCATGGGACCCGCCACCCCGCAAGTGCGCAACCACCCCATGTTACCCCATTACTAACGATGGAAAAACGATTCCCCATTTGGCCCCTGCGACATCGCTCGCACCAACGAGCGGACACAGCAATGAGGCCGGGAGGATGGGTGGTGGACGCCACACAGACCGTGCTCGTAGATGAAGCCGGCGAAGTTGGAGCAGCTGGGACCGCCGTTGAGCCACAGCACGATGGGGTCCCTCCCCGGGTCGCCCTCCGACTCCACAAGGTAGGGATAAAAACGGATCGGATAGTTTCCGATCGATTCGGACGAAAACGGATTCGGATTATCTCGGGTCGGATTTTTCTCGGATAATTTTCGGATCGGAAACGAATTCGGATTTTTTTTTGTCGGAAACGAATATGGTAGTCATGCTATCCGACGGATACGGATATGAATACGGATTATCCAGATAAGATGATGTCCGGATATCCGGATTTCAGCCCAAAAGAGAAAAGGAGATTTTAATTGATTTTCGAATTTCAGAAAATACAACAAATCAAATAGCCTTTTAGAAAATAGCAAATAGAGTTAAAAAAATTCTAGAAAAAATCACAGAAATTTCTTGAATTATTTTGAACTTAATAAAATTAATTTCAACTTAAAGTTGCTTTTTATTTTTGCACATAAATTATTGTTAATTTCTAAAAATAGGAAAAACCTTTTAAAATCCTGAAAATTTAAGAAATTAATTAAAATTACCTTTTCACTTTAAATTCAATAAAATCGAAAAACTCAATAAATTTTATTTTTGACATTAAAAACTATGAAATTAAATAATTGACTTTATTTTATTATGTTTTCTTTTTAACCAAGAAAACTCTTTTAAATCTCATAAAATCCAATAAAATAATAACTTTATTAATTTTATTTTTGGTAACATACTTTGGGATGTTACAATCATTTGCGTATAGATTAACCATATAGCCTGATCAATGTTAGTGTGAACAAAGTTTTATATATGTATGTGATGAACTAAGTGTAAATGCGTGATGACTTGTGATTTTGTGAGTTATGACTTATGAGCTAAATATGGTAAACTAAGTGTTATGTTTGTGATGAACTAGTTAATGCAGCTTGCTAGTGCCAATATTATGTGTGATTACTGAAAAATTCATGAATGTTTGCATCAAATAAACTAGTTATATGTTTTCGTTAATTTATGGCATACAATTTAAGGGGTTTTTATGTTTCGAAAAATATCCGCAGCCGTATTCGTTTTGATTCATATTCACTCCGTATTCGTATTCGATATTATTCGTATCCGTATTCGTATTCAGGGTATTCGTATTCGTATCCGGATCCGAGAAAAAAAATGAAAACAAATATGGCAGAGCCATTATCCGTCCGCATCCGATCCGTTTTCACCCCTACCATAAGGTAGTAGAAGAGCCTCCTCCGTCTTTGCTCATCACGCACCATCACGTACTGCCGCAAGACGCCGCCGCGCCGCCCGAAGAAGAAGCAAGAACAATTACATCGTCACGCAATTAACAGGGTTACGAACTTATGATTAGCTGTCCATGCGTACCCGGCGTAGTGCTTGGACGGGAGGGCGCCGTCGAAGCCGGGGACGCGCGTCATGAGCATTGTATTAGGTTGGTATTGCGCGCATTGCTGCGCTGCTGATTATAGATTGGTACAACAATAGTCATATGTTCTGAACTGGACATAATTTTTTTTGGATTGGACAGAGCATTCTTTCTTGCTTATAGGATCAGTTATGGTGTAACATTGTCTAAAACAGGGTATATGGTATCAGTATGAAATATAGTAAGTTGGATGGTGGCAAAAGACAACCTGAACAGGATTTAATATCTTGGTCATACGCATGCGTAGGTAGCTCCAACACGAACCATAAAGACCAAGCAGGAACTATATAGTTATTACACGGTACTGATGCTTTAGCTGATCGTGGTTGTAATACAAATATCAGTGTGATATTTGTTGTCGAAACAGCCATGGTACCGTGAGGAAGACATGATTGTCTATAGACATCAAAAGGGCGTAGTAACAAGCAACCCAGTGTTAATGCAGGCCACGGCCGTGAAACATATTGTATGATTAAAAGTTGTACAGTACAACAGCAGCACCACTAAGGTAGACATGCTGAATGCGTCCTGCAAAATAAAGATTTTTATAAATGTGGCAGTGCTAGGTGTTTCATAGAGCAGTGTTAGTTTTTTTTTTTTTGTAGACGTTAACTCTGGAAAATCTTTTCTTTGCAGTGTACATCTATTTTTTTTCTTTTTTAGTGTATGTAGTTCAGATATACAATGGATCTAACATACATTGCTACCTTTTCCAGTTTGGAAAATGCCCTGTGTTATGAAAGATATCTTTAAAACGTAGAGTTGGATATTCTTGTTTTGTAGAGATCCTTCTAATAATGTTTTTTAACAAATCGTAATAAAGAAACTGCGCTAGTAGAAGAACGGCTATGTAACTAAAGATGGCAGCCTAAAAAAGGAATTATATCATAACTGAAAAGTTGTGGTAACATCATTTTTTACTGATTAGAGCAGTGTATTCTATGTAGTAATGCAATGTTTAGCCTCTATGGGTACAATTCGAGTAACTATGAAATCTGAAGAAAACTGTTAGGTTGGTCTGAAAGAAAGAAAGAAGCAGTCTGACAATTGCTAGAAATTGTCATAGTGAATACAATCTGTAGGTGCTCAGAAAATTGTAGGTTTTGCTTTTAAATACGAAGGCATACTCAGAGTATTAGAATCCGTCATTTAATTCTCTGTTTTAGCTCTACACAGCAAGTGACAAGCGTTTTTTCTGGAAAAAACGCTTGCATAGCTAAGATTAGGAAAACATTTTGTTGCTTTGTAAGAAATACAATAAACTGAAACTTGTATTTATCTGAAGCGAGAATGTAGCATGAAAACATTTCATCTGACATGGATCGAAGTGACCTAAGTTTAGCCTACGGGTTTCCCATCATCATCCTTCAACAATTTCCTAAATTTTTTTTTGAGATACTTCGAGAGGTGGTATGTCTGTAATCATAAAAAGAATCTTAAAGATATGTATGTCATGTTAGGCATGGGTAGTCATGTATCATAAAAGAGCAAGGTTTTTTTGTTTGGGTTTGATAAGGACTAAAATTGTCAATAGGGGATGTACCATTTAGAGCTCAGTTGCTGAGGAACAGTTTCCTTTTCTGCCGGAGTTGTGTCCTCGATTGAGAGATATTTTTCTTTTTATTGGTGAGGGAGGTAGCTGCATAATCATTAAACCAAATGCATGTCATCAGCAGCTGATTAGGTATAACAGGTTTAGAAAGTAGGGCACTTACCGTTCAATGTTCTGCTGTTTTTTTTTAGGTAAATGTTTCTGCATGATGCACTAGAGGGATGTCGAAACTTGGTACCGTTGTTTCAGAGGTTTGTTTGAGTTCCTTGTCTTTTTGAGCGATAGTTTGTTGTGCAATGGTCTCTTGATGTGGATGTAATTGTGTATCGCTGTCTAGGATCGATGGCAGCTACAGAGAGTAATGAAATGTGAGGATGTTGAAATAAAAGAATGGATCGGTGTGCTGGCTGCACAATAAATTGCATGAGAATGGCAGTGTATTGAAAAGAATGTGTTTCCGTATTACGAAAGGACAATAAGTGATACTTAGTTGGGCAGACAATGGAAGCAACCTTTTGCGCTATGCTGGGAGTCTGGGTTTGGGTGATGGCGATGCCTTGCTCTGTTTGCTGGATGGAGAACCATTGTTTGAGGAGTTGTGAAGATGAGGAGCTTCCTCCCAGAGCATCATTGTCATAGTGTGACAGCATCAGTGTCGGAGGATTTCGATGAACTTGAGTAACTTGGAATGAGATGTTGTCTCATTGAAATGAGCCGCAAGAGACCGTTGCTTCCAGAATATATGTTCTTCCAAATAAAGCCGCTATTTCTGTAGGAATAGATGTCAATGATACATGCTCAGAGGAAAGAAATATGATGGCTGGCTGTCCAACAAGTTCCTCCACGATGTTGCCAAAGAAAATGAATTCAACCATAGACGTACTGTCAGTTGTGTCATTGGTTGACTCAACTGCTAGCTAATATCTAACAGTAAAAGCAGAAATATTTATAGTTATATCTGGCAAAAAGTACTTGAACAAGCATAACACATTTGTATATAAGATTTTTATAGATAAAAGCAAAAAAAAATAGAATATCAATAGTGAAGAACAATAATAAAATCATCGGGATTAATTTCAGATCTGTATTTAAAATAACATGATATAATGTATTTTCATGAATTTCATTGTTCAACATCAATGAAAGAGCAATATTCGAAACCGGAAAGCAGTGGCCAATGGAATGCTTATGCTGGATAAAGAGAGTAGGAATGCATGAACCGAGTTCCTGACAATTATATAAGCGAATGGGTTTATCTGCAAGAGTAAAACCTAGCTAATGTGCATTACTACAATTTTGCACCAAAGGAGAATTCATTAGCAAATGTTAGAAAACTTCAACATAAAGCAATATAAATGTAATGACAAATTTATGAGAAGAAAAGCAGTGGTTTTGATTTTGCAAGTAGGAATAGATTTGAAGGATCTAACTTGGACTATTGCTTTCTTCAGTTTAGAGTGAAGGCGAGAACCTGTATCTTTAATACCAGAAGGAGACCATATGAGAGACGATAGTATATGGTAACCAAAAGAACACTGAAGGCTCATTTCAACCTACCACTTAAGAGCAATACCTTCCAAATTTAAGTTCTTTATGTCACACCGAATTAAGTAGATATCGAGCTGCACAATCAAACTTGTAATGAAAAGAAACATGCCATTTACATATCTGAAAAAATATAATTGATATTACAGGTAGCTAGCTAGCACATCAAGTCTATCACATACTACTTTCAGCTCTATTTCACAAAAATGTGCCTAATCATGCAAAATTCGATCACAGATCCCAATAAACGCGTAAACCATGAAAGAACAACAGAGGAACCAATAACCTCAAGATTGCTATTGCTGACAAAAGACAGTGAACGTGGAGGGACATAAAAGGATAACCTAGACGCATCCATGAAACATTAAATACAACAAAACTACTGCTATTTTAGATAGAAAACAATTTTTTTGTGGCTCAACGCCTCCATCACACGGTGAATAATGGCTACAAGTGCAGCCAATAGCTCCGTGAACTCCAGAATTGAATTGAACTGCCACCAACTGCAGCTTATATGGTGTTTTCATGTGGATGGAAGGCATAGGCACAAACTAACTAATCCATTAGGCCTTGGCATGTTCTATGATAAAAGCAAGACACATGATGTGTAACAAAATTTAAACGTGATAACTCCAATAAGTTAGCAAACAATGACTCTACATGGAATTATTAGAGATTGACTCGGAGGCTACCAAAATTAACTGGAAGTTATTGACCAGATCGCTGAGAAGAAATAAATTAGTGTAACACTGCAGGCAGCACAATACGATCAGTATAGGAAAAATTGCAACTCTAATTTATTATCAACTTAGGTCTGATTTACAATCTGGATCATAAAACAATGTTTATAGAGCATACCAGTACTCATAACAAAACCATGACGGTCTTGGTCCCAAGGGCTTGATGTTGTTCTAGGGCCGTCATTCCTCTGCGGTAGAGCTCTACATGCAACAAACCCGCCAACACCAATTGGAATAATCATGGTTTCAGCGCCACCACCAGCCATCACATCAGCCTCGCGTCTACGAATATATTTTGCTACAGCATAGAAACAATAGTTTTAGGTATCTTTAATACCTGAAGGAGGCCATATCTATTAGGGAAATTATAGTTCAAGGTCAAACAACTGTTGATCCTCAGAGCTATAGCATGTCAAGTCAATGATCTATGAGTGAGAGAGAGAGAGAGATAAACTTACAGGTGTAGAACATGACACACAGACATATCCTACTAGTGCTGTTTGTGTTGGAAAACTTTGGATATGTGATATCAAGCATTTTGCGTGCATCACATCTAAGGGATGTCAAGGACACAGTATCTTGCTATATCTAACAAAGACAGCTTCAAGCTATGAATGAATTGAAGCATTCTATTGGAAGTGTTACATACGCATGCAACCCAATCATGTAGTTTCCTCACTTCCAGCTTCCAGAACTGATTTGCAAAATGAACAGTGATGTGGCCAATCACATTCAGAACTAACAACTCATCCATCGCATTTTTTTTACCTACAGAATAAGGACAGAGGATATTAACTATCAAAACTAAAGCAACACTATTTTTAACAAAATTGTAAGGATACTAATCTGTAGATAAGATGCGAATAGCATTGTTGATAAAGTAGGAAATACATATGTTCGTGTGATGCACTCATCTGCTGTCAAAATTTATTACTACAAAGTACACAACAATTGGACTAAGTAAGAGGAAGGATGGGCATGACAACTGTAAGGCTGTGGTTTCTGCTCATAGGCTCGAATGAGAAGGGAAAGAGAGATGGATGCAGCTGGTGGAGCATGGGCTGGTTTGGTTTTGAGGTGATTTCATTTTGTGGCAGGACATATAGGAAAGTCTTGGGTTATATCAGAATTTTTTTTCCATTTTTTAAAACAAGTTTAGACAGGATACCACTTTGGTTACGAAATAATTTTGTAGGCATTATCAACTATTGTACTTATGTATATGCATTAAAAAAAAACTACTATGTTGTAAAGAAGAACATTGGTGAAAAATAACTTAAAGAAAGATGAGAGACGATAGTATATGGTAACCAAAAGAACACTAAAGGCTCATTTCAATCTACCACTGTAACATCCTAAAAATGCTTAAATACGAAAATATGAGATTTTTAAAAGTTTTTATGTTATCTGTTGCCATTTTAATCGCTTGCCTTTTTGGAAGTTATTCTGGCTACATTCACTCCTTTTAGCCGGTGGTGTAAAGGCATAAAACGCTAAAAACAAAAACCCTAGAAACATAAATTTCAAACGCAAAGTTGACCTAAGATGTTGCCCTATTAAATGTTACTAAAGGATAAACCATAAATAGGTCAACTCAGAAGATTGGTGCTCTCATCTCAACCTTCCCCTCCCCTCCCCTCCCCACCTTCTCCACTGAACTCAACCGAGAAGAAAAACCGCAGAGCGAGCTCAATCCGGCTGCGCCTGCATCGGCCGCCAAGCCACGCTCATCGCTCTGGCTGCATCCGTGACGCCTAGTCATCCCCGACCGCGTCACGCTGCGTCCCGCACCACCACCATCAATACTCCTCCATCAATTGGGAGTTTCCCCCATCGGAGCACCGCGCCGGCCCTGTCTTCTCCGTGGCCAGCCAACTCTGCCAAAACCGCCACCGTATCGTCACTAGTGAGCACACCCTCGATTCCACACAACTAAAGCACCCTTAGGACTCCCTCTACCTTACCGCACCGTCCGCTTCCCCTCCCCTTTCCCGTAGCGGTGTCCCCACGGCGAGCCCTCTACGTCGCTCGTGGTTCATGCCGCCAGCCCCGTTTCGGCCACTCCCCACCACTGGCAATAACTCCAATGGGTTCCCCACACCTGGCCAGAACTCATGCGCGCGCTGCTTTCCACCCTACTCTCCGGCACCGTCGCCCATTTCTCCTTCACTGGCTCTGGCCGCCTCACACCCTCATCCGGCTGCACTCGACCACCCATGGCCATGCCTGTAATATCCTGAATTTGCAAGTGACTGCAATAAAGTTTAGAGAAGAAATTTAATTAAAATTCAGAATTGGAGCCCTTGAGAGACAATTTGGAGCCCTTGAGATGTCGTCTCTTCAAAAGGCGCGCTTCGTGGCCTTTCAACTGAAAGGTCAGGCGGATATCTGGTGGGAAGGGGTGTTGTCAGCTATGACCCCCATTCAGAGATCGGTTACTTGGGAGCTCTTTGTGGATCAGTTCAGAGCTAAGTATTATCCAGAGTCCTTCCTTGAGAGGATGGAACATTCACTAATGACTTTTATTCAAGGAAAATTGTCAGTGGCAGAATATGAAGCTGGGTTCCACAATCTAGTACGCTTTGTACCAGTAGTGGCAAGTGATGACAGGGAGAAGGCCAAGAGGTTCCGCAGGGGCCTCAACCAGTAGTATCGCCATGTTCTGGGGGCAACTGGTCTGCGTGACTTCAGCTCCATGGTCGAGCAGGCCAGGGGAATGGAGCTGGAGAGGGAGCTTACTTCGTAGAGGCAAGCTTCGAGTGGCCCTGTCCCTGCTGGTGGTTTTGGCGGTGGCCAGAAGCGGAGTTTTGGTGGGGGAGGAAGGTCTTCTCAACGACCCGTCCCCAAGAGGTTTCAAGGGAGTCAGCACACTCATTCTGTTCAGCAGTGACAGCCTGCTTCATCGGCGCCACGTCCTTCCTCATCCATGCCACCAATGCGTCCTGCCCCAGGTTAGGGTATGATTTGTTTCAGGTGTGGTGATGGGCATCGTGCTTCGGAGTGTTCATTCAAAGAAACTTGTCGTCAGTGTGGCCTGGAAGGTCATAAGATGTCTGTTTGCAAGCAAAACCCTTCCAGTATCATTAAGTGGCAACCAGCTCATGCGACTTCTACAGCGGCATCATCTTGAGGCTCTGTTCACATGCTTGCGGCCGCTCCAATCTTTGCAACATCTTCGGCTTAGGCTCCTCTGCGGTGTTTCCTTGGCACCCCTGTCGGGTTTTATTGGAACCAGGGAGTTCCTGCACCACCTCAGTTCACTACTCCACCGGCAGCTCCTGCCCTTCCTTCACCGAGTGTTGGGGCATCCTCCACACTAGCGCCACCTGGGGTTTATGCCATGCCTACACCAGAGATAGTAGGCCATCCTGATGTGGTGACAAGTATCTTACTTGTCGATTCCTTTGAGGCTTTTGTTCTTTTCGATTCAGGGGCTACTTATTCTTTCGTATCGCTTGAGTTTGCTAGAATAGTGGGTTTGAATTTGCAGTATATTTCCCAGTCTGTTGTAGTCAGTTCTCCTAGGGGTCTCATTTCTAGTTCTACAGTCTGTCCGGGTTGTTCTATTACCATCGATGAAGAGGATTTCATAGCTAACTTGATGGTGATTCAACTATCTCCTTTTGATGTTATTCTTATCATGGATTGGCTGTACAGTTATCGTGCTAAGATCTGTTGCTATTGGAAGACTATGACCTTGCAAGCTCTGTTTGGTAAAGAGCTGGTCTTTCAAGGAAGTGCACCATCTGATTCTCTGTTTGTATTGGCTAGTTTGTTCCCTAGCCGACAAGCCTCACGAATTGCATTGCTTTGGTGTCTTGATGCAAAGTCGAACTCTTCCCTATTCATAGAGGATATTATCGTGGTGAGTGAATACCCTGATGCTTTTCCTGCAGAACTTCCAAGGATGCCACCAGAACGGAATGTGGAGTTCCGGATTGATCTCATTCTTGGTACTCGTCAAATTTCTTTGTCTCTGTACCGTTTGCCTCGGCCCTTTCATGATGAATTAAAGAAGCAGCTGGACGATTTGTTGTCCAAAGGGATGATTTGGCGTAGTGTGTCGCCGTGGGGCATGCCTGTCCTTTTTACCAAGAAGAAAGATGGGGGTTGGCGTATGTGCGTGGATTATCGCGCTCTCAATCAGGCAACGATCAAGAACAAATACCCTTTGCCTCATATTGAGGATCTTTTTGATCAAATGAAGGGAGCAAAGGTGTTCTCCAAGATTGACCTTCAGTTGGGGTACAATCAAATCCGTGTTCGGGAGCAAGATATTGAGAAGACAGCTTTCTCCACGAGGTATGGGCATTATGAATACAAGGTTATGTCTTTTGGACTAACTAATGCTCCTGCTGTTTTTATGGAAGCAATGAACAGTATGCTATATTCATATCTTGATGACTTTGTAGTAATGTTCATTGACGACATTCTGATCTATTCCAAGTCTGAGGAGGATCATGAGCAGCATTTGAGGCTGGTTCTTGAGACCTTGAGGAAGAATCAATTCTATGCCAAGCTGATGAAATGTGAATTCTGGATTTCAGAAGTTGGGTTTTTGGGACACGTGATTAATCAAGAAGGTATTTATGTTGATCCTAGCAAGATCTCAACAGTGGTGGAATGGAAAAGACCAACTAATGTCAAAGGGGTGAGGAGTTTTCTGGGCTTAGCAGGATATTATCGTCGATTTGTAGAAGGTTTTTCTATCATTGCCAAACCTATGTCTCGGTTAACTTAGAAAGATGTTAAATTCCAATGGTCAGAAGATTGTGAGCGCAGTTTCTGTACCTTAAAGGATAAATTGGTGACTGCTCCTGTTCTTACTCTTCCCGAGCCTGGGAAGCGGTTCACCATTTATTTAGATGCTTCTCGAGTGGGTCTTGATTGTGTGCTCATGTAGGATGGCAAGGTGATTGCCTGTGCGTCAAGGCAACTGAAGAAACATAAGCAGAACTATCCCACCCATGATTTAGAACTTGCTGTAGTGGTTCTTGCTTTTAAGATTTGGCACCATTATCTGTATGGCGAATCTTGTGATATTTTCACAGATCACAAGAGCCTTAAGTATATTTTCACCCCGAAAGACTTGAACTTGAGGCAGAGAAGGTGGCTAGAATTAATCAAAGATTATGATATTACAATTCAGTACCACCCGGGCAAGGCGAATGTAGTGGTAGATGCTCTCAGTCGCAAGGCGAGTCCTCCTACTCTCAGCTGTCTGATTGCTGATTTTGAGTGTATGAATATTTCTTTCTATTTTCAAGGCACTGTTCAGGCTGAGACATGCTTATTTCTTTAGTCCGCTATTCCAGAGCGTGTGCGGGAGGCACAACAGCAAGATCAGATGCTTCAGCGGGCAAGGAAGCGGTTGGATGAAGGCAAGGAAGGAAATTTCAGTATAGATGAGTTTGGTGCATTACGGTTCAAAGGCCGCCTTTGTGTGCCACAGAAGTCTCAAGTCAAAGATGATATTCTTAAGGAAGCTCACCGGAGTCCGTATACTATACATCCTGGTGAGACCAAGATGTATCAAGATTTAAAAAAGAGTTTTTGGTGGAAAAGGATGAGAGTGGATATTGCTCAGTATGTGGCGTCCTGTGGTGTTTGCCAGTGAGTCAAGACCGAACATAAGCGTCCAGTAGGGTTGTTGCAGCCTTTGGAGGTTCTAGTATGGCCGTGGGATGATATCTCCATGGATTTTGTGGTGGGTCTACCTCGCACTCAGCAAGGGAAGGATGCTATTTGGGTAATCGTGGACCGTTTCAGCAAGTCTACGCATTTCATCCCTATTCGTACAACGAATACGGTGAGCGATTTGGCTCCTCTCTATGTGCAAGAGATAGTGCGAGTACACGGTGTGCCTAAGACTATTATTTCTAATTGTGATGCCAAGTTTGTCTCCAAATTTTGGGAGAGTTTGCAGGGTGCCTTGGGCACGCAACTTCATCTTAGCACCGTGTTCCATCCTCAAACAGATGGCCAGTCTGAGTGTACAATTCAGACACTTGAGGACATACTCAGATCTTGTGTTATGTCTTGGAAGGGAAGTTGGGAGGATCACCTAGCTCTGGCAGAGTTCACCTACAACAACAGTTATCATGCTAGTATTCGAGCTGCACCTTTTGAGGTTCTTTATGGGCGAAGGTGTAGATCCCCATTGTGTTGGAATACAATTGGTGAGCAGGCAGTTTTGGGTCCCGATTGGGTTTAGCAGACTGTGGCCAGAGTGGCAGAGATTAGGAAGAATCTGTTGGCTACTCAGAGCCGACAGAAGAGCTATGCAGATGTGAGAAAGCGAGATTTGGAATTTGGAGTGGGGGACCAGGTTCTTTTGAGAGTGTCTCCTACCAAAGGCATAGTGCGTTTTGGTACCAAAGGGAAGTTTAGCCCAAGGTATATTGGACCATTTCCAATCGTGGCACGAATTGAGAAATTGGCATATCATTTGGATCTTCCTAAGTCCATGCGTAGCATGCATAATGTATTCCACGTATCAATATCGAGGAAGTATTTGAGAGATCCAGGGCATGCTATTCCGTTAGAGCCGTTGAGTATTGAGCAAGATCTTACTTTCGAATCCCGACCAGTGCAAATTCTGGAAGAGTCAGAGCGAGTTCTGAGGAACAAAACGCTGAAGTATGTCAAGATTCTTTGGTCTCACCAGTCTGAGAGAGAGGCCACTTGGGAGCTAGAGTCTCGTATGCGCGAGCAATATCCGGACTTGTTCACGACTGGTATGTGATAATGTTGTTTCATTTCCGTTACAGTGTCCTTTTGTTTATTTCGATGGTTAGAATTCAGGGTCGAATTCTGTTAAGGGGGGTAGAATGTAATATCTCGAATTTGCAAGTGACTGCAATAAAGTTTAGAGAAAAAATTTAATTAAAATTTAGAATTTTCTTGTGGGGATTGTACCTTGGGCTTTCGGCCCAAGGCATCCTAGCCCAAGTGGGCCGGCCCATTAGTGGGATTAAGGAGGGGGCGCCTCTTTCCTCCCAACCCTAGCCGCCCCCTCAACCCTCTTGCCCACCACCCCTCCCCCCTTTCTCCCTTACGCCTCCACCCCTCTCCCTTAGGGCCAAACCTCCCTGCTGCCTCCGTTCCCCTGCTGCCTCATCTTCCCCATTGCTGTCAATAGAGTCGCCACCTTCTAGAGTTGTGGCCGGCCATTGGGAAGAAGGAGGAAGAGAGGAAGAGAAGGGAAGGAAGAGAAGAGGTAGAGGAAGAAGGAGGATCTTCGAGAGGGCTTCAGTGAGTTCTAAAGAGGAATTCATGGGTAATTTCAGGATCCCCAATAGTAATTACATTTCTTTCTTATGCGATTCATCGTCAATAGTTATCCTATGCATGCTGTTGTAGATCGGTTGTTTTCTGCTGATCTGTTGACGCGCAAAATTGAGATAGTTATATGTAGATTTAGTGGTTAGGGGCTCCTAGATATAGATGGCGAATTTCGTTAGCTTTCCATAGAGTATTAATTCATAATTTTTGGATGAACGATGAATTAGTTATGAATTTTTTAAGTCTAGATGCTTAATCAGTCTCTAGATTCGGGCAGCGAGTTTAATTCTGCAAATCAGGAGGTTTGAGATGGATGAATTTGGTCTTTTCATCTCCATGAGATATTTAGATATTTTTATAATGATTCCAGGAAGGTAAAGTTCATAATTTTTGGACGGTTAGAACGAAAGATATGAATTTTTGAAGTTAATGCTGTAATCTGTCCTTCTGATGTGGATAGTAGAGAAAGAACTGGTTGTTTGCAACCTTTGTTCCACAGTGCAGATAATTGTGATAATTTTATTGAGAAATCTAGTTTTCTATAGTTTCTAGAGAGTCTTAGAATAATGGGTTTGGATGTACCAAACAAAAGTTATGAAATTCCCAAGTCAGAAATACCGAAGATGACAGAACGATCTTCGGGGTTAAAAACAAAAGCCTTGATGAGATAATTTGATCTTTTGAACACCTGAGAAGTTGTAGCTGTGCCTGTGTAGATTCCAAGAAAGTTGGATTCATGACTTTTGGAGTTTTGACTCAAAAGTTATGGATTTTCCTTTGATAGCTGTCGGTTTGGGCAGTTTGGGATTTGAGAATGTATTGATTAAATTTCGGTTTGCGATTAGGAGCGATAGATTTCATTTTGTTCCATTGTTATGCTGAGCACTTTTGAATAGTACTCTTAGTATACTTTTCGGATGTCAGGTGTTGGTGAGAACCGGGGTTAGAGCTTTCCTGTCATTGTCTTTCGTCTTGCGGTTGAGACAAGTACATTGTGGATTATGTTCACTGTTATCTATTCGTAGCGCTTGATGCCATGCTATGATTGAATTCTATATACTGAGAGTAAATTCCAATAATTCTTGTTTCTTTCCATGGATGTTAATTCATGCTTTTTGGGATTATGTCTTTCATATCAATGTATTCATTCATTCATTTGTTCATGATTCACCCATGGAAGTGGGAAGTAAAGTTCCATCATTCCAATATAGGAAAGTTAGACCCATCATTTCAATATGGACAATTTGGATCCCTGCTTTGAATGTTTCTTCAAACGAGCCTTGGATCCCTGCATTTTGGATAATGCGGGCATGAGTGAACACCGACGGGTGTTCACTAGCTATACCGGTATAAGCAGAAGAGAAGAGCATGCATTTCATTCTTGCATACGATTTCTGCCATTCTACTTACGTATTCGAATATTATGAATGTTATGTTTTTATTCTAGTATTTTCCATATTATTCTATTGTACTTGCTGAGTCGTAGACTCACTCTTGTTAGTGTTTGTATGATTTAGGTAAACACTGAAGACGGCATGCTTGGGATGGATTAGTCACATGGATCACTTCATTCACTTCACATATTTCACCTTTTAGTTAATGAACTTGCAATTATCTTTAATTTGATAATTTTGGATTGTAATAAATGGAGTTTTGATGGTTGAGATTGTCATTCATTATGATTTGGTTGAGCTAGTTAATGCTTAATATTCATCGTATAGATTCTTGATAGTTTTATCTTCAATGGTTCATTATGATTGGATATTTAGAATTTTGATTTGTTGCTGAAATTTAATTCAATTCTTATAGTCGTTCTCTTGTGTGTTGATCTTTACCTGTTTTAGCTGATAGAGTGTTGAAATTAAATCGTATTATTGCTTTGTGTTAGACTTTTAGGTAATGTCTTAGATTCTGCATAGCTAGGGTGTTACAGTGCCTCCACCGCCACTGAGTTCGCCTCCTCTCCCCAGACCCATTTTACCCCCCCCCCATGGCTGCCTCCATCGCCATCTCCACCGGCGCCGCCTGTGTCACCACCACACGCCTTGCCTCCTCTGCTTCCTCCTTTCCTCTCCGTCTCTATGAGCCTATTGTCTCAGTCCTACTTGCTATCTCTATATGTATGACAGGTAAGTGATTAGTAAATAAATTAGAGAGTGATTGTGAGCATATGACAGTACTACCACAGTAGCTAAATTAGAGATATTGGAAGATTAGTTAGTTTATAACTACTCAATTGATAAGTTGTGTTTTCGGATAATGGCATTCAGTGGGTTTTGTCAGACAACTAAATACACAGATCAAGTGCACTTGTATTTTGTTAAGTTAATTAGTATATTGTTAGCAATTGGATGTAAACCATGAATAGTTGGACAATACTCCCACTAGGCAAGTTCTTTTCAATGTCTAGAATGTTTGAACATGAGCAGCAAGGAAATCTGAGAATGATTAGATAATGACAGTGGATCTTTCATTTTGAAGGTTAGGTGATAAGTGCGCAAAGTAATTAACCTAGGAATGAATACTAATTTAGAGTTCGTGTTTAAATCAGAGGATGAATTAAGATTGGCAGTTAGGCCAACTAGGTTAGATAACCATTTGGAATATGTTAGTTGGCAAATTAGCTGGTAGTTCCAATAACAAATAGTATGCCTACACAAGGTTAATCAAGGAATTAAGTTCAATGATTTTGAGATTGATAGAAATGAATAATATTTAGTACAGTAATAGGTTTTGTTAAAACAATAGTAGACCACACCTACAACTAAAAACTAGTGAGAATATGAACATTCGACAGCAAACAGTGAACCACCAAATTGGTTGTAACACCCTGGCTTAGTAGAAACCCAAGATGTCTACCTCGAACTCAAGCTTTTCTACCTTCTAGGCGTCATGATTAAACATTTGACAAAGAGGTAATAATAAAATCAGCAAGTCAGTTAATCATAATTCAACTATAATTCGATCTAAGTAATTATCAAATGCATTACAGATAGATTTCAATTAAGGGAAAACAACAACTAGCAATAATATCAACCATGAGGAACTAAGGGAACCACAACCTATTAAATTATTACAATTTCTGAAATGTATAAATCATGCAATGGAGTGAAGTGCTTCTCAAGTGCAAAAGTTCCATCTTCTACTTTCTCTCAAAGTATGCCGAGATCAACGTTCACCTAAAACATTAAATAAACAAGTGTGAGTCCAAGATTCAGCAAATACAAATAAACAGCATTCGAAACATCATATCAATGATAGATCATTCTCATTATACAACATATGAAACTTTAAAGCATTGACAGATCATTCTCATTATATCAATATATATGTAAATGTCATGAATGCAATGCAAATCATGCATGTCTCCACTTCTGCATATACTGATATAACTGAGTGTAACATCCGTCGGTGTTCAGTCACCCGCATTCTCAAATGCGGGGATCTAGTGCCCGTCCTTTTTCATGCGAGGATCTCATTGCCCATATCTCAAATATGGGGATCTCATTGAAATGAAATGAAATAAAATAAAATGAAATGAAATGAAATAAAATGAAATCCATAAATGCCATACTTTCCAGTATGCATCATCAATTATGAAAGCATATAAACAACTGCATATACTCATCATTCATATGAATAACCATAATAATAATCATATAACCAATTTGTATCATCAAACATTCACTATTACTCTAAAATGTACTTGTCTCAACCATGATGGGTGACGACAAGAAGAGGGCTTTCCCCCTGATTCACACCTCCACCTGAGCATATCATAAACATACTAAGGAGACCGTTCACGAGCATACAACATTACAAAAAATTAAATAACTATCAACACTCCAAAGCGCAACCCAAAACTCTGTTCCTCCTTGAACACCGTTTTGTCCCAAAACAGAACAGTTACCTTACAAAATTCATATATTCTCTTTTGATTGTCCAAAAAGTGCAAGCTTGGACTTTCTGGAAATATTAAAGTATTATCTACAATTCTCTAGTTGTCCAGATTTCCTAATTTGACAAGTAACTATTTTTAATATACGAATTACTACAGCTGCTAGAATCTAACAGACATTCTGGACATCAGCAGAAAACCGATCTGCTACCCAAAACTACAGTTCTATCCCCTTCGGTTATTAACTCAGATCTCACAAACCACAGATAAGTATTGCATGAAAATTGGTAGGAATGTATTTACATGAGTTCTATACAAGTGTACAAATTTCAGCCCAATCCGAGATCATTTATCTACTCAAATAGATGATCTACCAAAACTGCTTTGAGCTAAAACTGCAATAGTCCAAGCTGTCACAACCCCACTCAAAATAGGTGCTCCTCTCAACTAATCCTCAATCCAACCATAGACATCTAAGAGAAACAAGTCAAGAACACACTGACCATGTTTGAGCCCGATCGGATGACGTTTGATGCTCCGATCGACAAATTGTTGAAGACTACGCAGGAGGGGGCTGAAGGGGGCTGCGGCTGGAAAAGGGGGAGGGAGGGGGTGGTGGCTGGGAAATGAGGGAGGGAGGGAGTGGCGCAAGGGGGGATGGGCTAGGGTTTGGCTGCCCTCCCCCCTTCCTGGGCCAGTTTCCCCTTGGGCCAAGGCTGCAGGCCGGTAGCCCAAGGCCTGAGTTCCCAAAAACGCAAAAACGTCATTTAAAACCTTCAATTTCTTTCTCTAATTCAATTGCTCTCTTCCTCTCTTTCTCAAAACAAGTCGGGGTATTACATTCTCCCCCCTTTAAACAGAATTTGACTCCGAATTCTACTCATCGCTCTACTCAAAGGAACAACCTCAACTGAAGTTAACAACGGAGGACATGTACCCGTCATGAACAATTTTGGATATTGCTCGCGTATGCATGACTCTAGCTCCCAAGTGGCTTCTCTCTCATACTGATATGACCAAAGCACCTTGACATAACTGATGTATCATGCCTCATCACTCGACTCGACCTTTCTAGAGGCACTCAGCAAACAGGACTCGAGGGCACGGTCTTACTTATTGATCAACGGCTCTAACGAAACCACAAACTTCGGATAACTCAAGTATTTTCCCAACACCGGGTTATACATGACGTCGCGTACCCCGCGCAAGGTCTCGAGGCAGTCCTAACGATACACCAACTTCCAAAAATTCCCACGACTACCCGAAACAAACCAATGTACCTTGGGCCAACCTTTCCTTTGGTACCAAACCACGCAACCTACATATAACACATGGAACTCTTGTTCCATCTCTCAACCGATCTCTTCACTTAAACAAGGAGCACCTCCTTTAACAAGGGACGCACAACAGAACTCGCTTTAAACAATTCCCTTTTAAAAAACAGAACCCAATTGAAAATAAAGGATTCTCATCGTAATCACGCAATGCCAACTCCCTACCAAAAGCGACAAATCCAAAATCAAAGATTCATCACGAAAACCTTTCCATCTTCCAATTAGGCAGTTTGCAAATAAATGCTACGTAAGCCAAAGGCAAAATAACTCGAATGCCCAAAATAATCATTTTCTTTGTTTTTCTGAATCGGAAAGAACCACACATGTCAACATAAAGCCAACTCAAATTGCAAATGACGTCTGTCATAAACACACAGCTCAAACAAGAATCAAGAGAGCATTTTACTACCTGAGAAAATATTTTTTTTCTCAATCCTTTCTTTTAAGAATTTAGCTTCCCTTAAACCATGAGATTCCAAATCATCGCGTAACACACTAACTTATTTCTCTTAATTGGCAACCTCACGCTAAGCTCAAACCGAATATATCATTCACACCTTTGTAGAGAGACTCTACTGACCCCACAAAACATACTCTAGCCAACTCCTCTACCAACTGAGTTACTTTAGTAGATAATTTCCAATGCACCTCAGCATGGATTTTATCCACTAACACATCACCTCAATCCGTTAAGGATAATCAACTTGAAATTCACATTGCACATTCTCATTTACTATGTTAAAAGAATTCTATCCATGATCAACACACTATTCGGAATCCATTTTTGTCCTTCTACTTCTACACATAATCAAGGAGCGACCAAGGTTCTAGCATAAACCATAAGCCCCATTTCAACCTCCAAGACTTCTACAATGAACTTCTGGCATAAAAGATAGGGAAATCCTCAGATTCGATGACCAAAATTCCCACAATTTAAACATACTCAATAATTAACATCAACATGTAAACATATTCTCAACCAAATTATCTTTAGAAAGGTTCTAACTCCCAAAGGGTTACTCACTGAAGCCAAGTCATACATGACAATAATTCAACAATCCATACTATCCCAATGACTGTCACATCGATTAGATTTGTTCGAAATTCTACTCTCATTAACTACACTGTCATAATTCTCCTACACAACCTTACAAAGTACCAAAATCATGATAATCTAATAAATTGATCAAGAATCTCATACCTTCGATAATTCTAATGTTCCATCAAAATGAACAAAAGATCTTTGACCACAAATCACTCTAGGTTCTACTAATTGCAACAATGTAATCGGTTAGCTCTAAAGATAAATATTCTATTTAAATCAAATCATTTCCAAGGATTTTTCCAAGAAATTAATTTATCACTCAATGCATCTCAAACAACTTGCCATCCAACATCTCACAAAATCATTCACTTGACCACAACCAACCATAATTTTTTATTATTATTTAATCCTTTTTTTAATTATATTTTAAAATTAACCCCTCGCGAACTTTATTTCTAACTCTGACCCTTTTGGTCACGCCACCTCCCGTGGCGTGACCAAATCGAACTATCACGCCACGGTGGCGGTGTAATAAAGGTGCCACGCAAGCCCTCGACGCGCGCCTGCGCCCGGCGTGGAGGCTTATGTGGCACTATCACGCCTTCTTTCTTGGCGTGATAGAGACCGATTGTCACGCCTTATTTCTTGGCGTGATAGATCGCAATTGTCACGCCATTTATCACGGCGTGACAGGGGCTATTCCAGTTTGTTTGGATTCTATTTGTATGAAAAACAGTTGAAGATACGGTGGTACATAATTCCATGTACATATAACATGTCTCTCTATTCACAACTTGAAAATAGAGACCTCTCTACGTAAACAAATATAACACCATCCTTTTTAGCTGAGAGTAAATAGAATATATAGACCTGTAATCTTTTTGTGCTTTGAAAACCTTAGACACTTTACAATATTTTTAGGGCGTGTCCCAGAAGTGATACATAATGCATCTTGGAAAAAAAATGAGTTTACATCCTAGTGGAAAGATGCGTAGACAGTATGGTAGACAAGATGCAGATTGATGAAAGATCGTAGACATCCTAGTGGAATGATAGGTGGTGCGCAGACATCCTACTTCGGAATCATAGGTTTGTGGTCGTAGACCAAACCGTAAACTTCCTAACTTCGTTTTTGTCATGTTGTTGGATGCCTTACTACGCGAAGAATTGAAAGCGAAAAGACGACAAGATTTAAAGTTGCGAATTAAAATAGACTTCATAACAAAGCTTGGAATAACATGGCGCACAGGGTTTGGTTACATGCATAACAAACAACATCATGCACGATGCAATAAACCGAAGTTCTCCTACGATACATATGCGCCTTTTTTGAATAGAAATAAATTAGACCTTCCGGGAACTAGTACGGAAAGGTGCCTCGTACAACCCACATGGAGTGTTCTCCAGCTGGGCGCCTCGAACGTGGCTGGCCGTCGTTGTAGTGGCACGCACATATGTAGCTAGGGTTGGCGCAGCAGCATGTGGGATCATAGGAACTTCCTATGTTCACGACCTCCTCATTGCCCCTCTCGCGCTGCATCTGTTGGCGGATGTCATCATTTTGCGCCTTGAGATCTTCAATTTGCGCCTCCAAATCGAAGATTCAGTTCCACAATACATCCACGTACCTCACAACATAGTAAGCGTGGGGAGGATCGATCCAGCGGGTAAAGTTGCATTTTGCCATCTGCTGTAAGGGACGGTTAGTATGAAGCATGTATTAGCGGTAAGTAACCTGAACAAAACTATTTACCCCAGAGTATGGGCATCGGAAGAAACACCGTCCGCCATCGAAAGGGCCGTCTACGACCTGCACGATAGCGTCCTCCCCGTGTCCGCATTTCGGCTACTTAGGTTGGGCACACTTGTTCGGCACCAACCAGTAGTTAGGGCCGAAGTCCTCCCTCCTTTCCAGGCGAAGGTCTTGCTTCGGCGACCCCGGTTGGACTAGTCCTTGGGCGTCTGCCATGGTATGTTAGTGTATGACGGAGAAGGTTCTTCTTTCTACGGTTTGAAGGATGAAGTGGTCCTTCCGGAGCATGGGGTGCACATTTTATAGCCCGCGGGGGGAGGCCAAGACCTGACGGGGTAATGTGTTAGGTTGTAGATGACAAGACCTAACGGGTATGCACTGCTTACGAAGATAAGAGCAAACAGGGTAGCTTTGCGCAGTGACAATACCAAAAGAGACAGCCTTGCGCAGTGACAAGACCGGACGGGGCAGCTTTTGCGCAGTGACAAGACCACACGGTGCAGCATTACAATGACAAGGCCAAAGGAGACAAATTTTGCGGTGACAAGACAAGGCGGGACGACTTTGCGCGGTGACAACTCGATCGCCTCGGACTTTTACGAGCGAAAAGACATTACTCTGCAAGGAAAGACGTAGAGTGTTATCACGTCGATCTCAAAACCTGGCGAGGGTCAGGGTTGTCCAGTCGATCTGTAATGAGTTGTAAGTAGAAAGGTAAGTGATATTCGTTCAGAGAAAGGATGATTGTCACTGCGCAAGGCTGTCTCCTTTGATCTTATCTCTGTGAAAAGCTGCCCGTGTGGGCTTTGCAGAGTGATGTCTTATCGGTCTGAAAAGTCTAACCCTAAACGTAAACCCTAAACTTAGACCTAAACATAAAACCCTAACCTAACCACGAACCAATATACCTAAGACTTTAACCTAACCTAACCACGAACCAATAAACCTAAGACTTTAACCCTAACCCTGACCCTCAATCTGAAACCCTAACCCTGACCCTTAACCTAAAACCCTAACCTGACCCTAAAAACCTAAAGCCCTAACCTGACCCTTGACCTAACCCTGACCCTCAATCTAAAACCCTAACCCTAACCCTAACCCTGAACCAATAAACCTAAGACTTTAACCCTAACCCTAACCCTAACCCTGAACCTAAACCTAACCATGGCCCTTAACCTAAAACCCTAACCCTGACCCTTGAACTATGAACCTAAAAACCTAGTCCTAACCATGAACCTAAAAACCTAAAACCCTAACCCTAACCCTAACAACCAAAAGCCCTAACCCTGACCCTTGACCTAACCCTGACCCTCAATATAAAACCCTAACCCTGAACCTCGACCTAAACACCTAAAACCGTAACCCTAAAAACCTAAAACCCTAACCCTAACCCTGAATCTAATAACCTAAAACCCTAACCCTTGTCACGCCACCATTTACGGCGTGGCCACAACATTCTGCCACGCCAAAATGCTTCGTATGCCAGAGGGCTTGCCAAAAAGGGCCATCGATGCTGGGTTTAAGTCCTATCACACCACTTACCAGGGCGTGACAGGACTGTATTGTCACGTCACCCTTAACGGCGTGGCAAAAACGGACTGCCACGCCAAAATGGTTCATGTGCCAGAGGGCTGGGGCTAAGTCCTATCACGCCACTTACCCTGGCGTGACAGGACTGTATTATCACGCCACCCTAAACGGCGTGGCAAAAACGTGTTGCCACGCCAAAATACTTTATGAGCCAGAGAGCTTGCCCAAAAGGGCCATCGCTGCCGGGGCTAAGTCCTGTCACGCCACTTACACTGGTGTGGCAGGACTGACTTGTCACGCCACCAATAACGGCGTGACAGTATCACTCACCTGCATTGAATCAACCAAACACTGATTTCATTCAAACAATAATAAGAAGCAACCATCATCCATCTCAGCAGTAATCTATTTTTCTCATCCAAACAGGAAAAGGTAAGTAATGCTAAATAAGGCCATCCGAAGTTCATTACAATGATTTCATTCAAACAGCAATAAGAAGCAACCATCATCCATCTCATTTCATTCAACTTTCAAAATGGCCATAGAAAGTTCCATAGGATATGAACTGTACAAAATGCAAGCACACAGTCATTCATCCCATTAGTTGTGCTTTTGGCGCGCACCCGACCCCGACGTGAACCTCTCTACTGGGTGTTGGCCTCACGTGCCCTCGACGACATTTACGGAACTAATGTCCGCGCGATCACGCCGTTTACGGCGGCGTGGTGGGGTGTCCTGAGTCGGCTGTGTGGGGGCCGGTGCATCAACCAGGTCCTTGAGGAGCATCTCGTTGGGAATCCTAGCAGCGATGTCCTCCTCGTCCTCGCCGGCCTCCTCCTTGGCCTCCTCAGCCTCGTCTGCGCCACCTTCCTCTTCGTCCTCGCCAGCCTCCTTCTCATCCTCCTCGGCCTTGTCTGCGGCACCCTCCTCGTCCTCGCCGACCTCCTCGGCCTCGTTTAGCCACTCCGAGCTGGGCCAGGTTGCACGACCTCTCCCGCTGCTGCCACACAGCTCATCTTTGCGGCCAGTCGTCGGCATTGGCGGCAAACCAACTACAAGGTTAAACAACAAAAAGGTAGTGAAGTTTAATGCAACAAAATAAATAACAAGGGATAACATGTTAATTTAACGTAGGGTGTGTTACCTCAGCGAAGTCCCGGAAGCATTGGAAGCTCCCCTCCGAACCCTCCTGTAGCATGAGAACCTTCCCGGCCTCGTTGCTTATGCGGGCGAGCTGCTTTCCCTACGAACGGGAAAACACATTCAATTAGCTTATGCATGGTGATATTGGTAATTAGTGGTGTGATACAATATACTCACGTAGTAAGCGTTGATGGGGGCCCTCTCCGGCTGAGTGCCCGTCCGTGTGAACTCGTCGTAGTCGTCCACGATGTCCTCGTCGTCGTCATCACCATCATCTACATCTGCATCGATCATTGCCGGTCGAAGCTGGAGACGCGCGACGTCGTGTAGCCACTCTAGGTATCTGACGAAGTTATGCCTCTGATGGATCTGGGGCACGTCCCTGGACCGATTTGTTCGGTCGAGCCACTCCGACACGTAGGCTCGGTGATAATGTGCCGGTACACCGAAAATTCGAATAGCAATGAAAAACAGCTAAAAGATTTTAAACTCTTTTCGTTTTCAACAATTGCCAATTTGGGATGCTACACAATGTCAAGTATTTGCCAACTTATCATTGTTACAATCCAGGTTCCAGGAGTACAGGTATTCTCGACGAAACAATCTAGAAATGTAGGCTTCGACTAAATCTCTGTGTTCTCATAAACTAAGCCAGTAAATCAAATAAAAGGAGGTATAAAAATAAGCCATGTAACTCAACGGCCAGGATTAATAGATTCTTACATTTCATATCTAGTGAAATAGCAATTGGAAAAGAAAAGGAAAATTGTACTACATATTCTCCACTCCTCTCTCAAATTCTCTTATGATAATAAACAATTAGTTCTCTATCCCTCTCAAATTCTTTTAGGATAATAGATAATACCGCCATGGTCCCCGATGGCAGATGCATCGCCTCTTTAACCATACCTTAATACCTCCAAAACAATTCTCTTTTCTTTTTGTCCCAAAGAAAGATACAAAGATCATAATCTTTTGTTATAGTACACTACCAAATATGTATACTACTTCGTTGGTCCCATAGTCATGAAACATACATAAAAGTTAGGGAGGAGGGGGGGCATGTACAGAGATATCTGAAGTTCAATTCATCTATGCCACCTTTGTTTAATCCAATCAACTGGCTTGTAGATAATTTAATTTCATCTCACAGTATATTGGACTAAATAGTGTACAAAAGCAAAAAAGAAAAAGCAAGCAATTTAATATGACCACATTAATTGACTGTTCATGTTTCTCACCTTATCCCTATACCACCTTCCCTTTCTTAGCAAGTATAGTAGTGAATACTAAATCAATTACATGGTGCCATCTGTCCATTTGAGAAACAATACAAACCAGTAGTGATTCGATTCCAAAGAATGTTGTCATGAAAAGTGACTTGTCACAGCCATGAGTGGTCATCAAGGACTTTACAATGCTAAGCTGGTAGCTTTGCATTGCACCATGTGTACTAAAGACTGTAGATAAGGTAAGGTAGGCAATAATAATAATACATGAAATAAACAAAGTAGCTAGTAAAGCAAAAGGATGGCAAGAAGTTGCTAGCTTGTAGCATGGCCATGGAAAACCAGCCAATGTCACTAATTTTCTTTCACAAGGACCAATGCTAGCCTAATCTTTTCTTAGGACAACAATTTAAGCTTGATGGAAGCAATGACTTGATGCCGACTCGATCGGGAGAAAGCGTGTCACGAGTGGAAAAAGGCGGGGCATGTGCGATGACAACCACACCAAAAATAAAAATCTTGGCACCATTTTTTTTTCTTCGTCTAACTTATGAGGCGAGGCGAGAACTTGCACAAGAACACGACATGAGCTCACCGAGCTCAAGGCTAGCTCTTTAGGTGTCAAGGCGATCTTGGCGAGAGAAAAAGCGGTGCTTACCATTGTGCCGTGTTTCCTACGAGCATGCATCAATGTGTGAGTCACTCTATGACTGGCTCATCTCAAGCAGTTGTTTGCCCTTCCAAAACATCGGCGTTGCCTTCCTAAGTACTACCATGGCTGATTTGTTCAAATTGCTCACAGGATTCTCCTAAGTGCTACCACTAACCGAACCAAAACATCATCACACATTCACACATTCAACAAGCAATGTCCAGATCCGGCAACATCATCACTGATTATCCTAAGCACAGACGACTCGTGGCTTACCTTCTCTACTGGTGGACGAAGGGAGGACTCACAAGCAGACTGCCAAACCCGGCCACGAAGATGGCGTGGAGGACGTGTAGGCATGGGGAGTAGGTCGGCGTCTGAGGGCGATGTCGGGAAGCGAGCCGCCGTGGAGGAGGCCGGCGTGGACGCGGCCGGCGTGGAGGACGCGTGGAGGAGCCCGGTGTGGACGAGGCCGCCGTGGAGAAGGCGTGGAAGAGGCGTGGAGAACGCGGCCGACGTGGAGGAGGCCGCGGCTGGCGTGGACGCGACCGGCGTGGAGGCGTGGAGGAGGACGGCGGAGGAGGACAGCGTGGAGGAGGCGTGGAGGACACGGCCGGCGTGGAGGAGGACGCAGCTGGTGTGGACGCGGCCGGCGTGGAGGAGGACGGCGCGGAGGAGGACGGCGCCGGGAGTAGGCCGACGCGGAATCCGGTGGCGGCGGCGACGAATCGAGAGGAAGAGGACCGGGAGGAAGAAAGGCGTCGGGGGAAAAAGAAGAAATGAATCGGCGGCCGTGAGCCCGCAACTAAGTCACCACTGTCATCGCCGTAGTCATCCACGATGTCCTCCTCGTCGTCATCACCATCATCTACATCCGCATCGGTCATCGCCAGTCGAAGTTGGAGACGCGCGACACCGTGTAGCCACTCTAGGTATCTGACGAAGTTATGCCTCTGATGGATCTGGGGCACGTCCCTGGACCGATTTGTTCGGTCGAGCCACTCCGACACGTAGGCTTGATGATAATGTGGCCAGTCCGTGTGCCGGTACCTCCGCCTTCGCAGAGATTGTGCTCCTATTCATCCCCCCCCCTCTAGTCGCCTTTTCGATCCAACAAGTGGTATCAGAGCCCGGTTAGTTCAATCTTGATCTTAACCGGTCACTGAACTTGGCGATGGAGAAGTACTCCACCAAGCCGTATATCTTAGATGGGCTCGACTATGCCTATTGGAAGAACCACATGCGTGTCTTCCTTCAAAGCGAAGGACAAGCCATATGGGAGGTTGTTCGAGCCCCGCTCGTTTTGCCCGAGGTTGCTACGTCGGTTTCAGCAGCCCTCTTGGCTAACAACCACAAGGCAACGAACCTTCTATATGCTGGGCTTGGTAGACAGGAGTATGACAGGATCTGCAATCTTGAGACCGCGCACGAGATTTGGCACACCCTCGAAACCTACAATGAGGGTTCGTCCAAAATTAAGCAAGTACGCCAGACGGTCTTCAAGCGAGAATACAACAAGTTCAAGATGCGTCTTGGAGAGAGCATCGATGATGTATTCACTCATTTTAACAAGGTGATTAATCAGTTGAGAGCAGTAGATATCGAGTATTCTCAATCTGAGAATGCCACCCACCTCTTGGCTGCAATGAACACCAAGGAGTGGAAGATGAAGGCCACTGCCATTGAGGAGAATGTTAATCTCTCTAATCTCTCTTTGGAGCTGCTCTATAGCAAGCTCAGAACTCATAAGATCAAGAGAGTTGGCTATCCTAAGAAGGAGAATATGGCTTTGGTGGCAGACCCTCTTAAAAGAACTTCTGATGATTCTTCTGAGTCTTCTTCTGAATTTTCACTTGCTTGTTTATCTGCAATCCATGAAGAGGAGCTTGAGAGTATTCCTGAGGCTGAGTTAGCTCTTTTAGCCAAAAAATTCACACGGGCCTATAACAATGCGAGAAACAAGAAGAGAGGTGGCCCTGTGACATGCTATGAGTGTGGAGAGTTGTACCATATCTGGCCGAACTGCCCCAAGCTAAAAGGGAAGGGCAACCACAAGGATGAGAAGGCAGCTCGGAGGAAGCCTCAAGGGAACAAGTCCAAGTTTGATACTGTCAAGCTCATGAAGGCCGCTCACCGGATCCTTGCCGCTTTTGGAGAGCAATCCATGAGCGATGTGGTCTCCGGGAGCGAGGAGGACAAGGAGGAGGAGCTCCCTCAAGACAAGAAGAAAGGGAAGGCAAAAGACTTCACCGGCATGTGCTTCATGGCCGACTCCGTCGACATCGATGACACCGATGAGGTATCTCCATCCTATGATGTTCTCTCTGCTAGATGTGATACTATCTTTGAGCAACTGCTTAGCTAGGATAAAGCGTTAGAGTTCACCATGGCTAGAAACAAGGATTTAGAGTCACAAGTTGATAATCTCACACTAGAACTTGTGAATGCTAAAAATCTTGATGCTGATGAATGTTCATCCTGCTATGCTTTACACTCTGAACTTGCTAAATTGCAAACTGCTCATGATGTTGCCTTGCACCAACTAGAAAATGCTAGGACTGAGTTAATTGAAGTTAAATCTGCTCCATATGAAAAATACTTAGAATCTAGCAAGTTGGTTGTTTCTGATAAGGCTGAGTCTAGCTTTTGCTCTTTCTGCTTAGAACGTGAACGTGAAGTAAAAGACATAATAGAAGCAGTTAGAGCTAAGTTTGCCAAGCCTAAGGACAAAATTGATTCTGCTCCTTGTGCTTCATATGAAGCCCTTAAGCTTGAAGTTGCTTTTCATTACGAGAAACATGCTAGAGACATTAATGCCAAAACTTGTGAATAATGTTTTAATCTTGGAAAAGAGAATGCTCATCTTAAGGATACATTAGAAAAATTCTCTTAAGGGTGAGAAACAGTTAAACATGATTCTTGACAAGTCAAAAACTCCTTATAAAAAGCAAGGGTTAGGATACAATTTTGCCCAAGACAAGTCCAAACCAAATATCATTCAAGTCTTGGAAAATGGCTTAGTTGAGTTCAAAACCCAACCTACAAAAACCATTTTCAAATCTGCAGGTTTTGCCCAACCATCTTTTGAGCCAAAATGTGCTTCTCCTAATGGTACCAAGTACCATTGCACCTATTGCAAGAAGGATGGGCATTTGCTTGAGTTCTATTAGCGTAGGTTGAAAAATGCTAGGAAAAATCTTGCTAGAATTTCATCTCATCAACCTAGAGCTTTTATGAGACATGGTCATTTAGAAAAGAAGAAACCTAGACTAGGATTTGTTTCACATGCTCATCATCATTATGTTCCTAGATAGAATGCTTCTCATGTTCATGTAACCATTGCTCATGATAGAACTTCAAGTAGGATCAAGGACAGCAATTCTGCTTTGTATACTACTCGCAGACGTGTGTCTCAGTATTGGGTTCCTAAGTCATGTTTAACTAACCCCAGTATTGAGACATATGGATTTTCTGTGCCTTGATTTTCAGGATCGACGAGGAAGGGGGAAGAACACGTGGTTCGTTGACTCCGGGTGTTCACGCCATATGACCGGAGACTCAAGATGGTTCACCTCCTTCACATGATCCACTGGTGATGACTTCATCACATTTGGAGATGATACACAAGGGCGAATTAAAGGAACAGAATCAATCAGCGTGAACGACAAATTCATCCTGAAGGACGTCGCTCTTGTGGACAAACTAAGGTATAACCTGCTTTCTGTCTCACAACTTCTTGATGATGGCTATGAGACTAGATTTAAGAAAAATTCCTGTCATGTGCTTGATTCAGCTGGTGAGCTTGTTTTTAGGATTTCTAGAGTTGGTAGGATCTTTAGAACTGACTTTTCTGAATCTCTTGCTGCATCTCTCAAATATTTGATTGCATCTTCTTCTGAGTTCTGGCTTTCGCACCGACGTTTGGGGCACATTAGTTTTGATCATCTGACGCGAGCTAGCAGCCTTGATCTCATGAGAGGTTTGCACAAACTCAAAGCCGTCAAGGATGTTGTTTGTGTGCCCTGTAGGCATGATAAGTAAGTTGCCGCCTCACACCCTTGGTTGACTATGGTCATGACTGACGGACCGGGACAGTTGCTTCATATGGATATTGTTGGTCCTACTAGGGTTCGGTCAGTCGGTGGCAAATGGTACATTCTTGTTATAGTCGATGATTTTTCGAGATTCTCTTAGGTGTTCTTTCTTGCTTCGAAGGATGAAGCTTTTGATCATTTTCATGATCTTGTTCTTCGCTTGGCTTCTGAACTCCTTGGTGCCCTGAGAGCGATTCACAGTGACAATGTGTGGATATCATGGGGATATGCTCACGATCTTAGGATGATGATACAATTGGCAATGGCGTTGAAGGTTTGTCGAATCACGTATTTTCGGCAAAGTTCAAACTACTGTCAGGCAAGTGGCGGTCTGACCGACCAGGGGGTGGTTAGACCGGCTTTGGGAAATCGGTCAAACCGGCCATAATGTGATTTTTGGATTTTGGAGCTGGGTCAAAAATAGAGGGTGTAGGCAAGAGAGAAGATTCTACTACACTTGGTCTCATGTTTTTTGGAGCTTCCAGGCAAAAGTTCTATTGGTTTGAAAATTCCAGTAGGTTTCGGTTTTCCAGGAAGGAAACTTGGCTAAGTCCCAGCTGGGCCGTCAGACCGGCATTCAAGTGGCTATCAGACCGGCCAGGGGGCGGTCAGACCGGCCAAAGTGGCGGTCTGACCGGTTTTGACTTGTTCGTCGACCTTCGTGGCGGCGATGATGGCTTGTTAGGTCATATTCATGGGTTTCAGTGCATATGTGTTGCGATGCATGTTTTGACTAACGTGGGTCAAGTTGCGAAGAACTTATTCCCAAAATCGATTTGCTTGTCTATTGTTGTGCAGGTTGCTTGGAGGTCAACGGCGAGGATGATCGGAACTAGGCTTGGAGAGCTGAGGTTCAGAACGATCAAGGATGTCGGGTGAAGTCAGGAGACTCAAGCATAGTGCAGAATGGATAAGGATGACCGAACGGGCAGTTCGGTGCGACGGGTTGGATTAAGCGGCGTGGGTGTCGGTGCAAGTGCCATGGTGGTTTTGGTGGGAGCCGGATGGGAGAGACTTGCCGACATGATGAGAGCCGTTGATCAACCTACACATGGCGAAGCATGAGGAGTGCTTCACGAAGATGAGACTCGGTCTTTGCAAAAAGATCGAGAAGGGGTATTTTGGTAATTTCACCTAAATACCGCCTTGGTGACCTTTTGCCAACCCGCGGCGCAAGGAGTAGCGGTTTAGGACAAAAGGAGATAAAGACGGCGCTTTAAAATACGTGCGTGAGTTAAACCCGTTTGTGTGTGGGCTTAACGGGTGCCCAATAGGATTACTCTTCTAGAAGGTTAGTCTCCACTATAAATAGAGGAGGGAGGTGGCTACACCTCCTTCAACCCTTTTGTTCATTCTAAACCCTAGTTTTGGTTTTAGGGGCTTAGAGAGGAAAGTGGAGGTTTAGGGTTCTAGAGAGTTTTGGGTTGATTGTGTGCTCATGTGGTGAGCTTTGTCCTCCTGGATAGAGTAGCTGTAAACCCTCAACAATCTCATATCAATCTATGCAAGATTTCTCAAAGATGAGTCTCTTTGTGTTCTTGCTATCTATTATGTGATTTTGAGGCTTTCTTTAATCCTTTGATTTTCTGTTAGTTTCTTGCCCCTATCTACCTTGCTGTGACATGTGGGAATACATCTAGGATCATCTTGATCATCAATCACCCACGAGCAAGTGTTTGGATCAAGTTTTCATTTTTGTCCAGTTTTGGAGCCACCTTCACTCAAACGGAAAAAGGTCAGAACTTTGGCAAAGATCTTGACGATCGTTGCTTGGAATAGATTCCTGATATCCTTAGGAAGGTGTGTCTCAAGTTTGGTCAAGTTTGGAATCGTAGATCAAAAGTTAGACTAAATTGTGTTTTGGGCGTCGAGCTGTTTTTCACTGTTCTGGACTCTAGCCGGTCAGACCGCCCGAGGTAGCGGTCGGACCGCTCAGGCCACCGATCAGACCGCCCTTGTATTTTCGGTTTGATCGCTCGGCTGTTTGCGTGATGAGCTTTTGATTGTTGATCGGATTCAATACAAGTCTTCCGCTGAGCTTGCACCTTGAGCTTCATAGCTTTAATAGCTATTGAAGTGAAAAACGTGTTGAATCTGATCGAGGTGAAAAATTAGGCGTGCTCCTATTCACCCCCCCTGGGCGCCTTTTTGGTCCTACATAATGGTACGGAGTTCAAGAATGCCTTATTTGCCTCTTTTTATGCTGAGCGTGGTATTGAGTATCAGTTCTCTTATCCACACGTCCCTCAACAAAATGACGTGGTGGAAAGGAAGAACAGAACCTTACTTGAGATGGTTAGGACGATGCTAGATGAGTATAGCACTTCGAGGAGATTCTGGGCCGAAGCTATTGTCTCATTTTCGAGTTTTTGGAGCTAAGTGTTTTATTCTCAAGACAGAAAACCTAGATAAATTTGAGTCAAGAACTTCTCATGGTTTATTTCTGGGTTATCCTGCATATTCGAGGGGTTTTCGGGTTTTTAATGTTGAGACTAACGTTGTCCACAAGACATGCAATGTCACTTTTGATAAGACTAGCCCTAGAGCTAGATCAGACATTTCAGGTGATACACAGGCAACAGAGAGTATTTTTGTAGAGGAAGATGATGATGAAGTTGATATTGCTCTTCCACATGTTGCTGATGCTCCTGTCCAAGCTCCAGAACATGCTTTGACTACTTCACCTTCAGTTGAGACTCCTGCTGCATCTTGATCATCAACAGTACCTGCGGAGGTCGAAGAGATGCTATATCCCCAGGGCGCTCCACTTCACATTCAGATGCATCACCTTCCAGATCAGATTATTGGTCAGCTTCATGAGCGAGTCAATCGCTCTAGGTATCATGATCCAAGTCTCTACTCTCATTCTGTATTTGTTGCTTCTTTCGAACTTCGCGATATATCACATGCTTTATTGATTCTAGCTGGGTTAATGCCATGCATGAGAAGTTAGAGAATTTTGAAAGAAACAATGTCTGGAACGTAATAGAACCTCCTAGTGGTCATTGCTTCCTACATGCGGACACAGGTGTAGGATCAGGTTGTTGCTCTTCAGTATATGCCTTCAGAACTTCAGTTGACAGACTTCTTCGTGAATGCGCAGACCAGAGCTCAGCAAGCTTCTATTTCTCCAAACTTCATGTTGTCTATCCACCATAAGTTTGAGGGGGTGTTAGATATATATTATTGTCTGTGTATTTTTTCCGTTATATAAGGGGTTACCTGCATATATGCTACACATGTATTTGTATATATATTACCACATTGGCCTTATAATGAATACAAGCGTTATTCATAACAATAATCACCTGGAATTCTGTCATTTCTGCATTTGCTCAGTGAGGTGATCTGCATCAAGTACTGAACTTGCCCAGATTGATGACGGAAGAAATGGACCCGGATGACTTCACCTTTGCTACTGTTCTTGCAGCTTCTGCAAATTCAGCAGCAGTGCAACTCGGTATGCAAATCCATGCGATGATTCTGAAGTCCGAGTTCCGGACAGACACAGCTGTAGCCAATGCCTTGGTAAGCATGTACAATAAAGCTGGTTTAGTAAAGGAAGCACATAAGGTTTTCTCTGGGCTTACCTGCGATAATGTAATCTCATGGACAGCAATGATTGGAGGGTTTGCACAAAATGGTTGCTTCCAAGGGGCCTTTGACATGTTTGATGTCCATATGCAGGACAGTGAAGTCATGCCAAACGAAGAAACATTCGTTGAGTTGTTAACAGCTTGTAGCCATGACAATAAGACCAGCAAAGCTGCAGAGTACTACAAGATGATGCAGATGAAGTATGCGATATAGCCTACTCCTGATCACTACGCATGTATGATCGACATGCTAGGGCGGGCAGGGAGGTTGCGACAAGCAGAAGATTGATCGAAGGGATGCCTTTCGAACCAGATGCGCTTATATGGAAGATGTTACTGAGTTCTTGCAGAATCCATGGGGATCTTGAGAGGGGGAAAAAGTGCATGGATATGATACTGGCCATGAACCTGCTGATTCTGGTGCTTATGTGTTGCTCTCAAACTTGAGAATTGATAGCTGTCGGGTGTCCGACGCGTCCGGACGTTATCCTTCCCAGTGTGTGCCATCCTTAAATGCTCTCTAACCACCCATTCGCTCTCTCAAATGCTCTCCAACCACCCATTTCCTTCCCCGTGAGTGCCTTTCTCAAATGCTCTCCAATCACCCATTCTTTCCCCCTGTGAGTGTACAAGCTTCTCAAATCCTCACATGCACATAGAGAGCCACGGGGGAGGGAGGGAGCGGGAGTTGCCAGAGAGCCAGAGTGGCCAGCCTGGCCGGCGGAGACCATCCATAGCCTTGCGCGCGCCGACGACCTCGCTAGCATCCAGAGGCCTCCGTGCCCCCCGCCGCCTGGGAGCCCCCTTGCCCCGCCCCAAGCTCTTCCGCGTCTTCTTCATGGACGCCAGCGCCACCGTCTATGACTCCTCTGGGGGCGAGGACGACGAGTGCGCCGCGTGCGGGAGGTCATCGAGCTCGACGCCCTCAGCGTCGCCTACGCCTGGCCCGTCGCCCAGACCGGCGTCGTCACCACCCTCCCTGACGCCTCCTCCTCCCCTAATGCCGCCACACTGGCCTGCTCCCTCTGGCCTCCTCCCCCTGCCGACGCCGCCCTAGCTCGGCTCGCTCGGCCTTCGGCCGGTCGGGCTCGTCTATGGCTCGGTTCCCCTCTCCCTTTTTATTGATTTTTGGATTTTGATGAAATGTTGCATCTGTAGAGAAAAAATGTTGCATATATGGGGGAAAATGTTGCATACGATTCTCGGCGATGTTGCATTTTTTCCAACGCGTTTTTTTCCAAATTCTTTGCTTTGATTTGTGATGTTGCAACCATTATCCAGGGATGTTGCAACCGTTGTCCGGAGATGTTGTAACCATTGTCCGAGGATGTTGCAACCGTGTCTGAGGATGATACAGCGATGTACGGAGCTAGCACTCGGACCGTACGTCCGAGCTCTAGTCGTGCCCCTCAAACTTATATGCTACATCAGGAAATATGGACAGTATGTCGGAAATTTGGCATACGATGAGAATAAACGGAGTGAGGAAAGAACCTGGGAAAAGCTGGATTGAGATGCAAAATAAAGACACATGAGTTTGTTGCAGGCGATCGCTCCCATCCAGAATCACAAGAAATATATTCAGTGTTGGTTGGATTGTCCAAGCAAATGAGATCAGTTGAAGATACCCCGTTATGGAATAGGATCATGGACTAATAATATACTGAAAGTAATGGGCATGTGAGTTAACTGCCCGAGAGAGGATATATGTTTCTATTATGAAATAGGAAGCTAACTGCTACGTGATAGAACAGAAAGGTATGTGTTAGTTGCTTGTGCTGAATTGCTTCATCTCTTACTGTAAAACCATTGATTATCCAGCTAACAATGTTCACATAGTCAAATGTTATATGTGCATAATTAAATTACAGATAAGAGAAAATTACACTATATAGCAAGGATGAAGACACCCAATAATGTATTATTATTACCTATCCCTCAGGAGTCAGGACTCTTGAAAAGTTTGTGCAATACCTTCATCAACATATGGGCGAGTAGGTGACAAATGGATGCAGGAATAACTTTTTTTCCTCATGAACATTGAAAACTGATCCCTCATTTCCAACTTTAAGCCTTTCTAAGGTTTTGCAGGACACCTACCTGCTGAAAATTTTCCATTAAAAAAATTGCTCAAGGTTTAGTCATTGACATCTTATTATTCAGTTAATCGAGCATCCTATGCCACAATCCATATCACTGTGTTCAATGGATCATCTAAATGTTTGAATATTTTGTATGCTTTCTGATTTTAGTTACAAGTAGTTTACTATTGTGAAACTGTTATTTGCAGAAATGTGCTCCTGAAAAGTGGAGACAAGAATTAACTCTCCAGATTATATATATGTGCCTTTGAAGGTACGATTTTGTAATTTTTGCAGGGGCTTCGTCTATAGTTGTGTCTGCACCCATCTGTTTAAGTACTCAGTGTCCAGTGCGATGGAACTTTCTATTTTCATTGGTTTATGACCATTAATGATTCAGTAGGAAAACAGTTCCATGAGTTTGTGGGACCTGTCTCAGGCCTGCAACACCCAAAGGAACTGGAACCACGCTTTAGCTGTGTTTCTTCAAACTATTGACTCTCTTGAGTGTTTTTCCCCATATTTTGCAGATAAATCATTACTTTGTATTGCTCAGGGAGTGAAATTCTTGGAAACCACCAAGGTCTGCATGGAGAATTTGGACATGCACAATGCGCCAATGCTTTTGTTGTCTATGTACAAGCTTGGCAGTCAAGACATGCCGGCACTATGTAAACCTCAGCGACAAGAAGGATAATATGTGTCTCATGAAAGAATGCTTGCCTGTTCAAGCCAAGCATATCCGTGCTGATGGAGGAGACTAACATTTGCTTGGCTTGAAGAGGTGCAGTCTGAGTCTACTGTTGCCTGTTTGTGTTCAAGGAGCTGAAGATAGTTTGCTTGGCTTCAGAGTTGCCTGTTGAAACATTGCAGCTTTACAATGCCGAATGCTCTGTGCTGCTCAGGAATGATGGAGCGTTGCATTAGTGTTTATGTGTTGTACTGAGTGATAGCTTCTCTGCAGTCCGATGACTTCTTGGAGAACTATGCTTTTCACAACTTCTTTTTGTTTGTGTGAAAATTTGCCAGAAGATCTGGCACTTACTAAAGAAGGACATGGCCACCCGAATCCGTCGAACCCGAATGGGCAGGGAGGTTCCCTTTTTCGCGACTTTCTGCACTCTGATGTAACCAAGTTACACGAAGTAGAGTACTCTGATACAGTTGTGAGATATAAAGAGGAATTCTTGAGGATTCTTGTAACGCGGTATGAACTGTAACCGTATCTGGTGTTAATTCTGCTTGCAAGATTCCAAATGTCTTTCTACTCTCTATTGTCCCTCTGAGAATGATTCAGTTGTGCATGTGTTTAAGACTGCCTAAACAGCACAACCAAATATTGAACATAAGTTTTGATGGAATGAATAAACACTGGCCTTTGAGTATTTTGAAATCTTAGCACAAAAAACTAAAATCTTAGCATGTATGTAATAAACACTAGGTTGCTGCATATATACTACTGAAACTTGTAGCAGCATTAAGGCCCTGTTTGGAATAGAGAAATCTCATAGGAATAGTAGGGGAATTGTATCTATTTTTGTGAAATTCATGTGTTTCAAACGAGTGGCGGACAAGATCAAGGAGGAATGATAGCAGCGGTTGTTAGATAATCTTTGTTTAGTGAGTTAAGTCCGTTTCAGTTTTAGTGAGGAGAGTCTGTTTCTCAGATAGAATCCGAGTAGGAGTCTATGTCTAGGTGTGCGTGAGTAAAAAAAGCCAAGGCCGGCTGCATTGTAATAGCAATAGAAAAGCAGCTTTGTGCAGCACCAAAAGCTTCGTGATTTTCTCCGGTACGTGATCGATTTTCCAGCCATAGCGGGTGCGTGTGAGTTTCTTCGGTTTGTTCCAACAGTGGTGGCCTGGTGGGCAGTGGCATCAATAGAATCTTTGGGTTCTAAGTGAGTAGGTAGCAGGTAGATTGATGTATGTAATTCCTTCAGAGGGATAGGATCGGGCCTGAGAGACCAGTGTGTATAATCAAAACTTCTTACTTTTAAGTTTTTTTTAAAAAAAATATTTTCGATGATGTGTAAAGCTTTTGCGCACGGGTTCTCATGAAAAAAATACTGGAATTATGTGGAAAATGGTTTGATTCTGAGAAAATTCTCGCGTTCCAATTAACATCTAACATAGATTATGTGAACGGTGAACCAAACGTCAGGCTCTTGCGGCATACTTCTTTTCTAGGATTTTTTAATGAGTAATAGTGCACCAAAAAATTCATGCCATGGAGATCATGATGTGTACCAAAATTTTTCCCCATTTTGGCAGTTTTTCACGGATGAAGTGATCACATGACCAGGGCTCCGTAAAGCGGAAAAGGAACTTGTACATAAAATGAGCTTGTAATCTGCAACGCATTAGGTGTGCGCAACAAGCATACAAATATACTTAGGATCAGTTATTAGGTTTACAGACACTTTGGTGTAACTCAAAGTGTGTGATCAGGTCAGAATGACATATTTGTCTTCCCTTTTTCATAACCTTGGGGCTTGTTTGCTTCAAGGCCTACACGCGAAATGCCTGGCCGGCAGAGGACCTGCTAGCTGCCCGCTATGTGCTTGGTTGCCTCCCAGGCTAGTCGCCAGACCTAGGCGTAGAAAACAAACACTTGGGAGCCAGGCCTTCTAGCTGCTCCGATCCACAGTTGATAGCTCGATCCAACGTTCTATTTCTCATTCATCAATTTCAGACACATACTTTTAACCAAACAACTCATCTTCAGGTTTATTTGGCTAGACAAAATCATCTACTTTCCAGACTACCTGTAGGCACCACTTTTTCTCAAGCATGGAATCCAGAGCACCAACTAAACAAGCCCCCGTGGTAATACGAGAGCCATACTGTATGTACAGAGGTGCTATCACCCATAACAGTGTAAGGTCTCTGATTAAAACTGTCCAGATGTGCAACTGTTTTGAACATTCAGTGAAGGAACATAGGATAGTTAGTTGCCTACGGCATCAATTTACAGAAAGGGGATGTAGCTCAAATGGTAGAGCGCTCGCTTTGCATGCGAGAGGCACGGGGTTCGATCCCCCGCATCTCCATCTTAATTTTTATCCCTCTTTTCTTTTGGCTCTGTCTCTGGTCTTCCCGTTATTATTGTTATTTATTCTTATTGCCAACTACAGAGCCGGTTTTTTATTTTGTTTTTCGATTACAATGCGTCACCCCACACACCACATGTACACATACAGAGGCCAGAGATATATCCAAAATCTTACTAAATCATTACTAAATTGCACCCACATGTGTATAAAAATGAACATCGGGACTTGGAACCTAATAAGCGAAGCCATACATACACAAATTCATAACTCCACCACTTTACCAAAATGTGGTTTCTACCGAACCGGTCCATGTACGTATGGTGAGTGTGAAGCGAGGAAGTCATTTCTTACTAGGAACCAACGCAAGCAATTTCCACTTCCCCAGTAGAACAAGTCAAATGTGTGGCTGAGCCGTTTGCGTGCAAAGTTAACTGATGCAAGCGTCTTTGTGGCACAGAGAAATGAGCCTTTTTGCCCGTGGATAACCAGCTAGAAAAATCTACAGTTCCATCTTTTCTGCGGCTAAGGGAGCTGCTTTGCTTTCTGCCAAGGAGGTTCTTCTCTGTCCACAGGTAAATCGGTGATGCAAACATCGTTTGGATTAACTTCAACAAATATTAAGCACATACGTAATGATCTTTTCATCTACTCTGCCTCAAACCGAAACACATTAACATTTGCAAGGCCAAAGTGTAAAACTCCATTGATTCACCATGCCGAGTGGCGGAGCTAGAACTTTTCCGAAGTCTGGATAAGCCCACGGCTACAGTCACGCCATGAGTCCACGGTCGCTCGCTCGTCTCCTAAGTCCGGCCGCGAAGCACGAAGCAAAGCCCAGACAAATACCCGGCTGGAGGGGCGCCGGCTCCGCCAGTGACCATACCAAACATATATAGGGTTGATCAACAGAAACTTTTCATTCACCAATTCCAGGCACAAACTTCCAACCAAACAACTCATCTTTAGGTTTTCCTGGTCAGACAAAAAATCATCTACTTTCTAGGCTACCTCCAGGCACTACTTTTTCTCAGACATAAAATCCAGGGCACCAACCAAACAAGCCCTAAATACTTGGCATGTTGCCCACTTCTCTCTCCTCTGTTGTACACGCATTTTGCTGCTACTGCTTGCTTCCTTCCCCAACTGGCCAACTCTCTACTCCCAAAACGATCGCATCACCGTCGCCAAATTCAACGCTGGCCACTGCTACGCTACTCCTCATCCCACCCTAGTGCTATTACTCCCATTTTCTCTACTACTCCCTTCTAAGTTTCAATCTACTCTAATTCTACTGTAGTATCCTACTGATTTTTAGCAACAAATTTTTCCATTCTTTCTTCCCTCCGCCGCCTCCCACCGGTGCAGCGCTCGCCTCGCCACCGATGCACTAGGGTGCCGCTGCCGCCCCTCCGTCCGAATGACAAGAACCACACGCTCATTGTTGAGGCTGGCTGGGTTGTGCCTGAAATGCCAGATATCCGGCCTTATTATTATTCGGATAATTCATATTCGTATTTGACGGATAATAGGGCTATCGTATTCGTATTTGTTTCCGACAAAAAAAATGTATCTGTTTCTGATCCGAGAATTATCCGAGAAAAATCCGATCCAAGACAATCCGAATTCGTTTTCATCCAGATCGGTCAGAAATTATCTGATCTGTTTTCACCCCTACTTAGAGAGAGAGAGAGAGAGAGAGAGGGTGGTGGGAGAGAGATGGGGGGTCCCACTTTGAAGAAAGGTGTGCTAAACATGAGAGGAGTGATGATCTATATTGCATGATATTAGGAGTGATCTTCACTGGCCGCTCAAAACTCAAATGTGCAGGTCAATGGCTACATTGTTTTTTTTTTTTTGCTGTTGTACACATTTTAATTTTGCTACAGTATCACTGCAGTCTGTTCTCACAGTAAACCTGTGCAATAGTATTTGGATCCGAACCCTGATACCGGTATGCAACCAGCTGCAGTATGACGCAGTGAGGCCACACCTGAACCTTTCTTAGTTGCGACGTGCTCCCAAGCTGGTAGGTGGGGCCCACCTCATCGGCTCCCCGCCCCAACTCGCGTCGCATGCACACCCCCAAACACCCAAACTCCTTCCACAACCTCAAACGTTCCCCGGCAGGCCGGCACTGCACGCTGACACGCTCTCCTTTCTCCTCATCGGCTCCTCATGGCAGCATCCACGGCTTCTCACCCTTTCACGCCCTTCCTGCACGGCCACCAAGCGCGCAGTCGGCGCCGCGCGAGGGTCGCCGTCGTCGCGGCGAGCGCACCGGACGCCGAACCGACCCCGACGGCGTCGACGGCGGGGCAGGGGAGGAAGAAAACGGTGGACACGAGGATACACTGGTCTGACCCGGACGAAGGGTGGATAGGAGGGAAGGCCAAGAAGAAGGAAGACGACGGCGGCCGCGGCGGCAGGAACGAGCCGTTGGGTGGGAGGTTCGCCGACCTCATCAACAACCCATCCGACTCGCACTACCAGTTGAGTTTAATTTCCAATGCATGACTGCATTTTCCTTCCATCCTAGCTGAAAATTTTTAGACATGTGTCTGTCTGCTTTACTGCCTCAAGCAAGTAGAACAGAATGCAAATGGAAACAGAATTCACCATACTTTTGCTTCTGCATCTCTCTGAATCATAGTTGAGATTCAATATTTGCTGTCCTCCTGTTGGATTTTATTAATTGAAATGAAGCCAGCTCAATATATATGTTCCTATTGGGCATTGGCCACTAACTGCAAAATTAGCAGCTAAGCATAGAACACGACCTACCTTACCTTCTTGTACGCCAGGTTCTTGGGAGTAGCACCTGATGCGGACATCGAGGAGATCAAGGCGGCGTACCGGCGGCTGTCCAAGGAGTACCACCCGGACACGACGACGCTGCCGCTCAAGTCGGCGTCGGAGAAGTTCATCCGGCTGCGGGAGGTGTACGACGTGCTGAGCAAGGAGGAGAGCCGGCGGTTCTACGACTGGACGCTGGCGCAGGAGGCCGAGAGCCGCCGGCTGCAGCAGCTCAGGTCCCAGCTCGACGACCCCTACGAGCTCGACCTCCAGAACTACCAGTCCGTGCCGGACATGGTCGACCGCCTCGGCGGCAAGAACTTGGCGCTCAGCGACCAGGCAATGACCGCCCTCACCATCGACATCGGCATCATCATCTTCAGCGTCTTCTGCATCATCTACGTCGTCGTCTTCAAGGAGCAGTACTGACGGCAATAGCAAGTGAAGAGCGAGCATGCACGACAGCACGAGTGTACCATATACAGACAGAATGGTGTAGTATAGGTAAGGTAATAACTTATAACTGATGATAAGATGTCTTTTCAGATGTTATTTATACAGTGTACCATGTAATGCGAAATACAAGCTAGGAATCCCTGATAGGTATTGTCTCAACAATCCTATACTTGTGTCCACAAAACTTGATTGTTGCATGCAGTGTCTACAAGTTCATCAATTTATTATAACAGCAAGTATGAATCTAAAAAGGGCGAAGTGTCAAACAGGACAACCGGGTCATGCTGTACCCTCTAGTTCTCTCTCGTTAAAAGTGAAAGAAATAAAAAAGAGGAAGTAATCCCATGGATATACTTGAAACTGTCGCGTGGGATGTGGGGTGTCTCATCTTTAAGAATCCTCACACTCGATGATCTTGACAACAGAAGAATCACCAATCTTTTCGAAAATTATCACCCTATCGAAAGGCTTCACTATGCCGACTGACCGACCATAGTTCAGAGCAAGTTTTATCCCGTACTCTTCCTTGGTGGGCCCACCAGTTTCGGCCTGTGACAGAGTTCAAAGATATTAAGAGTCAGCTTGGATTTTAAAAAAGTTCCATACTGTATTAAGAGGGTTCAACAAAGCTCTCATTAAGTCATTCTGTACAACTTCAAACAAAATTTGCATCCTGAGCCACCGTAAGTTTAACATTGCAATATATATATATATATAGGCGCCTCTGATATTGGCAAGTAAGAACTGGAGACACCTCAGTACTCGCCATCAAAGGGTAGACACCTCTTACAGCAAAACATTGCCTCGCCTGAAAGTAATTCAACAGTTGTCAAAAATAAGTTTACAGATCCTGCTTCACAGTGAACAAAAGAATAAAAATCATGAAACTCAAATGGATCTGACAGATATGCATGTTACTTACCTGCGTTGTGCCATAAGAACGCCACTTTGATGGATCAGAGCCATCACGTGGGAACACAACTGCTAAAACTGGCATTGGGGGCCTGTACTTAGCAATTAACCTGCAGACAGAGGATGCATAATGTGGATTAATAGCATTTGCATGATGGGAACTTGTCTAGTGAAGTGCTGATCTTGCCGTAGTATAGATCACCTAGCAGCATTCCCCGAGAAAGTGAACACAACAATTGCAGCAGCTTTTACTTTCATTGCAGCACGAACCTACATGTAATTATGTAAACAATGGTTGGTCAATAATATTCTAGACAAGAATAATTGAATATGTTCATAATGATTTAACAGTATTTACCGCTGATGATGCCACAGATTCTTCATGGGGCATTGGTTCACCTACATGCCTCACTATTTTCTTGAAGTGAAGTGACTGGTTATACACAATCTCAGCCTAGAAGAATGATTTATCATTGATAGGCTAAGCGAATCAGATAGCACTATTACAATTTATTCTTAAAACAGGTAGAAACATACCTCTGCACATATTCTGCCCACAGTACGCACTGCGTCCACAGGATACAGCCCTCGAAGTGTCTCCGCACCAAGCAAAATACCATCAGTTCCTGCAATTTGAGCAACATAGGAAATGAGTAACAAATTAGTCAAGTGGTTGGAATACAGCACAGGTTTACATACCATCTAGGACAGCATTTGCAACATCAGTCGCCTCTGCACGTGTAGGACGTAGATTGTCAATCATGCTGTCCACAACTCTAGTGATGATCACAGGTTTGCCAGCCAGGTTGCATTTCTGAATAGATGTTTTTTGGGACATGAACACCTGAAGAGTCGAAACTGACAGGTTATGGCATGAAGAAAGAAAAACATGCAGTCACGAGTCATGACATTTGTGCACTGATATTTTCAGAAGTATCTGCAGCCTAGCAGAGCTAAATGAGTCACTTTTAACTGCAAATTGATAAGCATATCAATGGGTGCTTTCAGAAGTATCTGCAGCCTATCAGGGCTAAATGAATCACTTTTAACTGTAAACTGATAAGAATATAAATGGCAAACATTTGTACCGTAACAACAATGATATTCTTGTCACCATGTTGCTGTATTTATTAACTATTATCATGTCAAGGCGAAAAGGCACCATGAATAGAAATGAATATACATATATCTGATAGCATACTAGGGGTAACGGTGTGAAACTGTGGATTTTGGAAAAGATTAAAATTTACCCTTTCTGGTGGGAGGTCAATTCCCAGGTCTCCTCGGGAGATAATGATACCATCCGCCTCTTGGAGAATTTCATCAAAATGTTCCAAACCCTAGAAAGAAATGCACAATGCAATTAATCATAATATAGCAGTGAAACAAACAGGCAACAATATATTCATAAAAGCATGATAATTACCTCGGTATTTTCAACCTTGGCGTATATCCGTGTGTCTTGAAGGTCATGAGACTGTAAAAAGGCTCTAAGCTGCACACCACAAATATCTAAGGATCAGCAGTGTCCCCACAACAATCATTAACTACTTTCCTCAGCTGCTACAGATCAAGAGTGCAAACAGCCTATCATCGTACATAGAATATGTGGTCTCAAATAACAGAACAGTGACACTATGTCGATGAAATAACATGCAAAGATGCGACAATGAAACAGATCAATAACAACATATTCTTCTTTATGTACAATTATGCTTGTTCATCAGCTTGTATCGTTTGTATAACCACTATTGTTTGGCAATATATGCCCCTTATAATTAACTGAGATATTGGTATGTGCCATGGATTATCTTTCAAACTGTAGGTACATAGTATACAGATGCTCTGTCATGGGCATGGGCCTGTTACGGGAAGAAATTACCGTTCATGTGTACTATTTATACGTGCGAATAGTGCCCGAGTGGATTAGATTAAATTAGTTGTTTCCTTTATATTAGGAATAGTTAAATGCATATCTTCATATTAACAATGATTAGATCATATCTTCATATTTAGAAAGTATAGATATTAGTTGATTGAATATATATGCCCCAGTCCATGGTCCCTCCTTTCTCCTAAGACCCCTTCTCCTTCAGCTGAGCCGTGTCAACCCTTCTCTGTACGGTATTTACCCCGATGAACTAAGGTTCATCTCATTTGGTATCATAACCAACACCATGATTCTGCTGCTGCGGATTTTAAGGCAATGAGGGTCACCTTCAACAAGATGAATGGCAATCTTGCCACATTGTTAGGGGATGATGAATCTTGGGGGAGACTAGATTAATTCTTCTTGCTTGCTTATGAATAGTGAGGCTCCTGTCTTTATATAGATAAGATTATCCCATAACAATATGGAAACTATCATATCTAATGCAACCAATCAACTAAGAATAAAATAATATCTATACTTTCTAAATATGAAGATATGCATCTAATTATTTCTAATATGAAGATATGTATCTAACTATTCCTAATATAAAGGAAACAATTAATCTAATCTAATCCATTTGGACATTGTTCACACGCACGAACAGTACACACGAACAGTAATTTCTGCTCATAACAGCCTCCTTGTATGGTTGTAGCTCCCCCTGGGCCCATGCCCGTAGCACTTCATCCCTCTCGGACAAGCAGCTCATCCTTGAGCTGCAGGCTGGCGGCCATGGTTGCAACCCGAGGTGTCCCTATGTCGGTGAGAGATCATGACGCGAACGGAACATCGCATGGAAGATGGTCCGCAACGCTCCAACAGACAACAGCGAGGACTGCAGTCCCTTGGCGTGTCTTGACGTTGCAGGACAAGCTGTGCGGGGCAGCATCAGTGGCATTGTGGAAAAAACGCGACAACGTCGTGGTCCTGACATCCGCCACGCCCAGCACCTACGAAGGCACAACGTCGACCGGGCCTGTGAAGACAGTTGTTGGACAGCCGCCTTCTTCCTCTGCGAGGGCACCGTTTGTGCAACCACGAGCAGTGAAGTTGATGATGGGTAAGTCGTTGGCAAAATCAGGGACGCCTCCAGAGGTGTAGAACGCACAGCAGCAGCTGCCTGTGCCTTCTCCTCCTTTTCCATCAGCTTGGCCACTATAGCCATGATATCCACTAATGTGGCCTTTATGTTGGCAAGATTAGCGTTCATCTTGTTGAAGGTGACCCTCATTGCCTTGAAACCCTCGGCAGCAGAAGCCATGGTGTTGGCTCTAATACCAAATGTCATGAACCTTAGTTCATCGGGGTAAATACCGTACAAAGGAGGGCCGGCACGGCTCTGCTGAAGGAGAAGGGGTCTTAGGAGAAAGGAGAGACCATGGACTTGGATGATAAACCTTGAGAGATACTAGATTATTTCTTCTTACTTGCTTATGAATAGTGCGGCTCCTCTCTTTATATAGATGAGGTTAGCCCCTAACAATATGGAAGCTATCATATCTAATGCAACCAATCAACTAAGGATAAGATAATATTTATACTTTCTAAATATGAAGATATACATCTAATCATTTCTAATACGAAGATATGCATCTAATCATTTCTAATATGAAGAATTGAAGATATACATCTAACTATTCCTAATATAAAGTAAACAACTAATCTAACCTAACCTAATCCGGTCGGGTACTGTTCACGTATGAACAGTACATGTGAACAGTGGTTTATACCGTAACAACCTCCTTGCATGGCCGTAGCTCCCCCTAGGCCCATGCCCATGACATGATCCTTCATTAAACCCAACTGATTCAATTGGCTGACAATTTGCATCAAAATGCTTCTTGCAATTTGATTTTTGAGAGTGGAAACAACAGCACAAAAAAGCCTCCTAAATAAAGTGCTAAAAGGAATGATAAAAGGAAATCAAGAAGCAGGTGGGTGATCAACTAAATGTTTAATTCAGGTGCAAGAGTTGCACAGTCAGAAAAGAAAACTCACCTCCCTGACATCCTCAGCAGAGCGGGTATGGGAAAGTGATATAATGTCAACACTGTTACGCAACCCCCAAGTTAAAATAACCTATTGCAAGGAAACTGTACTTAGGACGATTTTGGTAAGAAATGAATTAATATAATAGCATCAATATGAAATTATGCATCAAGTATGTATATTCACATGCAACTTGGGAAAAAGGGCACAGTAATCTTGACCCTTTGTTTTACTTGTTTTGGAGTAGGACATGGTCTCCAATACACACCTTTGACTCTTGTTCTAATTATATGTTAGCCAAAATTATTAAAAATATAATGACATGAGGTACTTTTGATGACAAATCTTCTAATATCATTTCCATATGACAAATCCAAATATTTTTGTGTACATTAGGGGGTCAAAGTTTTAAAAGGTTGACTACACGCATTCTAGGAAGACAAGTAAAAGAGAATGGAGATAGCAAGTTTAACTTTTGAAGAAAGTGATTCAACAATTCTCATCTAAAGATTTTAACAATAGAGTGAACATAAAAAAAAAGGGATATCATGTTCACATGTGGAATGTCAGTTGTATTTGCAGGCAACATGACAGTAGTACAAATTCTTTAATACTGTGTTTTAACTTGTAATAGCCCAATAAGCAAATGGGTTCTCTTTCACTTAACATTTAACAAATCATATAGCTTTCTCTGGTTGAATGTTGGTAAGCTAAAAACTTCAAAAGAAAATTTTAAGGAAAAAAAAATACATAACTCGAGACCTGAAACAGAACTGCGCTTGCCATTTTACAAAAAGTTGCTAGCCAAAATCCTTTGTACAGGCAAAAGCAAAACGTAAGGTAACAAGTTATTGACAATATATAGCTGAGTAGTGAAAGAAACTTGCACGTAATCCACATTACCTGTTTATCATATTCGCTCAAAGTGGGCAAACTGATATGGACTTGTGAAACATGCAGAGTAAAAATAGGGCCTGCAAGCGTAGCTGTGTTCTTCACAAGACAATTCACATTTTCACCAGAAGTCTCCAGAACCTGCAGATTACAGCATATAACGAAATGTAAATATTGCAAAATGGCATGTATTTGGGGAGAATTTACAAATTCACACACCTCAAGCCACAAAGACGTCGTTTCACTTCCTGTGAAGAGATATTGGCCAATGAAAAGAGTATCACCCTTCTTCACAACCTAAATTCACCAAAAGGGCAATACAGTCAAATATGCAATATTTTACAATTCGACTTTCAGAAGTAGCCAAAAAAATTCATATCAAGTATTTTCACTGGCACAATAGAAAAGTCAAATGGTTTTTATTTATTGCACAAATATCCATGAATTTACTTTAATGCCAGCATGTTAGATGCAGTTGCACAAAAGCAAAAGAAACTCATAGACAGAGATGCATAGAGATAAATATATTGCAATATTTCAAGTATAAATAATACATTAATACTTCATATCTTAAATTTTCCATATTGTCGACTTACATTTGCAAGATCACCAAATTTAATTGGTAGGATCACAGCTGAGGGAGTTTTAGAAAGATCTGGTGTTATCGTGACATGATTTCCAGCTTTTAACTCAATTGGTCCACCAGTTGAATTGTGAACCTGAATTTCTGGACCCAGTGTATCAAGCATTACCTATACATAATAAGATCAAGATAGATATTAATAGGTATGCCTCTTAGCATCAATCTCAAAAGTAGAAAACAAAAGCATCACATACTAGTACAACTGCATTAGATAAATGCACAAAAGCCGACCAAAATAAGATAATGAAGAGGCGTGAACATTTAAAAATATTAATTTGTAAATTTGTAACTATTCCAAAATTAGTGCATGATGGCAATATTAGAGCAGACAGTCACTGCCTCAAATCACCAGACAATAAAGAATTTTTTAGCATATAAACTTCAGTACTTAGTACGCTAACTCAAGGAATACTTCTTAAAAAATCCAACAAGGAAAGTAGCATGAACATAGGCAAAGTAAATCTAAACAGGCATTTCCAAATACAGTATATATCTCAGATGGACAAAGTTAGCTAGATTTAGCATTTCACTAACAAAACATTTTCAGAAATTCAAGGCATTCATATGGCAAGGCATATGCACATGGAACTAAAAAATGGAAACTTGGATAGGGGCAGATTTAAAGGAATAAAGTTCACATGTGAGGAAGAGGTTAGCAAAATATTCGTATGCAAAGTTAACTAAGTATGACAAAAATAAAGTAAATAAGAATAGGGGGAAACATTTACCAAAGAAAGCAAATAATACTGTACACGTGTAGTCATAGAAAGTGTGATGTGTATGTATCTAAGCATTTACATATGCCCATTAGAAGACAAAATGAGTTCAGAGATACCACTACAAAAAATATTCCAGATGTTCAATGCTTACTGCTGAAACTGAATTTCAACAATTAAAAACATATCACTTTGAAAGTGATTCTGAACAAGTAAACCATAACAGATCCCACCAAATCAATGGAAGTGGAAAAACATGACTCATAAAGTAACATGAAGGACCACACAGGTACATTTTCTTTCTTTCTTTGTTATGAAGCTAATAACTAAAGTAGTGTAGGGGCATTTTTTATATCCTAGTATTCGATCTCCCAAGCATAGATATGTTTGTACATAAAAAGATACATTGTCAACATTTCTAGAGAAGCTATTAATTAAGTTGTCAACTTACAGGGCACAGCTTCTTGAGATTCTGTGCTGCTTTCCTCAGATTGTCAAGGGTCTCCTGATGATACGTAGCATCCATCCATGAGAAATCAAACCGTGCGACTGCAAAAAAAAAAAGGAAACATACACAGATCATCGTCATCATCATTATCATAACACAAGCAACAGAATTGTGACTAGACACGTTGTGCTAAATCGAGTTACTAAAAAGGAAGTTGTGGTCAAACCTGACATCCCAGCAGTAAGGCATTCTTCAATAACCTCGACCGAGTGCGAGTTGGGCCCAAGCGTCCCAACAATCTTGGTGAGGGATGGGAATACTTTCTGCACAAGAGCACACGTAGGGGGTAAGGATCGCAATCCAGCATCCCCAAAACCAAAACAAAAACAAGGTTCCATTTCAGTGATCATCCCACGCACCCAAATACTCCCAATTGCAAAATAACACTATTTGTTTCGCACATAAAAAAAAACCACACGATTTTCACACAAATTCGTGCCATCACAGGTCGCCGCACGCAACACTAAACCCCAAATCCCCAACCCCGCGCGGCCTCTCTCGTCCGCGACGCAAATCACTCGCATTCTGACGAAATGGATCGACCCCCACCCGCCCCCGCCGCTCCGCACACCAAATCGGATCGAACGAACCAACCCAAAACAAACACACGAATAACCACACCTAGATGCACAGGTCCGAATCCGCCACACGCACCGGCACGGATACGGGCAAACAGAGTTCGAGATCGACCGAGAGGGAAATGGAGAGGACTAGAGGAGGCGCTTACGGGCCTGGCGGGGGTGAGGACGGAGGCGAGGCGGACGGGCTCCTCGAGGAGCATGTGGTTTCCGCCCTGCATCTCCTCCTACTCCGGAAGCTTCTGGAAAGTTCGGGAGGGATCTCTCTGCCTCCTAGTCCTAGGGTTTTGCCTCTCTCCGATGCGATGCGATCCCCTCGACCCAAGCGGCCGAAACGAAAGGAAGACGAGGAGCGAGCGAGCAAGGCGTGAGGAGAAAGAAAGAAAAGAATCGTGCACGCGTAGCGTGGCGTATCGCTCCGTTTGTTTAAACTTCTCGCGTGACGGTTTGAACTTTGAAGCGACAAAGCCTAGGGTCTATGACGCGTGGGCCCCGTGCGGTGGGTCTAGCGCACGATCTCGCGGTCTCGCCGTCGCTGTGTATCGCGTCACACTGACTACCGGGGCCTGGAAACACCTGGCCCACCGTCGTAGCATTAGCCATTGGTGATTTGATATTTATGCGTACAAAATGTTTATGCGCGGGCCATTTCGGAAGAGAACAAGTGGGATCCTCGGATCGTTGATCGATCGGACGGTGAAGAATCGTTCCGGGGCGTGGAAAGGCGTGCGGTGGCAGCGCGGATCACCGTTGGTGTTGGTCGGGGGTCTACAGTCTAGAGAATAGGCAATCGTAGCATCAAGTGGGGCCCAACCCGTCTGGGAAAAAAATTGCCCGGGACCTCGGTCCTTTTCTAATCTGAAGTACCTCGTCCCCTACGCGACACGTGTCCTTCACTATCTCAAAGCAAACCTCGAAATACGCTGAGAGGGTGTTTGGAACGAGTTCAGCTTTCAGCTTCATCCAAAAAAATCGAAAGTCGTCTCAAATAAGCATTTTTTGCGCAATTTTTCTTGAAACCGGAAGCCGTATACCGGAAGCTGCCTTTCCGCGGCTTTCGACCACCCTCCTTCTAACTTTGCCCCTCAATTTCACCGATTATTACCCGCTTTTACCATCGAATAAATTCTCTACCTCCCTCCACTGAATATTTGAGTCCCGACAGCTTTATGCTTTACTATCTTCAGCTTGTACACCCACTTAAGACCAATGGGTTTGTGTCTTGGTGGTAGCTCAACCAGCTGCCAGGTGTTGTTCTTGTGAAACGCCTCGAGCTCGCTTTTCATGGCTTCCACCCATTATGGTCCACCGACAGCTTCTTGGTAAGACACTGGTTCTTCATATGCAACCAAGAATAGCTCATTGTCAAGTTCAATTGCTCGGTCCTAGCTTGTATATACATCACTTAGTGACCTGTGAGTCGACCTGTCTTCAGAACTCCCGGTTGATGCAGGTGGCGCTGGTGCAGCCGTCGGTGCTGGCGATGCCACTCCTGCCATCGCCAATGGCACGCTTATCGCGCCAGCTGCACAAGCTGCCGCGCCCAACTGCATGTCAATCGCACTGTCTGCCATGTCCGTCGGCGCCGGGGCAGACAGCTCGTGTTCAGCTGCATCTTGTTTAATAGAAAAGGTTACCCATTCTTGTGGATCACCAGGTGTCTTGTCGTTCCATTTCCAGCTTCTTGTTTCATAGAAAAAGACATCCTGACTCTCATGCAACTTGCCGGTGCAGGGATTATACATACGATGTGTGAGAACCCACGTAATCAGACTAAACTAAATCACAGTAATCGATATTTAGCGTCAAATAAAAATCCATCAAACATTGATCAATACATAATCTCGGTCATTCAAACACATAATTAACGCAATTGACAATGTGTTTTGTGGTAACATCAATTCAAAACATCAAAGATTATGCAAATGTTACAAACCTTAAAGACTTTAAACAGTCCAGTTACAAAGTGAAGTTAAAATATTACAACCCAACATTTGGTACAAGATTTACCTTACAACCATTTACAATATAAATTACAAGAGTTAATTAAATTACAAATCAATTTTTTTGCATTCATCCCACTGAAGCCCTTCTTGCCATCTCATCCAATCATTCTCCACCTTTCCATTTCGCGCAACCAAGAGCTTAGAAAGTATTTAGTAAAAACTGAAAGCAGTAATTGTTAGTTAGAATGAAGAGATATTGCCGTCAGTTTCCCCGAAATCCAGAAGGATTCCCTTATCAACCTAGGTCAACCAATCCCTTAATCACCAAGGTACCCTGACCAACCGAAGTTAATCAGCCCCTTGATAATTAAGATATCCAAACCAACCTAAGTTAATAGACACGTTTTATTTCCATGAGTCACATCATACGGCATCATTAGAGCCCAACACCCATTTTTTTTTCCAATTTGCCTCAACAGTAATAGAATCCTACACTGCATCTCCCCTTTAATCCCACCCTTAGTTCAAAACATCACGGGGTATATCAAACCCCAACAACCACTTTCTATCAACTTATCTCTACCACAGGAAAACCTAGAGTTCAGTAGCCAAATCACCCCCCCCCCCTGGACTAATAGTTTTTAGTCCCTTTAGTTCACAGTGAAAGTAAAAGGATAGGAATAAGGTCCTGGTAAAAAGAAATTGCACAGGCAAAAGATAAGGGCAACCGAAGCCGCCTCCTTAAGCTCTATCCAGCCCAGGGCCTTTCTCACTCCCAACACACCAAGCCACACTTCACAGCCGAAAGAGAGAAGGAGCAAGCCAAGAGCTCCCCCAACACTGTCACATCTCACAGCCAACACCAAGGCACCGAAGGGAAGGGGAAGGCGAAAGAGACAAGAAGAGCACCAGCGAGCGGTCAGCACCACTACGACGATGACCAGCACCGCTGACACTACCATCCCAGTCCCGATCGAACCCAGCAAGGTAGCCAACCTTCCCTTCCCACCATTGTTTTACTCAATCAGTAAAACATCATTTTGAGCCAACAAAATACATGCATCAATCACCATTTCACCATAGCCATCCTTCTTACACATCCAAAACTCCCCATTTAAACTAGCCCATGTAACCCTAACTCTCAGTAGCATCAAGATATAGCTCTCAGTTCATCGCATCACAGAGCAAGGGGAGGGATCAGGGGGGTAGAGAGGAAGGGGAGTGGTACCTTAGTGCGAACCACGGCTGAACCTCAGTCACCATCATCATACATGTGCATCAACCAAGCATCAAATCAACACAAGTAAAATGAATCAACCCAGACCTGAGAATCAGAAATAAAAGAAGTTGGGTTAGGGGAGGAAGGGAACCAAGGCGGGCACGGCTGAGCCGGGGGTGAGCCCGGGCGAGCGCGAGCCAGAGAGGCGCAGGGCCGAGTCGAGGCTCCGACGATCGGCGTGTAGAGGTGGCTTGAGCCGAGGAGAGCCGAGGCCGCGCTAGCCACCAGCCGCCACGGGAGGCTAGAGGCGGTGGCGGCTAAGAGCCCAGAGGAGCACGGCGGCAAGCCAGCTGCAGGAGCCAAGCAACAGCGCAGAATGGAGGAGACAGGCAAGGCACCAGGGGACCGAGTTGGGCATAGGGCGCAGGGGGCCGGGGCGACGCCATGGAGGGAGCCGGCGGGAGCAATCCCCATGGAGGAGCTTTGGGGAGGGAAGCAAAGAATGGAATGGGGAATGAGAAGAAATGAGGGAGAAGCAAAGAAGATAGCCTGGGTTGGGTTCGGCTGTGGGAGAATAAGGAGAGAGAAAGGTAAGAAGATAGAAGGGGTTAGGTGAAATTAGGATTAGGGTTAAAGAGTCAAGCAAGAGGATGGAAGAAAATTAGGGAAAATGTGTAAATTCTAATGAAATTAATAAGTGACGTGTATTAGTAAAAGTAGCAATAAAATTAGTAAATGTGGGTGCTGTGTAATTATTTCAGCCAAAAGAAAATTTATTAAGTCACGTAGGGTTAAGCGGTCATAAGTTAGACCGGTGCGTGATAAAATGAAATAAGATAAAATGCCATAAAATGTTGTTATTAAAAGGTTAGTTTTCGGGCGTATCAAACCTATAATTTTAGTCAAATAGTCTAACATGTTAGAATTACGGTAACCTTACTAGAATAATTAATTTAATCAACCCTGAGTTTATTTAGAAAATTAAAGAACTACGTACGCGCTTAAATAAAATCAACTGGGAGTATGTGCGCGAATAAAATTTGATAGACTTAATAATATGTGATCATGTGTAGTATATTCTCTTCGTACGATAAAATGTGAATATCGACAATCCTGAACCTAGAATCGATATACTAGATCAACCACAGTTGGGGAGTGCTAACATAGCGGGACCCGAAAAATGTTATTAACTAAAATCTGCTAAAAGGAAGAACCAACTAACTATTGTACACCTAATAGCACACAAATACCACTAAGTATTTACTTAATTATTTATTATTCACTCATTGCGATTTGCGTGAGCAGATTTAACCGACGCAGAGCACGATGAGTTGATCTGATTCCATCGGTGACGCTCTTTTCTATAGTTCTAAAGGCAAGCTATTCTCTTGAACATAAATATAGTTATATTAAATGTAAACCATATATTATTGTATCATATATGTATTGCATCAAAACTATTTCTCAAAAATCAAATCGAATAAATGAGATGAAGATGAAAGAGATAAAAAAGATAAAAGAGATGAAAAGAATTGAGGAATGAGCAATGAAATGAAAGCAGAGTTAATATTATGGCTGGTAAAGGGGGCCCGTGTCAAGGAAGAGAGAGGCAAGAGGTGGGACCCTTTACATATGGATAGTATATAAGGACCAACAAAACTTTTACTCGGAATAAGATCGTATTTAAGTGCCAACCATTTTTCTGTTTCGACGGGCAGAAAATACTACCTTGTTATGTAATTATGCTCTCCACACCGGGTAAGTAATATGTGTGAGTGTGGTGTAAGAAGCAGGCGCTATAGCGCTAGGTGGAGTGTTGGGTGCAGAGAGGATGAACCGGCCCAACCAACATTACCTGAACTCAGTGGTGGCCAGGTCGGCACCGATAGAAAGTAATGGGTGAAGAAATTAATCACGTAACCTGGAAAACGTTATGTATTCTGAACTCGAAGTCGCATCAAAGGAAATGCGGTGGACCTAGCTCAGAAAGAGCTCAGAATAGCATGGGTAAAGTGGCACAAGCCTACGTAGTGCTATACAAAATCATGAATTCATGCCAGTCTCCTGAATTGGAGTCAACAGGAACCGCTAGGGGTCTATCTTCTCTCCGATTGACTAGTAGTCTTTTCAGAATTAAAACTTGCCACCTATTGTTTTAGTGAATTATTTTCATAAACAGAGATGAACTAGAAAATGAAGTAAAGAAAAGTGTTGAGTCATAAAGTGTATTTTTGCTAATAATGCTTGCTGAGTACTTTGTACTCAACCTTGTTAGTATTCTCCTTTGTAGATCTTAGTCTGACCGGGAATTATCCCGAGTAGGATGAGGGACACGCAGGTACAGATGAGGCCATAGGAGACGAGATCACTTACTACGAGAAGTAGGGTGAGATGGACTCCCCATATGACTAGTGGGACGAATAGGCGGTCGGTACTACAGGGCAGGCAAGAGAGGAGGAGTAGTTCCCTTTTGTAGTTGTATATTACTTGTAATAAAGACCATAGCCTTGCGTAGCTACTACTGTAACAAAGATGTACAATTTCTATCTTATTGTTCTGCTGTGTTGACTCTGGTAAGGCTTACTATTCGTCGGAGCGGTGTCTTACTGGGCAGATAAATAGTAATCCGTTTGCTTAAGTGTGATTACCCTCCGGGATAATGACACGGGGCACCGCACAATGGGCTTTGGAGCCCTCTTCCACTCCCAAATGCACCATGCTCTTACTTCGATCATCAAGCTTCTTCACATGCATAGATGGTATCTTCACATGTCCCACACAACCGAACACCCTCAAGTGTTCTATGTGTGGTTTCTTCCCTGACCACGCCTGGAAAGGGGTGGTACCAGTCACTGCCTTGGTCGGTACTCAGTTCAAGGTATAGACAGCACGTCTGATGGCCTCACCTCATAACCTTCATGGTAGCATCTGTTGGAGATATGCCCTAGAGGCAATCATAGAGATGATGATATTTCGTTGTATCCATGATTTAATAAATGTTCCTTGAATATTACCTTTGTGTTGATTAACAAGTATGTGACTTGTTTGTGAAACTCTTTACTTGTATGGTTATTCTAAAGTTGTCCCTAGTCGGAGTTCATGTGAGGACACACGTGAATGATGGATTAGCACATGTATCGGTTGATGACCATGTTTCACAGGTCATAGACATGGAGATGTCAAACCAATAATGTGGACACATGTTTAGAACATGGGGTTGGACCGACCCAACATGAGACATAACAATTATACTTATGGTTCTCTCTACACAATGTGTACGCCTTTGTCCTTAGACACGAGATTGTCGCATGTACTTGAGATGTGAATCGACCTACTTAGGGGCTATCAAACGCTACTCAAAATGAATCGGGTAGTTATAAAGGTAGCTTCGGGTTTGTCATGAAGCATGTCTTTGCGAGGCATGGTCACGAGATGGGATTTGCCCTCTCTACCGAGAGAGATATCTCTGGGCCCTCGAGTGATCGGATCCGAAATGCATGGCCATGCTACTTAAGGTTAAGAGTTAACCTAGTAAGGGATTCCGGATCACGGGATCGAGAAAGAGTGGTCGACTTAGCCCTCGGCCGAATATCGTGAGGCAAAGGGATTGGCATGTACATAACGCTGTGATGGTTCGTCCGATATGATCTTTGTGTACGCTTAGGAGTTGGCACGCCTTGCTAGAGGCCGCTACCAACTATTGACCAAGTATGTATACTCGCGTCATGTCTAAACATACGTGAACCTATAGGGTCACACACTTAAGAAATGAAGCCTAATTCGGATTGGATTCAATTAGATCGGGCATTGAGTCCTAATGGGCCTCTATTAGTAGAAGCCCATTGTAAGGATCGCCTATAAAAGGAGGGCAAGGGCGCCTGAGTTGAAGGATGAGTTTTTCGTGACATCCTCAAACCACAGCCACCACCCTCCCACGCCCTAGTCGCCGCGCGGATCTAGTAGTCCCGCGTGTCGCTTCCTCCCGTGACGTGTGGATACCTTTGAGGCGCCAGATCAGAAGCGTTTGGACGAACCGCAAGAGAGGAGTCAGACGTGGGGCGCCGCGACGAGGACGAGGAAGTAATACGACTACTCGCCTCGACGTCTTTGCATCAACTTAGTACGACTACTCCGCCTGACGTCTTTGATCAATTTCCGCACTCGCTGCGTCTAGTGGTAAGACCGTGATCTATAACTGCAGTGATCTTGGTTTACGGGTAGAATTTTTATTATTTTGCGCTAGTGTAGCCTACCCGTAGCCCTTCAGCATCTTGGTTTTCAGGAGACTCATCGCCATAGCTAACACCATGCGATTTCTTCTTTCAACCACTCCGTTTTGTTGAGGGGAGTAAGGCGCTATAAGGTGCCGCCCGACTCCCTCTTCGGCGCACAGTGTGGCAAATTATTGTGATAAAAATTCGCCACCTGGGTCAGTCCTTAACACTTTGATTTTGCGCTCGGTCTGCTTTTGCACCAGCGCCTTATACATCTTGAAGCTAGCAATTGCGTCGCTCTTGAATTTCAGCATATGCACCAACATCATTCTACTAAAATCATCAACCAAGAGCAAAAAATACCTATTACCGGCAATGGTGCTAGGAGTTATTGGCTCAAAGATGTTTGGATGTATCAACTGTAGTGGTTGCTCGGCACGGTACTTCGCTTGAAGCGGGAAAGTTGCTCTCGCCTATTTGGCAATCAGACATGCTTCATGTAACACCCCGTGTCATTACCCCAAGGGTAATCACACTTAGGCATATGCATTACTATTCGTTTGCTTAGTAAAACACTGCTCCAACGAATAGTAAGCCTTTACCAGGGTTACGTAGCAGAACAATAAGATAGAAACTGTACCTTTATTCCAGTAATAGCCACGCCAGGCTATGGTTCGTAGCACAAGTATTATACAGCTACAAAAGGAGCTTCTCCGCTTCTCTCACAAGCCCTGAAGTACTGGTCGCCTATTCGTCCCACGCGTCAAACATAGCGCCCATTTTGCCCTGGTCCTCGTAGTCTGCGCCTTCTCCTCCTGCAATGGCTTCGGTACCTACATTATCCTTCGCCCCACTCGGGATAGTTCCCGGCCAGACTAGGATCTACAAAGGAGAATACTAACAAGGTTGAGTACACGAGTGTACTCGGCAAGCATTAATAGCAAAGAATGCATTGGATGACTATCTCTAGTTGTTATCACATTTTCTAAGTCATCTCATTTCTGAAAATAAGTTATTAAAACATTAGGTGGTAAATTTTAATACTGAAAACGCTACTTATTACTCGGAGAGAAGAAAGACCCCCGACGGTTCCTGTAGACTCCAATCCAGGAGACTGACATGAATTCATGATTTGATATAGCACTGCGCAGGCTTTGTACCACTTTACCCATAGTCATTTTGAGCTCTTAATGAGTCGGGTCCCCTGCATTTCCTTTGATGCGGGTTCAAGTTCAGAATACAGAACGTTTTCCAGGTTACGTGAATTAATTTCTCGACCCACTACCTTCCGTCGGTGATGATTTAATCATGTTGCTGACCTCGTCATACACCGAGTTTCAGTAATGTTGGTTGAGACAGCTTCTATCTTGCACTCAACACTCCACCTTAGCGCTATAGCGCCTTGGATCTCCCACTTCCGGACTTCTCCTACCAGTCCTGGGTTCCTCCATCACACTCACACATAATACTTACCCATTGTGGAGAGCATAGTCACGTAACAAGGTAGCATTTTCTCCTCACTAAACGGAAAATGGTTGGTCTCAATTTACTGACTTGCATCGAGCAAGAGTTTTGTTTGTCCTTATATTATAACCGTATGCAAAAAAAGGGCCCACCTCTTACCTCATCATCATCATCATCGTCGTCGTCGCCGTCGTCATAGCGTTTCCCCTGCCAGGGCCCCCTTTTACCCACATATTAATTCTCATTTCTTTCTTTCCTTCTCATTCTCATTTCTTTCATATTCATCTTAATCATTTTCATCTCAATTATTGATTTAGGTTTTGAGAAAACAATTTTGATGCAATAAACATAATAGTGCAATATACGGTTTACATTTAAATTAACTATGTTTATGTTCAAGAGGATAGCTTGCCTTTGGAGTTGTAGGAACGGTCGATGTGGGCGAATCTTGAATCAGTTACTCCTGTTGGTGCTAGTTTGTCCTCTGTAGCAACACGGTAGCACGAATAGTAATATAAGTAAATACGTAGTTGATTTTGAGTGATATAATAGATACCTAAGTTAGTGACTTCTAATTGTTAGCACAATTTAATTTAAATAAAACTTTTCGAGATCTATACTAAATTAGCACTCCCCCAATATCGTCTTTCTCTTGCCTAATCGCTTAAGGTCGCAAACCCGAGGTTCCTCGCTAACGATTAAACTAACAGAATTAAATAGCTAAAACTGCCTGACTAAATACTCGAGATGCACAAGATTTGCTACACAAGCTAGTTATTCTATTAATAACAGAATTAACGACTACTCGACCTATTTGGCAATTTTAATCCACAGATTAATTTTAGATTGGTTAATTCGACAAGATCCGAGTTAAATTATTTAACAACAAGAATTAAACAGCTAACAAATATACCATTATCCACTGCTACCGAAAAAGCCATTAATCGTGGCAAATAATTAAAATCTATCCCTATTCCTAACATTCTCCTTAATCAAAAATCCAATTCTAATCTACCCCTAATTTCTACCCTAACCCTCTTCTCTCTCTCTCTCTCTCTCTCTCTCTCTCTCTCTCTCTCTCTCTCTCTCCCAATCCACACACACAGGCACACACCCACACCACACTGCTACTCCATCTTCTCCCCCAAACTCTCCTTTCTCCCTCAAGCTCTCCTTTCTCCCTCAAGGCCCGGCCGCCGCCGCCGGTTGCCCGCCTCCATGAGTCCGGCTCGTCCTTGGCGCTACGCCGGCGTCGCCTCCGCTGGGCCCGCCTCCATGGCCGTCGCCCCTCGGTCTCTCCTCTGCCCAGCGTTCTCGACCTCAGGCTCGACCAGTGGCTCTCCTCTACTTGCCGCCCTACTCTTGGCCTGCCCATTGCTTGCTGCTAGGCCTGCCCACTGGCTCCTTGCGGGTTCCCCCTGGCCCTCCTCCGGCTTGACCTCCCCTCGGCGCGGTCGAAGGCCAGCACCGCCTCGGCTCCCCTCTGTGGCTTGGCCTACAGCCACCGCCTAACCCCTCCCTAACCTCCTTTCTAATTACGGCTTTGCCTTGATTGAATTAATTATGTTGATTTCATTTAACTGATGTGGGTTTATTGTGCTTACGCATGAATCAAGGGTGTGCTAGATGTGGCTATTGAGGCTTGTTGAGGATGATGAGCACGAGATGGTTGTGGGTGCTAGTGCTACCGAAGCTACACACTGAGGTAACCTCCCCCCTGCTCTCTACTCCCTGCTCTGCGATGAACTGTGATCTGAGAGCTATATGTGAACCCTACTATGAGAGGATCTATGGGGGAATTATGTGCATGAGGGTGGCACTAGGGGTTCAACTTTGGGTTACCTCTAGTGGATTCTGAGGCTGGGGAAAGGGGAATGGCAGCGGTGGCTTCAAGCTGGCGCTCTTCTCCTCCTGCCTGCTGCGATCGGCTTTTAGACGATGATGAGGTGAACTCTGAGCCTCCTCCTCCCTGTGTGCTTGATGGCTGCAGGCTTCGGCTTTGTTAGTGAAGCTCCTGGCTATACCGATGGTTCTTGATGGATTTAAAGCCATCGTTGACGCCGTTCTTGCTCCTTTGGTCTTCCTCCTAGCTCCTTGGCTCCCCTTCCTCCTCTTGCTCTATTCCTGCTGCTATGGTCTTGGCTCTCGGCTGAGAAGAAATGGAAGGGGGATGAATGAATGTGCTGTGCTTTGCTTCGTGGTGTTGGAAGCTTAAGGGGGATGCACTTCGGCTGGTTGGGGGGAATGAACTTGGTGGTGCTGGCTAGGGGGAAATGAACTTGGTGCTAGCTGGGGAAAATGAATGTGAATGGGGGCTGTGCTTCTGCGCAGGTTTGGTTGTACCAGGGGGCATGCATTCGGCTGGCATGTTGGCCTCCTGTGTTTGATATTTCGGTTGGTTTAATGAATGTGCCTTGACTTGGGGGAATGAATCTCATGGCTAGCTCTTTATCCTCTTTGGCCCTGTGCACTATTTATGATTTGCGATAAGCTGATGGATCCCCGGTCCAAAGGATGCTTTGACTATTGTGGGCTTAATGACTTTTGGTCTAAAGGTGGGTTTTGGGTCAGCTTTCGGATAAAGGCTAAGGTAGGTCTGTAAAATGTGGGTATGGGTTCTAATATTGCCGGATGATGAGGCCCACAAAAGGCGAGATGGCTCTATGGACTGGCGTTAACAGGGCAAGGATGGTTGCTGCTAAATGAATGAAATGAATACATTGCAGATTAATTAATTGTTATTATTAAACATTGTAATTGGTTGTAAAATAAATTTGTAACAAGGATTTGGTTTGTAAAATTTTAATTCCGATTTGTAAACGGACTGTTATAAAATCTTGGAGGTTGAACTTTTTGTATATTCTTTGTTGTCTTGAAAGGTTGATAGCAGAATTTATACAATCCAGCGTGTTAATTATGCGTTGATCATTGATTGATGGATTTTTAAATTAACGCTAATTACAGATTACTGTTGTTTAGATTAAGTTAATTACGCGGGTCCTCACACTTCAGAAATCTGAGTTGGTGCCATTACCATAATTTGCGGGCTCCACCTGTTGGCTTATGTACATGGGTTGGTACAAGAAACGGTGTAACTTTATTTGCATGGTTGGTGCAGGGGTATCCATCCTCTCCAAATCGATCTATCATGTTGGTTGATCCACAACATCATTGTTTCTATTAATCCACCAATGACTGTGTATTAACCACCCATTATTATTCAATGAACTCTGCCAATTTCATTAATTCTCTATAATTTAACCAATATATCTGAATTCCAATCACAATTTACTATAATAGTCCAACTCCATTTCGTATTCATTTCATATACCTAATCGGATTGTCAATACTAGATTTTCCACAATCACTGATAATACATCTAAATGCAAATTCAATATGTAGCCATATCCTATAGATCCAACTTGACCAGGTTGTTCAATTAGTTCCACCAACAACTATAAATCAACCGAGGACTATTATTTCATTGACTCCCCCAATTTCATCAATTCTTTGTAATTCAACCAATGCACCTGAGTTTCAATTATGATTTCCTATACTAATCCAACCTCATGCTTTATTCATTATCTAAACCGTTCACATTATCAACACAGGCCTTCCCACGATTTCTAACAATACACCCAAATCCCATTTCATTAATCAATTATATCCAATAAATTCAACATAACCAAATCATTTGATTAATTTCGCAAAGTTTACTCATTTATCAAGATTCAGCCAATTCACCAAAAATCAGCGTCTTGAATTGATAGGAAACTCCAACCGTTTCGTATTTCAATCATTATCCATACTGGATCAATTTCTCAATCTCAATTCTCTAATAATTACTAAAATCCATTTAAATCTACTAAGATGGGTATCCATAACCCAACCAAATTTTATTTCTATACTCAAACGAAGATATACTTCTATAATCCAACATTATCATATTCTAATATCCAGCTAAGACATTTCTATAATCCAACAATAATATATTCCTAATAATTTGATTATGATATATTCCTATAATCCAATAATGATGAAATCCGATACTCTAACTCCAACCATTATATAATCCCACCATCGAACCTTCAACCATAATCTATCTCCATAATCCAATATCCCTAACTTCAATAATCCAGCAAATATGTTCCTATAATCCCTTAGCCAATATTCCTTTCTATATCCAACAATAATCCAATTACTCTATATTCATGCACTTCTACTAATCCAAAGTCCATCGATCCAATATCCACAACCATTTATTTCCATAATTCAACATTCATTAGTCTAATATCCAATAACAATGTATGGTTATGATCCAACATCCAATATCCAACAATTATGTATTTCTATGATCCAACATCCAAAAATTCATGACACCAATATCCAATAACAATTTAATCCTATAATCTAGTATCCCTCAACAATGTGTTTCAAATAATCCAATATCTACAATCGTGTAATCCTTTAATCCAATACTCAATAATGATGTTATCCTTCGTCGGGTGGCGACCTCTACACCTTGCACAACTACGAGCTATAGCAACAGGCTACGGCTGTGCTATGGGTCCCTGGAAGGATGGGTTGAAGGTTCTGGGCCTGGGTGGTCCATATCGGGGTGGTGGTTGTTGTGGTATGCTTGGATGGAGTCCATAGGTAGGTGGTGGACGGAGATGGCTGGCTGCTGGTGTTGTGGTGGTTCTGGATTAGCCAGACGCTGTCATGTTAAGGTATGCTGATGGATTTTCCGTTGGTATGTCCTGCAGTAATCGTCCCAATTCTTAGTTCTAGATCTCAGCCACCGTGTCTTTGTCTTTCCACCCTTCTGCATGGAGATGGATGGTCCAGTACTTCTTGATGTGCCTGAATTGTATTTTGGTGTCCTTGATTGTGCTGCCAGCAAGGGTAATAAATTGAAGTCCAAGCCCCGAAGAACTGTAGGATTTGACCCCACCAGGTTGTTGTGTAACGAGTTTGCTTGCAGCAGGCTTGACAGATGGAAAGAGTGTGCGCTTGGGCGTTTCCTTGTGGGGCCTCCGTTGTATTTGGTTGGGTTGGATTTGAATATGAATGACTCAAGACTGATGGCAGGTCATACTTATGACCAGAAGGATCGTCGAGTACCTCATGTCTCAGGATGTCGGAATGTGAAACAAGAGGTATATCAAGACTTTCCTCGTTAGTCCCCGTCATGGTATCACAGTTCTCATTTACTGACGAATTCACCGCACTACTTTCATAGAAATCTGACTCCTCGTAGTTATCCGGTCGAAGGCATAAGTTCCTCAACAACAGACAGCTCCACACGGTTATCTGTGCTCTTTAGTGAGAAAAGCCCAGAAAATGCATCGGACTTGAAACTGCCAAAGCTTGATTTGGTTTACTAGGTGCTAGTAACTTGCAGATGATTAGAATTCATAACTGCAGGGTTATCATTGGTTAATTTGATGGCCATTAACCCGTCATTACGTACACTTGGATCTTGGAGGTTTGCTGCTAGTGATGATGCATCCACTTTGGACTCCTTAGCCTCGTCTTCTGTGTGAGAATGTTTCTGAGGCCGATAGGTACTCGGGTGCGGCAATAATCCGTCTTCAAATTCAGGATTACTTTCATGATGCTCTAGGTGTCTCTTAAGAACATTTACTAATCTTAATTATAGTTGGACTGTTTCTATCTGGATGAGGATTTTCATGTGGGTTAGCCACATCAGCCAACTACGCAGATGGCTACGGTGGGGTCTCATATAACGGCGGTTCACCAGAGTCTTGGGAAGGAGTGATTGATTTCCTAATGGTGATTCATCCTGTGGAGACCAATCTTTATCCTATGTTTGCTTGTTGTTAGTAGCTAAGGGACTATGGTCCTTAACCGCACTCGAATCCTTACGTAGAGGATAATCACTGGTCAAGCTTTGTTGGAGGGACTATGCTTGTAGACTGATTTCCAGTTGTGGCTTACGGTGCTTAGCAAGGATGGGCGTCGTCCAGCATATCCTGCCTGCTGTAACCACCGGCATGCTAGAAGGTTTTCCCTGAAGTTTACCCACTTTTATAATACCGGCCACTTACAACTGACCTGGCGTCCTGTGGGGAATGTGTTAAGGATTTGGTATGCCTTAGTGGGGTATTTGTAGACTTTTATGTTGACGAGTCCTCTCGTTGGGCATGAGGATTAGGTATATTCCGTAGAGTGGCAGCCTCTCATGCTATTACTTGATGATGAAGCTTGTCAGCCAAAGAGCATATTATCTGCATCCATGGACCAGATGAAGATGAGATGGAAGCCGGAGAAAAAAAAGGTACTTTGGATAAATTGAGTGTCTGTTGGTGAATTAAGTCACTTAGCCCATGGATTTTATGGTGGCCACTAGGAACCTGCTGGTAAATGTATGCTTACACATGGCTATGGTGGATCTTTGCATAGGTATAGAGATGTTGGAGTGGATTTTTGGAAATGGACAACCTTGGATGAGTCAAGTTAACCCAGGGGATGTGATTTGTTAGCTCAACATGGCTTGTTCATAGATTCATGAGATTAGCTGTGTGTCATTCCTTCTGGGTATTGGGAACCACCGGTTGGCTTGTGGTGCTGAGGGAAAGGTTTTCAGAGTCTTTGAAGCCTCTTCATCATTCTTAAAGACCTGATAATAAGGAACTTTGTCGAAACTTGACGACTCTGAATATTCTGATAATGTGCAAGTCCTTGGAGCAAATATGTCTGTCCTTGGTCATTCACAGGAATCCGGAGGGGGGGGTGTTAATAATTTGGTTGTATTAGTTGTTATACTTGTGGTAATTAGCAATTTTGGGTAGTCTTGCGGTTAGTTTTTGTTAGTTCTTCACGATTCAGCAGTAGCTTGTGGTAGAGGAGAAATTATTGTATTTATCTGACAGAGTTACGCCGTGGGTTGGTTGGATTGAGCCATCACAGATAGTCAAATAACACCAAGAAACATAGAGAGGCAAAAAGATCCAAATCCTACACTACCTGAGTCTCTCGTGCTCAGTCACGCTTGAGATCCCGTTCTCAAGACCGCCCAAACCACGTGTTTGGGACCACTCAGAGCTTGCCTATGAGTGCGAACCTACACCACCCTGGATCCACGTGCCCAAGTACGCTTGAGATCCCGTTCTCGAGACCGCCCAACTACGTGTTGGGAAACGCCAGGCTCATTCTTGGCACGCCAGACTTTGCTCTGGCACGCCAGAGCTACACGCTTGGAGTGCCACGGACCACTCGTTTGGGAAAACTGATGTGCAGAAGTGGGATAAGGCATATTTTTACACCGTCAGCCATTTTCTTTATTTTCTTTTAAGTAGTTACATGTTTACTTGAGATGTTGACGGGTTGCTTTGGTTATAAGGATGAAAAGGTGAGGAAGCTAACGGGTATGGTCCAGACTTATCCAGAAATTGGAGAAGCAGGTCCATGCCAGAATTCTACTACATGCCTCTAGCCCCGGCATGCAACTTAATATCTTATATTGATACCCCAACACCTATATTCTCAAGCATTCTACCTTAGGTTGAATTGCTAGCCTGACAGGTTAATTAACAGGAATTAACATGAGTCCTACGACGAAATACACGCTTCCCCCGCACTCTCTCGATCTAAAAACTGAACCTAAACCTCCTACAAAGGAAGGGTTTTACATTAGCAGGCTGTCACTCTAAGGAAGGACGAGCTTTTTAACATAATACTTTTGAAATGGGACGGGAACAGAAATTGATATTGAGATGAGAGTTAATAAAGTAATTAGTGCAATCTGACAGCGAGAAAAGCACACCTAAGTTCCTCGCTCTAGCTTCTATTTTATTAGCGTGGCTGATCTTATTGCTCGATACCACTCAGAACGCCCGTGTCATTACCTCAAGGGTAATCACACTTAGGCATACAGATTACTATTTGTTTGCTCAGTAAAACACTGCTCCAACGAATAGTAAGTCTTTACCAGGGTTACGCAGCAGAACAATAAGATAGATACTGTACCTTTATTCCAAAATATAGCCACGGGGCTATGGTTCGTAGCAAAAGTATTATACAGCTACAAAAGGAGCTTCTCGCTTCTCTCATAAGCCACGGCATCTTGGCGCCTATTCGTCCCATCGCCACAAACATAGCGCCCATTTTGCCCTCGGTCCTCGAGATCTGCGCTTTCTCCTCCCAAATGGCTTCGGTACTGATTATCCTTCGCCCCACTAAGGATAGTTCCCGGCCGGACTAGGATCTACAAAGGAGAATACTAACAAGGTTGAGTACACGAGTGTACTCAGCAAGCATTAATAGTAAAGAATGCATTGGATGACTATCTCTAGTTGTTATCACATTGTCTAAGTCATCTCATTTCTGAAAATAAGTTATTAAAACATTAGGTGGCAAATTTTAATACTGAAAACGCTACTTATTACTCGGAGAGAAAAAAGACCCCCAGCGGTTCTCGTAGACTCCAATCCAAGAGACTGGCATGAATTCATGATTTGATATAGCACTGCGCAGGCTTTGCACCACTTTACCCGTAGTCATTCTGAGCTCTAAATGAGTCAGGTCCCCTGCATTTCCTTTGATGCGGGTTTGAGTTCAGAATACAAAGCATTTTCCAGGTTACGTGAATTAATTTCTCCACCCACTACCTTCCGTCGGTGCTGATTTAATTACGTTGCTGACCTCGTCATACACCGAGTTCCAGTAATGTTGGTTGAGGCAGCTTCTATCCTGCACTCAACACTCCACCTTAGCGCTATAGCGCCTTGGATCTCCCACTTCCGGACTTCTCCTACCGGTCCTGGGTTCCTCCATCACACTCACACATAATACTTACCCATTGTGGAGAGCATAGTCACGTAACAAGGTAGCATTTTCTGCCCGCCGAAACGAAAAAATGGTTGGTACTGAATTTACGGCTTCAGACCGAGCAAGAGTTTTGTTTGTACTTATATTATAACCATATGTAAAAAGGGGCCACCTCTTACCTCATCATCATCATCATGATCATCATCGTCATCGCGTTTCCCCTGCCAGGGCCCCCTTTTACCCACATATGAATTCTCATTTCTTTCTTTCCTTCTCATTCTCATTTCTTTCATATTCATCTTAATCATTTTCATCTCAATCATTGATTTAGGTTTTGAGAAAACAATTTTGATGCAATAAACATAATAGTGCAATATACGGTTTATATTTAAATTAACTATGTTTATGTTCAAGAGGATAGCTTGCCTTTGGAGTTGTAGGAACGGTCGATGTGGGCGAATCTTGAATCAGTTACTCCTGTTGGTGCTGGTTTGTCCTCTATAGCAACACGGTAGCACGAATAGTAATATAAGTAAATACATAGTTGACTTTGAGTGATATAATATATACCTAAGTTAGTGACTTCTAACTGTTAGCACAATTTAATTTAAATAAAACTTTCCGAGATCTATACTAAATTAGCACTCCCCCAATATCGTCTTTCTACTGTCTAATCGCGCTAAGGTCGCAAACCCGAGGTTCCTGCTTAACTGATTAAACTAACAGAATTAAATAGCTAAAACTGCCTGACTAAATACTCGCGATGCACAAGATTTGCTACACAAGCTAGTTATTCTATTAATAACAGAATTAACGACTACTCGACCTATTTGGCAATTTTAATCCACAGATTAATTTTAGATTGGTTAATTCGACAAGATCCGAGTTAAATTATTTAACAGCAAGAATTAAACAGCTAACAAATATACCATTATCCACTGCTACCGAAAAAGCCATTAATCGCGGCAAATAATTAAAATCTATCCCTATTCCTAACATTCTCCTTAATCAAAAATCCAATTCTAATCTACCCCTAATTTCTACCCTAACCGCCTTCTCTCTCTCTCTCTCTTCTCACCCCTCTCGGCTGGCCTCCAAATCCAACCCACACACACAGGCACACACCCACACCACACTGCTACTCTATCTTCTCCCCCAAACTCTCCTTTCTCCCTCAAGCTCTCCTTTCTCCTCAAGGCAGGCCACTTGCATGCCTCTACAGTTCGACCACACCGCCGTCCGCCCGCCTCCACTAGTCCAAATTGCTCGGCTGGCTGTCTGCACCACCTCCATTGACCCGCCTCCATGGCCGCCGCCCCTCGGTCTCTCCTCTACACCCAGCGTTCTCCGGCCTCTGACTCGACCCGCGGCTCTCCCTCTACGATCCCACCCTACTCTTGGCCGGCCTCGCCGCCGCTAGGTCTGCCCGCCCTCCTCATGGTTCCCCTGCTCTCCTCCGGCTTGACCTCCCCTCGGCATGTCAAGGCCAGCGCCGCCTCGGCTCCCTCTCAAGGCCCTTTGCGGCTACGCCTCTAACCCTCTCTAACCTCCTTTCTAATTACGGCTTTGCCTTGATTGAATTAATTATGTTGATTTCATTTCACTAATGTGGGTTTATTGTGCTTATGCATGAATCAAGGGTGTGCTAGATGTGGCTATTGAGGCTTGTTGAGGATGATGAGCACGAGATGGTTGTGGGTGCTAGTGCTACCGAAGCTACACACTGAGGTAACCTACCCCCTGCTCTCTACTCCGTGCTCTGTGATGAACTATGATCTGAGAGCTATATGTGAACCCTACTGTGAGAGGATCTATGGGTGAATGATGTGCATGAGGGTGGCACTGGGGTTCAACTTTGGGTTACCTCTAGTGGATTCTGAGGCTGGGGAATGGGGAATGGGGAATGGCAGCGCCGGCTTCAAGCTGGTGCTCTTCTCCTCCTCCCTGCTGCGATCGGCTTTTAGACGATGATGAGGTGAACTCTGAGCCTCCTCCTCCCTGTGTGCTTGATGGCTGCAGGCTTCGGCTTTGTTGGTGAAGCTTCTGGCTTGCTTGATGCCTGGCTATACCGATGGTTGTTGATGGATTTAAAGCCATCGTCGATGCCGTTCTTGCTCCTTTGGTCTTCCTCCTAGCTCCTTGGCTCCCCTTCCTCCTCTTGCTCTATTCCTGCTGCTATGGTCTTGGCTCTCGGCTGAGAAGAAATGGAAGGGGGGTGAATGAATGTGCTGTGCTTTGCTTGGTGGTGCTGGAAGCTTAAGGGGGATGCACTTCGGCTGGCTGGAGGGAATGAACTTGGTGGTGCTGGCTGGGGGGAAATTAACTTGGTGCTAGCTGGGGAAAATGAATGTGAATGGTGGTTGTGCTTCTCCGCAGGTTTGGTCTTACCAGGGGGCATGCATTAGGCTGGCATGTTGGCCTCCTGTGTTTGATATTTCGGTTGGTTTGATGAATGTGCCTTGACTTGGGGGAATAAATCTCATGGCTGGCTCTTTATCCTCTTTGGCCCTGTGCACTATTTATGATTTCCGATAAGCTGATGGATCCCCGGTCCAAAGGATGCTTTGACTATTGTGGGCTTAATGACTTTTGGTTTAAACGTGGGCTTTGGGTCAGCTTTCGGATAAAGGCTAAGGTAGGTCTGTAAAATGTGGGTATGGGTTCTAATATTGCCGGATGATGAGGCCCACAAAAGGCGAGATGGCTCTATGGACTGGCGTTAACAGGGCAAGGATGGTTCCTGCTAAATGAATGCATTGCAGATTAATTAATTGTTGTTATTAAACATTGTAATTGGTTGTAAAATAAATTTGTAACAAGGATTTGGTTTGTAAAATTTTAATTCCGATTTGTAAACAGACTGTTATAAAATCTTGGAGGTTGAACTTTTTGTATATTCTTTGTTGTCTTGAAAGGTTGATAGCAGAATTTATACAATCCAGCGTGTTAATGATGCGTTGATCACTGATTGATGGATTTTAAATTAACGCTAATTACAGATTACTGTTGTTTAGATTAAGTTAATTACGCGGGTCCTCACACTTCACAAATCTGAGTAGGGTGCTTCACCATCTTCTTCTCATACATATCCTTGAGCGCTTGGAAATTCACATGACCAAGCTTTGCATGCCATAACCACGCTGGTTCATCTATACATGCTGCCAAACAAACATGCTTACAATTTTGTACTACTACTTTGTAAAGCATGTTACCTGTCCTTCTGACTTTCATGACCACGGTATTAATATTGTCATAGAGCCATAACCAAAAACCTTCCAGGACAATCTTACAACCATCTTCAGATAATTGTCCTAGACTAATGATGTTACTTCAGATGCTTGGTATAAAATATACCTCGGTGAGCATTCGTTGTTCTCCGTTTTTGCACTGGAGGAGGATCGACCCCTTCCCTTTAATCTGAACGGAAGAGCCATCGCCAAACTTGACCTGCCCATAGATGCTTTCATCTAATTCTTTGAACTTGGAATGCTCACCGGTCATGTGGTTGTTGGCACCGTTGTCTAGGTACCATATGTCCATATCAACACTCTCGCCTCTTCGTCGACGCGCAGCTTTCGGATCAACTTCTGTTCATGGAGCTGCACCATCTTCCGGCTCTCTTCCATGTGCACCTCCTCTGCACATATGGACAGCATGAGTGCAGGTTCCTTGTTATCACAGTTAAAGCATTTAATTTTGCTTTTGTCATGAGTCCCACCATACCCACGACTTCCTTCGCCCTCCTAGCAAAATGAGGTGTTGTCGTTGCGGCCTCCCTTGCCGTGTCCGCGGCCACAACCATAGGGCTTTCTTCGACCGCGACCATTGCTGGTTTGCCCCTTTTCGCTCGACGACGAATCACCGCCGCTTTTATTCATCCACACCTACCACTGGGCATGAGTGAGCAGGAGCTATTCGTCGTTGCCCTCGCCTTGTCCGCGTATACACTCCTTGTATGCTTTGAGACGGCCAATCGCTTCCTTGATCAGCATAGTCTCCACATTGGCAAATTGCCCGATTACGGCGATAACCTGCAAAAACTTGTCAGGTACAGAGACAAGCAACTTCTTAATGAGAACGACATCCTCTAGATTGTCCCCAAGGCCACGAATCTTGTTCGCTAGCCCAGTCATTTTCACAGCAAACTCATCAACGGATTATGTCTCTCTCATGCGTAGAGCCTCAAAGTCACTCTTCAAGGTGTGGATCCTTGCCTTTGTCACCCGATCGCCGCCGAGGTACATGGTCTTCAAGCTTTATCATGTTTCCTTGGCCGTTTTCTTCTTGGCCAACAACTGCAAGATGTCTTTTGGGACAACCTGAAAGATGCATGCCAGCGCCATCTTGTCTTTCTTCCTTTCCACGACCACTTCGGCCGCAGGCTCGATGACGTCCTAGATGCCTCGAGCCTCCATGAAGACCTCCATCTTGATTCCCTAAGCGGAGTAATTGGTTGAAGTTGTTGGAATTTTTTCTTGTATTTTTTGTTCTGTCACTGCTACTTCCAGAAGAAAAACGCTCGACTTGCTTCGCCGGAAAACGCTTCGCCGCTGTCGCCCACCCGCCGTGATGTCTTCGCATGATACTTTGCTCGCTTCCGCTCGCTTTCGTTCCGCTCGAGCGCCCACCTTCTTCCGTGGAACCCATCGCCTGCTGTTCCGATGTGAACCGATGTAGAGCCTCCCGATCTCTTCTTTTCTCCACGTAATGTCAGCTGCATGCAGCCAGACTTTATGCCTCAAAGCTTTCACGTGTCCTCGCTGAAGTAGCACATTGCCTTCTTCCTCGCTAGAGACAAGATTCCACCGAGAGTGAAACAAAGAACGCCGAACACAATTTCTTCTCGGGAGCACACTGCTCCTTTTTTTGTATTTTATTTCTTTTCTCAACTTCTCGCTCTTACATTGCTTGCTTACAATCTCTGCTTACTTTATAGGCTGAGTCCAATTGGACTCAACATCGGATTCGGCCAAGCGACCAACACGGATATGCTACAGTACTCGAATACGGACTAAGACTCAAAAAACAGAAACTAAAACAACTACTAAAACAAGATTAAATCTAACAATCACCCCCTTATTCTTGTTTCTTCACCTTAATCTTATCAATCTTCTCTCGTTTCTTGCTTTTCTTTTTCTTGCCATTTATCTTCCGAGCATTACTCTTTTTCTCCTGTTGTTGAGTTTTCAAAGCTTCCTTCTGCATTTTATTTTCCTTAATCACTTGGATTCCATGTCCTCCCGAACTACTCCCTCGATCAGCAATTTCATGCACATGGGACCCGCTGTGGGAGCCAACACCAATCACACCAAGTGGTTCCTGCTGCTTCTGCCGAAGGAAATTGTCAGTGCTAATTGCATACGCGTGGGTCCCGTCCTGTGGACTTCCCACCTCACTGCCTTGAACTTTTGAACCAAAACCTCTAGCACTCGCATTTGCATGCATCTTACCAGGACCAATACTATTAATGCCAACTGCTTTCACTCTTGTGTTTGCATGCAACCGAGTGTGTGGCCCTCTGCATGGACCAACCGAACCGCTTGCACTGGCTTGTGCGTGGAGGCCGCCACCTTCACATCCTTCGCACAGCCCTTTCCTGTACAGTCCCGTGGTTCCACGCACCCCCAGCTGAGAGCGACGCTCGAGTACAGCATAGCCCCTGATGAGCGCTACTTCATGACTTCCCGAGCCTTCGTCTACCACGCCTGTATACGTGTGGAGCCCTTTGTCTTGATCATCTGTTATGCTGCCCGCAGTGCCTCATGAGACCCGAGCGACGTGTGCGCCTCCTACATCAGCTGCAATCGCGTGGGTTCCACATCCCGCAACAATGACTATGTCAGCTGAATCACAAATGGCTTCGAGCTGTCCCGTGACATCTTGTCCGTGGGACCCGGCTGGCTCGATTCCCGAGTTTCACTCTGGCTCCTTCAGACTATCCTTCTTACAAACCGGTTTACAAGTTTTTAGGGAAATTTTGTACAACCGGTTTGGAGATTTCTTCACCTTCATCAGCAGATCTTTGTTCTTGTCATAGACACGCAAGAACTCATCCTGCAGCTCCACCCTGCACCCCCGTTCTGCCAACTGCCCGAAACTGAGTATGTTGTTGCACAAGCTCGATATACAATAAATTTCAGATAGCATCCTCTGATCGCCGTTCTTGCATTGTAACAGCATTGATCCTTTACCTCTTATCTCCACCGTGGAGCCGTCGCCAAACTTGACTTTCCCTGTAGTCTTCTCGTCGAGCTCATGGAATATAGAGCGATCTCCCGTCATGTGATTGCTCGCTCCATTATCCAAGTACCACAGATCAGTATGATCATGGCTGCCTCCCTTCGTGCGTAGTTTAGGAACTACGTTTTCCTCGTTCAACATCACCACGACCGGCGCCTCGTTGACACATGAGGAGAGAAACAGGGTAGGCTGGTTGTCTTCACTTGCTCGGTTGAGGTTTACCTCCTCATTCTTTTTCTTGTTCCGGCAATCCGATGCGTAATGCATGTACTTGTCGCAGTTGAAGCACTTTATGTGGCTTCTGCACTCCGACGCGTAGTGGCCAAACTTGTCACATTTAAAACACTTGATATGTGACTTGTCATGTGATCTGTCATCACCGTCTTGCCTAGCCCAATCTCCACGTCCTCCTCTGTCGCCTCGGCTATTGTTCTGCCAATTTTCCTTCTTAACATTTTCACCAGATTTCTTGCACTGAGTAGATATTTTCTCCCATTGAGAACGAGTTAGCATCAAGTGCTCACTTTCTTTCGGATCACCAAAAGCAATCTGCATCCTCTCGTTGTAAGCCTTGTAGCATCCAACGAGGTCCTCAATGGTGAGCGTAATCAGGTCGACGCATTGTTTGATCGACGTCACGAGTTGAAGATACCATGCAGGTGCCGCGCGTAGGAAGCGACGCACGACAGATATTTCTGGCACCTTCTCCCCGAGACTTCTCATGCCGCTCACCACCCCAGAAAGCTTCTCGGTAAAGTCTTCAACTAACTCACCTTCATCCATCTGCAGATTCTCAAAACTCTTTTGGAGTGTCTGCAGGTTTGCTTCTCGGACACGATCATGGCCTTGATACAAGATCTTGATGGTATCCCACGCCTTTGTCGCCACCTTTCCAAATGAGGATGTCATGATGTTGTCCGGCACCGCCTGATAGATGGCTGACATAGCCAGTCTATCCTTGCGATATTTGACACCACCCTTCTCGAACTCCTTGCCGCCGGGATCCACAGCTTCCCACACCTCCTGGGCCTGAAGAACAACGCTCATCTTCATGACCCATATGGTGTAATTGCTGCGCCCAAGTTGTGGGTACAGCAGTGGCATCATCGAAGTCTCTTTTTTTCTCCCTGATGCTTCGTCGCTTCCTTCCGTTGACATGCTTCCTCCTTCTCAAGAACCGCTCTGATACCAAATGTTGGAATTTTTTCTTGTATTTTTTGTTCTGTCACTGCTACTTCCAGAAGAAAAACACTCGACTTGCTTCGCTCGGAAAAACGTCTTCGCTCGCTGCTGTCCACCCGCCGTGATGTCTTCGCGGATATCGCTTCGCTTTCGGTTCCGCTCGAGCAGCCCACCTTCTCCGTGGAACCCATCGCCTGCTCACCCTATGTGAACCGATGCGAGCCTCTGATCTTTCTTTTCTCCACGTAATGTCATTGCATGCAAGAAGACTCTTATGCCTCAAAGCTTTCACGTGTCCCTGCTTGGAAGTAGCACATTGCCTTCTTTCCTACTAGAGATAAGATTCCACCGAGACCGAAACAAAGACCGCCGAACACAATTTCTTCTCGGGAGCACACTGCTCCTTTTTTTGTATTTTATTTCTTTTCTCAACTTCTCGCTCTTACATTGCTTGCTTACAATCTCTGCTTGCTTTATAGGCTGAGTCCAATTGGACTCAACGTCGGACTCGGCCAAGCGACCAACACGGATATGCTACAGTACTCGAATATGGACTAAGACTCAAAAATCAGAAACTAAAACAACTACTAAAACAAGATTAAATCTAACAGAAGTCAGCATCGGGTAGTGCAAGGACACACTGCCCTCCTTCGTGGCCGGTGCCTCCATATGCTTAGTGATCGACATCCTTCAGAAACGGAGGTACTCTGGGCATGCACCAAGCTCTGATACCAAATGTAGTTTTTCAAGCCTAGGAATCAATCAACAGAATGACAAGCAGCGTGTGTTCAACACGCACGCGATAGCGATAGAAAGAGCATAAATTAATGGCGCTCAGGTTGCTCAGAGAGTGAGGGAGCTTACACTTTCTAATACAAAAGACATATTTTATTTGAACTGAAAGTGGCTTTTCTATTTTTATGAATTTCCGGAAATCATTTTCTTACATGTGGGACCTACATGTCAGTCTCTCAAGCTTTTAAATCACATTTTTACTTAAGATATCAGTGGATGGTCCCACATGTCATAGACTCATTAGTCATTAATTAAGTGATTAACCCTAAGTTAATTTGTTATCCCGAATTAATCCCTGACAGGTGAGGTCCACTCGTTTTATTAATGAAAATAGTGAGTGGGTCCCGCATATCAGTGACTCATTTACTAAAATCCATTTAAATTATATTTCTAATTAGTTTTATGGTCGGACCCACATGTAGATGACTTAATCTACTTAACCATTGTGATTAGAGTTAAACTAATCCTAATCGCGAGTGGGGCCCACTGCCAGAGGGAGAAAGAGAGAGAGATGGAGCAGAACACGTGCGGCCGAGCGCGAAGGCAAGCTCACTGGCGGTGAACGACGCAGCGGCTTGGCCTGGGGATGGGCAAAATGGGTTCCTGGAGCTATTGCGATTCTACTGAGTGGTGGCGGCGAGGCAATGGATGGTCAGAGCATCGTCGCTAGCGACTTCTAGAGGCAGCATGAAACAGGACCGTGACGTTTTCACGAATGGAGCAGAAGCAAAGCAAAACATGGTGCGCATAAGCTCTAGGGGACTATTGCAAGGCTATTGGTGGTGGCGACAACGTTTCTTGCGGTGGCGCCATGGGCTACCACGGTGAATTATGTGCTATGCTAGCTAAACATCCATTCTAACATGCGCATTTGCTCTAGGGGACTATTAGAAGCTCACCAAAGGGGTTAACGGCGTTAGAGGATGGCCAGAGAGGTTGGAGCAGCAAGAGGTAGCGACGACGGCGACGGCTTCACAGTGATGATGCTCAACGGTGATGGAGAGGCTACTACAAGGTAGTGCGCATTAGCTTGCATGCACACTAAGGATGGTGAAGGAGGAAAGAATCGACCAGTGGCTCACAGAGGTGGCGGTAAACAGAGAAACTGGTTGTGGTGGCTGGAAATGGGGAAGAAGCATGATTCCAGTGATCCTATGTGGATGGACCAGCATCAAGTGAGGGAAAAGCACAAGTAGGGGATGGAACATGTGATGACGTGTTTGGTTGGGGTTCAAACTTACTAGAACGGCAGGAGTTTGTTAGCTTGGATCGGGCGCGTGCACTGATGACGAAGAAGATCATGGCGTTTCGACGTTACATGACTCCAGAGGCTACATCAAGCAAAGGAAACAAACGAGTGAAGCACAAGCAGCAAAGTGATGCGTGTGTCGTGGGAGAAGGAACTCACCAGAAACAATGGCGATTGGGAGCTCGCTCACTGGCGTCGAGGACGACGCACTCGTTCTCGGCAATTCAGAGAGCAAGGAGCTCCTTATTTGCATGATATGGAACGAGGGGTGAGCTAGGGAGATAATGACGCAACTAGGGTCTTAAGTAGCCATGAGAAATGCGCGAGATAGCAGCGGGTTCGATGAGAAAACGGGAGCGCACACTCTCATTCTCTGCCCGCGTGGGAAAAGTCGGCGACAGGGGGTGGTTGGCCGCTGTAGCAACGGAATGGGGCACAGAGGAGTTGGTGGCTTGTCACTCCGTTGAAAATAGCGGGCGGCGTCGCAAACCAGTGGGCGGAGGCAGTGTAGGCGCCAAGACATGCATGTGCCGGCGAAAGCAAGGCCGCGCGAGGTGGAAGATCGCCTCGGCGCGCGGCCCGGTGTCAATGAGAGGGCAAGCGAGGCGAGTGGGGCGGGCTGTGCCAGTTTCAAAAATCTGCTCAAAATATTTCCACATTTATTCTCAATACAATTATCCCAAGATTGAATTTTTGAGATGTTACACATATCAATATAAGTATCAAACAACTAGACCTAGACGTGAAAGTGACTTTATCTTCTTCATCCAATTTTTTCCGAACCATGTGGAAGCTCTGATTAAGGGATGACCGATCTTCACAGCGTGAAAACCGAAGAGGGGTAACTAGCTAGGTACGAACAAACAATGATAGATGAATGATTTATTGTGGAAGTTATGTTTCTCTATAGTCGTCCGCTTCAAGTCCATGTTTGTCGCGCATAGAAATTTGTCAACAGCTAAAAAATTATAGCAAACTTTACTATACGATTCATAACTTCCATGATAAATCCCACTCTTGGTTTGTAACCACACCAACCCACGATCTACATACATGCACTCTCAAATCATATTTCAACAAAATTGTTCTTTCACAAATCATTCATCTATGCTTGAGTTCGTACTTCCAGTTTGGTGTGTACGCAACTTTAGTCATAAAAATATGATTAAATTTTATAAGACTACATGCTATCAATATATAACTATCAAACAACATGACCTAGACGTGAAAGCGACGTCTTCATCCATTTTTTCCTGAACTGTGTGGAAGCTCTGATTAAGTGGGTGGCCCGATCTTCACGACTCGTGAGAACCGAAGACGGAGCTAGCTGCAACAAGGGGACATCATGACCTGACGAGCCAACGGCTTGAGCGGCAACCTGTCAACTCACCCAACCGCACTCTTAAGTTCCCAACTAGCTGAGTTCAAAATATTTCACCGGCTAAGAGACAGAATTACTTTATGTCAGAGGTCCGAGGCTTGGCCTAGGTCTTTTAAAAACATCTTTAATAGTTAGAGATAACTTTATTTCTAACATGTACTATATTATCTTTAGAGACAACATCTTCAATAAATAATCGCTAGCACACTCTTCAATATTTATATTTTATAATTTTTCTTTGAAACAAGTATACATATCAACTAGAGTAGATTAATGTATCATGTCTTGTCTCGCGTGCACGATTGTCTTTTCAGAAAGAGACGACCTGTGCTCTATCTTCTCTAGTAAAATTTTGTTGATACGATATAACTAAAAGACAACAATAAATACACATTAGAGTTGCTCTAAGTTGCGTGAGCCTGCGCAGGCCTGGTCAGTCGGAGACTTGCGCCGTAGGCCAGTCAATTTCTGGGACAGCCCAAAGAACAGATTGTTGGGCTAGGATCGTACTCTTCACAAGAAACAGATAACAGAAGGGAAATTGGCCAGCCAGATCTGCTGAAGTTCTAAACAAGCAGGGTCGACCAGCTGCTGCTGCTTGTACGTTACACTGCTCCCTGTTCTGTTTGGGTTCGGATGTGTTGCTCTTTGTTTAGTTTCTTGGAAATGATTAAAGCTTTCTGGGTTCGCCGGTGCCTCAGATTTTTTTTGTTAGTTTAATTTCGTGCTGGTTCTGATGGTTAGTTGGAGATTAGAGACTTCTGCCTGTTTGGATTATATGATTGATTCTTGGTTAGTTTCTGGAGTGTCACATAACTATGCTCGTTATGCTTGTGCTAAGTAGATTATTGCCATTTTAGTGTAGTAGTAGTTTACTTCACCGTTTGTAACATCCTAAATTTGACGATTTCAAAAATTATTTGAAATTAATCTATTTCAAAGATTCGGAGTTTTGCAAATAGTTAAGTACTATTCAAATCAAATCAATTCATATCAATCAGCCGGAAATTGAATTCAAATTTTCTAATTTGAGCCCCTTTCTCATTTTCCCTTGGGCTGAAGCTCATCTCTTTTCTCGGCCCACCTTTCTCTCGTTCTTCTTTCTTCCATTCTTCTTCCTCTGCTTCGGCCGAGTGTCACGCTGCTCGCGCCGTGCATCGTTCGTCTACGCCACGCCGCCCACATCTGGATCACCATGAATGTCCACCATGCCGCGCTCTCTTCCTCTCCCCACTATGCCATGGTGGTTTCTTCCGCTGCCTTGACTCGCCACCAATGCCAGCAGAAACTGTCGCCGGACTCCCGTCGTGCCGCACCCTCTCAGTTGCCACCCTCACCTATAAAAGGGGAGCACCGAGACCCTCTTCATTCACCCCACACTCCCCTCCATCTCCCTTTGTCCCCGAGGCTGGGCCACCGCCACGCGTCCCACCGCCTCGATCTCCCTCTCCAGTAAACCTCTTACCAAATTGTTCACGTCACATCATGTTTCCGAGCCTCCTCCATATTTTCCTCACAATTCGCCAACCCGCCATGGAGCACCCCTCATTGCCCCTTCTCTCCCTCCTCGCTAACCGCCATCGCCAAGACGAGCTTCTTCCCACCACGGTTACCACACCATGTCGTCTCGAGCTCCCTCTCCGGTGAACCTCTTACCAAACTATTCGTGTCACATCATGTTCCCGAGTCTCATCCATCTTTTCCCTGTGCCGATTTGGCCAACCCGCCACCATCACCCCACCACCTCGGACCACCCTCGGCCTCCCCGCATGACCCGGCGAGCTCCCCGTGTTGACACCGTGCCCATGCTCGCGCCTCCTCCCGGAGAACGCCGCCGTCGTGCGCCCGAGCCACCGCCACCACTGTGCCTCTATGCCCACAACGCCACCTCCCATCGTCGCACTGGGACCCTGGCTTTCCATTTTGCCTGGCGCCTCACCTCATCGCGTCGCCGTTGTTGACCCGAGCCGCCGCCCTCATGCTTTGTTCTTCATCTACTTCTTCCCCACTTTCTCTATTTCTCTCACTAACAGAAGGGCCCCACATTGTAGGATCAAGTATAACCGACTAGGGGGTGAATCGGCAGATTTTTTAAAACTTGCAGGCTAAAAATAGATTTTAGCAATTTAAAGCTATGAAATACAATATCATAAATCAAGGCCTAAATAATCTAAATCTTTCTAAGTACTCTAGGACTCGAAGGCATTTCCTCAGCTGGGACACATGAAAAACATTATGCACTGCTGACAAGGCTGCTGGCAGCTCCAATTGATAAGCTACTTCACCTTGCCTTGCCAAGATCATGTATGGTCTAACGAATCTGGGTGCTAGCTTCCCTCTAGTCCGAAATCTTCTAACTCCTCTGAGCAGAGTTACCCTGAGGTACACAAAATCTCCCACTTCAAAAGATAAGTCTCGGCAACGAGTATCCGTATAGCTCTTTTGCCGGGACTGAGCTACTCTTAATCGTTCTCTTATGAGCTTCACTTTACTTTCAGCTTCTTTGATTACATCGGGCCCAAAGAATTGGTATTCACCAACTCGATCCCAAATGAGAGGGGTTCTACATTGTCTTCCATATAAGGCTTCAAAGGGGAAAATTTTTAAGCTAGCTTGGTAGCTATTGTTGTATGAGAACTCAGCATAGGGAAGGTTTTTTGTCCCAACTTTTCCCATAATCTAAGGCATAGGCTCTAAGCATATCTTCAAGAATTTGATTCACCCTCTCTGTTTGTCCATCAGTTTGGGGATGATAAGCTGTGCTGAAATTGAGTATTGTCCCTAAGGCTTCATGGAGACTTTCCCAAAATCTTGAGGTAAATTGAGAACCTCTATTGGACACTATACTCTTGGGCACACCATGTAGACACACAATTCTAGCTAGGTACAATTCAGCCAACTTGCTGCTCCGATAGGTAGTCTTGACAGGGATAAAATGTGCCACTTTGGTCAAGCGATCAACAATAACCCAAATGGAGTCATAGCCCGATTGGGTCCTGAAAAACCAGTGATAAAGTCCATACTGATTTGCTCTCATTTCCACTCGGGAATGGGCAAGGGCTGCAGCAAACCAGCGGGCCTTTGGTGTCAGCCTTGACCCTTTGGCATACGTCACAACGTGCCACAAACTCAGCTATTTCTTTTTTCATGCCGACCCACCAATACCTCTCCTTGAGGTCTTGGTACATCTTGGTACTCCCTAGATGAATGGAGTAATGAGATTCATGAGCTTCTTTAAGTAGGAGCTGCTTTATTTCTTGACAGTTTGGCACACAAAGTCTATGGCTGAACCATAAAATCCCTTCTTCATCTTCTGAAAATCCAGGAGCTTTCTCTCTTTTTATGTTGTCTTTGATCTCTTGGAGGTCTTTATCTGTAGCTTGATTCTCTCGGAGGTCTTTATTTGTAGCTTGATTCTCTCGGATTTGCCTTTGGACAGTGGGCTCAACTTCCAGAGTATACACATAACCTTGGTTGACAATTTCCAGATTTAGGCGTCTCAATTCTTCGCACAAACTGGGTTGAATTTCTTGGACCATTAAGGTGCTGCAATAATTCTTTCAGCTCAAAGCATCAACCACCACATTGGCCTTGCCTGGGTGGTAGTGGATTCCAAGATCATAGTCTTTGATGAGCTTCAACCACCTTCTTTGCCTAAGGTTAAGGTCTGCTTGAGTAAAGATGTATTTTAAGCTCTTGTGGTCTGTAAAGATCTCACAATGGTTACCAATGAGGTAATGGCGTCAAATTTTTAGAGCATGCACTATGACAGCCAATTCCAAATCATGAGTGGGGTAGTTGGCTTCATGGGGCTTCAATTGTCGAGAAGCATAAGCTACCACTTTTCCTTCTCGCATCAAGACACAACCAAGACCCTGCTTAGAGGCATCACAAAAAACTTCAAAATCTTTTTGGATGTCTGGCAAAATCAGCACTGGGGCAGAGGTCAACCTCTTCTTCAATTCTTGAAAACTTTGCTCACAAGCTGTGGTCTAAACAAACTTGTTTTCCTTCTTGAGCAACTGAGTAAGAGGCCTTACTATCTTTGAAAAGCCTTCAATAAACCGGCGATAATACCTGGCCATGCCAAGGAAGCTTCTAATTTGGGACACTGATTTGGGAGATTTCCAATTCAGCACCTCCTGAACCTTGCTAGGGTTGACTACTACACCAGCAGCTGACATTACATGACCCAAGAAGGTAACTTCCTTCAGCCAAAAATCACACTTCTCAAATTTGGCATAAAGCTGGTGGCCTCTAAGCTTGTCTAGAACCAACCGAAGGTGATCTTCATGCTCTTTTTCAGTCTTGGAGTATACTAGGATGTCATCTATGAAGACAATGACAAACTTATCCAAATACTCCATGAACACTTTATTCATCAAGTTCATAAGGTAGGCAGGAGCATTGGTTAGTCCAAAAGACATGACTGTGAACTCATAAAGTCCATACCGAGTTGAAAAGGCTGTCTTTGGGATGTCCTCTTGTCGAATCTTCAATTGATGATAACCTGATCTCAAATCAATCTTGGAGAAAATTACTGCTCCTTTTAGTTGATCAAACAAGTCATCAATCCTGGGCAAATGATACTTATTCTTGATGGTAACATCATTGAGAGCTCTATAATCCACACACATGCGTTGTGTACCATCCTTCTTTGCCACAAAGATCACAGGAGCTTCCCAAGGAGAGGAACTCGGCCTAACAAATCCTTTGCTTTGCATTTCTTCAATTTATTGCTTCAACTCAACAAGATCATTTACTGGCAATCTATAGGGTCTCTTGGAAATAGGTGCTGTCCCTGGAATTGTCGGACCCGGGAACGAAAGATCCCGAACCCTCTGTGTTCATACACCAGTCCAGGATTTCCGGTGTACACAGTTACAAAAATGATAACATAACCAAATCTCGCATTTCATTAATAGTAACTCAGAGTTCGATACAATTGGGCATGAAGCCAAATAAAGAAGTAAATAACACAGCGGAAATAAAAAGATAGTAGTAGGCAGAACGATCCGCCACAGTAATCGTCTGGGCGAGTTTAGGCGCCGGTGTCCTCACCGCCCCGATAGTAGTCTTCTCTCGAAATTTTGTTGCATAAAGCAAGCATAAGCACAACTACCGTGTGCTCGCAAGTTACACCCAATATGGAATTGTAATGCATGCATAAGGTAAACAAAGGACATTGGCGGGTTATTTTATGAAAGCGCGGCGCTTTTAATTTAAATAATCATAATAGATTGCAAGGCCATTTTCATACAAGAATTAAAATCATATTTTAAATGACAATGGAATAATGTGGATAACCTCCAAGAAAGGTGATGGATATCCTCCAATCACAATGGCTAACCGCCTAATTTTCCCGCAGGACTAACCATCCCGAAAACATCCGTTGAATTCATTTTAAAACCAAAACAAGTCTAACTCAAAGTGGCTTTGCTAGCATGTCCATGATCATGACGCGCTATTCAATAGTTTTCACTCGCAGAGTTTGTACAGCTTTTACCCACACGAGATATTATACCCTTTGTGTCGGCCAATCCACGCTTCCTAAGGCGGTGACAGAGCAAATATCACAAGGTCAGCATAATGATCTACCTCACAATACTCATGCCCGCTAAGGTTTCGCTCCATTGACTAACCATCCTCCCGGAGCCCCTCTTGCGCCATGTGGGACTACTGTCTAACCAACACCCACTCATACAATATGGCACTAATATCTATGAGGTATCCCAAATTATTAAGCCAGTCCTTCCCATACAGACATGTGGTGGTACGCTTTTGGCATAGCAAAGGAACGCCAAAGGCCGGTCCTTAATTGACTTGGGCGTCTTTCAATTAAACCTCGGCTTTAATCCTAACCAGATTAAACCCGTGCATAAACTCGCACCCACCTTTCATCCGTTACACCCAAGTCCAAACCATCTTTATTTTATTTAGTAAAACCACCTTTACAACAAATCTATGGTAAGACAATACCATAGGTTCAAGTTAAAACAAGTTTGTAAAGATTTGGCTAAATCCTCCCCAAAATCAAAATCATGGTCTAAGTATTCGCTAAGCATTTCCAAACAATTTATCTATGGGGACAAGGGATGACATTTCAATATTCAATATTGGCCATACAAGGACAGTTGGAATATCTAATCATTTAAACAGGAATTTAAAATACTTGAATAAAAGTATGCATGCACTTAATAATTTGAAAACTGAATTTAAATAACTTTAAAATAGTAGGTGCAAGATGATCAAAGTATAACTTGCCTTCGCTGAAGTCTTGAAATTCTAATTCTTCGGAAGAATCAAATTCCCCGGAATCGTCGTAGTCTAATCGTGAAAATACGACAATCAATTGAAATTCAAATAAATCCAAGATGACAGTTTAAACTAACTCCAAATAAAATAATTATATTTTATTTGGCTAGATAATAATTTTATAAGATTTTATAAATTTGAAACACTCAATTTGGAAACAGGAAATAAAAGCTATGAGCTTTGCAAGTTTAAAATCCTAAATCTGCAATTTAAATAGTTTAACTTAAAAAGACAATTTAAACTAATTCCATATAAACAAATTTTAATTTATTAAGCTAGATAATCTTTTATAAAATTTCAGAAACTAAATTCACAAAATTTGGAGTTGGAAATCGATGATATGAATTTTACAAATTTAAATCTAAATTTGGATTTTAAATGAATTTCTAAATTCTAAAACAGAACTAAAATGATCTCCAAATTGAATAATTATATTTTATTTAGTTAGATAATAATTTTCTAAGAATTTACCAATTTGAATCATCTAATTTGGAGCTAAGATGAATAAGTTATGAATTTTACAATTTAAATCCTAAATCTGCCATTTTAATCAATTTCCCGAATTATTTTTCTAAAGGAAACTCTAATTATTGCGCATGGTGACGTCAGCCGAGGTTTTCGTAATTAAATAAATAAAATTAAAATCGACAAAGGGACCCTCGTGTCGAGACACGGTCCATGTGGACTTGGTCCACTGGCTTGGCTCACGGGTGGGTGGCGCTGCGTGTGACGTGGTCGCCACGAGGTCGCCACGCTGGTCCTCGGTCGAGGTGGCGCCAGCGTTGGCGCTGGTGGCATGGCCACGTCGGTGCCGGACGGGGGCGGCGCACGGGACCCTAGGAACCGGCGAACGGCGGTGAGTTGGGCTCCGGCGAGGGCACGAGGAGGAAGAGGGGATTGCGAGGATCACAATGCACACAGATTGGTCACCGAGTGGCGGTGATAGCCGGCGACGAGGTGAAGAGCGGTGGCGCAGACGGGCTCGACGGCGATGAGACGTTCCGGTGGCGCTCCGGCGAGGAGGAGGTGTGCTCTGGGTTCGCAGCGACGCGGAGAAGACGATGGTGTGGTTGACGGTGGCGGAGCGGCTCCGTGATGGCGTGTCGGCTTCGAGCCGGGACCGGCGGCGAGGAATTCCCAATTCCGGCCAACACAGGGCGAGAGAGAGAGGTGAGTGGCGGCGTCGGAGCGGTGAGAGGAGGGCTACCCGGGAGTGCCTTTTATAGGGGGCGAGGAGGTCCGAGGCGGCGAGCGCGAGGTGGCGATCGTGGCGGCGGTTGCGCGGCGACGTGGGGGAATCCGGCGCGAGGAGAGGGGGAGAAGGTGGGGGCGAGGGCGGTTGGAGGCGCCGAGTCGTGCGCGCACGTGTGCGGGGACGCGGGAGGTTGGAGCGGCCAGCTACGAAGCTCGCCCGTGAGCGAAAATGGCGGAGGCGGCTTGACCGCGGAGAAGAATGCGGGAGAAGATGATGCGGGGCCGCTCGATTTCTCATCCGACGGTGCGGAGAAAGGGAGGCGTGGAGCGACAAGGGCCGCTTGATGGGCATCCGATGGTGGAGAGAGGGAGGCGGGGTGAGGAGATGGGCGCGGGTGGGCGGCTGGCCAAGCGTGAAGAGAGGAAGGGCCGAGCTAGGGTTTCGCCCAAGCACTCGTTAAGAGTTTTTTTTAGTTTTCTATTTTAAATAATCTGTTAATTCCTTTTAGACTTAGAAAATAGAAAAAGAGTCCAAAAATTCTACAAAAATTCTCATAAATCCTTAGAGACATTTTAGACTTAATAAAATTATTCCCAACTTAAACTTGATAATAAATTTTGTAATTAAATTATTTTAGGTTTAAAACATTTAGGACAAAGCTTTTAAAATTTCAGAAAATTCACAAACTCAAATAAGTTTTAAACTTTAACCAAAATTGAAATTTTGGGCTGTTACAGGAATCAAGCTAATGACAAATTCTAAATCTCTCGTCCGAGGCATTCCCAGAACCAAGGTAGTCGAGTCGAGATCCCTAGTCGGATCGATTTGCCTCCTAGAGGATCGAATCAGAGATCGAATCGTAGAATCGGCGATTCTACTGATTTGTAAAAATACACATATTTAACATCTATACTATAAGTTTGTATGATTGTTATATGGTTTACCACTTGCATGTTCCTTAAAAGTAGCTAAACATACTCCAGGAATAAAAATAGCTTATCATTATCAAGCTCAAGATTGCTCATGCCATAATATAGATATTTGTACTAGCATTACCACACTGATACAATATTTTGCATGCTCCTTGTTTATTTATAGTTTCATTCTCAGAAATTAATATCAACAAATTTTGCTCTAGAACAAAATATCGCAAAGTCCGCCTCTAAAAAAATTGCCCTAAGTCTCTCTGAGTAGGATCGACAAGGAGATTTGGATCGACAGTCGTCGTGGGTTCAGAGAACCGTAAGACTCTAAGAGTAGGATCGCGATCCTACCTACCTTGAGTAGGATCGGATCGGCAGTAAGACTTGGATCGACAGGCTGTCGTGGGTTCGTAGAGTCGTAAGACTTTAAGACTTGGATCGCGATCCTAACTACCTTGCCCGTGCTATTATTTTGTCCCATCTCTTGCCTGCCTCCATTGTCCTTTTTCACCAACTCATGAACACCTATACCCTGGGAAATCTCAAAGGCTCCAACTATATAAGCTTGGGTAGCCCTTTCCTTTTCACCTTTTTCACCATTCTCACTCTCCAACTCAACCGAGCAGTTCGTGGACCTCTCTCCTTAGCTTCGGACCTCCTCCAGCAAGCTCTTGGACCTCCTCCAAAGCTTTCTGGATCTCCTCTCCTTAGCTTCGGACCTCCTCCAGCAAGCTCCTTGGACCTCCCCTTGATCACCTAGCCTCTCTGTTGGTTTTATTTCAGTGTTTTATTGGAGTTTCTTTGGATCTTACTTGAGCTCTATTTGAGTTGTTTTGTTTCCCACCGTAGATTATGGGCGATGAAGAACAAGAGTTCCTTGAGGCGGAAGAGGACACCCAGACCTTTGAGCAAGGCAAGTTACACCCTCGACCATGTTGCACCCATTATTTCAAATTACTATGTTCTGTTTCAAAGATTTATGCATGCTTACTTTACTAAGTTATTTCAATACTTGTTTTTAAGATTTTAGCTATGCCTAATTTCCATTGTATGGCCATTGTCGACATTGAAACCCAACCATTGTCACCTTAGATGAAAATCTGGTTTTTGCAATAGTGAGAACCAGAGGCATTTGAAAAATGTATGCTTAGTCTTGCTAGACCAAAATTTTGATTTGGGAAGTGTTTCTACCGAAAGACCAAAGAATCCTGAGTTTTAAAGCCATGACATTGAGTTGTCATGGAGGTTTTTGCAAATGGTTTTGGAAAAGAAAAATAGAAATGGAAAAATAGATTTGGTCTTAGGCGAATTGGTTGGCTTGACTGGTGCAATGTTTATGCACGGACTCAATCCTGGGTAAGGATGAGGACCAGGGGTATGTGGTGGTCGCCCAAGCCAGTTAAGGACCGGTCTACGAGCCGCATCTTGTTATGCCTATAATGGGTTATGCCTCACCGTACAACCACATGTCCTCAGTATGGGGAGTAGGACCTGGCCAATTAATTTGTAAAGCTCCATCGTGGTTGATCCTGTTGGTGTGTGGGTAGTCATGTTACGACCTTCGTAGTCCCACCTGGCGCAAGAAGGGGCCTGAACCCTGCAGATGGGTAGTCCAAAAGGGGTGAAACCTTAGCGAGGGTGGACTGCGGTGGAGCGATGCATTGTAAAGGCTTTGTCACGTGCTATAGACCTCTCACCAAAGGGAGTGTGAGGTGGCAGTGACGGTTGCCAAACAAACTAGAGAAGTCGTGTCATGTGGGTAAAGTGTACAACCTCTGTAGAGTGTAAATCTATTCGAATAGCCGTGTCCACGGTCATGGACATACTAGCAAAGCCACTCAAAGTTAGATTTCAGTTTTGGGTTTAAAATGGTTTGTGAAATGGTTTTGGATTTCTATCCAAATGGTTCATGGGCGGGAAGCCTTGTGACAGGAGGGTATCCTTCACACTTTGTGATGAATGTTATCCAACTGTAAAATTGAACTTTAAAAATGAATTTTAATTATTGTACATTCTTTGAAACTTATTATTTGTAATTGGAAATAAACTTGGCTTTACGCAAATCAACCCTATAAGCTCTCCCTTTGATATCCATTATGCATGTCATTCTGTTATTTGACGGGTGTAACTTGTGAGCACGGTTGTTGTGCTCATTCTTACTTGATTGATGAATTGAGCAGGAGAAGACTTCTTTGATGATGAGGAGGACCAGATCAACTAGGCCGCGCCCTCCAGCCAATTACCTGTGGTGTATTGGATGGACTTGGTTTTGCTTCCGCTGTGTATTTTGCTTTGTTGTCTTGGCTTGTAAGTAACCTTGCAATCAACTCTTTTGCTGTTAATAAGTCTCTCGTGGATGTATGTTACCACTCATGTTTGCTGTGTGAACCAGTCATTGATCCTTGGGACTGGTTCGGATCACAGGAGGGTTAGGACTTCTTCAAGTCCCATGACCTCCTTGGATTGGTCTCTGGACCTCCCCCAGGTCTGGTCGTGGCTCTTGGGGAGGTCCTGAGCCTCAAGACCTCCTCGGATCAGTTCCCTGGACCTCTAGGAGGTTCGGCTGGACCTCCTAGGAAGCTTGGGAGGACTGCCCCAGAGGTCTTTGGGACCTCTTGGGAGGTCCTAGTGGACTCCCAGGGAGGTCTTGGAGGACCTCTCGGGTGAGGCCCATGGCCGGGTCGCCACAAGTGGTATCAGAGCATCTTGACTGCAGGACGCAGCCTAATAGAATGTTCGTTAGGGAAAAGCTCAAAATGTATTTTACAAAGCAAGAGAAATAAATTGTTCTCCTTTTGCCTGAGTCATCTTTCTATGCTTACCCCCTTTTTCTGTATCTCTCCTTACCTCACTCTCTTTTATCTTTTGCTCTCCTCAATGTTTGATGAAAGCTGAATGGACCCTCTTTCCTGGACATATCTGTAGGGCCGATTAAGATCATTGTGGTAACATTAAGGACCTCCCTGCCCATGGTTTTGAGTGGTAGTCCTTTGCAAAGACCACCTATGTGGTTTCTTTGCAAAAGACCATCCCTTATGACCATGACCTCCTTGCTTGCAGCCTTGAGGGCAGCAAACCTCGAATAGAGTGTGTTTGAATTTTAGTTGTCGGTTTTTGGTTTGTCGGCTTGAGTGTTACGACCTCCCCCTTTAGCTCTCTTCTCCTTTCCTAACTTCTGGAGTCCTAGCAGATGGTGACCACCCATGCTAGTGGCAACACCAGTGGCCAAGGCCGAGTAGATGGAAATGATCCAGAGACTCCCTTGCTGCATCCACCACCTCCTCCAGCTGAAGGGCCAAATTGGAATCAAATGATGGAAAATCAAGCTAAATTGATCAATTTGCTGGCTCAGTCCATCAACAACACTCAGAACCTTCAAGCAGCAGCAGCAGCCCAACCTCCTATATATGTTCCACCTCCTCCAAGGGCAAATATTTCTGAGTTTATGAGGATGAGGTCACCTACATTTTCCAGCACCACTGAGCCTATGGAAGCTGACGATTGGCTCAGAACAGTGAGTAGGAAACTTGATATGATCCAATGCTCAGACCGAGAGAGAGTCCTGTTTGCCTCTCACCAACTTCATGGACCAGCCTCGGAGTGGTGGGACAACTTTACTCAGTCCCACACCGATGCTCAAGCTATTACTTGGGATGAATTTGTTCAAGCTTTTCACCAGGCACATATTCCCCATTGCATGATGTTACTAAAGAAGAAGGAATTCAGATCTTTGGGCCAAGAGAATCGCACTGTCAGTGAGTATCTTCACAAATTCAACGAATTGGCAAGATATGCATCTGAAGATGTGACCACTGATGAGTCCAAGCAAGAGCGCTTCTTGAAAGGGCACAATGATGATCTTTCGGTTCAGCTCCTTGCTCATGACTACCAAGATTTTCAGCAACTTGTGAGCAAAACTATTCGTCAGGAGGGCGAGCATCTTGAGATGGAAAATCGCAAGAAAAGGAAGGCAGCCCAGCAGCTCAGTTCAGAAGGTTCATCCAGGCCTAGGACCTCCCAATTTCAACAAAGGAGACCTGTGACCTCCTTCCCTTCCAAGCCTCCAATGCAAGCAAAGCGTCCGAGTGCCTCCAGCCCCCGTATGACCTCTCCAGGAGGTCAATTTCAGAAGAAACCGATCACAAATTCTGCCGCGGGAGTAACTTGTTTTCATTGCAATGAAGTTAGGCACTATGCCAATAAGTGCCTAAGGAAGCAACAAGCAACAGCCACTCCTCCTACCCGATTTAATCAAGGAAATTCAGCACATGGCAGCAACTCCAACATGAAGCCTTCGGCTCAATTTGTCAAGGGACATGTGAACCATGTCACAGCTGAGGAAGCTCAAAATGCTTCGGATGTAGTTCTTGGTACGTTTCTTGTTAATTCTGTACCTGCCTCAGTTCTTTTTTATTTCAGACCTTCTCATTCGTTTGTCTCTTCTAAGTTTGTGGGTAGTAATGGGTTAGTTATATCTCCTCTAGTAAATCCTATGCTGATCCACTCCCCGGGCTCAGAAATGAAGACCAGTTCCTTATGCCCAAATCTTTCCTTGAAAATCTTAGGAGTTCCATTCTCTGCAGACCTTATAGTCTTGCACTCTCAAGGATTAGATATAATTCTTGGAATGGATTGGTTAGCCAAGAACCAAGGTTAAATAGATTGTGCTAAAAAGTCTATTGTGCTGACCAATAAGCAAGGTATACAAGTTGAATTCAGCCCTGAGACCTCTCCTAGAGCAGGTCCTAGCTTGGCCTGTTTGAGAGAAGTAAAGCTTGAAGACCTTCCTGTGGTGAGGGAATACCCCGATGTGTTCCCAAGTGAGTTACCGGCAAGGTAGTTAGGATCGCGATCCAAGTCTTAAAGTCTTACGACTCTACATTTAACCCACGACAGCCTGTCGATCCAAGTCTTACTGCCGATCCGATCCTACTCAAGGTCGGTAGGATCGCGATCCTACTCTTAGAGTCTTATGGTTCTATTTAACCCACGACACTGTCGATCCAAATCTCACCGTCGATCCTACTCGTAGAGACTTAGGGCAATTTTTTAGAGGCCAGCTTTGCCGATATTTTGTTTTAGAGCAAAATTTGTTGATATTAATTTCGAGAATGAAACTATAAATAAACAAGGAGCATGCAAAATATTGTATCAAGGTGGTAATGCTAGTACAAATATCTATATTATGGCATGAGCAATCTTGAGCTTGATAATGATAAGCTCTTTTTATTCCTGGAGTATGTCTAGCTACTTTTAAGGAACATGCAAGTGGTAAACCATATAACAATCATACAAACTTATAGTATAGATGTTAAATATGTGTATTTTTACAAATCCGTAGAATCGCCGATTCTACGATTCGATACTACGATTCGATCCTACCGGAGGCAAATCGATCCGACTTGGGATCTCGACTCTGACTACCTTGGACACAGGGAGGTCCTGAAGGACACAGGGAGGTTCAAATAGACAAGGAGGAGTTCCAACAGAACCGAGAGTGAGTTCAAATGAACATGAGTGAGGTTTAGACCTGGGAAGGCAGGTCTAGACCAGAGAAGAATAGAGCCAGCACAGAAAAGAGGAGATCACCAAAACTCCACAAACCCAATTAACCAAATGCGAGTTTTAGTTGAAGTTTGATTTAGTCAAGTGAAATCCATTATGAAATTCTCAAGTTAAGCTTTGAATTCTCATCAAAACAAAATAGTTCTTTTTATTTTGAAAAATAAAAAAGGCTCCGAAAATCAGGGTGTTACACAACGCATAGAAGCGTTGGTACTTGCCATACATATGAGTTTTGCTATTTTGGCAACGTATATAATTAGGTTGCTACAACGATTATAAGTGTGTAGAAGTCAAAGTAAAAAAATCATTATCGGTCATAGCATGGTTAAAAAGAACACTCATATATTATAAACAAATTGTTGCATTACACAGAGAACCATCCACATAAAACATGGTATAAATATTTTACTTTAACATCATTTCCTAATAGAATGAAATCTAAATGTAATGAAGATCTTGAACATCATTTCCTAACAGAATGTAATCTAAATGTAATGAAGATCATCTGCCTATGTCACCATTCTTCACTTTGCATTGAACATGTCATCCATTTATCTTATCAACCTACAATGAAAAATTAGAGTCCATTAATGCACTGTTAGGAAGAAACATAATCACAATATTAAAGTAACAAAACTAAGAGGAGCACCGTACATAAGTTGATGGCCATGCAATATCAGCTCCTACTGCATGACCAATCAATTTGTAGCCTTTTTATGGCCGTATCAATTCTTCACATTTGGCAATTGCAAGATCGATATGCACCATCCAAAATTCATTTCCTAGCTGAACGCCATCAAGTTTATCTTTTGGATCACAACTTATGATTGTAGCAAGAGTCACATCCTTATTTGTATTTTTCCAACTCTTCAAGAATACTTTAGTGCCAACCTAGTCCACGCATATAAGAACATCATCAAATATTTTACAAAGGATTCAGTTAAATATTTTTAAAGAATCACAGATCAAATAAACATAAAGATTGTCATATTTTTAGCGCTTTCTTGAACCTTGGATATAATTTAAGGGCAATGGTAATGCGTATAAGATAATTAACAAGAAGTAATATGCATATTGTCAGAGTAGGAACTACCAGCAACTGTTCAAGTGTACATTTACCAAGTAAGTGAAGTTCTTATTGTATCTCATGTTTATAGAATTTCTGTGCTGCCACTAAAACATACCCTATTTCTTGATGTTTAAAAATAGATCCCTTGCAAACTAACACCTAGTCATGCGCATGTACAGCTTCTGTACATCATCATTTTCTTTTGTAGATTATGATTTGCAATTTTGCATTAGTTGCATCGAAAAGGGAGAAAAGAAGTACATAGCATACCGTCATCATCTTCATCCACCCATTTGTCCCAGTCAACTTTCACAAAGTGTGGTGCCTTTTGATCATCTCGAACAAGCTTCTTCCACCATTTGGCCTCAGCTTTTTCTACAATACAGAATATGGACCTGACCCCCACACTTATTTGCCTGTTAAAACAAAAGCAAAGAAGCATTGGATAAGGGAAACAAATCTTTTCAACAAGGATTCAAAATTCAGGCCTATAGCTGTTGATATTATATGAACATGCATCACCTCGACGTTCACTTTGTCATTCAAATCCAGTTTTGATTCATATAAGTTCCCATTAGTTCTAGCAGTGGCAGAGAATGTGAATATACCATTTGGTTCCAGATTGACCTTAGCATCATTTGCATCAGGCAATTGTATGGTGATGTAAACCTTGTCAATCCTTTGAGCCCACTTCACTTCAGGGTGTCGACTACAGAAAACATTGCCACTTTTCAAGAAACAAACATATAACAAGAAAATGTGACTAGGGGAGTGAATAGGCAGTTTGGGAGTGAATAGGCAGTTTTTTTAAAACTTTCAGGCTAAAAATAGATTTTAGCAATTTAAAGCTATGAAATGCAATATCATAAATCAAGGCCTAAATAATCTAAATCTTTCTAAGTGCGCTACTTACTCTAGATCAAGCTGGACAATCTAATGATCAAGGTACACAACTGCTCATATAAGTAAATGCACAAAGAGTAGAGAAAGAAAGATAAACCACACTATAGAGACAAACGATATTTTTTTGTGGTATCGGAGTGTAACATCTCAAAATTTGGTTTGTTTCTAAAGCTTTAAAAATAAAAATAATCATTTAAATTTTCTTGTTAAAGTTAAAACTTAATTTGAATTTTCAAAAATAAAAAAGATTTAATGTGAATAATCTAAACTTCAATTAAATTAAAAGGTGTTTTATTTGAGTTCCTACTGTTCCATAGAATTTTCTGGAATTTCTAGGAATTTTTGGGGTTTAATTGCTATTTATTTGAGCTCAAATTTAATTATCTCAATTTTTGAAATTCGGAAATCCTTTTAAAATATGGAATTTCTTTTCGGGCTCAATTCCTTTTCTTTGGCCCATTCCTCTTTTCTTTTCCCAGTCTTTCCGTCCTTCCCGCCGACTCATTTTTCCTCTACCTCGGCCCGGTCCACTCCAGCCCACCTCCACCTTTTTTTTTTCTGGTCCAAGCCGCAAGCACTAGCACCGAAGCCCACCTCCTCCTCTCTCCTTTTTTTCTTGCTATCTCTACTCGCGGGTCCCACCCGTCAGCTCCTTCCTTTCTTCTTCGCACAGGACTTTGCCAATCGTGTCTGTGTCCGATACAATTGCTCCGCCATGCTCCTCTTGGTCTCTCCTCCTCTGGTGCTATATAAGAGCACCTCTTTGCGTCAATTCGAATTCCTTGTTCAACTCCCCCGAAACCCTAGATTGGTTGTTTCGATTTCGGTTTCGTTGCGCTGCAATTCGTTGAAGAACAGTGCGCCACCAAAGCTTCTTTTCGCCAAAATTCTTTGATGTTGAAGCTTCTCCAACAACACCGCCACCTTCATTAGGTTTGCATCACCGTGTTCTTCAAGCTGCTCCCACCATCTTTTCTTGAAGACCACCGGAGCGTCGTCGTCCTCGTCGTCCCAAAACCCAGCCGCCGCCCACCATCCGGATCTATTTCGCCGATGAGTCTCTAGTCCTCCTATGCGCATCACCTCGAGCCTCTCGTCCCTCTCATCCAGTACCCTACCTCCTCATTCTTCCTTTGCCGCTGAGATGCTACCGCTATCCCTTTTCCTTCTCTCCGGCCATCTTGGGCTCGCCGCCATTCTAGTCAACCTCCGGCCTCCTCGAGGTGTTCTCCATGATCCCCATCTTCTCCCCGTCCTAGTGCTTCTCTCCTATTTCCTCGGGCGCCTCTGTTTGGCCATCACCACTGTGAGCCCAAAGCTCCCCACCGCCAAAGTCCTCGCCGCCGACAAGCCATCACCACCTAGTTGTGCCGCCACCTCCCTCAGCTTCCCCATGCCTTTGGGAACCCATTTTGCTACCTCGCTGGAGTTCCCTCGCCGTGGTTCGTCCTTGACATCGCAAGCCTCACCGCTGGCCAGAGGTTCCTCTAGTCTCCGTCATTTTCTCTCTATGCTGACGTGGCAGCCACCTTTCCCTCCACCTCAATGGCCACATCATCTTTTTTGCTTGCGTGATGACCATGTCAACAGCCATGTGGTGAACCCGAATCCAAGCCCCGAGCCCATACCCGTGAACTCAGTCTACCCTAGACCATCTCAATGCCAAGTGGGACCCACATGGTAGTTCAATTTTTTTCTTTTCAGCCAAAATTCCCTGCTGATGTCATGCTTATGCAGTAAATTGTTTTTCCTTTAGAAAAACAATTCCCTAAATTCTGAAATTCTGATTTTATCATTTCATATGATTTTCAATCTTCCGAGAGTCTGTTCTCCTTCATACGAACTCCGATTCAGTCCGTTCAAATTCCTAAATTCATCCAAAATTGAGCTCTTTCTTTTAGAGTTGGTTTTTAATATTTTTGGATTTTATTTGAATTTCTTTTGAATTTATTTATGCTTCGTCTATTGTTTTCTCTCTCATTATACGATCTGTTTCGCGGAGCAGGAGCAAAAGCAAACTTCGAAGATCCAAGTATGGTAACTGAGCAGAGCTAAAGACAAGTCAAGTCATAGTCCTTTGATCATATTGAACCTAGGATTTCAAAAGTATATTGTTTTATATCAATTGCATGCTATCTTTATATCAATTATTTTGGGATTAGTTATCACCTGTTGTCATTATGCCTCCATTGAATATTTGAATGCCATGAATCACTTGTCACCCTAGCATGGATACTTGTAGTTGGACATATTTGTGTCACCAACATAGCTATCGTACATATGCTTAGTCAAGCTTAGTTGCGATGGGTTCATTATCACATGTATAAATATTGTTGAATTTGACTTAATGAGATATAGAAATGTGGCAGTTAGCCACTGTTGTTAAAATTTGTGTACCATGATAGGGTATGTCATTGGTCTTGGTCAAACAAAATGATTTTCGCTCGGACGAGTGGGTGTGCAGTGAGGGTGTGGATGTAACACGTTGTGGGTTTGTGGTAGACTCGCCTAAGTAACTTGTCAAGGACATAATCTTGTGCTCCATTGAACTAAGCCTTTTCGTACAACCACATGCCTGGTATGGGACATGCCTAACTTAGTAAGATTTGGAGTTTTGACATTGACTACTCAGGTAGCATATGTGGGGTGTGTACCTGATTTAAGGTCATATCTATTGGTGAGGTTATCCCAAGTCCAATGGTGTGCGTCAAACCAATGGTGAGGTTGGGGTGACAGTATGCATAATGAGAGAGTCAATTGTCGAGATGAAATTTCTGAAAAGTTTTGTTATGATTGGTGCTAACTGCACTGGTTATATATTGTGGGTAAAGTGTACAACCTATGTAGAGTGTTAATTAATCTATTCGAATAGCCGTGTCCTCGGTTATGGACATGTCCAGGGATTTCACACGAGAGATAGAGTTTCTTTATAAAATGTGTCAGAGTGTGAATGGAAAATTCACTTGATGAATATAATGTTCGTTCGGTGAATGGGTAATTCACTTGGTGGTTTGTCTTAGGAAGTGAATGGGGAATTTACTGGTTGTTTCAAAGTAATTGTTTACTTACTTATTATTCTTTTCAATTACACATTTCAATCTATTTATTATATTTATCGTCAATACTGCTTTCTGCAAAAGAACCATGCAGCTAACCTTTGTTCAAGCCTTGTATGAATATTATGTGTATACTATTTCCCTATGACTTGATGAATACTTTATGTGCTCATGACTCCAATTTTTGCTGCTGAGGTGAAGAATATCAAGCTGCTCAAGAGTTCTTTGAGAAGGAGTACTACGAAGACTTCACGGATTAGGATGCGTTCTCCACTCGATTGCCTGTGGGCATGTTGATTAGCCTTTCCAAGTTTTCCCGTTCCGCTGCAAGAGTTTATTTTTTTCTTTAGACCTGCATGACAAGTTAAGTAAACATTGACCATGAGATCCAGTTATTACTATTATTTGTATTTTGAGATCTTTTTAGTTAAATCGATAAATGGATGGTATTTCATTGATGTTTCCTATGTGAACTAGCTACTGATCTAGGACTAGTTCAGAATACACAGAGGGTTCCTGAATTGCATTTTTTAAGGTCCTAACACGGAGACTTGCTGGTCTCCACTAATCCACATTGGGGAAGCTTAAACAAATCAAGCTGGCTCCACACAAGCATGTCCCTCGATCACTAGAGGTAGCTCTTCTCCACTCCGAAAAGACGAGCTCCAACCTTTACAAATACCCGAGTCTTCTCACAAAATTTTTAAGAAGATCACTGAATCACCTTCTCTAAGCCGTCTAGGAGGCAGCAACCTCCAATAGTAATAAACCAATAACACCTCGCTTGAAGATGCTCAAGTACCACAAGAATCAAACTCAACTCAAAGCACTTGGAAAAACCTCTACAACCTTTGCAAGATGAAAATTTTGCCCTAAAAGATTAGAAGATGAAGCGAAGGGCTCAAGAATATTCAATGTGGTTCTTAAAGTCTCCTTTGCTGCAGTGGGTGAGGTATTTATAGCTTCCACCCACTTTTCTAGTTGTTGGCACTCGAGACTGTGCAAAAACAGCAAGTTCGGTCAGTCCGTAGGCACAGGGCTGGTCAATCTGGACTACAGTATAATGGTAACTTCTACTGTAATAAATGCTATAGAAACTATCCGTTATGCCAGGTTTGGTCAATCCGCCCACTCAATGTTCGGCCAGACCAGATTCAAAGAATTCCAAAAACGAAGATACATGCTACTAAAAAACGCTGATCGCCTTATGCTGACTGGGAGTCCAGTCAGTCCGGGGAAATGCTTGCGGTCATTCTAGCATGAAGAAATCAGTAGCAAGATCCAAAACACCCTTCTCTAGAAAAAGCTGACCTGGTCAATCGACCCGAAGGTCCGGTCAGTTCGGCCCTCCAATAGCGGCCAGGTCGGATAGCAAATTAGAGAAAAGGTGAAGACAAATAGAGTCTCTGGAAAATGCTGACCGCGCGACTTAGACCGGGTGTTTGGTCAGTCCAGACTTACACCTGCGGTCAGTCCGACCAGCAAAAATCCAAAATAGGGAGCTCTCTGGAAAAAGCTGACCACTGAGTTGATCTGGGGTTCCGGTCAGTTCGGCCCTTCAACTTCGGTCAGTCCGGCCAAGCAAATAAAGAACAAAAGAATTGTGGCCAAATGATCATAGAGAGATCCAGGATTCATCTAAAAGAGTTTGAGCATTTGTGGCACACTTTCTTATCAAGCTACTAGTCATTGATCCCTCTTTATAGTATGGCTACCTACACTAGCAATTCAATCTTTTATCCTTCATACTCCTAGACCGGTAAAACTATGGAAAGAACCTATTCGACTAGATACCTTTGCCTTGAGCTAGATGATGTTGATATCCAATACTTGAGTACCTTTAGTGCTCTTTATCTTTATCCAACATTAACATTTTCAAACACTTGACAAAACAAGTTAGTTCACAACACATGGTTGTCTTTAATTACCAAAACACTAAAATGGGGCCTAGATTCTTCACACATGTCATTCTCTCTTTTTGACGAGGATCAAATAATAATTACATTATTTATCTATAATATCTGTTATAGATAATGGTGTGTACACACAACCTTCAGAGGTACCCCTCATCATTAATGATGAGGGAGATTACAATTACCTAGTGGTCATAAGCTATTCTACGACCACCCTATATAGTCGTAAGCTATCATATGACTATTATCTAGTCGTAAGATCTTCTACAACCCCCTCCTAATAGTAAGCTTTTCTATAATCACCTCATGGTCGTAAGCTTTACTGCCACCAAGTCAACCACGACCACTCTATGGTCGATAAAGCCCACAGACATGTGGACCCAAACGACTAGGGACCTTATGCGCTATGTTTATTTACACACAGTAGTTAAACATGCGTCGTTATCCTCTGGTATAACTACATGTATTAATCTCTATCTCTGGCATAACTGCAAGGCAGACGTAGAGGAATGTCTCTTTGACAATAAATGCCATCAAATGTGCACAATTCATCAACCGTTGAGGTGCCTCCTGGCACTGGACAACTGCCACCCCCGTAGACGCTATATAAGGGATAACGCCAGTGAACAGAGAAAAAATGATGACAAAAGCAACAGAATAAGACAGGAACCATTAGTTTTAGCCTTCGGTGACTTCTTTCCTGTTGTAAACACGATCAATACAAGAACACAACAATAGGGTTGTTATTCTTCCAGGAGAAGGCCCAAACCTGTCTAAAAATCATTGTGTCTCATCTGGTGTAGTCTTGATTATGGAGCACCCTAGCATTCATTTGTAAATTCGATATCCTTTTAGATAAATTTTCTTTGTTCCCATTCTGATGCTTCCATGGAAGGGGAGTAGAATGAGGAGAATTGGCTCGATCATCCTCAGCGCGGTCAGAGTCGCTGGGATCAATAGGAGTACGATGAGTGGCCTGACGGGGAGGAAGGGAGCGAGACAAAGAAGCCCCTGGATGTCCTGTTGTCTTTGTCCTTAGCATGTTGACTGGAGAGGAAGGATATCAAGAATTAGCAAAAGAGAATGAAATAAAATCAAAGGTGTACCATTTTGGCATGGCCGGTCAATCTGCACAACACATGTCGGTCAGATCGCAGGGCGGACTAACCGCATGATGGGAGCCAGTCAGACTGGACCTAACAGAATCTAAGCCCTAGCATTCATCTATTTGACAAAGAGTTCAATAAGATAGAGCAAATAATGTATGTACATTGATACTTGGGAACAATGTAGCAGGATAAAAGATGTAAAGAACATGAGATTCACATTATAGATCTAGATCTATGGAGAGGAAAGAAAGAGGAGAGAAGAGGGGAAATCAAGCACAACTTCGGGGGGGGGGGGAGACGATGGTGCGGAGGAGAGGAAAACCGGCGGTGGTGGAGGAGGAAAAAGCGGCGGTGCGGTTGAAGGCGGCGACGCTGGGTAGAGCGACGCGGTTGATAAATCCTTGCATGCATTATAATCTGTTATTGGGTGTAACTTATAGAGTACATTTTTGTACTCACCCATACTTAATAAATTGTTGCTCAAAAGAGAAGGACTTCACTACCGATGTGGATCTCGACGACTAGTGTCGCGGTCGGACCTGGGATTATTACCCCAAATCCTCTGTGCATAACCGAGCTAGTCCCAAGATCAGTGGCTAGCTCACACAGTAAACAAATGTGGTAACAACCATCAACGCAAACTTATTATTAAACAATAGAGTTGATTACAAGAACAGCTTATGGGCCGACAAAACCAAACACAGCGGAAGACAAAAGCAAGTAGACCACATGATTCGCCACACGCAATCGTCTAGAGGGCGTAGCCTAGTCGTCCTGGTCCTCAGGCTCCTCGTAGACCTCTTCTCCTGCTCAATTATTCAATTAAGTAGAGTGAGCACAACAACCGTGCTCGCAAGTCACACCTGTCAAGTAACAGATTGCAATGCATGCAAGGATATCTCAAAGGAAGGCTTATAGAGTTGATTTATATAAAGCCATGTTTCTTTCCAAATACTTGTACTAAGTTTCAAAGCAGTTATATAATAACTAAAATTCATTTTCTAAATCTCAATTTTATAGTCGGATAACATTCATCGACAAGTGGTGAAGGATACCCTCCTATCACAGGGCTACCCGCCCAAAACCTATTTGGATAGACATCCAAAACCATTTCATAAAGTCTTTTGAAAACAAAACCAAAATCTAACTTGGAGCAGCTTTGCTAGCATGTCCATGACCGTGGACACGACTATTCGAATAGTTTTACACTCTGCAGAGGTGTACAGCTTTACCCACACGACAAGACTTCTCTAGTTTGTTTGGCATCGTCGATACCACCGCTCACTACCGTAGGTAAGCGGTCTAGAGCATGTGACAAGGCCTTTACAGAGCGCCATTCCACTGCAGTCCCCCCTCGCTAAGGTTTCGCCCCTTTTGGACTAACCATCCGCCGGGTTCAGGCCCCCTATTGCGCTAGGTGGGAATACATAAAAGTAGGTCATCACGACACCCACACAACCAGATGGAACAACCACGGTGAAACGTTGCAAATTAGTTAGCCAGGTTCTGCCCATTCAGAATATGTGGTAGTACGGCAAGGCATAGCAAAATACACTCGAAGACCGGTCCTTAACTGACTTGGGCGACTTTCAACAGTTACCTGGGCCTTGATCATAGAAATGAATCGATCCCGTGCATGAACATGCACCCTTCCAAAGAACCAATTCGCCCAAGTCCAAACCAAATTTTCTTTTGCTTTGCTTTTAAAAAACATTTGCAAACTTTCACGACAACCCAATGTCATGGTTAAAACATTTTGACAACATTGGTCTTTGGCAGTAAATTCCCCAAATCAAGATTTTTGGGTCTAAGCTTTGACTAAGCATAGAGTTTTGCAACACGTGCTAGTTCATACTAATGTACCAACTAGCTCTTTACTATGGTAACAAGGGGTGGTTGAATCAATAATCAAGTTTGGATGTACAAAGAAATTAGGAATAACTATAAAGTTAAAATAGTGATTTAAATTACTTGAATTTAAATAAGCATGCCATAATATTTTGAAACAGAACTTAAATAATTTGAGATACTAGGATTCAATATGATCAAGGGTGTAACTTGCCTTGCTCGAAAGCTTGAGGGTCTACTTCTTCGGAGTACTCGGGCTCTCCGGAGTCGTCGAAATATACACGTGAGAACGAAGCAAATTCAAATAAAGACCAAATAAAATCCAAATGAACTCCAAAACAACCCGAACTAGAACCAACAGCAAGGTACTGAATTAGATGAATTAGGAACGGGCTCTCGAGAGGAGGCTCGACTAGTTGGGAGGAGGTCTAACTAGGAGGGTGGTTGAGGGAGGTCCTGAGGATGTCAAGGGAGGTCCTGAGGAGATCCTAGAGGTCCTAAGGAGGTCAAGGGAGGTCCTGAGGGGATCCTAGAGGTCCTGAGGAGGTCAAGGGAGGTCCTGAGGAGATCTTGAGGTCCTGATGAGGTCAAGGGAGGTCCTATGAAGGATACGACTACTCAACATGGTCGTACGAAGAATACAAAAGGGGTACGACTACGCAACGTGGTCGTAGGAAGGGATACAGCTACGCAACGTGGTCGTACAAACAAGGGAAGAGAACAGGGCATGGAGAAACTCACCAAGGCCGAGAGAGAGACTGAAGGGGGAGTCGATGGACGGCGGGCGGTGGTCAAAGATGGCGCGGGCACTCTGGTGAATCCTTCGGCAGCGAGGTGGTTGAAGACGGCGCAGGCTCCAGTGGAGTCCTTGGTGACGAGGAGGCGATGGCGCAGGCTTCAGCGGACTCCTTGGCGACGGGGAGGCGACGACACAGGCTCCATCTGGCAGTGGTGAAACTCGAAGCATGGAGGAACTGGGCGAGAGAAAGCGAGTTGGGTGCGGAAAAAGGCGATGAAAGAGGACTGCTCAGGCTTTTATAGCCAGGGGAGACGGGGAGAGTCGTTGAAAGACTCGGAAGCGCATGCGTTGAAGGGTAGGTGAAGGAGGGGATGGGGGTAGGTAGGGGAGGAGATAAGAGGGGGAACAAGTACTGCAGAAGCGACAGCATTTAATGCAACACAACCGCATTTAATGCGCGAAGACTTTTGCGTCAGCAGTGACGCGGCAGGAGGAAAAAGAAGGTGAGCAGGGCTGACAGGTGGGGCTAGTCAAAACTCAGGAGGTGGTCCAACCAAAGGGGGTGATCGTGACCAAAGGGGAGGTCATGACCAAAGAGGATGTCGTGACCAAAGTGGTGGTCATGACCGGTCTCTAGGACCACCCAGAGGTCTTCCAGAACCACCCGGGAAGTCTTCCAGAACCACCCGGAGGTCTTCCAGGACCACCCGGGAGATCTCCCAGGACCACCCGGAGGTTTGGACTGAGAGGGAGGTCCAGACGAGAGGGAGGTCTGGACAGAGGGGGAGGTCCAAACGAGAGGGAGGTCTGGACAGAGGGGTAGGTCCAAACGAGAGGGATGTCTGAACAAGAAAGAGCTGGGCCGAGGGAAAAACAGAACGAACAGAGAAAGAGAATTTCAACACCAGATAACTCCAACAAACTCAGAATAAACCAAACTTTTGGATTAGTTGAAGTTCGATTTAGTCATTTAAATCACTTTTAATTCCCAAATCTGAATTTAAGCTTTAGAACTTCAACAAAACCAAATGGTTATTTTTATTTTGAAAATTTTCAAAAAGGCCTAAAAATCAGGATGTTACAACTAGGCCGCTACCCCAGTTGATTGCCTATGGAAGATTTGCTGGGTTCTACTACTTCTTCTTTGTCTTCCACTATGTTCTTTTAATGCTAGCTTGTAAGCCGTTCTTGTAAGACTATGATAATTATTAATAAAATTGTATGAGATGTAATTGTTACCATATTTATTTACTATGTACATTAGTTGTTGCTCTAGGGACTAGTGTAGAATACACAGAGGATCAAGGGGTGTTACTCCTGGGTCCGACAGACAACCATTAAATCACAAATCTTGGCAGAATTTATCACCGAATAGACAAATCCTGAACCTATTCAGGGACCCCTAGTACAAATCCCACGATCGGTGGACAACGTACTTTGATGGGTCACTTACACTAAGTGGCTCTAGGGCTGGGTGGTCTTGGTATCTCCTACCTAAGAAACTTTAAAATATGTTGTTCAATTAAACTTTTCTGCTATTAACAACGTGATAGAATATGAATGTTTATTGGCTGGCATTCGAGCAGCGAAAGCGCTTGGGATTCGACGACTACTCATGAAAGGTGATTCTCAATTAGTCATGAATCAGGCTGGAAAAGAGTATCAATGCTCTAATTCGACCATGGGGAATTATTTATCAGAAGTTAGAAAACTTGAAGAGATTGTTAAGAAATGCATACAATGCTAGTTTCATAGCAGGCAAGTACACCAACCAGCTCAAGCGTTACGAAGCATACCTCTTTCTTGGCCTTTTGCAACCTGGGGTTTAGATATCCTAGGACCGTTCCCAAAGGCACTTGGGGTTTTTAATTCCATATTGTGGCTATTGACATGTTCACAAAATGGATTGAAGCTAAACCCGTTACTGGGATCACAACTGAAGCAGCCAATAAATTTATGACGAAAAATGTGATCACTTGATTTAGTGTTCCAAATTGGATCATAACTAATAATGGCACTCAATTTTTTAGTGCAAAATTTCAAGAATTTTGCGAGGAATTAGGTACTAAATTATGCTATGCCTTTGTTGCCCATCCGTAAAGTAATGGGGGCAGTCGAAAGGGCAAATGACCAAATTATGTAGGGAATAAAAACTTGAGTTTTCGACCAGCTTATAAAGCGCTCAGGGGTTTGGGTGAAAGAATTACCCTCAGTATTATGGGCAATTTGCCCAACCGCTAGTCGGGCTATAGGCGAAACACCCTTCTTTCTTGTTTTTGGTGCTGAAGCTATGCTTCCACCAGAACTAAAGATTTGGTCTAAAAGGGTTGAAAAATATAATGGCCTTGAACAAAAACAACTTCGAGTTGACGATATCAATCTACTCGAAGAAAAGAGAAATCAAGCCTTAATCCGTTCGGCGGTCTAACAACAAGCCCTACACAAATACTACGATCATAAGGTCCAACCTTGTAGCGTTGTTGTAGGTGACTTAGTTTTGAAGAAGATTCAAACTTAGTTTAATCGAAACAAACTCTCTCCCAAATGGGAAGGTCCTTACATAGTGGTCGAAGTCACGCGACCTGATTCAGTACAACTGGCAATGGAGGTTGGTAGAATTCTCTCTAATTCATGGAATATTGATCAGTTACGAAAGCTCTATGTGTAAATTCCTATAATCTTGATAAAGTTATGTTTTCTTCAATCTTTATTGTGTTAAAAAGTCGACAAAAGAGCTAAGCTTTCATGTTCTTACGATCACTTTTAAACGCTTAGTTTTTCTTGCACTGGTCGAAGAATGGTGATATCACCTAGTTGAAGTCTTTCTTCTCTGCATGTGGTCTTGCCCACTAGAAGAAACTTCCTAGCGTCGACCTGTTCGTAACTCTTGCTGCCAGTACAAGAATACTAAGTCCAACAAAGCGTGATCGAAGATTTCTTAAGTAAGTTCTTTTCTCCACTTTTTCCTTCATTCATGATTATTTTCTACAACATAGTTGTTCAAAATAATTATTTAGTGAGCAAAACTTAAGATCATAATTTTGACCATTTTTCAAACACTTGATTCTCCTTACACTGGTCAAAAAACTGGAATATCATCTAGTCGAAGTCTCTTCTCTCTGCACGTGGTCCTACCCATAAAAAGGAGCTTCCTAGCATCGACCAGACCCTTATTCTTGCGGCCAATACAAGGGATTGAGCTCAAAAGATATGGTCAAAACTAGGGTATTAAAACGAGCTCTTTTTTCCACTATTTCCTTAGTTCAATTACTTGAACCAAGCAAATAGTCTGGTGCTAGGATAAAGTTATAATCATGACTCTAAATCTTAGTCTTATATTTCAATTCTCATTTTTTTTCTTTGTCTTATGAGTAACTAACTACTCGAAAAGACCATTGCAGGAAATGAAGCTTTATACATACACAAGGATAAACATTGTTTTTTACAATAAGTATCCAATTACAAACTACTCAAAAGAAAAGAGATCCTAGCTGCATCTACTCAGTGACCTTCTTTCCAACTAATTGAGCTTCTTTGACCAGTTGTTGGGCTTATGCTTCAAGGCAGTCAAAATCTGCCTCAACTGGAAGCAGATTAAGGTTGCGGCCATGGGCTTTAAGTTTTGCTAAGGCAAAACTTACTCCATTTACGACCGCTTGCCTTATTAACTCGGCTTGGTTGGTCTTCAGAGTAGTAATCAACTCCTGGAGTGTATCGACCTACTACCCAATGGTGCTCGTATGTCCTACCATGGTATCTTCAGGAGGAGTTACCTCCTCAGCACCTAGGCCTCCGAGCATGTTGTTCAGGAGGGAAACGTTGTCTTGAAGATTGATCTTTGTGGCCTTCATCTCCTTCTGGCTGCGAGTCAAAACCTTTTAAAATCATTTAATTTCTGACTCTTGCTCTGAAAATAGAGTAACGATCAGTTAATAAAACCTTAATTAAGACTAGTACTTTATATTGGTTGTAGGTAAATAATTCTTACTTGTCAAGCGACCATCAAGCTTCTTGACTTTGTTTTCATGAGAGGCAGCATTTTTTGAGCACTACTCCTCCCATTCCTTTATGCTCTTATCTTTTTTTTTGGTGATACGGGTAAGCTTGTCAATCACCATGGTCTTCGATTCGACTTCAGATCGAAGCTTACCCATATCCACTTCTTTATTTGAAAAAGAAAAGAAATTAGAAAAAAAAATAAGTTGTCGAAATGACAAATAGAAGTAAGCTACTTACTTTTAATTACATTCTGCAGTTTGCAAGCTACAGAATTAGCCTCCTGAAGATTCTTCAGCAGGTCTTCTTTTTTTACCTTTAACCTTTGCAACTCAGCTTTATCATAGTCGAGTGCATCAGATAAGGTCTTTTCATCGCTTTTAAACCTATAAGGGTCAAAGTGATATGAGTACTAAACAAGCGAAGTGTGTATAGACGGCTTTGGAGTTCTCAAGTTTATTGAGTTCCTTGACCTTCTCCCACTAGTTTTCTTGTAGACGCTCATCATCAAAGATATATCTTCTATTGGGAATATCCTGAGGGTGGGGGACTCGGTCGCGGGACCTAAACGATGAGGTCCTGACAGTTGAAACTCCAAAGAATTCTGGAAAGAGGTTGAAGTCTTCTTCTTCTTCATTGTTGTTGAAATAAGGATAGACTCTACCTTGAGGTCCCGAAGGGATTCCTTCAACGACCTCTTTCCCAGCGCGATGGTCGGAGCCTTCCACTACCACTTGATCGGCCACCCTTGGTGATTGTAGAGTCAAGTCCCCTGTTCGGACATTGATGTCCTCGACAGTTGACTCAATCATCAAGGTGATTAGATCTTCCACCGTCTTCATCTCTGCCTCCACGACCACTGGTGGTTTGACCACCTCAGTAGGCACGGCTGGCTCGATGGTGACCATATCTTCTTCTGCTGCCTCAGGGACGATGATCAACGATTCGACCACCTCTATTGCTGTTTCTACGACCGTAGGGGAGACTAATACCCCCAGTGTCATAATTAAGACAATCGCAGACATCTCTATAGAAAAAGTATGGTTTGTGAATAAGAAAGTCTAAAAGTGTACAACAAAAATGTCACTTTAATTAGATTATAGTCAATCATGTTCGTGTGTTGCTGCTTGGAGCTCCGGCGTCCATTTTTTGCTGCCCAAGCTAGATTAACGAATTGTCGGAGAGGATCAGGCCAGGCAAGGGTTTAATGCTTTAGGGTACAAACCAAACAAGGTTCCAATACATGCCAGGCAAAATCTTGCAACCAAACAGTCCCTTAGTGTATGTTTGCAGAAATTGTTTTAATTATATAGTTCTATACTTTCGATAGCACATAAATGGAAACCTAGTATTATGCTTATAATTTCCTATAGCTTTATTAGCTTTTGTTTGCCGGTATACCAGATTCGTTGCTGATATTTTGAAAAACGAAGAGCGGGAAGAGATCAAGCAGTTCAAAAACGAAATCCGTCTTGAGTTTCCCGCGGTATGGTGTTTAACATCTTGAAGTGTATTTTTAGCTTCTACATCATTGCTTCTTATTTGAATTTCTTATCATGGTACTTAAACAACTTTGCAGGTGCCACAGCAAAATGGGGATGAATGTGGTATATATGTTCTTTACTTTATCCGTTGTTTTCTTCAAAACAAAAAAATTTGTTAGAAGATTTGAACCTTGCAAGTGTTTTACTAATTTGTTTTATCTGTATGACTTATTCTAAGGATGGCATGTTTGATCCAAAGGTACTAGAGAACTTCCGCAAGGATATCCATTCATTCCAAGCGTATGTTTCTCCTGTTTTTCTTTATTTCCTGTATGTCAAATTGTGATCTTACTACCCTTTTTATGCTTCTGCAAGAATAGGAGTACCAAAATTGCAGAGTAGGGTGGATGGCAAGATTGCACCAAGTATACGTAGTTGTTATCAGGTAATGGAAGATTGGTGTTTATTATGAAATCATTTCATCTTCTATTATGCTCTTGCCTGTTGTGTTACTTATCAATTTATTTCTCTTACTTACCTAGGTAACATCATACAATATGTACCTATACACAAATTACTGAGTTTCATCTTCCCTGGTGGCACATTTTGAGGAAGTTTGAAGATTGTTGAGAATCTGTTGGTAATACTCTAGTCCGCCAAACTAGCCAGTAGCCACACACACACCATGCACAAGGCAACCGTGGGAGAGCCACGGCTGTTTGCTGTGCGTTCTGACGAGAGCAGGGAGGAGCACGGCTAGATCGGTCCTGCCGTAGATGAACATTTCAGCTCCAATTCACTCAAAAGATAAAGGTTTGGTGCTAAGAAAAAAAGGGAAAGTTGAGAAAGTTGAAAGGAGCTATGCCTCTGCCGATGTGAAGATGCGCTGTTTAGAGGTTGAAGCCAGTGCCGGAGGTGTTGCCGGTGACGGCGAGGTCCTTGTTCTGTTCTCACAGGTTCATCGTGTTGTCAGCGCTGCGATCGGATCTAGGTTTTGGCGATTGCAAGAGGGGGACTCTTCCGATAAGAAAGATCTCATCTTGTCGGAAGCGGCCACTGATTCAAAGGCAGAGATTCGGTTGATCTCTTTTCCTGACATCGGCCCCAACAATGCTAAAGGTAATGGCGGTCAAATTTCTTCCTCATCTAGTTTTCGTCGATCTTTGCAGGGTGGTGGTAAGGGGAGCATTAGCCAAGGATCTTTCTCGAAGTCGTTAAACAACTTGATCTATAATGATGCCATTGCTACGAGGTACTCTCCAAAGGAGCTTCGCGAGGTGGGATTATCGCTGGGTTGTCGCAAGCAGACCGGTAGGGTTGGTCTTGGCCGGCCTTGGCAAGGGCCTGTACCACCTCCTCGGAAGTCGCCTCCGGTGACGGTGGGGGACGCCATTGTTCAAGCTCACAAAATCCATCTACCTAGGCCGGTGAAGCACGATATTTCGGCTGCGATTATTCCGAAGTCTATGCAGATTCAATTTTCGAACGGATCGGCAAATCCACCGGAAGCTACGCACTGTCCTGTTTCACCCGGCTGTGTGGTTCATGGGCCAGATCCACCTGCGGCCCAATTTTATCATTTTTGTTTGGGTCCACCAGTGATTGGTTGGCCATCTTATGTGTCGGCGCAAAAACGCTCGAAGGGTTTGCCTTGGCTGCATTCCTTGTTCCACCACACTTGGCAAGCGAATAGACCAAACTCTAAAAGGTTCTTTGACGGCTGGAAGGGAACTTCAACTGGAGATTGCTGATCATTCGTTGAAGTACTTCATCCGAAAGACACCATGGAGTTCGTAGGGGTTGTCTTGGTGTGCCGATCGATTCGGTTTCGGTCAAAGAACTCGGTTCTCTGTCAACGGCGGTGTTAGCGATCGGTAGTGGTAGGAGGTTCTTTCAGCAGGCAAGGAGGGGTAGTGAAGGGGCTAGTAGTTGGCTTCGGTGAGAGTTCTTATTCTGGTGATGGAGGCTCGGGTCTTAATCAGAAGGCTAGTGCTGGCAGCCAGGGAGGTCAAGCAATCCCAGGCTTTGGTCGTGGTGCTGGGATCATGTCCTCGGGCACAGCAGGCAGTGGTCTTTGTGTGGGAGTTGAAAGTGGTGTTGGCCATCTTTCAGATGGGACTGGTGTTACTTCAGGTGGGCAGGGAGCGTTCTCAGGCTCGTCTTTTCGCGGCAATAGGGCGTCCATTAGTCAGCGGCAAGGTCAGTCATCTAACACTGGCTTTGTGAGGATCGGAGATGGTTTTAGAGGTCGGGGACGTGGCCGGTTCGGTGGGGGCAATTCCCATGTGCTCGCTGGTCCTTTAGGAGATGATTCCAAGCTCACTTTCTTTCGATGCAAATGGAAGGTTCATGGTATTTCCAATTGCAACACAATCTTAAGCTGTGATATTTATGAGGGCAACGACCATTTGGCGAATAAGTGTCTGTTATTGTTGATGCCAAAACCTATTGCTCATCTCTGTGGGTTTTGGTGCTGATGGGTTGGGGTTTTATCAAATTCCATCATCGGCAACAAAGAAGTTGAAGAAAATGAATAATAAGACGGGGCTTGTTCGGATCTCTGGTGATCCGCTATCGGAAGACCTTTTGATCACTGAGTTGCGCAGGTTAATACCAACGAATTGGCAGCCACAGGTGGAGATTCAGGGGGAACATGAGTTTTTGGTTCATTTTCAAACAATACTTGATATGCTTTGAATGGCGGCTATTGGAGACGTGCATGTGAAGGATCATAAGATAGTGTTGCAGTTCATGGAATGGAATCTGTCGCCCTAGCCTAAGTTTCAACTTCAGAAGGTGTGGGCTCAGGTGTTAGGAGTGCCTCTTGAAGCTCGTGACTTTCTGAGCCTTTGTGCTATTGGATCGATCATTGGCTTAACAATGAGAGTGGATATGGAAAAGGTCCGGAAGAACAATTTGGTTCGTATGTTGGTGGGTGTTTTGACATTGATGCCATACCTGCTAGTGTAGAGATTGTGGTTGGTGAATACGACTATGATATTTTCTTCAAAGTTGAAGACACTGCGATGGATAGTGTGGACGAAGCAATGCATCAGAACAAAGACCATGAAGGAGAAGATAAATCAGGTAGAGGCAAAGATGTTGAGATGAAAGATAGAGTTGCTAAGAGACTAAAGAATACTTTAGATGCTAAGTCAAATGCTCCTGAGAATAATGAGGGACAGTTTACGTCCAATTCTAAGGGGTCTTCATTGGGATTGTTGGCATCGGATTCCGTCTGGGTTACACCGATGGCGGTTAGGAAAGAGGTCGACAATATGGCTCGCAGCGATGATAAGTCTGTGTTGAATTCTCAAGGTGAGATATTGATGTTGGACATGGCCGGTTCACATGTGCATCAGTTTGAAGCACATGGGGCTGGGGATGATAAGAATGTGTTGGAGCCTCAAGGTGAGTGCTTGTTGTTGGACTTGACCGGTTCACACATGCATCAGCTTGGAGCGAGTGGTGCTGGGGTGGGATCGGGAGTAGATTCTCTAGAGGAAAGCAGCTTCGGTTTAGAGGAAAGTAGCTTGGCTGTGGAGTTTCATTCCAAGGAGAAGGTCAGTATTTCCTCTACTGCGGTCCTGGGTGAAGCCGCCGTAGCTGATGGAACTGGTGGATCGTTACCGGCAGAAATTATGGGAGTTGTTCCCAATTCGGTTGCTGCCATTGGGTCCAAAACAGAAGATGTTGGGGAAGACTTTGTGGGTTCGGCTGTTGATACCCCTCGGCTGGTTGATGAGGTTAACAGCGGGGCTATTTTGGGTGATCCCATGTTTGCCAATTCTGCTCCTTTACTCAGCAAGGTGAGCATAAAAAGTCCAAGTGCAACTAGGTTTTCTCCATTGGAGCGAGTCAATGTGGAGGAGTCGGTGGAACCAAGGCAAAGTGAATGCCTCAAGCTGCAAATGTCTGGAGATGAAGACTCGGTACAGAAGGCTATGCGGCGTGCTAAATTTTGTAATCTTGAACTAGAGCCAAGTAAGTCTGTTAACAATTTATCTTTTTGTCTTTTTCCGATGAGCAAGTTATTGCAAAAGTTGCTAGCATTGGTATTTCTTTCTGAGGTAATTGTGGATATCATGGGGATATGCTCATGATCTTAGGATGATGAGACAATTGGCAATAGCTTTGAAGTCTTGTCAAAATCGTCGTTTTCGGAAAAAGTTCAGGCTATCAAGTCACTGGCGGTTTGACCGGCCATGCCTAAACTGGGTTTGCTGAGAAAATGTTGGCGGTCCGACCGGCCTTTAAGTGGCAGCCAGACCGGCATTGTGAAATTGGTCAGACCGGCCATAAAAGTTTTTGGATTTTTGAGCTGGGCCAAAAATAGAGGGTGTAGGCAAGAGAGGAGGTTCTACTTCTCTTGGTCTCATATTTTTTGGAGCCTCCAGGCAAAAGTTCTATTCGATTGAAAATTCCAGAAAGGTTCGAATTTCCAGGGGTAGAATTTTGGCTAAGTCCCAAAGTGACGGTCAGACCGGCCTTCAGGCGGCGGTCAGACTGGCCATGGGCGGTCAGACCGGTTTTGGAATGGCGGTCTGACCGGTTGTGTTCTGTTCGACGTCCTTCGTGGCGGCGATGTTTGCTTGTTAGGCCAAGTTCTTGGTGTTCACTACATATGTGTTGCATAATGCATGTTTTGACTAACGTGGGTCAAGTTGTGAAGAACTTGTTCCCGGAAACGATTTCTTGGTCTATTGCTGTGCAGATTGCTTGGAGGTTAACGACGAGGATGATCGGGACTAAGCTTGGAGAGCTGAGGTTTAGAACGATCGAGGATGCCGGGTGAGGTCAATGGACTCAAGCATAGCACAGATTGGACAAGGATGACCGAACGGGCAGTTCGGTACGACGGGTTGGATCAAGCGGCGCGGGGGTCGGTGCAAGTGCCTTGGTGGTTTCGGCGGGAGCCGGACAGGAGAGACTTGCCGACATGATGAGAGCCGTTGATCTACCTACACGTGACGAAGCAGGCGATTGCTTCTTTAATATCCTGAAATTAACTCTTAAGGGCCTATGTGTAATTAGACGAAAGGGAATACATAAAAAGGGGATATTTTGGAGTTTTTAGGGAGGAGTTAAGTCTGCCATTTAAAAGGATCGTGGAGAGAGTGGATTCTAGAAACCCTAAAGTCTCTCCTTTTATTATTTTTTCCTCCGCGCTGCCATCTCCCGATCACCGCCGCCTTCGCCTGTTTATTACTGCTCAGGCGCAAGGGACGTCGCCACCTCCTGACTTCTGCCGCGTGAGTCCAGCCGATCCAGTGCAATGTGTGGAAAATTCCAGCAACCACACGTCGCCTGCAGTCCTCTGTTTGCCCCGTTCGTTGGTCGGTTTGTCTTTTTCCTGTAGCTCATTTTCCCTGGTTGTTACGGCTAGAGATGTGGACACGCTTGCACTGCTTTGAGTATTCTAATTGGAGACGCATGCAGTGTTTTGATTATTTTATTTGGAGATGTCTGCACTGCTACGGCTGGATCCCTTTAACTGCTATTGATTTGGGCTAGCAGCACTCCATTAATTGGGATATGTTTTGATTATTTAATTGGATGGATTAGGTGCACTGGTTAGGGATGCTAAGAATATTTAATTGGAGTATGGAGTTAGTGCTACATGCATGAGATTATTTAATTGGTAGTGTTGCACGTTTCTTTAATTGGAGCATTAAGGAGAGAGATGATTTGTCTAGTTAATGGTGCATGCATCAATTTAATAGTGAATTAGTGTTGACATGCATCGGTTAGTTTATAGCTATGAATATTTAATTGAAGTATTAAGGGAGAGAGAGAAACTAGATAGTGCTCATGTATTAGTTAATTAGAATTGCATGCACAGCAACCGTGAGGCCTTTTTCAGATTGTCTGCTAGTGCTAGCATTAAACTAATAATGCTAGTTAGTAGTTAACTAGTTTGGCCGTAGTATTGTATACATGCATGCATGTTTGAATAGTAAAGGTGAGTTATTAGCTAGTTAGTGCTGCATGTTTTATTAGCATGTTCTGTTGGAACAACAAGGGGTGACTGTTCGGCATTGAGGAAGCGTTGTGGATTTAGGGTTTTGAGTGGGGATTGCGCTAGAGAGTATAGTGAATTCGGGTATACTTCTAGTTTTGTTATTGGTCCAGTATTATTGTCTTAGCGTGCTTTTATATATATTCAGGTGGGGGATTGGTCCCGGGGGCAGCACCTTCTGCACGTCCCTCGTTCTCTCGTGGTTAAGGCAAGTATAATGATGGATATAATAGATATTATTGAGTGGCATTGTTTGATAAATACTACAAGTATTTGTGTTGTTCATGATTGTGATGGTGGTATGATTGGTAATGTTCATGGTTTCTAGTGATATGAGTTACGTGTTATTCATGGATGTTTGGAAGTTATGAAATCTATGGTTATGAACAATTGTAGTATGAATAGGTTATTCATATGCAATGTTGTTGTGGATGCATGTTTCTATTAATTTGAGATTTCATACATATGCATCATGATGGCTTACTGAAGTCTTGGTCATATGATGACCAAGCAATTGTTGAGGTCCCCGTCATGTTTATGACGGGCTAAAGGTCCCCATGCTTGTAGAGCATGGGCTTTGGTCCCCATACTTGCGGAGTATGGGCAATGGTCCCTGTGCTAGATGGCACAGGCATGGGTGTGCATCGACGGATGCGCACTTTGCATTACCGGTAAAATACAAAAGGGAAAGAGAAGGAAAAAGATCATGTTGAGCATATTGCATAGCATGTGTGTGTAAAGTGATTGATATGTGGTTTTGTGAAGTATAGTTGATGAGTTACATGCTTGTATGCTGTTGATGCCATTTATTATATTTGTTGAGTCTTTGGACTCACCTCTTGTTGTTTGTCGTGTTTTAGGTACCTTTACGAGATCGGCATGCATAGGGGAAAGGAAGGATTAGACTTCTTGCACTTTTGCACGAACTACCCACCATGGAATGAAAGGAAAATTAATTAGGAGATGAATGAACTGTTTAAAGTACTCTTAATGGTTGTTGCTTGCTTGGAGTAAACTGTAATAAATGAATAGACGTTTTGGATGCTCATGATCTATTTCTTAGATGTTTAGTTACTATGGATGTCATAGTAACGAATAGTCAGTTTTGATTATGTCTGGATCATATTCAATTTGGATTATCTTTATATATTATAACTGTATGTTGGAACCTCCGGTATAGATAACTATACAAAGGAGGTTCTGCCGAAATTTGGTAAGGTGTTTTAGTTTAATTATATTCAATTTATTTAAATTAGTAGCATTCCAGGCCTTTGTTTGGCTGGGGTGTTACAGCTTCACCAAGATTGGACTTAGTTTTCGGAGAAAGATCAAGAAGGGGTATTTTGGTAATTTCACCTAATACCGCCTTGATGACCTTTTGGCTAAACCGCGGTGCAAGACGATGCAAGGAGAAGCGGTTTAGGTCAAGAGGAGATGAAGACAGCGCTTTAAAATGCGTTCGTGAGTTAAACCCGTTTGTGTGTGGGCTTAATGGGTGCCCAAGAGAGAAACTCTTTGTAGGACCGGAAAGGCGACTAGAAGGGGGGTGAATATGAGCACGCTTACTTTTTCACAAAGATCGAATTCAACACCAATTCACTCCAATAGCTATGGAAGCTATGAAGATCAAAGTACAAGTGTAGCGGATAACTTGTATTGAATTCAATCCAAACCCCAAAGCATTGAATCAAAAGACCTCAAATCACAAAGGCTGAGCGGTCTAACCGCTATCACCGACAGTCTGACCGACTGGCTGAAGAACAAAGAAAAACAGCCAAACTTAATTTTGTCGGGCGGTCTGACCGCGCGTATAAAAATCGGTCTGACCGGTTTTGTCCAGAACAAAAAAAACAGCCTGAAAACCGAAACTCAAATCGGTCTAACTTTTGATCTACACCATTAAACTTGACCAAACTTGAGATACACCTTCCTAATGATATCAGGAACCTATTCCAAGCAATGATCGTTCAGATCCAAGGAAAAGTCCTGACCTTTTTCAATATGAGCGAAGGTGGATTCAAAACCGGGCAAAAACGAAACTTAGATCCAAAAGCTTGCTCGTGGTTGATTGATGATCTAGATGATCCTAGATAGGTTCCCACATGTCACAGCAAGCTAGCTCTATGCAAGAAACCAATCAAAAACCCGCGGATCGAACAAAGCCCCAAAATCACAAAATAGAGAGGAAGAACAAATAAGAACTCATCTTGTTGCAATCTTCCTTGGATTGATTTGAGAAGATGAATGTTGTTTACAACCACTCCACATGGAAGACAAAGCTCACCACGTGAGCACACACTCTCAATCCAAACCCTAGAGCCTAGCTCTCCCCTTTCTCTTCAAAACCCTAAGACAAAATAGGGCATCTCACCAATGGGGTTTGGCTGGCTTCTCCCTTTGCTTCAGCAGCTCTCAAGCAGCCCACAACACCCATATTTATAGTGGAGGCTAAGCATCTAGGGTATATTCCATTAGGGCACCCATTAAACCCTAACACATAATGGGTTAACACCCGCACGTATCTCAAAGCGTCGTCTTCATCATCGATTGACCTAAACCGCTTCACCATGCGCCGACCCGCACCGCGGTTTAGCCAAAAGGTCACCAAGGCGGTATTTGGTCAAATTACCAAAATACCCCTTCTCGATCCTTCTCCAAAAAACCGAGTCCACAGATCGTGAAGCAATCCCATGCTTCGCCACATGTAGGTTGATCAACGGCTCCATGTCGTCAAGTCTCTCCCGTCCGGATCCCACCGGCACCACTGAGCACTTGCAACGACTCCCGCGTCGTTTGATCCAACCAGTCGCACCGAACTGCCCGTTCGGTCATTCATGTCCATTCTGCGCCCCGCTTGAGTCCTTTAACCTCACCCGGCATCCTTGATCGTTCTGGACCTCAGCTCTCCAAGTTTAGTCCCGATCCTCCTCGCCGTTGACCGTCATTGACCTGCAAGCCACCTTCACAGCAATAGACCAAGAAACCATTTTCGGGAACAAGTTCTTCACAACTTGACCCACGTTAGCCAAAACATGCATCATGCAACACATATGCAATGATAAACATGAACTTGACCTAACAACCACATAACGCCGTCATGCGGTCCGGCGAAACAAGCCAAAACCGGTCAGACCGCCACCCTTGGCGGTCGGATCACGATCGGCTTGGCTCGACCGCCAACCAAAGGCCGGTCTGACCGCCACATTGGGACTTAGCCAAAATTCCACCCAGGGAAAACCGAAACTCTCTGGAATTTTCAAACAAATAGAACTTATGCCTAGAGGCTCCAAAAAATATGAGACTAAGTGCAGAAGAACCCTCTCACTTGCCTACACCCTCTATTTTTGGCCCAACTCCAAACTCCAAAGTCATTAAAGTGGCCGGTCTGACCGCTCAGGCAAAGCCGTCAGATCAGCTCACAGGCGATCTAATCGCCACTGGCCGATCGACCTCCGCCACCATTCCAGAAAAACCACACAAGACATGACCAGTCTGACCGCCACCATGGCCGATCAGACCGCCAGAGGCCTGACAGAACTGGAGCAATGTCAAAAACGGGTGATTCCGCAAACCCTCAACGCCATTGCCAATTGTCTCATCATCCTAAGATCGTGGGCATATCCCTATGACATCCACAATCTCCCCCATCATGAACACATTGGCAATTTCTCAGAAAATGTAAGTTTGAGGTTTGAAAATTAAAATACTCAACGTTTTCGCACAAAGGCACAACTTGGTCCATTAGCAAGAGAAAGCAATGGAAATGACCAAGCTGGCTTCAAAATAGCATGGGCAAGTGAGATACAGCAAAAGAAAGCAAGAAAGCTTCCAATTCCAGAGAATCGACAAAAATCTCACTTAAGGTCCATATGAAAGAACAATTGTTCTATTTGACCTTAGATCTTGGTTATGGGGGAGAAGTTTTGTAAGGGGGGGGGGAAGTTAGGAGCTTTTTGGAGAGAATTGGAGAAATTGAAAATTGAAAATTCTCTCTTGAAAAATGATGACCATAGTGAGGGGGAGCATTCATCAAGGAATCATACCTTCCTCTCATCCAGAGAAGACAAATGCACAAGAAAGGAAGAAGCAAAAGAAAGAGCATGCAAGAAATGCAATGGGGTGACTTCATTTTTGTTTTGATTTTACACTTTTTAGGTAAAAGAAGCTTTGGAGATTACTCAATTGAACAGGCTAGCATTTCTACCATTACTCAAGATACAACAAGCCTGATAAAGCTAGCAAGATCATGTTAAGACATATAGCAAAGCTAGGCTAAAGAGCTCAATATATCACATGTTGTTGGATTAAATTAAGCAATGCGTGCAAATTAGCAAGTTCAACAACAGGTGTCCTAAAATGATAATGGCCTTGTTAGAATGTCAATGTGAGATCCAAAAACTAGCAAAAACCATTTTAGAGACAAAAAGTTCTGAATTGAATCATTTTGCTCAAAATACCTCAAAAGCCCAATTTTCAACTGTTTTTCTTTTGCAATGAATATTCAAGTTGATTAAAGGTTTATCTTAGTAAAGAAGGTCCTGGACTAGGAGCCATCCACAACCTCTTCCTAAGCTTCAACCAATTTTAACAATTTACTTTTTAGCCATGTGCTAGATCTCAAGCCTTGCCGCGACCATCTCAAGCACAAAAAGCTTAAAAGAATGGTCTAGCTCATCCAAAACTCCCCTGAGTTCATGCCTAGTACAATGGCAAGCCGTCTCATGAGAAAGAATTAGTAAGATCGGTTTTTTCGCACAAAAGAGATCATTTTCCATTGTTAAAAGAGCAATTGTAGATTCTTTAAGAGAACAAGAAGCTCCAGAAATGCTCAATTCTAGATCCAAGAGCTAACAAAGCAATTTTGACAGGGCCAATGTCACAAAAGGATCACTAATTGTGCAACTAGCTAAAAGATCCATAAATTGCAATTTTCAGTTCAAGTTGTATTAAAATGCTAGCTCAATTAGCAAAGACATTGCTGCACATGTGAAAGCATGATAATTCTAGCAAGTCAAAGAACTAGACACGCTCTTGAGCAAGAATTGAAATACTAAAGCTCAAGAGAGTAATAAGCAAAGCTTCATCAATTTAAAAGATGAGTAGTAAAGCTTATATGACAATGCATCTTTTTGGATTTTTCATATGTATGCAATATGATACAATGAGATGCACAAAAGACTTAAAAGCCTAAAAAGATCAAGAAGATCAAAAGTATCCGAAGAAGATACCACTTGAAGAAGGTATCAGAAAATATCCACACAAAAGTTCACATAAACAAGGAAAATTTAGATGAACAAGGAAAGTTCAGAACCGAACCAACTCCCCCTCAAACCAACCCATAGGGATAAATTATCCCTAGCTCGCTTCTCAAGGTGGCAAACATTGTTGGGTCTAAAAGCTTTGAAAGGAGATCTGCCAAAGGTGCCTTGAACTCCACAAACTAGCACAAAGACTTCAAACTTCACACGATCTCTAGGGAAAGCAACTCGAAAGGCTAGGGAGCGAAACACCAACACTAAAAAGCTTACAGGCAGCTCAAAACCTGCTAAGACTAGTGATTGGGAGACAAGCTCGACCTAGGCTGTGAGAAGAGTGCATCCTAGCAACTATGGGATAAGAAGAGTGCCTAGAAAGGACACGTGCTAGAACAGAGCCTCCTATCTACCTTGAACTCAACAAGCCCAACACCTGACACAAACCAGATGCTATGCAAGGTAGACTAGGGATACCATACACAAAAGTAAGGTATAGAAGCTCGAACCTGAGTTGCACTGCTTGGCAGTGAGATGTAGTCATGATGGATGAAGATCTATTCCTTGAAGCTTCAGAAGGTAGTTGCGCTCACCCATCATCCTCATCTCAAATTCCTTCGTCTCCAAGAAGTGATAGCCATCATTGAATGCACAAATGAAGAAGAACCAACAGCTTGAGGTGATACCACTTGTTGGACCACATGTTCTTCTTCTCAGCTGAAAGACTATACCAAAGAGATAGAAGAAATCTATGCCTTGGTATTGAATTAGTGAGACATTATCTAGAGAAACAGTATCAAGACGCATGACTAGCAAGGATAGCAGCAAATGAACCAAAACTCATGAAAGCATATAATCAACAATTCAGAACAAGAGCATGAAGATAAACAAATCAATTACAGCACATGCTATCCAAGACAAGACAAAGCTCAAACTATCCTTAATCCACAATAAGGCATAGGAGCAAGCAAACAAGCACATAACAAATCACACATCATATGTACAGTCATAGATAAAGCATGCTAGTGAAAGCTATGGCAAGACTCATGCATCCACAATTAACCGTAAGGCACAAAAACCATGTAAGCATAAAGCATTTTAAGAACAATTCATGGATAAGGTATGCTATCATGGATATCAAGTAAGCAGGTGGATACATAAGACAGAAATCAACAAGTGCAAGATGATAAATGTATCAAATCAGTACAAGCTCTTGATGACAAAACCAAGCTTATACATCCATGGAAATAATAAACAACAGTCTAATACATGGATACATAAGCAAGAATCAACATGAGCAAGATAATAAGGGTACAAGACAGCACAAGCTCATGATGACAAGACCAAACTTATATACCCATGGAAGCAATGAACAACAGTTTAATACATGGATACATAAGCAAGAATCAACAGGAGCAAGATAATAAAGGAACAAGACAACACAAGCTCATGTTGACAAAACCAAGCTCATATAACCATGGAAGTAATGAACAACAATCTAATACATGGATACATAAGCAAGGTACTAGCAAAGGCATGATAGAAGATATCATAAGAGTAATACATGCCAATATGGTACAAGTGAGCACAAGGACAAGCACAACATGCTAATAAAGAATAATCATGAAACTAAATGCATGAAGGTATAAGATAGCTCACAAAACATGTGAAGATGCTGATCATGAAAGCACAAGCCTCTTGGAGGCCATCAAGGGGGTGGAGAACCAACAAGTGTTCTGATCACATAATGAAGCAAAAGAACAGAACCGATTACGTCCATGTTCTCCAACCCGCGTTCTCGGTACCTACACATGAGAAAGGCAAGGTGTCCAAGTCTTGGATCCCGAAGGGTTAGAGAGCAAATACTTGGGAACCCAAACCTTGGACACACCACCACTAGAGGCAGTCGAACCATTATGTGAGTTAGCATGATGCAAATGATGATCCATGCAAGAAGATCCAACATCAACCTTGAAGGCATGCCGCGAGTGGACAACTCGATGAGAAAAACGAGGTCCATCTCTAGAAAAGCGGCGATGGTCTTGCTTGAAAGTGCCAAGATGAGAACCAACAGAAGCATCAAAAGAACTCACACATCATCGCCGTGGGTGTGTGCCTCGATGAACAAAACGAGGTCCACCTCTTGGAAAACGGCAGAAATCCTGCCTCGTGGAAGCTCGTGGACTAAAAGCAAAACCATGAAAGTCAAGACCATGATGCTGTCCAACACCACTAGAAAAAGGTGTCAAAGAAGCCATCAACAAAGCGAGTCCTCGTGCTTGGCTCTTTAGTGTGCATGTCATGAGAAAGACTATGCCCACTAGGAGACTTAGAAGCATGAGCTCGATGCAAATATTTTGCATGTCGAAAGCAGAAATCCACACGATGTCCATTCTCCCCACAAAATGAGCAATGGTGTAAAGATCTCCTAGGAGACACTGTCCGAGAGGACGAAGCACCATTGTTGCTCAAGGAAGAAGTCTTGGAAGAACTAACATCATGACTCGTCCTCGTATTAGCACTAGACTCACACATGCCATGAGAAAGACTATGTGTGTTCCTCGAGGTACGACGACGCTCATGTTTCATACGGTGAAAGCAAAACTCAAAAGTGTGTCCATTGTTCTTACAAAATGTGCAATGGTACTTCTCTTTTGAAGATTTAGTACAATTTGAGAAAGAAGCACATTTGTCTTTTGAAGTCCGTTGGACAACACAAAAAGAGTCCGTGAGAGTCGAACTCACCAAAGAAGAGCTATCCAAAGCGATGCCACAAAAACCAACATCAAGTAACTCACATTTGGCACAAGAAGACTTCAACTCCGATTGTAAAGAAGCAAGAGAGATCTTTAAAACATCAATCTCGGAGTGAAGGCAAATACAAGAGTCACATGATTTGGCGCTCATATCGTCGCGCAATTTCTTCAATGACTCAATCTCGCTCTTCAAATCAATGCAAGATGTGAAAGAAATTAATGATGCTTTCGAATTAAGCATGCAGTTCAAAGCATCAATTTTAGTTTCTAAACAAACACAATTCTTGCAAGAGACTAAACCATCCTTAAGCAATTTTTCATATTCTAAGCACATGCTACAAGGCCTAGCTTTGATATCAATAATTTCAGCCCTAGCATTTCTCTAATTGCTCAAGGTGCATGGAATTAGTCAATTTCAACTTTTCAATTTCAACAAGCATGCCTACACAAGAATCACAATTATTTCTAGCCATAGAACTAAGATTGCCTATTTCTAACTTAGCATTATCAAGCTCATTATGTAAGGCAACACAAGAATCACATGGCATAGAAGCATTTAATTTTAATATTTTATTTTCAGATTTTAGGCATGCAAGAGAGTTATTTAAGTTCTCCATGTCTACAAACACAGAATCATAAGCATTCATAGAGGTTTTCAAATCGGAGAGCTCATGAGACAAATCACCCTTCTCTTTTTCTAGCCGTTTTATTTTCTTCCTAAGAGCATGCAATTTGTACTCATATGAAATCAAGCCATCAATGAGTTTTTCTTTGCTCACCTTGCTTAGCTTGAGTAGGGGATCGTCCTCGGAAGAGTCATCATTGTCATCCTCAAAATGCTCTTCATCTTGCTCATCCTCAAAAGCTACTATGCATATGCCACTGGGCTTCTTCTCCTCGGGCTCTAAAAGTGACTCATCCCTGAAACTAGGACAATCAAAACAAAAGGGATCGCCACAAATATCACAGGAGACTTCCTCCTCAATCGCCATCTTAACTAATGCACGTTCAAACATCTTGTCATGAAGGATCTCAATGGTAAAACAAGCCTGACAAGATGCAAAGAAGCGCTCACAAGTCGGCACACTAGTCGCCATGCTCAAAGATCAGTTAAGATCAAAAAAGAGCAAACTTGGCTCGATACCACTTGTAGGACCTAAAGGCGACTAGAAGGGGGTTGAATAGAGCACGCCACTTTTTCACAAAGATCGAATTCAACACCAATTCACTCCAATAGCTATGGAAGCTATGAAGATCAAAGTACAAGTCAATGGATAACTTGTATTGAATTCAATCCAAACCCCAAAGCATTGAATCAAAAGACCTCAAATCACAGAGGCTGAGCGGTCTGACCGCTATCACCGGCGGTCTAACCGACTGGCTGAAGAACAGAGAAAAATAGCCAAACTTAATTTTGTCGAGCGGTCCGACCGGCGTATAAAAATTGGTCTGACCGGTTTCGTCTAGAACAGAAGGAACAACCCGAAAACCGAAACTCAAATCGGCCTAACTTTTGATCTATACCATGAAACTTGACCAAACTTGAGACACACCTTCCTAATGATATCAGGAACCTATTCCAAGCAACGATCGTCCAGATCCAAGCCAAAGTCCTGACCTTTTTCAATATGAGCGAAGGTGGGTTTAAAACCGGGCAAAAACGAAACTTAGATCCAAATGCTTGCTCATGGTTGATTGATGATCTAGATGATCCTAGATAGGTTCCCACATGTCACAGCAAGCTAGATCTACGCAAGAAACCAATCAAAAACCCGCGGATCGAAGAAAGCCCCAAAATCACAAAATAGAGAGGAAGAACAAATAAGAACTCATCTTGTTACAATCTTCCTTGGATTGATTTGAGAAGATGAATGTTGTTTACAGCCACTCCACATGGAGGATAAAGCTCACCACGTGAGCACACACTCTCAATCCAAACCCTAGAGCCTAGCTCTCCCCTTTCTCTTCAAAACCCTAAGACAAAATAGGGCATCTCACCAATGGGGTTTGGCTGGCTTCTCCTTTTGCTTCACCAGCTCTCAAGCAGCCCACAACACCTATATTTATAGTGGAGGCTAAGCATCTAGGGTATATTCCATTAGGGCACCCATTAAACCCTAACACACAATGGGTTAACACACGCACGTATCTCAAAGCGCCGTCTTCATCATCGATTGACCTAAACCACTTCACCATGCGCCAACCCGCACCGCGGTTTAGCCAAAAGGTCACCAAGGCGGTATTTGGTCAAATTACCAAAATACCCCTTCTCGATCCTTCTCCGAAAAACCGAGTCCACAGATCGTGAAGCGATCCCATGCTTCGCCACGTGTAGGTTGATCAACGGCTCCATGTCGTCAAGTCTCTCCCGTCCAGATCCCACCGGCACCACTGAGCACTTGCAACGACTCCCGTGCCGCTTGATCCAACCAGTCGCACCGAACTGCCCGTTCGGTCATTCATGTCCATTTTGCGCCCCGTTTGAGTCCTCTGACCTCACCCGGCATCCTTGATCGTTCTGGACCTCAGCTCTCCAAGCTTAGTCCCGATCCTCTTCTGTAACATCCCAAATGTATAATTAGGGTTATTCAAGTATAATTATATGTGTAGAAATTAAAACTTTTTCTCACATCTTGAAAACCCCTAATCTCTTATGTAATTCTTGTCCAAGAGTCGTGTAATCCAAAAACACAAAGCTCTTGTTGACCAAAAGTCAAACTCATTTTCCAGTTGTCTAAATCTTGTGCCAAACCTTTGGAATATATTTTCCTTGGTCCCAAAACTGATGTGGGACCCCTCTGAAAAATATCACAAGTTGTAAAACTAGTTTGATAAATTTTGGAGGTAAAACAATCCTTTAAACAACCTTAACGAATTTCCTGAGAAAAATGCATTGCATAATAACCTCTGGAAATTTTATGCAAGGTTAATCTCATTGTCAGCAAGCTCCAGTTAAAATTTCATCAAATTTGGAGTTCAATTGCTATCTCAAATAATTCTGCTAAGTTTCAATTTGTTAAAAACTAAATTTAAAGGCCTACACTTGTTCCTTGGGCTAGCCACTTGGCAAAGCCGGTCCGCCCAACCGTGTTCTGCACCCAAAGCAGACCTCTTCTCCACCTTGAGCAGTCGCAGCCTGTTGGATTTACATCCAACCGCCACGACCTCCTCCGCGATCAACACCGCAAAGACCTCCTCGCCTCACCAGGTCATAACCGTTGGATCAAAGATCCACGGTCATGACCTCCCACGTGTTAAACCGCAAAGACCTCCCTTCAATATCTATCACCTTGTCTAGGTCATAGCCCTTGGATTTACATCCAACCGCTCTCGACCTCCCTCCTTTGATAAGCTAAGCAAACTTCCCACCTACATGAGGTCACACCATTGGATCAAAAATCCATGGTCGCGACCTCCTCCTCTTAAGCTAACTATCGACCTCCTTTGCACTCATCGAGGTCGTGTCGTTGGATCGAGATCCAACGACCCACGACCTCCCTCAAAATATCCAACGACAAGACCTCCCTATCTCGTGTTGTGCACCGTTGGATTAAAATCCACATCACGACCTCCTCCTCGGTCTCATGCGCATCGATCTCCGTGCACGTGAGGTCGTTGCCCTTAGATCTAAATCCAAAGGCCATGATCTCCCGTGTGTGTTGTGCAAGCTCAAGACCTCCTTTGCGCCACGTGCGAGGCTCAGGACCTCCCCTGTTTTGATCACCACCGTTGGATCAAAATCCAAAGGTCTTGACCTCCCTCGCACTTCACGCAAAGCCTCAGACCTCCCTTTGGTTGTGTGCCCTTGGATTTTAATCCAAAGGCCATGACCTCCCCCTCATGTCTTATGTTCGCGTGCGGTTAAGACCTCACAGGAGGTCCGCACCGTTAGATGGAGATCCAACGCTTTGGACCTTCTGTCCTATTTCCCCACGTGCGCTTACACATTAAGGAAATCGGAGGCCACGACCTCCCCATCCTTGATCGTGTGGTGGGACCTCCTCCCGATCATTTAGGCGTAACGGTTCAAAAACCACATCGGAGGGCCAGACCTCCCGTGGGCTTATCCAATGGTCAAAATGACCTCCCTGTTCTTCTCCTTCCTTTGGTCACGCATGCGTGTTTAGCGATGGAGTTAATGCCTAGCTTGTCCCATCGTGTACTTATAACAACTCTTTGTCGACCGCATTAAATGCAGTCGACCTTCCGCCTCTCTCGTCGCCACAGCACACCATCGTGTCAACTTTACATCTTGTCCAATGCCCTAGACCGTGCCATGGGCCAAGCTCACCATGAGCTTAGCTAGTGGTCCATGACCTCTTGTGCCCTGAGTATAAAGCCTCCCCATTTGTCTTGGTTGGCTTCCTTTGCACACCATCGTTCCTTGGCTTACACCCCGGTGTTGTGAGCTCTAAACCACCAAAGCTTCCTTGGCCGCCATTCTTTGGAGCTTGAAGCCCCTCGGTGGGCAAGGGTCATTGGAGATTTCTTCTCCTTCTCCTTGCTTCCATTTGTGCCTTCCTTTGGGACCAAGACCTAACTTGTTTTGGTTTGGGCATTTACAGAGGTGGACAAAGGGGATCTTGGAGCTGGAGCTGTAGCCGTGGAGCAACCTCATCTTCCTCAGCTCCGGTCTTCACCTTCCTCCACTTCCCCAGCACCTTAGGACCTCTAGGTACCTCCTGTTAGTCTCTTAGCTGCTGGCACCCGCATGTATGCATGTTGCGGAGCTTATATTTGGGCGCACGCTTGAATGTCGCGCGGAGCTTCCCTTTTTGCGTTTTCGGTTTTGGTCGTGCTGGCCTTCATTTTGCCCTCTCCGGCTCGCCGGTGTTCAAGGCCGTCGTCGCCGTTGAGAGGAGGTCCGTTGGGTGCGCATGGTTATTACGGACCCAACGGTACCATTGGATGTCGCCGGCGAGGTCTACATCGCCGGCGAGAACCAAATCCTTGAGCTCGGGTCTTTGTCGGACACGGCAGCACCGTTGTCGTTCTTAGGACAGGGATTCGCCGTGTTTAATGCGGTCATCAAATGCTCAATCTCGCAATCATTGGATGTGTCGTGAGGTCCTTAAATCCGCCATTTATTGTGCGCAATTAAGGCCTCCGCCTGACCTCCTCGTTGTCCCGCCGCATTTATTCCATGTCGGCGAGCGTGGTGCGTGAGCTCGGGGCGTCCATGACCTCCTCCGAGGAGATCTGAGCGCCCAAGACCTCCCTTGCGCTGATCGTGGCCGTCTGCACCTCCTCGGAGATCTGTGGCGTTAGGACCTCCTTAGGACCTCCCTAGGTTATCTCGGCCGTTCATGACCTCCCGGGTAGATCTTGACCGTCAAGGTCCTCCCTCAGACGATCTGAACCATCGAGGAGCTCCTTGGAACATCTGGACCGTCCAGACCTCCCCGTGAGGTCTTGGCGATGTAGATCTTCCTTGGGGAGATCTTGATAGTTTAGATCTTCCTTTGGAAGATCTCACCGCTGAGGACCTCCCCTTTAGATCTGGTCCGTCTCGGACCTCCCTCATCGTTGTGGTCCGTTGGATTCTCCATCTACGGCCACGACCTCCCTCACCTCGCGCATGTGCGTTGCTAGGAGGTCCAGACCTCTGGACCTCGCGGCGCTGCAGTGCGTTACCTCTGGGAGGTCTCGAGCCGTTAGATCTATGATCATGGCTCACGTCCTCCCATGCCTTTGTGATTTTTAGAAATTCCAGTGAACTCTTAATTATAAACTGAAATAAGGTATAAACTTTAGAATCTCATATCTTTGTCGTTTCAAATCCAATTGAGGTCATTCAAATTGTGTTAGCTCTGACTTGAACTTGACTTTAATCCAAAAATGATTGTAAGTTGAGTTCAGCTCTAGAGCACAGTTTGCCCTTAGATTTTAAAAACCAACTTTAAATATACACTTAAATCAATGCTTAACTTGTAAAATACATAACTAATGCTCTTTAGATTATTTTTGAGTGAGACCAACTTGGCTGGTTTCCTCCATTAATGGTCTTACTATGAACATTAGTTTTGAGCATGTTGCTGTTGTAGAAATGAGGACTTGTGCATTATAATTTTGTTCAAGTTCTTGTTTTTGAAAATTTGTAGAGAGTGCAATATAGCTCCAAATGAGATGAACTCAATGATGTTATTCATCTCATGAGGTGCTGGTTTTACAGTAAAAATTTCAGCTTCACTACTGTTCTAGAAATTGTTGCCTCATAATTAAATTAGTGAATAGTGCAGTTTGGTATTTTAGGGCTGAGCAGAATTGTTTTGCTCATAACTTTTGCATTGAGAATCCAAATCAATTGGTTCTTATTGCAAAATTCCTAAAATCACCCTCTTGCTGCTGTAGAAAATTCAGAGAATTTGGAGTTCGTTTGTTGTGCTGTCTTTGTTGTGTTTAAATCGTTCTTATCGGTTCTTTCTCGCTTTTCCGTTAGGCTTCGACATTTGTGGCGATCCCGAGAGTGACCCTCTGCCACCACTTGGCCAGCAACATCAAGGCAAGCAGTTTGATCATTTCCATCATTGTCCCATTACTTTAAAGCTTAATATATCGTTTTACTTCTATGTATGCATGCTACTTTGTGTTAAATATCGCTAGCAAGCCTATAGTTGCATAATCTGTAGGAATTGTTTATCCTCTACTACCATGAGCCTAGGTTAGTTGCTGTGGTTTGAGCTCGTTGGATGAGCTCTTATCACTTAGTAGTTTCGTTTTAAATTGCTTAGACATGCTTAGTTATCGGTAGAAATGGGCGATCATCGACTTAGTCGATGGTCTTGATCACTCAAAACTGATTATTACTCCTATATGTCCAGCACTTGTGCTTTGATTTAATTTGTAAAATCAAAACTGAAAATAAAAGATTGATTTAGACTTGGGCATATTGGATGGATGGTGTGGTTTTTGGATGTGGTGGTATGCCTGAGTCAACAAGGACCGAATTCTTGCGCCATTGATCCAAGCAATTTTGCGTGCTAACCACACGAGGGCATATGGAACCCTCTTGACTAAGTACTTTGGGCGGTGTTAATTGGGGTCGCTCGGTTGGTGTGTTTTAAAGATAAAATGTGTGTGTGATGTGGGAGGGAGCATTAGCTTCGGGTAGGTTGTGTGATGTCTCCATCTCCCGTGGGTTGTGCGACTCGAATTAGCATTGTCCATTGGAAATGTCTCGTAGGACTTAGCGTGCTTGGCACACCTAAGGTAGTGTGCTTAAAGGAAAGGCGATCGGCGTGTGGGTACATTGGTACACCCTGCGAGGATAAAACTATTGAATAGCCTCGTCCTAGGTTATGGACACGCTTGGTTATTTCCGTAAGAATTAGACTACAACCTTTAATTAAAACTTGACATGGTTGGTATGAGCGGGAGTTCATGCTATTGTTGTGGTGACTATTGGGTTAGTCACTTCGAGTTGATCTTGTTGTTGTTACTATGTTATTTCTCGTTGTTACTTCAACATTTAAAAATACTTTGCCAAATTGCCTTCAATCTATTATGTTATTGCAAATAAATGTTGCTTTATGCTAAAATGAGTCCAAAGCCTCATCCACTTAAATAAAGCTTGCATGTAGCTATTTATAGTTACATTATCTCACACGTAAGTCTTGCGGAGTACTTTATGTACTCATCGCCCGTGGTTGTGGCAATTTTGTGGCTTTTGTTGCAGAGGAAGAAGGAGAGCTCCAAGAGCCTCTCTTTTGCGCTTACGTGTTGCGCTTTCTTGACGACTAGCTTGGCGGTCGGTCGATGCCTAGGGGTTAAGGCACACTTGATTGGCTTTGTGTTATAGCCATCTTTATGGCACTTTTGCTTCATTGTTGTCTCTTTAGAACTGTTGTTATTTGGCCTAAGGGCCCCTCTTTTGTAATAACCTATCCTTATTTATATTAACTTTTAGTTTGTTGCTTATGTACTATGTGTTGTATGGAATTGATACATTCTTTTGTTGTGAGGTATGTATACTGCATTCTGGAAGTATACATCTCTCGAGACCGGGTTTATTTGGTTGATAATACTAGGGTCAATTGGATGACTAAGTATTATGAGCCTAATAAACGTCGGGTGCTCACATCTTCGCCGTTGACCGTCATTGACCTGCAAGCCACCTGCACGGCAATAGACCAAGAAACCATTTCCAGGAACAAGTTTTTCACAACTTGACCCACGTTATCCAAAACATGCATCATGCAACACATATGCAATGATAAACATGAACTTGACCTAACAACCACAAAATGCCGCCACGCGGGTCGGCGAAACAAGCCAAAACCAGTCAGACCACCACCCTTGGCGGTCGGACCGCCCACTGGCTGGTCTGACCGCCAACCAAAGGCCGGTCTGACCGCCGCATTGGGACTTAGCCAAAATTCCACCCAGGGAAAACCGAAACTCTGGAATTTTCAAACAAATAGAACTTATGCCTAGAGGCTCCAAAAAATATGAGACCAAGTGCAGAAGAACCCTCTCACTTGCCTACACCCTTTATTTTTGGCCCAGCTCCAAACTCTAAAGTCATTAAAGTGGCCGGTCTGACCGCTCAGGCAAAGCCGGTCAGACCACTCCACTGGCTGGTCTAACCGCCACCCTGGCCGGTCTGACCTCCGGCCACCATTCCAGAAAAACCACACAAGGCATGACCGGTCTGACCGCCACCATGGCCGGTCAGACCGCCAGAGGCCTGACAGAACTAAAGCAACACCGAAAACGGGTGATTTCGCAAACCCTCAACGCCATTGCCAATTGTCTCATCATCCTAAGATCGTGGGCATATCCCCATGACATCCACACTCTTCTAGAAGGATAGCCTCCACTATAAATAGAGAAGGGAGGTGGCTACACCCCCTTAACCCTTTGGTCGTTCTAAACCCTAGTTTTGGTTTTAGGGGCTTAGAGAGGAAAGTGGAGGTTTAGGGTTCTAGAGAGTTTTGGATTGATTGTGTGCTCATAGATTGAGCTCTTGTCCTCCTAGATGGAGTGGCTATAAACCCTCAACAATCTCGTATCAATCTATGCAAGATTTCATAAAGATGAGTCTCCTTGTGTTCTTGTTATCTCTTTTGTGATTTTGAGGCTTTCTTTGATCCTTTGATTTTATGTTGATTTCTTGTCCCCATCTACCTTGCTGTGACATGTGGGAATATATCGAGGATCATCTCGATCATCAATCACCCATGAGCAAGAGTTTGGATCAAGTTTTCGTTTTTGCCCGGTTTTGGAGACACCTCCACTCAATTGGAAAAAGGTCAGAACTTTGGCAAATGTCTTAATGATCGTTGCTTGAAATAGGTTCCTGATATTATTAGGAAGGTGTGTCTCAAGTTTGGTCAAGTTTGGAATCGTAGATCAAAAGTTAGACCAAATTGTGTTTTGAGTGTCGGGTTGTTTTCACTGTTCTAGACTCCAGCCGGTCAGACCGCCCAAGGTAGCAGTCAAACTGCTCAGCCCTTCGGTCAGACTGCCCTTGTGTTTTTGGTCTAACCGCTCAACTGTTTGTGTGTTGAGTTTTTTATTGTTTTGCTTTGGGGTGTTGATCGGATTCAATACAAGTCTTTCGCTGAGCTTGCACATTGATCTTCATAGCTTTAGTAGCTATTGGAGTAAAAATCGTGTTGAATCTGATTAAGGTGAAAGATTAGGCGTGTTCCTATTCACCCCCTCTAGGCGCCTTTCCTGTCCTACAAGTGGTATCAGAGCAAGGTTAGCTCTTCTCATAGATCTTAATCAGTCTTTGAAGCCATGGCGACTGACAAGTATTCAATCAAACCACCAGTGTTTGCTGGAGTCGATTTTGCTTACTGGAAGGCTCGCATGCATGCCTACATCGAGGCTTAAGGGCATGCAATTTGGCTTAAGGTCAAAAATCCTTATGTTGTGCCAGCCAATGACAATGTGATCACTCCCGATGTGGAGGCAAATAGCAAGGCTCGAAACTTCTTGATTCAAGAGCTTAGTCGATCTGAGTTTGAGCGTGTCGCTCATTTGAGGTCTGTTCATGAGATCTGGAAGACCCTCTGTGATTACCACGAGGGCTCTACTGCGATCAAGGAAATGAGACAGAACCAACTCAAGAAAGAATACTCAAATATCGAACAAAGGTCCAGTGAATTTTTGGATGCGTTGTGGGGAAGATTCTCAAAAATCCTTCATGACTTACGTGCTATGGATCTTGTGTTCACTGAATCTGAAAATGCACGTCAGCTCTTGGGTGCTCTTGATGTCAAAGTCTGGGAGGATGAAAATCACTTCCATCAATGACAACACTGTCATGAGTGAGCTTACCATGGATAAGTTCTACTCGAGGTTGAAGACGCATGAGATTGACTTCATCTCGCGTCTCCCTAAGACAGAGTCGATGGCTTTAGTGGTTGACCCATCTAAGGGTAGTTCTTCTGATTCTTTGGATTTTGGCTCATCTGAGTTTTCATTGTCCGCTTTACACTCTTTGAGCGATGAGCAGCTAGAGAAGCTACCTGAGGATGACTTAGCCCTCCTATCCACAAAATTCACGAGAGCCTACAACAAGGTGAGGAGTAGAAGGAGAGGTAGCCCTGTTACCTGCTTTGAGTGTGGTGAGCCAAACCACATTCGGGCCAAATGCCCCAAGCTGAAGGGTGAGGAGAAGGACTTCTGGAGGCGTCCTCAAGCTCGGGATACAAAAGCCAAGAAGCCTAACTACAAGAAGTTCGTCAATCGGGTTCTTGCTGCTCTTGAGAATGTTGATATGAGCGATGTGGACTCGGGGGGCGAAGGACGACGATGATGATTCCCATGGCAAGAAGAAGGCCCATGACTTCACCGGCATGTGCTTCATGGCCAAGAACAGCCATGACATCGACTCCTCCAACGACGATGAGCTTTTCAGCGATCCCGACGAGGTATGCCCCTCACCAGATGAGATGAAACGTGCTTTAGTTGTTGCTGAATGAAATCTGAAAAGACAAGCTAAAATGATTAAGAGACAGGATATCATGATTGGCAACTTGAACCTAGAAGTGGTTAGGCTCAAATCCATTAATCATGCTGATGATTATGATTCTTGCTCTAGTTTGCATGATGAATTGACCAATCTGAAATTTGCTCATTCCTCTATTGCAAACCAACTAAAAGATGCTCTAGATGAACTAGAATCTCTCAAATCCAGTCCTAGTCATGTTTGCATGCTCTAAATGAACTAGAATCTCTCAAATCCAGTCCTAGTCATGTTTGCATGGATGCTATTGCTCTAGATGCTATTCTTTCATCTTGCTCAAATTGTGCTTTGCTTGAATTGAAATTAGATAGTGCTATGAAGGAATTGCTGAAATTTGATTTTAGTTATATTTTCTCTCATTGTGAGGATAGTAAGATTAAAATGAAAGAAATGACTGAAATGGTTCTTCATTCTAAGACTGCCTCATGTGAAAACTGTTATAAACTCACAGTGGAGAATAATGCTTTGAATAAAACTCTAGAGGAGAAATCTAAAATTGAACAATCCATGTCCATGATTGCATCCAAGAAAGTAGTTGATTCTAATTCTTGTGCTTTTTGTACTGAAGTTGGGCATAATTTAGATAAGATACAAGAGGCGTTTAGAGTCAAGTTCAAAGAGCAGTTGGATAGGATTAGGAATACCTCTCGTGTGTCTTGTGAGGCCTTGAAGGTTGAGGCAGCTCTTTACAAGGAAAGGTATGTTAGGGCAATCAAGTTAAATAAATGTGCCTCATGTAAGGACCTAGCCAAAGAAAATAACTACCTCAAAAAGACTCTTGAGAAATTCTCTAGTGGGAAGAAGAACCTTAACATGATCATCGATCAATCTAAGGTGAGTGTAAAGAAGAGTGGCCTAAGATTTAATTCCCTAGAGTATTCCAAGAACCACCTACCTAAGGTTGTGAGAGCTGTTGAGAGTGGCAAGTTTGAGGTAGAACCCCCTGAGCCATCTAAGTTAGTCTTTAGATCTACAGGTTTTGCCCAAACCCTTCTAGCAAGACAGATGCTCCTAATTCAGCAGATCAGACCCCTCAAAAGGTCAAGTATCATTGCATCTTCTGCAAGAAGGATGGCCACATAGTTGAGTTCTACTTCTGTAGAGCTAAGAGTGAGAGGAAGGAGAGAGTGCGTGCTTTGAGGTTCATTAGAGGAGTTCCTTCACCTTCTACTGTCTCTAGAACCAGGCAGCATGTCTTTCGTGCTAGACATAGGCCTAGGTTCGTAGATAACTTCTTTGACTCTTTTGGTGGCTTTAGGCAGCATTTTGGGTTAGGATATCGTGAGGAAAGACCACGGGTAGCATCTAGACGGGGGGAGTACCGACTTTTTGGTAGGTCGATTCGGAGAGGTCTAGGTGTTTCACGTGTGTATTCTTATGATTATTCCTCTAACCATTTTACTACTATTTCTACTGCTGTTCCCAAGCATCGTGTGACTCAGTACTGGATTTCCAAGTCTTTTATCACTAACCCCAGTACTGAGGCACAGATGTTCCCTGCTTATGCCCTGTAGATCCGTCGTGCGAGGAAGGAGGACATATGGCTTGTTGACTCTGGGTGTTCTCGACACATGACTGGAGATTCTAGATGGTTCTCCTCTCTCACACGTGCATGCGGCAACGAGTTGATCACGTTTGGGGATGCTTCTACTGGGACTGTGACAGCCAAGGGCATAGTGCGCGTCAACAACAACTTCATGCTTAAGGACGTCGCTTTGGTAAGTAAGCTAAGGTATAATCTGCTATTTGTCTCTCAGCATCTTGATGAGGGTTTAGAAGTGAGGTTTAAGAGTGGTGAGTGTACAGTTCTAGACTTCTCGAGTGAGCATATCTTTGGGATCTTTAGGTTTGAGAGGATCTTTAGTGCTAATTTCTGTATCTCTTCTGCTTCCAGCCCTAGGTGTCTTGTGGCTTCAGACTCTCATGATCTAGTGTTGTGGTACCGTAGGTTTAGACATATAGGCTTCGACCTTTTGACCAAAATCATTAGCAAAGATTTGATTAGAGGTTTGCCTAAGCTTAAGGATGTGAGAGACCTTGTGTGCACTCCTTGTAGACATAGTAAGATGGTTTCTGCTTCTCATCCACCTCTTACTTTAGTGATGACTGATGGACCTGGTCAGCTCTTGCACTTAGACACGGTTGGCCCCTTTAGAGTTCAGTCTGTAGGAGGGAAGTGGTATGTGCTTATGATTGTGGATGACTTCTCTAGGTATTCATAGGTATATTTTCTGGTTTCTAAGGATGAGGCTTTTGGCTATTTTAGAGAGTTGTCCCTTAGACTAGCTGTTGACCTTCCTGGAGCTTTGAGGACCATTAGAAGTGACAATGGCAAAGAATTCAAGAACTCTTCCTTTGCCACTTTCTGCTCTGAGAGAGGACTTCAGCACCAGTTCTCTTTACCAAGAGTTCCCCAGCAGAATGGGGTTGTAGAGAGGAAGAACAGAACCCTTGTAGAGATGGCTAGGACCATGCTAGATGAGCATAGCACACCTAGGAGGTTTTGGGCTGAGGCGATTTCTACTGCTTGTTATGTGTCCAACAGGGTGTTCTTGAGATATGTCATAGGAAAGACTTCTTTTGAGCTTAGATTTGGTCATAGGCCTAAAGTCTCTCGTTTCAAGACTTTTGGTTGCAAGTGCTTTATTCTTAAACATGACAACTTGGATAAATTTGAATCAAGATGTTATGATGGCATTTTTCTTGGATATCCTGCTCATTCTCGTGGCTATCGTATATTTAATTTGGATACTAATAAAATTGTTGAGACTTGTGAAGTCACTTTTGATAAGGCTAGTCCTGGTACTAGACCCGATGCTGCAGGTACACAGGTTCCTGATATTTGAGAAAGCATCTTCGTCGACGATGACTCTGACATAGAGGATGAAGGTCCAATCCATCCTCCAGTCATCTCTGAGATGGTTGGAGAGCACCTTCTACTTCTCCGGCTTGGTGGCGGACCTCCTCCTATTTTCACCAGCGATTCGAGTGGCTCTGCTCCTACCTCCACAGCCCATGAGGTAGAGGCCACATCTGCACCAGGACCTCCTCTTCATATTCAGCGACAACACCTAACTGAGCAGATGATTGGGGATCTCCATGAGCGAGTTACTCGCTCCAGGTTTATCTCTCCAGATTCTCATGCGCATTCTGCATTTGTTGCGTCTTTTGAACCCCGAGATGCCACCCATGCTTTATCTGATTCCTCTTAGGTCAATGCCATGCATGAAGAGCTTAAAAATTTTGAAAGAAATCAAGTCTGGACCTTAGTTGAACCTCCACCTAATCACAATGTAATTGGAACAAAATGGATTTTCAAAAATAAGCAAAGTGAGGATGGGTTGGTAGTTCGCAACAAGGCTAGGCTTGTAGCTCAAGGATATTTCCAGGTAGAAGACTTAGACTTTGAAGAGACCTTTGCTCTTGTAGCTAGATTAGAAGCCATTCGCATTTTGCTAGCTTTCGTGACTTCTAAGGTCTTTAAGCTTTTTCAAATGGATATCAAGAGTGCTTTCCTTAACGGTTTCTTAGAAGAAGAGGTCTATGTCAAGCAACCCTTTGGTTTTGAAAATCCCAAATTTCCAAACCATGTGTTTAAGCTCTCCAAAACCTTGTATGGATTGAAGCAAGCCCCTAGAGCTTGGTATGATATGCTTAAGAGTTTCTTGCTTAAAAATTATTTCAAAATGGGAATGGTAGATAAAATCTTGTTCACTCTCAGGCATGGCAGTGATTTCTTACTGGTTCAGATTTATTTGGATGATATTATATTCGGTGGTTCTTCTCATGCTTTGGTGTCCAGATTTTCAGATTCTATGAGCAGAGAATTCGAGATGAGCATGATGGGCGAACTGACTTTCTTCCTTAGTCTTCAAGTCAAGCAACTCAAAGAAAGTACATTCATTCATCAAAGCAAGTACACAAAGGACCTTCTCCGGCGCTTCGATATGGGAAGCAGCAAGCCAATGTCTACTCCCATTGCCACTTCTACCGTGATGGATCCTGATGAGAATGGAGAGCCCATGGACCAGAAGGAGTACCGCAGCATGATCGGCTCACTCCTCTACCTCGCGGCGTCGAGGCCGGACATACAGTTTGTTGTGTGTCTGTGTGCTTGATTTCAGGCTTCCCCTCGTGCCTCACATCGTCAAGCAGTACGTCGCATCTTCAGATACCTCTAGGACACTCTTGATTTTGGACTCTGGTATTCTTCTGATTCTGCTATCTCCATTCGGGCTTTTTCTGATGCTGATTTTGCGGGGTGTAGAGTGGATAGAAAGAGTACTTCTGGCACTTGTCATTTCTTAGGCACATCTCTCATCTCTTGGTCTTCTAGGAAGCAGCCCTCTGTTGCACAATCTACTGCCGAGACAGAGTATGTAGCTGCAGCCAGTAGTTGCTCTCGGGTTCTCTGGATCTTATCTACTCTGCGAGATTATGGATTATTTTTGGATAGTGTTCCTCTTTTTTGTGACAACACTAGTGCCATAAACATTGCCAAAAACCCAGTGTAGCACTCTAGGACTAAGCACATTAACATTCGATATCATTTCCTTAGAGACCATGTAGAGAAGGGTGATGTTGTGCTTCACTTTGTAGAGTTCGAGTATCAGGTTGCAAATATTTTCACTAAGGCTCTTGATTCTTCTTATTTTGCTTTTTTGCGGGGAGAGTTGGGGGTTATTAGTCCTCTTGGCCTGTTTTGAGAGGGAGTTTGATCTTTTGCATTCATTGTACCATATTGCATTTTAAATCAGCAACTTGCATTGTAATATAATTTCACGGAGCCTTGATTATTATCCTTGTGTGACATGCTTTCATGCTTTATACCTTGTCATGTCTTGTGCTAGTTTGCTAGATTTATCATGACTTTTTATGTGTAGCTTAGCTTTTACCATGCTAGCTCTTTTAAATATGAGAAACTTGAATCAAAACATGATTTGTTGGATCTTGTGACTAGTTTTGCTTTAGTGATCCTCTCATGATTCATGCCATGTCAAATAGGCTACATTGAGTCTTGAATCTAATTTGAGCTTTAGATTGAGCTATGCTATTTCCTAAGTCAAGCAAATGAAAACTGATTTTTTTCTGTGCGAAAAAAATAATCTCACCAATTCTTTCTCATGAGACGGCTTGCCATTGACTAGGCGTGAACTCAGGGGGAGTTTTGGATGACCTAGACCGCTCTCTTAAGCTTCTTGCTTGGGATGGTCGCGGCACGGCTTGAGATCTAGCACAAAGCTAAGAAAATAATTTGTGAAAATTGGTTGAAGCTTAGGACGCAGTTGTGGATGGCTCCTAGTCCAGGACTAGCTTTGCTAAGATAAAACCAAAAATCAATTTTAGCAAGTGCTAAATGTGCTATGTATGCTTATTTCCAAGTGCTTGAACAAAATATTTCATCTTTGAACTCATAGCACTCTAAATTAGCTCAATTTTAGCTTCTTGGTTCCATTTAGTTTATTGACATGGCTTGACTCATTTTTGGATATCTTTGGCTAAACTATGATCTTGAGCACCTTGACATGCTAAACTTTCATTTAATCATACATTATTGCTCTTTTGGCTTTAGCTTTGCTATATATGATTTGCCATGATTTAGAATAGCTTCTTCACACAATATAGCTTGGTGTAATACTTGTCGAGTCCTCTTGGATAATTTTCATGGCTCCCTGTGCTAAAAATGAATAAATTGCAGCCATTCTATTTCATTCATGCTCTGTCTTCTTCCATGCACCTTGATGAATCCATGGTCAAAGGGGGAGAAAGATTGGTAAAAATGTTTATGTTTTAGAGCTTTTTGGACAAATAGGGAGAAAATAAAATTTTCTCAAAAAATGATGATCATAGTGATAGGGAGCATCTCATATGCATTTGTGTGATCTTATTGCCAATTCTGAACTTGAATTGCATCTCTTGGATCCCCACCTTGATCAAAGGTCAAATTGAACAATTGTTCTTTCATATAGACCCTAAGTGAGTTTTTTGACTCTTTTCTGGAATTTGAAGTTTCCTTGTTTTCTTTTGCCTTATCTCACTGCCCTATACTATTCTGATGCCAACTTGGTCCTTTTTCATTGCTTTCTCTTGCTTTTAGACCAAGTTGTGCTTTTGTGCGGAGACGTCGAGTAATTTCAATTTCAAACCTCCAGTTCACATTTTCTGGAAAATTGCTAACGTGTTCATCAAGGGGGGGATTGTGGATATCATGGGGATATGCTCATGATCTTAGGATGATAAGACAATTGGCAATAGCTTTGAAGTCTTGTTGAAACCGTCGTTTTCGGAAAAAGTTCATGTTGTCAGGTCACTTGCGGTCAGACCGGCCATGCCTAAACTGAGTTTGCTGAGAAAATGTTGGCAGTCCGACCGGCCTTTAAGTGGCGGTCAGACCGGCATTGTGAAATCGTTCAAACCGGCCATAAAAGTTTTTGGATTTTTGAGCTGGGCCAAAAATAGAGGGTGTAGGCAAGAGAGGAGGTTCTACTTCTCTTGGTCTCATATTTTTTGGAGCCTCCAGGCAAAAGTTCTATTCGATTGAAAATTCCAGAAAGGTTCGAATTTTCAGGGGTGGAATTTTGGCTAAGTCCCAAAGTGGCGGTCAGACCGGCTTTCAGACGGCGGTCAGAGGGGCCATGGGCGGTCAGACCGGTTTTGGAATGGCGGTCTGACCGGTTGTGTTCTGGTTCGTCGTCCTTCGTGGCGGCGATGTTTGCTTGTTAGGCCAAGTTCTTGGTGTTCACTGCATATGTGTTGCATAATGCATGTTTTGACTAACGTGGGTCAAGTTGTGAAGAACTTGTTCCCGGAACGATTTCTTGGTCTATTGCTGTGCAGATTGCTTGGAGGTCAACGACGATCAACAGCGAGGATGATCGGGACTAAGCTTGGAGAGCTGAGGTTCAGAACGATCGAGGATGCCGGGTGAGGTCAATGGATTCAAGCATGGCACAGATTGGACAAGGATGACTGAACGGACATTTTGGTGCGACGGGTTGGATCAAGCGACGCGGGGGTCGGTGCAAGTGCCTTGGTGGTTTCGGCGTGAGCCGGACGGGAGAGACTTGCCGACATGATGAGAGCTGTTGATCAACCTACACGTGGCGAAGCAGGCGATTGCTTCACCAAGATTGGACTTGGTTTTCGGAGAAAGATCAAGAAGGAGTATTTTGGTAATTTCACCTAATACCGCCTTGGTGACCTTTTGGCTAAACCGCGGTACAAGACGACATAAGGAGAAGCAGTTTAGGTCAAGAGGAGATGAAGACAGCGCTTTAAAATATGTACGTGAGTTAAACCCGTTTGTGTGTGGGCTTAACGGGTGCCCAAGAGAGAAGCTCTTCTAGAAGGATAGCCTCCACTATAAATAGAGAAGGGAGGTGGCTGCACCCCCTTAACCCTTTGGTCATTCTAAACCCTAATTTTGGTTTTAGGGGCTTAGAGAGGAAAGTAGAGGTTTAGGGTTCTAGAGAGTTTTGGATTGATTGTGTGCTCATGAATTGAGCTCTTGTTCTTCTGGATGGAGTGGCTGTAAACCCTCAACAATCTCATATCAATCTATTCAAGATTTCATAAAGATGAGTCTCCTTGTGTTCTTGTTATCTCTTTTGTGATTTTGAGGCTTTCTTTGATCCTTTGATTTTATGTTGATTTCTTGCCCCCATCTATCTTGTTGTGACATGTGGGAATACATCTAGGATCATCTTGATCACCAATCACCCATGAGCAAGAGTTTGGATCAAGTTTTCATTTTTGCCCGGTTTTGGAGACACCTCCACTCAATTGGAAAAAGGTCAAAACTTTGGCAAAGGTCTAGACGATCGTTGCTTGGAATAGGTTCCTGATATCCTTAGGAAGGTGTGTCTCAAGTTTGGTCAAGTTTGGAATCATAGATCAAAAGTTAGATCAAATTGTGTTTTGAGCGTCGGGTTGTTTTCACTATTCTATACTCCAGCCGGTCAGACCGCTTAGCCCTCCAGTCAGACCGCCCTTGTGTTTTCGGTCTGACCGCTCGGCTGTTTGTGTGTTGAGTTTTTGATTGTTTTGCTTTGGGGTGTTGATCGGATTCAATACAAGTCTTTCGTTGAGCTTGCACATTGATCTTCATAGCTTTAATAGCTATTGGAGTGAAAATCGTGTTGAATCTGATTAAGGTGAAAAATTAGGCATGTTCCTATTCAGCCCCCTAGGCGCCTTTCTGGTCCTACAGTAATAATGCAAAGATTGTTAGTTCTATTCAAAATATTAAGAATTTTGAATTAGAAAGATTAAAAAAAAATAAAAGAGTTGTAAATGTAGCGGAGGTGCAAGAAGAGAATATAGATGGAGATGATATATCAGCCCTGAATCATTATTGTAATGATTTAGATGATAATTTGTTGGAGGATGACCATTCTAAGTTTACATTGGCGACCAATAAAAAAATGTCGAAAGGCAAATAATCTCATGGTAGGTCTATCAAATTATAGTTAAAATGAAAGGTCTTTTTTAGAATAGCAGAGGTCTGGGAGACTTGGCTAAACATCGCTACATTTGTGAAGTTGTTAAGGAGCAGCATTTAGATTTTGTGGCCATTCTTGAAACTGGTCCAAAAGACTTTTCTGTGTCTAATCTTATTCATCTCTGTGGGGGTCAGGATTTTTTGTGGCATTTCTCCCCGCCACAAGGTCGGTCGGGGGGCATCCTTGTAGGAGTGGATCCTAAGGTTTTTGACATAGGTTCTATTAATACTGGTGATTTTTATGTCAAGTTTCATTTAAAAAATAAAGATGATGATTTTCAATGGGTTCTTGTGGCTGTTTATGGTGCTGCTCAACACCATTTCAAGGAGCAATTCCTTAATGAACTTGTTCATGTCTGTAGGAAAGGTCATCTTCCTATGTTAGTTGGGGGAGATTTTAATATCATGAGGCATGTAGGGGGAAAAAACAAGGACAACTTTGATTATAGATGGCCCTTTTTGTTTAATGTTGTGATTAATTCTTTAAAATTAAGGGAAATAGTTTTATCTAGTAGACAATTTACTTGGGCTAACTCTTTAGTTAATCCAACTTTTGAAAAGTTGGATAGAGTTTTAATGAGTACTGACTGGGAGCTTAAATTTCCTTTAGTTATTGTTAATGCTCTTGAAAGGACTTTGTCTGATCATACGCCGTTGCTTTTAAATACAAGAGTGCCTTCTTTTAGAGGGAATCAGTCTTTATTTAAATTTGAATTAGGCTAGTTATGTAGGGAAGGTTTTAGGGAGATGGTGGCTGATGTGTGGAAGAAGGGAATTAAAGGTCATTCTGCCTTACAAATTTGGCAATGTAAGGTTCGATCTCTTAGACAATATCTTCGTGGATGGGCTAAAAATAGTAGTGGGAATTATAAAAAAAGAAAAGTTAGAGCTCAACTTGTTAATTGATGAGTTATAAGAAAGTTGAGTAGTGGTGCTTAGCTGAGGAAGATCTTAATCTTAAATTTTTTGCTAATGAGCGTTTAGCGCATCTTTTACGAGAAGAAGAAATTAAGTGGTACCAAAGGTCTAAAGCGAAGTTTATTTTGGAGGGGGATAGAAATACTCATTATTTATCATTTGATTGCGATGGTAAGCATAGAAGACAACGAATTTTTCAGCTCGAACAGGAGGGGGGACAATTCGGGGAGATATACGATTAAAAAAGTATATCACCAATTATTATAAAGATCTGTTTGGTCATCCTGAAGTTAATCATTTATCAATGATTGATTCTTTTAGGAATGATATCCCTCAAGTTTTGGATATTGAAAACAATTTGCTTATAGAACCTTTCACTGAAAAGGAGGTGAAAGAAGCTCTCTTTCAAATGGAGTATAACAAAGCACCTGGTCCAGATGGCTTTCCTGCTGAGTTCTATCAGGTATTTTGGGAAATCATTAAAGATGACTTGATGGCTATGTTTCATGATTTTTATAGTTGTTCTTTACCACTTTTTAGCTTGAATTTTGGGATTATTACGCTGCTTCCCAAAAAACTAGATGCCAAGCAAATTCAGCAGTATAGGCCTATTTGTCTTCTAAATGTTAGTTTTAAAATTTTTACGAAAGTGGCTTCTAATAGAATTGCTAGTGTAGCTCAAAAGATTGTTAGACCTTCTCAGTCGACATTCATGCAGGGGAGATTTATTCTTGATGGAATTGTTATTCTTCATGAAACCATTCATGAGTTACATAGACGTAACTTGGATGGAATAGTTTTTAAGATTGATTTTGAGAAAGCTTACGACAAAGTAAAGTGGCCGTTTTTTACTTCATACCTTGAGGATGAAAGGATTTTCACCTAAGTGGTGCTCGTGGGTAGAAAGTTTTGTCAAGGGAGTGAGTGTTGGCATAAAAGTCAATGATGACATTGGATCCTTTTTTCAAACTCGGAAGGGACTGAGGCAAGGTGATCTATGTCCCCAATTATTTTTAATATTGTTGTGGACATGTTGGCCATTTTTATATCAAGGGCTAAAGATGAAGGTCTTTTATCGGGGGTTGTTCCCCACTTGGTTGATGATGGGTTATCCATATTACAATATGCTGATGATACTATTCTCTTCTTGAATAATGATTTAGATTAAGCAAAAAACCTCAAACTTATCCTATGTGTCTTTGAACAATTATTAGGTTTAAAGATTAATTTCTATAAGAGTGAGATTTTTTATTTTGGTGATGCCAAAGCAACTGAATCTCAGTATGCTCAGTTATTTGGCTATCAAGTAGGTGCCTTTCCTTTCAGGTACTTAGGTATTCCAATTCACTTCAGGAAATTAAAAAATAGTGATTGGAAAGGGGTTGAGGATAGAGTTGAAAAAAACTTAGTAATTGAAAAGAAAAAAAAATATGTCGATTGGTGGACGATTAGTCCTTATTAACTCAGTGCTAACCAGTCTACCAATGTATATGTTATCTTTTTTTGAGGTTCCTAGAGAGGTTCTCAAAAGTCTGGATTTTTATCGATCTAGATTTTTTTTTGGCAAAGTGACAGTCATAAACGAAAAAATAGACTTGCCAAATGGAGCCTAGTGTGTTCTCCCAAAGAACAAGGCGGTCTAGGAATTCAAAACTTAGACACCAAAAACAAATGCTTACTAGGAAAGTGATTGTTTAAGTTACTTAATGAAGAAGGAATTTGGCAAACCTTGCTAACTAGAAAATATTTGGGTGAAAAGAGTCTTTCGCAGATGGTTAATAAACTTAGAAATTCTCATTTCTGGTCGGGTCTGATGAAAATCAAAGATCTTTTTTTTTCATTTTGGTTCATTCCAAATTAAAAATGGAATGCAAACCAGATTTTGGGAAGATATTTGGTTAAGAGATTCTCCTCTGAAAAGTCAATATCCTCTTCTTTACAATGTGGTCAGGAGGAAGGGTGATACAGTGGCAAGTATTTTGAGAACGGCTCCTTTAAATATTTCCTTTCGATGACATATAATTGAGCCTAAGTTACAAGCGTGGAATGAGTTAATTTTAAGACTTGCTCATTTACATTCAACCCCTCAAGAAGATGTTTTTAGGTGGAATTTGAATAAGTCTGGACTTTTTTTTGGTACAGTCTTTTTATGTGGCTCTGATTGGAATTCATCAAGCATCTTTTACGAATTTTTTTTGGCGAATTAAAATTCTTTTAAAAGTAAAAATATTCCTATGTATCTTAAAAAGGGGGTAGTTTTAACTAAAGATAATTTGCTCAAAAGAAATTGAAGGGGAAGCACACAATGTTGTTTTTGTATTAAAGAGAAAACAATTCAACATCTTTTTATTGAATGTCCCATTGCACGTCTTGCATGGTGGGTTGTTCACTGTGCGTTCAATTTATCTCCTCCTGTGAGTATAGCAAACATGTTTGGAAATTGGTTACAAGGTATCCCAAAAAGTTTAAAGTCACAACTCTTAGTGGGAGTTAGTGTCTTATGTTGGTCTATATGGTTGTGTCGGAATAATGTTTTTTTTTGACAAAAAGATTGTCACTAACTCATTGCAGGTAATCATTTTGAGTGGACAATGGCTAAGGGTTTGGGCATCCTTACATAAATTGATCCAAAAGGAGTCCATGTTGGCTGAAAGCGACAGATTGGAACTGATGGCGAAGCAATTGTTAAGCATGTATGGGTGGCGGTTTAGTCATAGGATCTGTAATGATTAAGCTATTTTTGGTCATCGTTGGTTTGTTAGGCTTCAAGCCAGTTTTAACAGATGTACTTATTTTGGTACTTTAGTCCTTTAATAAATTAGGTTGTGTGCATCTTTGATGCAGAGATGGGAGAGATTTTCTCTTCCATTATCTAAAAAATACAGTTGATGCCGTCTAGAGGAAGATGGCTATTTGTCCAAGCAAAGAGCTTCAGTGACAGCACCTAGTTCGTCATACAGAATCTACAGATGATTCTTTTCCTTCAAAAAGTTATATTTTTATATTTAGCGTATTTGAATGTTTTAAGTTTGTAGTTATGCGTTTTCTGGAATTGCTGGGTGGGATTACTGCTGCCCTTTCAGATAAAATCCTAGCAGGGGAATATATTATTTGTATTGATGTTTGTATTCACATTCAAGAGATGTTGTGTGCTCCTCTTCTGGATAACACCGTTATTGTTATTTATGCATTGAGATGGTGTTAGTAATCTGAAATTAGCAGCATGTTGTGAGGTGTTTCAGTGTAAGAACACTCCATAAGAACAGAACTCATCCAATGATCAGGTGATGTGGATGCCATGTCGCAGAGAAATCAGGTAGATACCATTCCTGAAATCATGCCAGAGAGAGGGATCAGATATGATACCATTGCTGCTGTCAGGCCGCAGTGAAATCAGATCCCATTCTTGTGGCAATGAGCTCGTGTCTCCAACAGAGCACATTCCTGTGGACCATTGTTTTTCAACTGATGCATATCCTCCTGTGATGTGATCGAGATGCAAAGTCTGTGCTCTAGAAACTTTAGAACAGTCGAATGAATCTGGTGTCTTGCACATGACCTGGACTCTGATTGATGCTTGCTTGATTGCTTGTTCCTGCTAGTTTCTTTTTTTAAGGCAAATGTTACTGTCAGTTGCTGTCAGTTCATGTTAATTTGTTGACTCTGAATAGTTGAGTAAAGAAAAGAAGTCCATCTAGATACTCAGATACAGGGCACAGGCCACAGCTACAAAGCAGATCACATTCTGTGAGCCGGTCCGTTTAAGCAGTTGATATCACATTTGGCAGACATAATCTGGATGACTAGATCAATCGACTAGACGAGAAATTTAGAATTTTTTATAACCTTGTCCACGATGATATGAAGCGTCCAATTCAAATCCAGTGACTCCTGAGCACGGGAAGGGATATGCAGCAGCAGCAGCAGCATATGCTACCACTGCCGACGTCTCAAAAATAAAATACAGATGGTTACTTCCAAGTTCCAACTTCTATCTTCCAAGTCAATGTTAGTCGTAGTTTCCTAGGTACAAGGTTGTCATGCATGTCTCTTAGGAGTACTTTCCTAGAGCTCATTGCCTTGGAACACCCGATTAACCAAAGTGAGTAGTGATCAATGACTAATGCAAGTGTTGATGTAACCATAGCAGGAACCGGACTACCGGAGACAAACATGTCGTTCTCCTCGAGGGAACAAATTGATGTGTTTTTCCATTTGGAAATGCTTGGTTGGGCCAGATTCTGACAGCATGTGGTACAGACGTGCAAAGTATTATTTAATTTTTTTTTATTTTTTTATAACCCAAAGAGCATCTCGTTGGAATAATCAGTTGCAGACATATGTATATCCGCACCTGAGGATATTATTTTTAATAATTTTTTAGCTTAGGATATTTTCTTGGTTGGCTGAATTCAGCAGATGTTAGCCGCTGCTAAGTTCCAACGGTTAGAGATATGTTAGAGATATAAATATCTTTTGTATTCTTTATCTATCTTTTGCATTGTCTTATCTGTACTATATGGCATACATCTATAGTACACCGTATATATATTGCTCATTGAGCCTCTGAATACATATACACAATATTCATAACATAGCATCAGAATCAAGGTTAGGGTTTCCTGTAGCGGTCGTCGCCTCCTAGCTTTTACCTATTCTCTGCTGTCGCTGCCTCTGGGAGAACTGATCTTTGCTCCTGGGGGGCAGCCTCTTGTCGTAGCTTGCCCGGATCTCCCGGACGACGACCTCAAAGAGGTGCACACGACATTGATTTCTTCGTCTGTGGTGCACGTGGCTGTCCGTCTGCTGCATCGCTGAAGATTGTATCCTGCTTCCTCGGCTCGAGTGCGACGTCGATCCGCACGCCGAAGGAATTCCGCTGCCACGCTGATCGATTGTTCCGTCCTCGGTCGATGCGTGATCGACTACGTGGCCATCATCATCTCGGCGATGCTAGGTGTGATCGACTGCAAGGCCGTGGCTCACCTCTGGAAGGTCGACAAGGTCGATTTCTGCGTGTGCATCGGTGCGTACCTCGTCGTCGTTTTTGGTTCCCATCAATAGATCGGTTCTTTTCTCCGATCTTTAGTTGGATCTGCAAATTCACTTCTTCTTCTCAGCCGGCCATGCCTACAGACGTTGTCTTGTCTACTTCATTATCCTATACCCACTCATGCATGCTTATACCGCGCATGTGTTGCTGTGCTGCATGGCCATGCACGCATGCTTTGCTCTTTGCATGCTGCTGCTATCTAGCGCTGCACAACCAAGCATGCCTGCATGCATGCTCTCTCTTTTTGCTGCTGCTAGTTACGCGAGTCTTTTGCTGCTGCTAGTCATGCTGCTAGTATCTACTGCTAGCTATCTTTTGTGTCATTTTTCTTCCCCTGCGTCCATCAAAATCCGTAAAACTATATCTTTGAGTTTGTCTGAGCCATGCGAGTCCACAAATTTATTGTCAGTCATAGAAGTATAGGAATTTTCTTTGCATAGCAGCAGCCGCTGCTCTTTTCTTTGAGCCGCTGCAGATCGTCGTTATGATGCCGCCGCTCTCTCTTAGCCGCCGCCCTGAGCTTTTAAGGCCGTCGCGCTTCCTGTGCACTGCGTCTCTGTTGCACTTCTTGTGCACTACACCGCCGTTGTCTTGGGCTTTGATCTCCACCATCATGCTTCTATCTATTTCTATTCGGTTTGATTTGACAATTTTCTCTATTTTTATCGGTTTTATCATCTTCTTCGTCGTGTTGCTACGGTCGACTTTACTCCCGCTTGTCTCTACTTTCTTAGCCCCTGCAACTTGTGCTTTTTGGGCTATCACACGACCCCGAATGGGAGAAGATCTTTTGATACTCGATATCTTCAAGAGCTGTATGCTATGACGACATTATCAAGGTTCGGACTTCGGATTTTTCATATTTTAGTGTCAACTCATTCCAAATGCAATGTTATTACATACGCCTTACATTTATGAGGGGTGGGTGTTAGAGATAGGAATATCTTTTGTATTCCTTATCTACCTTTTGTATTGTCTTATCTGTATATAGCATACACCTCTTGTACACTCTATATATATTGTCCATTGGGTATCTGAATACATATACACAATATTCATAACACCAACCAACAAAGACATAATCTTCAAAAAAAAAAATCTGCATAAAAGCATTCTTATCGACGACTTCTATCTCCTCTCTTTGTAGTCCTAACCATCCTTCGCCTCTATGAAAAAGATGTTCGTCTCCAAAGTCCAAACTTCAGCAGAAGAAGAAAGAGGCACGGCGAAAGCGAAAGCAACTCCACGTGTATATGAACGTTTATGTATTATCCTAACTATATAAAGTGCTCCGAGGTTTATGCAAAAAATTACAATGATTGAAAGATGATATTGTAGTTTGTATTTTGAAATTTTGTATCAATCTCGAAGCACATTTGAAAGTTAGGATGGTACATAAATGTTCATATACATGCGGAAAAACCCTTCTTGAGAGACACATAATGTATGTAATTTTCATTGCTAAACTACTATTACATTGTAATTTGCATTGCGAAACATAAACGGAGGATATGAGACGACAAAACATGTGAGAGATGACAAAACTGTGGATAGTTGAGTAAAGCCTGATATTCTCCGTTTATTCATAAACCAGGATAATACACGTGAGAGGTTGATGCATCGAGATTATACCCTGATGTAACAATAAGATGGACAGGCTAGAGCTAACTAACTAAGCCTATCTGAAAGAAAGAAAAGGTACAAAATGAGGCAGACCAGCCTGAATATTCGTTGCATTCCAGCCATTTTATGGGCCCGTGCTATCATGGATTAATGAGCTGAAGAAGACTAGTAGCATATAGAAAAGAGACGATCTGGACCACTAGGTCCTCAAGTGCACCAAGAGAAAAGAGTGAAAATACTTTATGTAAGAGCTGGCCTAGGAAGCAAATTCTCTGCCATTACATGGCAATGTCACGGTGAACGATGCCATGACATTATTTTGTAGTTGTCGGATCGAAAAACAACAGATGGGATTGAGGTCAGGCCTGTAGCAAACACTGTAGTATAAACATTGTAGCAATTGTACTGTTTATGTTCATTGTAGCGATGATGTAGCAATCGATCTCATTCGTTGATTTTCGATCGGACGGTTCAAATCTTAGGAATGTCATGATACTGTTCACATCTGACATTGAATGTAAGAGGATGCAATCCCGCTGGCCTGTGGGATAAAAAGAGCACTATAATTGGTACGAAAGAGCTTTTACATGATCTTTACAGTGTAAAAGAGAGAAGATTAGGTATGGGTTCAGCTTATCAACTCCCACTCTATGTTCAAAAATAGATATGTGCTTATTTTGGTACTTCATTCCTGTGGACCACTGTTTTTCAACTGATGCATATCCTCCTGTGATGTGATCGAGATGCAAAGTCTGTGCTCTAGAAACTTTAGAACAGTCGAATGAATCTGGTGTCTTGCACATGACCTGGACTCTGATTAATGCTTGCTTGATTGCTTGTTCCTGCTAGTTTCTTTTTTCAAGGCAAATGTTACTGTCAGCTGCTGTCAGTTCATGTTAATTTGTTGACTCTGAATAGTTGAGTAAAGAAAAGAAGTCCATCTAGATACTCAGATACAGGGCACAGGCCACAGCTACAAAGCAGATCACATTCTGTGAGCCGGTCAGTTTAAGCAGTTGATATCACATTTGGCAGACATAATCTGGATGACTAGATCAATCGACTAGACGAGAAATTTAGAATTTTTTATAACCTTGTCCACGATGATATGAAGCGTCCAATTCAAATCCAGTGGCTCCTGAGCACGGCAAGGGATATGCAGCAGCAGCAGCATATGCTACCACTGCCGACGTCTCAAAAATAAAATACAGATGACTACTTCCAAGTTCCAACTTCTATCTTCCAAGTCAATGTTAGTCGTAGTTTCCTAGGTACAAGGTTGTCATGCTTGTCTCTTAGGAGTACTTTCCTAGAGCTCATTGCCTTGGAACACCCGATTAACCAAAGTGAGTAGTGTTCAATGACTAATGCAAGTGTTGATGTAACCATAGCAGGAACCGGACTACCGGAGACAAACATGTCGTTCTCCTCGAGGGAACAAATTGATGTGTTTTTCCATTTGGAAATGCTTGGTTGGGCCAGATTCTGACAGCATGTGGTACAGACGTGCAAAGTATTATTTAATTTTTTTTATTTTTTTATAACCCAAAGAGCATCTCGTTGGAATAATCAGTTGCAGACATATGTATATCCGCACCTGAGGATATTATTTTTAATAATTTTTTAGCTTAGGATATTTTCTTGGTTGGCTGAATTCAGCAGATGTTAGCCGCTGCTAAGTTCCAACGGTTAGAGATATGTTAGAGATATAAATATCTTTTGTATTCTTTATCTATCTTTTGCATTGTCTTATCTACTATATGGCATACATCTATAGTACACCCTATATATATTGCCCATTAAGCCTCTGAATACATATACACAATATTCATAACATAGCATCAGAATCAAGGTTAGGGTTTCCTGTAGCGGTCGTCGCCTCCTAGCTTTTACCTGTTCTCTGTTGTTGCTGCCTCTGGAAGAACTGATCTTTGCTCCTGGGGGGCAGCCTCTTGTCGTAGCTTGCCTGGATCTCCCGGACGACGACCTCAAAGAGGTGCACACGACATTGATTTCTTCGTCTGTGGTGCACGTGGCTGTCCGTCTGCTGCATCGCTGAAGGTTGTATCCTGCTTCCTCGGCTCGAGTGCGACGTCGATCCGCACGCTGAAGGAATTCCGCTGCCACGCTGATCGATTGTTCCGTCCTCGGTCGATGCGTGATCGACTACGTGGCCATCATCATCTCGGCGATGCTAGGCGTGATCGATCGCAAGGCCGTGGCTCACCTCTGGAAGGTCGACAAGGTCGATTTCTGCGTGTGCATCGGTCGTACCTCGGCGTCTTTTGGTTCCCATCAATAGATCGGTTCTTTTCTCCGATCTTTAGTTGGATCTGCAAATTCACTTCTTCTTCTTAGCGGCCATGCCTCTGAGACGTTGTCTTGTCTACTTCATTATCCTATACCCACTCATGCATGCTTATATCACGCATGTGTTGTCAGGTTTGCATGGCCATGCACACATGCTTTGCTCTTTGCATCTTCTTTGCTATCATCTTGACAACCAAGCATGCTGCATGCATGCTCTCTTTTTCAGCTTTGCTAGTTACACGAGTCTTTTGCTGCTGCTAGTCATGCTGCTAGTATCTACTGCTAGCTATCTTTTGTGTCATTTTTCTTCCCCTGCGTCCATCAAAATCCGTAAAACTCTATCTTTGAGTTTGTCTGAGCCATGCGAGTCCACAAATTTATTGTCAGTCATAGAAGTATAGGAATTTTCTTTGCATAGCAGCAGCCGCTGCTCTTTTCTTTGAGCCGCTGCAGATCGTCGTTATGATGCCGCCGCTCTCTCTTAGCCGCCGCCCTGAGCTTTTAAGGTCGTCGCACTTCCTGTGCACTGCGTCTCTGTTGCACTTCTTGTGCACTACGCCGCCGTCGTCTTGGGCTTTGATCTCCGCCGTCATGCTTCTATCTATTTCTATTCGGTTTGATTTGACAATTTTCTCTATTTTTGTCGGTTTTATCATCTTCTTCGTCGTGTTGCCACGGTCGACTTTACTCCCGCTTGTCTCTACTTTCTTAGCCCCTGCACCTTGTGCTTTTTGGGCTATCACACGACCCCGAATGAGAGAAGATCTTTTGATACTCGATATCTTCAAGAGCTGCATGCTATGACGACATTATCAAGGCTCGGACTTCGGATTTTTCATATTTTAGTGTCAACTCATTCCAAATGCAATGTTATTGCATACGCCTTACATTTATGGGGGTTGGGTGTTAGAGATAGGAATATCTTTTGTATTCCTTATCTACCTTTTGTATTGTCTTATCTGTATATAGCATATACCTCTTGTACACTCTATATATATTGTCCATTGGGTATCTGAATACATATACACAATATTCATAACACCAACCAGCAAAGACATAATCTTCAAAAAAAAAATCTGCATAAAAGCATTCTTATCGACGACTTCTATCTCCTCTCTTTGTAGTCCTAACCATCCTTCGCCTCTATGAAAAAGATGTTCGTCTCCAAAGTCCAAACTTCAGCAGAAGAAGAAAGAGGCACGGCGAAAGCGAAAGCAACTCCACGTGTATATGAACGTTTATGTATTATCCTAACTATATAAAGTGATCCGAGGTTTATGCAAAAAATTACAATGATTGAAAGATGATATTGTAGTTTGTATTTTGAAATTTTGTATCAATCTCGAAGCACATTTGAAAGTTAGGATGGTACATAAATGTTCATATACATGCGGAAAAACCCTTCTCGAGAGACACATAATGTATGTGATTTTCATTGCTAAACTACTATTACATTGTAATTTGCATTGCGAAACATAAACGGAGGATATGAGACGACAAAACATGTGAGAGATGACAAAACTGTGGATAGTTGAGTAAAGCCTGATATTCTCCGTTTATTCATAAACCAGGATAATACACGTGAGAGGTTGATGCATCGAGATTATACCCTGATGTAACAATAAGATGGACAGGCTAGAGCTAACTAACTAAGCCTATCTGAAAGAAAGAAAAGGTACAAAATGAGGCAGACCAGCCTGAATATTCGTTGCATTCCAGCCATTTTATGGGCCCGTGCTATCATGGATTAGTGAGCTGAAGGAGACTAGTAGCATACAGAAAAGAGACGATCTGGACCACTAGGTCCTCAAGTGCACCAAGAGAAAAGAGTGAAAATACTTTATGTAAGAGCTGGCCTAGGAAGCAAATTCTCTGCCATTACATGGCAATGACACGGTGAACAATGCATGACATTATTTTGTAGTTGTCGGATCGAAAAACAACAGATGGGATTGAGGTCAGGCCTGTAGCAAACACTGTAGTATAAACATTGTAGCAATTGTACTGTTTATGTTCATTGTAGTGATGATGTAGCAATCGATCTCATCCGTTGATTTTCGATCGGACGGTTCAAATCTTAGGAATGTCATGATACTGTTCACATCTGACATTGAATGTAAGAGGATGCAATCCCGCTGGCCTGTGGGATAAAAAGAGCACTATAATTGGTACGAAAGAGCTTTTACAGGATCTTTACAGTGTAAAAGTGAAAAGATTAGGTATGCGTTCAGCTTATCGATTCCCACTCTACGTTAAAAAATAGACATGTTGGTCCAAAAATAATGTCAAGAATTGGTTTTGTAATAGCACTTGCAAAAAAAAAGTATTAAAAAAAATCAAATGACAAATATAATTGCGTTTTTTTTCTTTGTGGCCATTATATATCTTGTTGCATATATAGTACAACATAAAAATGTGAAATAACTGTTTTTTTTTCTTTTTTGCCATCGTTTATAACATCCCCTCTCTTATATATGTAATTATTGAGTAAATTTCACTTTGCACCATGTGTTTATCACCAAAGTGGCACTTTGCACCAAGGTTTGCATGTGTTATCACTTTACACCAGGTAATTTTACCGTGAGTTGCAGGTTGCACCAGGGTTCCTGTCTCCATGTGATTCCTGTCCATTACCTGGTTGCATGTTGCACTAGGGTTTCTGTCTCCGCGATTCCGTCCATTGCTGGCCGCCTCGATTCGCAAAGACCACTGCCGACTTCGTTCTTGCACATCTCCAAGTTCCGACGGCATCGAAGGTGGCTGTGTTGCATGCTCCGCCTAGACCAAGCGGTGGTGATAGCAGTGAGGGCAGTCAGTGGCGATGCCCTGGCGACAAGAGGGCGAGCACGACGTGTTCCTGAGTGTTGTGGAGCCAAGGGTGCAGTTGATGTGCGTGAGGCGACCAAGTGTGATGGGAATGGCGGCGCGACGGCCTCAGTGACGGTCCGAAGCAGGGGCATCGACGACCGAGGCGATGGGGCACTCCATCGACAGTGGGGAAATCTGAGGGCTCATGAGCATTGCGTCGTGGTGGGGAAGCCGACGGTGGCATTGGCTCGGCCTGTGGTGAGCCGGCGACGGTGGCACACCATGATGCACTAGAGGGGAGCGTCGGTGGCGAGCTCTGGGGCAATAGAGGTTGGGCAGAGTGACATTGGTGACACGCTCGGCGAGGACAGACGCGGCCAGAGGCGATGGTCAGACGTGGCCGAAGACTGCGGATCGACATGAGTGGTTGGAGGTGGAGGAGAAGGAGGCGTTGTCCTGGTTCAAAGTGAAAGAGATAGTAGGAAGATGTGGTGTAAAATGAAAAGAATGCTAAGATTAGTGCAAAGTGCCACTTTGGTAATAAAACATGGTGTAAGGTGAAATTTACTCTTAATTATTTATAAGTAGCGCTATCAGAAATTGTTCTCTCACCTATTCCTAGAGCTGGCCAAACAGCAAAGACAACTGGCCAAGACGGCCCGGCCGTTTCAAGACGACCCGTTTAGGCACAGCCCATTCCGGCCCACGAACTAAACGGGTCGTGTCGTCGTCGACCCATCGCATCGGCGAGGCAGCCTGCACGCCCGACGATCTTCGGCCGTCTTGCCCTCGCCGAGCCCGTTTAGCCCGATGGGCCAATGTTGGCCCACTTAGCCTGTTAGGCCCGAAAATTCAAAAAAAAATATGTAGAATTCAGAAATACATATGAAAATTGTAAAAAAAATGAGACAAGCATATTGAAAATGTAATAAATAATTTTATTAATGTTCAAATGGCTGCCTTGTTAAAACATTTGCCATTTAGCCCCTAGGACATGAAAATTTGAAAAACATGTAAAACAATCCTAGAAAATATATACTCCTCCGTTTTTAAATACATGACATTTGACCAAGCGTGAGTCAAACTTATATAACTTTGACCATTACTTTTCATATGATTTTGTTAGTAAAATTTACAAAATTATTATATTATGAAAATATTTATCATGACAAATCTAATGATACTATTCACTCATGATCAATCTAAATAGTTTTCCATATATTATTAGTCAAAGTTAGATAAATTTGATTGCACGCTTGTCAAACGTCATGTATTTAAAAACGGAGGAGTATAATTTTAAAACCCAAAATAAATTTATATATACTTATAAATTTTTAAAACTACAAAATAAAACCATACAAGTATTAAAAAATAGAAACAAAATCATATAAATATTAAGAAATGAAACTTATATATATATATATATATATATATATATATATATATATATATATATATATTAACAATAAACGGGCCTAACAGCAATGCCTTGCTGTGGTCGTGCTAAGGCGGCTAACAATATCGTACCTTGGACCGACCTTACAAGACGGCTCATTTGGCCAGCTCTACCAATTCCCGAGTATTTAAGTAGAAATAACATGTTTATTTCTCTTCTCTTTATCTTGATTTTATAATTGTCTTGGTCTTTTTGCCTCGCCGACTCACTTCCTAAATCCCTTCTTAATTTGTCACATCATTGCAAGTGCATCACATGCGCAGCAACAAACCAACATTTGCAGACGTTATCAGACTATCCGAGAACAAACTAGTATAACGGAAACGATCATTTTGCTTGGTGGCCGCGATTTACACACATAGGGGCTGATATCTATCAAGGTTTTTTTTCCAAAATTAACATAATTTAATTTAATATTATTTTATTAATAGTTTGGAAGTGTTTCTATAATCGAGCTACAAACCGAACTGAGGCTGAGAGATTGAATTTCATTCGAACTTGACTCTTTTTAGTGCTTAATCAATTAATAAATATAATTAAAATAATTTTAAATTGAACCCACTAATTTCGCTATCGATTTTTTTCCCGTCCCTGCTCCCAAGTTTGCGTCAGTGTTTAGTACTCCGAGCGTTGTCCTACCACTGTATCACTGGAAGCTATTGTTGCCAACAATCCAATCGTACACTGCACCCACACACGTCTGTTGACGACTCGATGGAATGATTGGATATCTTGATTCGGAAGTTCTATATATTTTAGGTTTTGTTGGGTCATCCGCCGTGACTTTTATTTTTTTCTTCTTTTTTTTATGAGAACAATAGGGAAGTCCCCTAGTGTGTGTGTATATATATATATATAGAAACAAAAATATAGATAAAAAAATAAAAACAACAAAAGGCCTAGTTATCCTATACGGCTATACAGACACCGGCTGTCACAGGCTGTTAAGCCAGACAGCAAAGAGAGGCTTAAAAGGGGGTCTTGCCCTATGAATAACCATGACAAACTCTTAGGTGAAGATGTTGCGCCAGTGCGCGAAGCTTGGATCCAGAAGCTTGAAGATCTAGTTGTTTCTTGTGATCTATAAAGCTCAAGTTGTCAAAACTACTATCTCCATGAAGAAGCACCGATTGATCTTGTCTTTGAGATGAGCAATGGCTTGATGGGTTGAGGTCAAGGGCGAGCGTTGTGAGCAAACCAGATCCTAATATCGTTGGGCAAAAAGGCATGACTAAAAAAGATGCTGAAATGATTCTTCCTTTTTATATATAACATTTAATTGGAAGCATACCTGTTTGCGCCGTGATAACAAAATCTCGCTACAATTAGTAATAGTTCATGTACCTAACTAATATCACGTCACAGCGCAACACAACAAAATCACAACCTGACCCTTGACTTGACACAGACGAGAAGTTTACGCACCTGATTTCTTTGGATGATATCTGATCTGTGTTTATTGGTGTCTCGGAAGACTGGGATCCTCTGCATACAATACTCGGTATTAGAAGCCGATCTTTATTGTCTGATCGAAAATTTGCTGTTTATCTTCTTATAAAATATTATTCACATTATAACCCTTATAATAATACAGAGGATCCAGATCAAATTTCACAATGCCCAATTTGCTTCAGCCTTCTTTCAAGAGATCCAGGACGACCTGCCAGGCTGCCACGATGGTTGATGAACGCACTACCTGCGGTAGAGTAGACGGCCACCAGGGCAATGAATTTTTTTAAAATAATATTAATTTAAAAAATAATTAAAAAAAAAGTCACTGCCGTCATTTGAAATGACGAAATTTTTATATCGACATTCCAATTGATGAAAGTATCACTATCGCCAATTAGAGAAGAGCAGAAAGGTTCCTATCGTCAATTTTCGTCAGTTCAATTGGCGACAGGGATACTGTCGCCAATTGGAATAGCGAAATTGTCATATATTTAATTTTTAAAAAAATTTATGTGTAGAGAATTCAGCCTAAAGATTTAGTGTATTTCACGAAGTTTTTTGATAATACCTTGAGGTGTCCGCATAGTTCAGAATCCGAAATTGGAGAAGATAACGAAATGTGAAATGGAGAATGTGAGATCGGCGGTGCAATAACACAAATAGCCCCCTTCAGAGCGAAATAAAAAAAAATAGGTTTAAGGTTGCCATTCGCGTTGTTGTCCCGATTGTATTGTTTATGGAACCGATTTCTTCGGAAAAATATTACATATATTTAATAGTTGAAATATTTGGGAAAAGAAATTTAAGTTTTAAAGACTTCATAATTTAATAGCGAATTACATGGTGCGCTGGATTTGGTTACGTACATTAGAAACATCAACATGAACGAATCAACAAACCGAAATACACCTACGGTACATGTGTGCCTTTTTGGAATCCAAAAAAAGGTTGATTAGAATGAAATAGATCATTCCTAGCAGCTCATCGGTCCCTTCCCCTTGTCTTTGGACTGCCCGCGACGATGGCTAGTCTCAAAGTCAGTCATGTTCTACAAGACGGGCTGGATGATTGAATGATGTTAGGATAGTACAACGTAGGGCCAAATTAATAATCAGGATGCAAACTAAACATAACTTACCTCTTCGATCTGTACTACGCCCGGGTGACGGGGAGCACTAAGACGGCCGCTGGTCTCACTACCAGGAGCCTTCCCCATGTGTGACGCGCGCTCGGCTCGGTCGTACCTGGCTTCCTGTTCGGGGGTCCTCCACCACCACCCTGCTTTTATGGTCTCCTCTGGTGCCTTTTTAGTAGGGTCAGGTATGTAAGGTTTTTAACATTTGAAGGTCTCGGCTCGCATCGTATAGTTCAACATGTACTTCTGCTCGATGAACGTCCTATCGTACATGTCTGGGCCATTCATCCATTGGAAGAAGTTACATCGCATCTCTAGCTATCATTATGCGCGGATGTAGTTAGGGATTTGTGGAATGGAACGTAAGATGTAAAAAATCTATGTGTGTGCAAGATTCGCTTACGAGGACGTTCCGCACGTGTAGTACGCCCGGGTGACTATCACCGGGTGTGCGGACTAGATGATCTTAGCCGGTTCTTTACACACACATTGTGGACGTGGGAACTCCGATGGTACCGGCGCATCCTTCATAGAACAATTCATATAGGGTTTAGCCCTCTCAGCAAGCCACTTACGCTTCCGCAGCATCTTCGCGTAGAAGTTCGCCGACAAGTCCAGCATCTCCTACCTCTCAGTTGTGTGAACCAAGCTTTGGTAAAGTGTTTTGTGCGGTGGTGTAGTGTTCTCCTCTAGCTCTCTTCTCCTCTAGTTCTCTTCTCCCTCTGTGGATATCATGGGGATATGCCTAAGATCTTAGGATGATGTTACAATTGGCAATGTCGTTCACGGTTTGTCGAATCGCGTGTTTTCGGCAAAGCTCCAAGTCTGTTAGGCCTCTGGCGGTCTGACTGGCCAACGTGGCGGTTAGACCGGCCATGCCTGTGTGGTTTTTCTGGAATGGTCGCTGGCGGTCAGACTGGCCAGGGTGGCGGTCAGACCGGCCAGTGGAGCGGTCTGACCGGCTTTGCCTGAGCGGTCAGACCGGCCATTGTAATGTCTTTGGTTTTTGGAGCTGGGCCAAAAATAGAGGGTGTAGGCAAGTGAGAGGGTTCTTCTACACTTGGTCTTATAATTTTTGGAGCTTCCAGGCAAAAGTTCTATTGGTTTGAAAATTCCAGTAGGTTTCGGATTTCCAGGGAGGAAATTTGGCTAAGTCCCAGCTGGGCGGTCAGACCGGCCAATAGGTGGCGGTCAGACTGGCCAGGGGGTGGTCAGACCGGCCAAAGTGGCGGTCTGACCGTCTTTGGTCTATTCATCGGCCAATCGGTGGTGATGATCATTGGGTTAGGTCAAGTTCATGGGTTTCATGGTATATGTGTTGCATGATGCATGTTTTGACTAACGTGGGTCAAGTTGCGAAGAACTTGTTCCCGGAAACGATTGCTTTGGGGATCTTAGTTTGGATTCAATACAAGTCTTCCGATGTACTTATAGATTGATCTTCATAACTTTCATAGCTACTGGAGTAAAATTGGTGTTGAATCTATTCTTTGTGAAAAAGCAAGCGTGCTCCTATTCACCCCCCCCTCTAGTCGCCTTTCCGGTCCAACAAGTGGCATCAGAGCCCAGTTAGTTCAATCTTGATCTTAACCGATCACTGAACTTGGCGATGGATAAGTACTTGACCAAGCCGCATATCTTCGATGGGCTCGACTATGCCTATTGGAAGAATCACATGCGAGTCTTCCTTAAGAGCGAAGGACAGGCTATATGGGAGGTTGTTCGAGCCCCACTCGTTTTGTCCGAAGTTGCTACGCAGGCTTCAGCAGCCCTCTTGGCTAACAACAACAAGGCAAAGAACCTTCTATATGCTGGACTTGGTAGGCAAGAGTACGATAGGATTTGCAATCTTGCGACCGCACATGAGATTTGGCACACCCTCGAAACTTACCATGAGGGATCGTCCCAGATCAAGCAAGTGCGCCAGACGATCTACAAGCGAGAGTATAACAAATTCGAGATGCGTCCTGGTGAGAGCATCGATGACGTCTTTACTCGCTTCAACAAGGTGATCAATCAGATGAGAGCTGTTGACACTGAGTACTCTCAATCTGAGAATGCCACCCACCTCTTGGCTGCAATCAACACCAAGGAGTGGGAGATAAAGGCAACTGCCATAGAAGAGAACATCTATCTCTCTAATCTCACTTTGGAGCTGCTTTATGAGAGGATAACATGAGATCAAGAGAGGCAGTAATCCTAAGAAGGATAACATGGCTTTGGTAGCTGATCCTCTCAAAGGGACTCCTGATGGTTCTTCTGAGTCTTCTTCTGGTTTTTCTCTTGCGTGTTTATCTGCTGTTGAAGAAGAAGAGTTTGAGAGTCTTCCTGAAGCTGATTTAGCTCTATTAGCCAAGAAAGTCACACGGGTATATAACAATGTCAAAAACAGAAAGAGAGGTGGCCATGTGACATGCTATGAGTGTAGAGAGCTATATCACATCCGGGCAAACTGCCCCAAGCTGAAAGGTAAGGGCAACCGCAAGGATGAGAAGCTTGCCTGGAAGAAGCCTCAAGGGGGCTGACGAGGATTAAAACCTCTATGTATTATTTTAATATATAATAAAAGACCATACGTCTTCATGGTCGTAACCCCTAAGACTGACGACCTCCCTGGTCGTTAGTATTCAGAGGTTACTTATGGGTACCACTGCCTGATGAGGCTTTGTGCCTAATCCCCACCGATAGCCGCCGTAAAATTATCGAATCGGTATTTCTTATCGTATGATGAATGGAACACGTGTTATAATGCTCCAAACCATGCGATGGTACAACCCCGAGACATTGACTATTAACCGCCCTACGGTTAAGCTTTTCACAAGCAACCGCAAGGAAGTTAGCACATTGTTAATCGCTTCTACCGCTCCGACCAACAGAACGCTTCACCAGGACGCCTTCTCCAGAGTAATCGCCACCTCTTCGGAAGTTATTTAAAGGTGAAGCACAGAAGACGAAAAGAAAAAGAAACAGAGACAAGAAGAGAGACAAGAAGGGAGATGATAGGCGACACACAAAACAAGGCCAAGGCAAAGATATGCACAGAAGCCTAAGCGGTGGAATTAGAAGCTAGATAATCACCTTAGACTCATATTCTAAGTCCGATTGTCTTGTTACATTCCTCCATTCAAGGTAATTCAGGTAGTACTTAGCCACATCTTGTAAATCCAGCCATATTAATAAAGAGCGACCCCATTCCATTCCGTGATATTCCACGCCATTTTCTCGCTTATTTTCGTAAGATCGGCGATTCGATCGTCGACAACGGGCGCCGTCTGGGGGAAGAAGGCGAAGTTTCAAGAAATTTTTTTTTTTCATTAAGAAAATCTCACCCAAAAACTCGCAATCGCTCATGCGACTATGCCCGGAGTTTGGGATGAGGAAAATCGTTCGACGGTGGACTACGCCAACCTCGACATGGAAGGATGTATCCGCGCCATGGAAGAAAATGGCAGTCATCCTCCTCATCCTCCTTCATTGGCTCGCACGCCGCCGACGTTAGCGAGGTCGACGGATGGATGAAGATGCGCCGCCACTACCGGTGGCGCAACCAGAGAACCGCCGTTCCGACCAGCTCGAATGCCAGAGATCTTTCAAGCCCGTCTTCTCGACCGCCAAACAGTGAAGAAATTTCAGCTCCATCACCCGAAAACTCTATACCATTGATGAAATCATGGTCGAAAGATACTCTCCTTCGCTTCGGCAATTCCAGAGTCAACCGTCACCGGTAACGGTGTCGATGAAACCTCCACCGGTCGAGGCCATGGGGATGATCACACTCAAAGATACGATCGGCGGTTCATCGGATCAGCCGAGAAGACCTCGAGAAGTGCTCATCTCCGACCGATCTCCATCGTGGAAGATTCTGGCAGAAGCGCTGACAAGCTCTCCATTAGTTATGATGGAAGCTCATCGGAATATCAATGCTGGAAGCACGAGGTCAACGCGATCGGAGATGAAGATCAAGATGCCCTGCACAGTCCTACACTCTCTACCACGCCATCACGTGTTGTTAGAGATGATCCGGCCGTCAAGCACCAACTTCCGGAGGCAACGGAACTAATCGACGCCAATCGCTTAACTCGCTCGCATCGCCCCACCCAGAGTGACCGACAGATCAACAAATCCGAAGGTCAGGGGAAGGTTCAGACAGGCGTACACCTACGACCAGTATGAACCACCCGAGACCTTCGAATCAGACAAAACTTGCGACGATTCAAAACATGTTAAATAATTCCGATCCCGCTCTAGCAGAACGCCTAGTTTTGTACAACTCGTGGGTCGCATCCAAATTCTCCAATGCACTATGCAATAACGGAAGCGACGAGAATGAGGGGTTCAGAAGTCGACTAGGACTTCGTCCCAACACTCCTCCCTCAAGAGGGGACAAAGATGGTCATACCAGAGAGCGCCGATACCAAGACCTCCTCGACGATTCCGACCAAGGAGTCACGAGGAGAAGGCTATTTCAAGAGGATACTCCCCATCTGCGCCGAGAAGAACCACCACTAGGACCTAACGATCTCCGACATCGCTTGAACCAAGTGGGCGGTCGTGGACATCATATCAATGTCCACGATCGGATCGGCTACACCGGAGTTCCAGCTGCTCCATCTTAGGGATCGGTCTCCGATCGACATAATCCGCACCTTCCTGCAGAAGACGCCATGAATCAATCACAGTTGTCGAGCCTTCTCTGCTGGGCTCCAAGTCGTGCGTTAGCCTAGCTTGCCCGACGCCAACTTGGACAAATTCAATGGAACTCAAAACCCATTGAATTTCTCCAAATATATACCACCGCTATCGTATCTGCTGTATGGCGATGAGAATGTAATGGCCAACTATTTACCCACCGTGCTCGAATGGTCCGCCTTGGCCGTGGTTGTTAAACTTATCGGTCGGATCCATATATACTTGGGAACAACTCGTGATCTTCGATTACCAACTTCGAGTGGTACGACGACCGCCACCGGAAGGAGGACGATCTCCACGTAATCCGGCAGGATCTCGATGAGACTTTACGCCAATATATCAAGAGGTTCACCAGTTCATAACTCTATACCCAAGTCGCAGAGTCCTCTCGTTATTCAAGCTTTTAAAACAGTCTAAGGAATCGGCGGTTTACGGAGGACATGGCAATGAACCCTCCAAGAACAACCGCTGAGCTTTTTGATATGGCGGACAAATATGCCATCGCTAGTGAAGCAATCGAGTGGTGTGAAGCCATCGATCGGAAGACAAGATTCCCCACCGGTCCGGACAAACAGGAGAAAAAGAACAAGAAGTCTCTCAAGAAGAAAAAGAACCGCAGACCGACGACAAAGAAGTCCTCGCTGCCTGCATAAGATCGGAAGGACAAGAAGGATTATGCCGGTCGAAGCAAAGCAAAAGTTTCAATCAAGGATTCCAGATGAATAAGAAGTGGTGTCCACTTCACCAAAGCAGGGCATGATCTGCGCTTTGCCGTGTCCGCGTAAGAAACCGGAGGATTATTATGCGGATAAAGGACCATTTCCAAAGAATACAGAACATGGAGAAACGAGCTCCAAAAGGACAAGGATGGCGACGAGGAGATGGAGTACCAGATCCCCAACACACGCTAACATGATTTTTGGAGGATCTTCTTCATACGAGTCCAGACGCCATCTCAAGGCCATGGAGCGGGAGGTCAACCTCGTCGAATCTCCAACTGTAATCAAGCACTCGAAGTGGTCGGACACCGCAATTTCTTCAGCAAAGACGACTGCACCATCCCATCGGCTCGACCGGGTAGGTTCCCCATCGTCGTTGAACCAACTATTAATAATTGTCGGGTTAATCGGGTCTTAGTGGATGGGGGTAGTTCCTTGAATATATTATTTGTAGGAGCTTTAGAAGAAATGCAGGTCCCCATGTCAAAGGTGAAACCTGTGAAATATGCTTTTCATGGCATAGTTCCGGGTTCTACCGCTAAACCGATAGGACAAGTTTCCTTACCGGTGACGTTTGGAAAACCTGACAATTTCCGAACAGAGAAGATCCCGTTTGATGTAGTAAACTTCGAATCCGCATACAACGGAATCCTCGGTCGACCAGCATTAGCAAAATTCTTGATAGCCACGCATTACGGTTATCAAAGTTTGAAAATGCCGGGCCGAAGGGAGTCATCACAATTCGAGGAGATCAGAAAATGGCTTACGTATGCGATCGGAAATCCTTTGCACTGGTTGATGAACTTCCGACCAGAGAGGTTAATCCGCCTCCCATGCAGTCAAGCACTCGGCCAAAGATGACGCCCAAACCATCCGACTGCACCAAGGAGGTACTACTCGACAAAAGCGCTTCTCGGACAAATAAGTCGTCACATGGGTCAGACAACCAGATCCAACCGCGCAAGAAGATTCGGTCGGGCAAGACTCGACCCTAAATAGGAAGAGTCGCCGTCTCCTTCCTCCGAGCAAATCAAGACGGTTTGGTTGGCAAGCGTCCGATATGCCTAGAGTCCCCGAGGTGATCGAGCACGTGCTTGCTCTCCACCGATAAAAACCGATCAAGCGTAAACTACGACGCTTTGCACCCGATCGGAAGGAAGCAATCCAATGGAGATTGACAAGCTTCTCGTAGGATTTATTCGTGAAGTCAACCACCCACAAAGGGCTTGCTAATCTGTAATGGTTAGAAAAATAATGGGAAATGGCAAATGTGTATCGACTTCACGATCTTAATAAAGCTTGTCCGAAGGATGACTTTCCCTTCCCCGCATTGATCAACTAGTAGACTCTACTTACGCGAGTTACTAAGTTTTTAGATGCGTATTCGTGGTACCACCAGATTAGTATGTGTAAAGAAGATGAGGAGAAAACTTCCTTCATCACCCCATATGGTACTTATCGTTATATTAAGATGCCATTTGGTCTCAAAAATGCCGGTGCAACTTTTCAAAGGTTGATGCAAAAACTTTTAGTCCACAAATCGGTCGGAATCTAGAAGCTTATGTTGACGATCCGTCAGAAGACCACCAACGGCGCACCACATTCTCGACTTACAAGAAACCTTTAACAACTTGAGAAGACATAACCTCAAGTTAAATCCTAAAAGTGTGTGTTCGAGTTTCATTGAAAACCGCTTGGTTTCCTAGTTTCGCTAGAGGTATTGAAGCTAATCTAGCAAAATTGCGCCATCGACTGATCGCCCCCCACCACGAAGAAGGAAGTCCAAAACTAATCGGGTCAGATGGCGTTAAGCCGTTTCATAGCAAGATTAGGGAAAAAGGATTACCTTTCTTTAAACTTCTTCGAAATATGGGAGTTTCGAGTGGACTAAAGAGGCAAACGATGCCTTTGAGGAACTCAAAAGTACCTTACAAGTACCGGTCTTAGTTTCTCCGAGATCGGAGAAACATTGCTAATTTATGTGGCAAAGAACACCACGAGCATAGCTAGCGGTGTCTTCGTTGTAGAAAGGAATAATATCCAACGACCGGTCCTATTACGTAGTTTAAGTCTTACATGGACCAAAGGAAAGATACCCACAGTACAAAAGTTGCTCTATGGCCTCCTTATGTCTTCAAGGAAGCTAAGGCACTACTTTCAGCCCACAAAGTGGTCGTATTTACCGGATATCCCTTGGTCAAATCCTTGGAAACAGGAATCATCGGACAAATAGCCAAATGGGCGGTCGAGCTAGGGCGCTCGATCTCCATTTTATTTCACGAACAAAGAATAAAGTCCTGTGCAATAGCGTAATTCATTGCCGAATGGACAAACCTCGAACCCACCCAAGGACCCGAGTACGAACACCACGACGAGTGGACAATGTATTCGACGGTTCCTTGATGTTACAAGGATCGGGGCCGGAGTGGTCTTGATATCCCCATCGCGAACACATCAAGTCGCCATCCAAGAATTTTCCCGCCACCAATAATGTGGCGTAATATGAAGGTTTATCGGGACTCGAGCGGCTCGCTCGCCGGATTCGCAGACATTAGTGAAAGGCGATTCTCAACTAGTAGCGAATCAAGTGGGGAAAGAGTATCAATGCTCTAGTACCAAGATGTCATCTTATCTGGCGGAAGTACTGAAAACTCGAAAAGCACTTCTTCGGTTTTCAGATCCAACATATTCCTAGAAAGGAAAACTTTCTCGCGCACTGGGTTAACGCGGATGGCCTCCACGAGGTCGACTGTCCCGCCCGAGTTTTTCTCGAGCAACTCAATTCACCCTCGGTAGTTGAGCCTTCCGAGAACATACATGATTCTTTGCAAGTTGAACAAACTAATCAAGGGAACATGGATGCTCCATGTGTCGTTGACGGTTGGCGCCGCCACGATCAAGGTAGAGATCGGATGACATCGATCTACAATTATCTTCAAAGATGACACAATTCCAGAAGATGATGTAGAGGCCGATCAGATAGCACTAAAAGCCAAATCATACACTCTAATCGAAAGTACCTTGTATAAACGAGGATCTCATGGAGTGTTGATGAGATGCATATCTCAAACGGATGGCATTAGATTGCTAACCAAATCCATGAAGGTGTCTCAGGAGCACACCATTCCTATGTAACCACAGTCTCAAAGCCTTCCTAAGAAGGCTATTATCGCCAATCGCCTTCATGATGCAAAAGAGCTTGTGATGAAGTGTGTACAATGTCGGTTTATAGCCGATAAGTACACACCAAACAATAAAGCCTTACAAACAATTCTCTTTCTTGGCCTTTTGCAACCTGGGATCGGACATTCTCGGGACCTTTCCTAAGAGCACCGGGGCTTCAATTCCTTTCGCCATGATTGACACGCTTACAAAATGGATTGAAGCCGAGCCGCTTGTTAAAATAACAACCGAGGCCGCTAAGAGATTTCTCTTGAAAAATGTGATCACGCGATTTGGTGTACCCAACAGATCATCACGCATAATGGTTCCCGCCTCCAAAGAATAATTCCAGAGTTCTGCGATGAACTTGGTGTCAAAGTTCATTTTGCTTCATTGCACATCCGCAGAGCAACGGAGCGCTTGAGCGGCTAATGGTATCCTTATGCGGGATCAAACGCCGAGTATTCACCGCTTAATCAAACGGTCAGCGCTTGGGTTAAAGAACTTCCTACGTGTTATGGGCGTTCGAACCACGACACGACCGTGCGACCGGTGAAACTCTATTCTTTTGGTTTATGGTGCCGAAGCCATGCTTCCTCTAGAACTCAAAATTGGCTCGCCGAATCGATCGCTTTTGACGAAAATGATCGTAATGAAAGACGACTCGACGACGCCGATTTCCTTGAAGAACGATTTAAACCAAGCCCTTGTACGATCGCTAGCCTACCAACAAGCCATGCGAAGGTACCATAGTCGTAAGGTGCGACCTCGCACCTTTTTGTCAGGTGATCCGTTCTCGAAAAATTCAGAGCCAAACAAATCGCAATAAACTTTCTCCTAAATGGGAAGGTCCTTACACGTGTGGTCGAAGTAACCCGACCGTGTTCCGTGACGATCGGCTATGTCCGATGGGCAAATTTTGTCAAATTCTTGGAACATCGATCAATTGCGTAAGTTCTATGTTTAATTTTCATTCTTTCATTTCTTTCAATTTCAATTTCATTAAATTCATTAATTAATTAAGAAGTGCAATCTTGCTTATATATATACACCTACATTCTCGTCGCTTATTATTGTTAGTCCGGTCGAGAAGACATTTTTCTCTCGATATCCTTTATAAGGATCTCGATACTCTATGGTCCTAGTCGTGAGCATTTTTTCAAATGATTCCCACGCGACTACACTTTTTTTTAAGAAAATGAGTAATCGAGCACCACACAACTACCTATCTCATGAATGATATGCTTACGATTTTGAAGATTATGCTTCATTATTTCATGATTCCGGTCTATTCTTGTCAGCTCTCGGTCGGGACACGGAAAGCCTCCTAGTCGAAGTCTCTCCTTTTTCGCACGTGGTCCCCCTAATCGAAGGAGCTTCCTAGCGACGGTTCTTTTCTTCGATCCTCGCTACCGATCGGATATGTAATTTGAACACGCTTTCAAGAAATGTGTCGTATGCCTTCGTGTCTTAGCATTAGTTCCACCAGTTATGGGACAATAGATATAAACAAAGTTCACTTATAATTTGTTGCATACATATTTGCATTTCTTCTTATGTCAAGTTTGACAAAGTCTTTTTCCGACCATATATAGTGTTTTTTATTGGTATTTCCATTATGACAAACAAAGATCTATAACTAGTCGAAATCATACTGTAGTCCCGACCACATTTGATTTCCTAGTATCTTTAACGATCGCTTTTGTCTTACATGTCCAAACATACCTTCAAAAACTCACATACATGGTTATGACCTCTTTTATTCTCTTTCTTGGCTCACCGCTTGTACAAGAACGCTCTTCTACTATCAAGCGATGGGGCTAGGAAATATACTGAGAATTTTAAAAAGTCAAACAGATAAACAAAAGCTTTGTCAATGACATAAAAGGTAAGTTTTCATAGATATTCAAATATTTTTACACTTGCAGAACCTACTCTAAGAAATATTCCTGCCTAACTATCGCTTGTCGGAGATTCGACCTCCATCTCCTCTACAACTATATCTTCGAGTGGCCCGAGTTCTTCCATGAACTTGGTCGCCTCCTCAGTGGGCGATTGAAGTCATCTTTAACAGCTTGGAGATCTATGGAGGGTCGGAAGCTTTCGCTTTGCCAAAGCAAAACTAACTCCACTTGCAACGCCTGCTTTTAGGGCCAGGCATAATTCGTCCGAGTAGTTTTGAGCGTAACTTTAAGGTCCTCTAGAAGTTGACCCAAATAGTTCATTTTCTCTATTGGATCTCCTAAGGAAGGCAAAGCTTGATCCTCGATCCCATATCAAAGATCATCTTGTTCAAAGCATGAATCTTTTCATCAATATTTTGAGCAAGAGCCGCCTCCTTATCCTGCTCAAATTTCGAGTTTTTTTACTCTGCTTAGCATTTGCGCTTGCTCGCAAAAACAAATCGCTTAATGAACACAAGCATCATTGAAGGAAAATCAAGTTTACGACATATTACCTTCATTTGTTTTGCTAAGTGTTTCATATTTGGTCGTTGTTTCAATGATCAACCTGTCTTTAGTGAACTTGCTTCAAAGAATGATCGGTCTTTAGCTTTTATTTCTTCTTCAAGAAGAGCTGTCTTGGCTTTCTCAGCCACAACCTCCTCTTTTATTTTCTCCAGATCTATCGAATACGATAAGGGAGAATAATTGTAGAGGAGCAAAGTATTGAAGAAGAAACAAAAGTTCAAAAGGGAAAAGTTCTTACTTTCCAACTCGAGTGCTTTTGCTCCAAGTCCTTAACTCATTGGGTCGATCCTCCGATCACAAAGAAAGTTCTCGACCAAATGCTACACAAATAGCGTTCTCTTTCTTAAGTTTCTTATAAACTTTTTAAAGAAGAGCTATGAAGTCGGGTCGAGAATACTTATTCGAATTGCTCGGTCATTATAACCAAAAAAATCAAATCAGGGTGCATCTTGAGTTGAGTATCCGATACTTTCTGCCACGCCTCATCAAGCTCCTTATCCTCGATAAATCGGGGACGAAAAGGGAACTTGTTAGGTTGGGAAGGGTTATCAACAGTGATCGGAACCTGTTGAGACCTCTCAGAGGCATCTACCTCCACAGAAGGGTTTCAATCACCAAAGGATCCAACTCAACCGTTGCCCTTGTCACCTGCTCGGGGGCTTCTTCGACCACTACTTCCTCAGGAACTTTGTCCTGAGAAGTGCTCTGGTCGGGAACTTCCACAGTGCGAGTCCTCAGAAGAACACAGCCTGAAACGACCGGAACACCAGAAGACCTATGCAAACCGAAGATGGGAAGTTCAAAGTATCAAATCATCAAGGAATTATTAGAGGTACATACTTATACGACCACTTTCATTTGTACATACCTTGTTAATCTCCGGGATTTGACTCAAACGCCAAGAGAGAAATCTGTGCCGCTAGCCTTCCTTTTCTTCTCCTCTAATTTTGCCGGTTACGACCAAGAAGGTTTGTTGAACCATCACATCCTCCAACAAGATGTCGGAAGCTATGTCCTCGACCGGTTCATCAAGGACCGCATTCCCGACTATCCGGCCTGAGGGAGTGGTTTCATCAATCTCCAGATCGATTGTTTCAAGAATAACCGTAAAGGTCGTGCACGACCACTCTGAGTCTCTGACCTCGCAGCTACATTCGGGCCCTCGAGCTTATCCACCTAAATCAAAGAACAAATTTGATTGGGTGAAGAAATCCTTTATCTAAAAAATTCGTACATATATGATTCCAAATGTTCTATTACCTCGAGGGATTCATCTCCTTCAAGTGCCTCAGGGCATGACTCGGTCGGAACTAAGGTGGGACGTTGATCCTCACCAGATTGTATGATTCGCAATCCGACCGACTGCAAAAGTAGAGCACGATTGGAAATTTGGTCGGAATATATGTATACACATGGTAAAAGGAATTTTTGATTAAATTACCTTAAGCCTTGCGATCTCCCTTCAATAGGAGTTACGGCTAAGATCTTGGGGCATTCAAATTTTCTCCAGCTCCCCGCACAGATCATCCCCGACTCGTTCTCTAATTTCCCCGGAGGAAAGAGCTTTAATGTAGGAAGAATAGACAGATTTTAAGGTAATGCATTAATCAAATCAAAATACCGATCGAATTTATCTCAAAGACTTACCACCTTCCGAGGTAGCTTCATCACGATCAAGGCACCAGAGCAGGAATGAGTCCGAGCTTCAATGGGCTAATCGACGAAAGGTGAAATCCTTCACCACATGCCACAAGTCGGGCCTCGACTCAAGAAGTCATAGATGGCATCCGCCCATCTTTTGACTATCCTCGCCTTCTTTACTGGTCTCCTTCCATTTGGGGTTTTCACTTGCTCTAGTTCCGCCAAGTAGAGGCCATCGTCTTCAGAACCGCCATGTAAAACCAAGATTTTTCCATGATGACCACGAAGATTTCACGTACATGAGGATGTACTCATCGGCCTTCCCGTCATGAAGACGCAATGTGCATTCCCCAGAGCCGCCTCAGATTTTGCCGCAGATTTTCCCATCACCATGCGGTAGAAATAACTAAAGAGCTTCAAGTTCGGTTGTATTCCTGTATGCCTCGCACAAATATGCTTGAAATATCGATATTTGCGATCGAATTTAAATAATTCACTAATTCCACCCGTAATGTTCAAGAACGCGAGGAGGAATTTGTGTACCGGTAATCTCAAATTTCACATTCGATGTAGGCGAGAAAACAGGATTTCCTCATCTTCACGGCTCGGAAAATGCTCTCCGATCGCGGTCTCCAATTAATTAGATTTCTATCCGGGAGCATACCAATCTTCGCCAAAGCCTCAAGCTTTTTCTTGCCCAATTCAAGGCAACCACTTCGTAATTTGCTCCGACATGGCGAAAATCCTCAAGGATGAGTAGTGGAAGTTGAGACTTTGTGGTCTCAAGAACAGAAAAGGCTCGAGGATTTCTTGGCGAGAAGCTAAAGGGGATCGAAGGGATTTTGGAAGCATAAAAATTCTAAGAGCCCAATGAGAAGATTTTATAAACTTCCGATACTTTCAAGGATTCCCACAAAGTCCAACCGACAAAAAGCTTCTTTTTGTTCAAACGACAGAGGAACTCTTCATTTCCCAAGGCAAGTTCTCAACTTTAAAGTGAACACGCACCACTTTCGTATACCACGACATTAAATAGGGTTCCGCCGTCTGATACGATTTCATCGGAAAAAGGTATATACACGACTAGTTCATTTAAAGTTCGGGGCTAGGTGACGAGAATTAAAACCTCTATGTATTATTTTAATATATAATAAAAGACCATACGTCTTCATGGTCGTAACCCTAAGACCGACGACCTCCCCGGTCGTTAGTATTCAGAGGTTACTTATCGGTACCACAGCCTGATGAGGCTTTGTGCCTAATCCCGACCGGATAACCGCCAGTAAAATTATCGAATCGGTATTTCTTATCGTATGATGAATGGAACACGTGTTATAATTCCAAACCATGCGATGGTACAACCCCGAGACATTGACTATTAACCGCCCTACGGTTAAGCTTTTCACAAGCAACCGCAAGGAAGTTAGCACATTGCTAATCGCTTCTACCGCTCCGACCAACGAACGCTTCACCGAGGACGCCTTCTCCAGAGTAATCGCCACCTCTTCGAAGTTATTTAAAGGTGAAGCACGAAGACGAAAAGAAAAAGCGAAGACAAGAAGAGAGACAAGAAGGGAGACGATAGGCGACACACAAAACAAGGCCAAGGCAAAGATATGCATGAAGCCTAAGCGGTGGAATTAGAAGCTAGATAATCACCTTAGACTCATATTCTAAGTCCGATTGCGGTTACATTCCTCCATTCAAGGTAATTCAGGTAGTACTTAGCCACATCTTGTAAATCCAGTTCATATCAATAAAGAGCGACCCCCATTCCATTCCAGGATATTCCACGTCATTTTCCTCGTTTATTTTCGTAAGATCGGCGATTCGATCGTCGACAGGGGCAAGCCCAAGTATGATGCTGCCAAGCTCATGAAGGCTACTCACCGAGTCCTTGCCACTTTTGGAGATCAATCCATGAGCGATGTGGACTCCGGGAGCGAGGAGGACAAGGAGGAGGAGATCCCTCAAGACAAGAAGGGGAAGGCCAAGGACTTCACCGGCATGTGCTTCATGGCCGACTCCGTCGACGCGGATGACGACGATGAGGTACCTCTCTCCTATGATGTTCTTTTTGCTAGATGCGATAACATGTATGAACAATTGCTTAGTCAGGATAAGGCTTTAGAGTTCACCATGGCTAGGAACAAGGATCTAGAGTCACAAGTCGAGAGTTTGAAATTAGAGCTTGTGAATGCTAAGGGTCTAGATGTTGATGAATGTTCATCCTGCCATGCTTTGCACTCCGAACTGTCTAAACTGCAATCTGCTCATGATATTGCTTTACATCAACTTGAAAATGCTAGCACTAAGCTAATTGATGTCAAATCTGCTCCTTGTGAAAAATGCTTAGAGTCTAGCAAGTTGGATGCTTCTGGTAATGTTAAGTCTAGCTTTTGCTCTTTCTGCATAGAACGTGAACATGAAGTTAAAGATATTCTAGAAGCAGTTAGAGCTAAATATGTCAAGCTTAAGGACACAATTGAATCTACACCTTGTGCTTCTTGTGCCGCCTATAAGCTTGAAGTTGCTCATCTTACGGAGAAACATGCTAGAGCCATTAAGGCCAAGACTTGTGAATCATGTGTTAACTTTGGAAAAGAAAATGTTTACCTTAAGGACACATTAGAGAAATTCTCTAAAGACAATAAACAGTTAAACATGATTCTGGACACGTCTAAAACTCCTTATAAGAAGCAAGGTTTAGGATACAACTCTGCCCAGGACACATCCAAGCCTAATGTCATTCAGGTCTTGGAAAATGGCTTAGTTGAATTCAAAACCCAACCTGCGAAAACTGTTTTTAAATCTGCAGGGTTTGTCCAACCTTCTTTTGAGGCAAAAGGTGCTTCTCCCAATGGTACAAAATACCATTGCACCTATTGCAAGAAGAGTGGACATTTGGTTGAGTTCTGTTGGCGTAGGTTGAAGAACGCTAAGAAAAATATTGCTAGAATGTCATCTAATCAGCCTAGAGCCTTTATGAGACATGGTCACGTAGAAAAGAAGAAACCCGGTCTAGGATTTGTTGCACATGCTCATCACCGTGTTCCTAGACAGGATGCATCTCATGTTCGTGTTACCATTGCTCATAATAGAACTGTAAATAATATCAAGGATAGCACATCTGCTTTGCATACTACTCACAGACGTGTGTCTCAGTACTGGGTTCCCAAGTCGCTTTTAACTAACCCCAGTATTGAGACACATCGTTCTTTTGTGCCTTGATTTTTCAAGATCACCGCGGAAGGAGGAAGAACACATGGTTAAATCGACTCACTGCTCACGCCACATGACCGGAGACTCAAGATGGTTCACTTCCTTCACGCGGTCGAAGGGTGATGACTTCATCACCTTCGAAGATGATACACAAGGGCGAATCGAAGGAACTGGATCGATCAGGGTGAACGCCAAGTTCATTCTCAAGGACGTCGCTCTTGTGGACAAGCTAAGGTACAACTTGCTTTCTGTTTCGCAGCTTCTTAATGATGGCTACGAAACTCGTTTTCAGAAGAATGCCTATCGTGTGCTTGATTCTTTTGGTGAGCTCGTTTTTTGGATTTCTAGAGTTGGTAGAATTTTTGGAGCTGACTTTTCTGAATCGCTTGCCGAATCTCTTAAATGTTTGATTGCATCTTCTTCTGATATCTGGCTTTGGCACCGACGGTTGGGGCACATTGGTTTTGATCATCTGACACGAGTTAGCGGCCTTGATCTCATGAAAGGCTTGCCTAAACTCAAAGTCGCCAAGGATGTCGATGTCATCGCTCAGAGGCATGGCAAGCAAGTTGCCGCCTCACACCCTTCATTGACTATGGTCATGACTGACGGACCGGAACAGTTACTTCATATGGATATTGTTGGTCCTACTAGAGTTCGGTCAGTCGGTGGCAAATGGTACATTCTTGTCATAGTCGATGATTTTTCGAGATACTCTTGGGTGTTCTTTCTTGCATCGAAGGATGAGGCTTTTGATCATTATCTTGACCTTGTTCTTCGTTTGGCTTCTGAACTTCCTGGTGCCTTGAGAGCGATCCGCAATGACAATGGCACGGAGTTCAAGAATGCTTCTTTTGCCTCTTTTTGTGCTGAGCGAGGTATTGAGCATCTGTTCTCTTCTCCACACGTCCCTCAGCAAAATGGCGTTGTGGAAAGGAAGAACAGAACCCTAGTCGAGATGGCTAGGACGATGCTAGATGAGTATAGCACTCCGAGGAGGTTTTAGGCCGAAGCTATTGCTACAGCTTGCCATATTTCAAATCGTGTCTTTTTGAGACCGTCTTTGGGCAAGACTTCATATGAGCTTCGTTTTGGTAGAAAACCATCTGTCTCTCACTTTCGAGTCTTTGGATCGAAGTGTTTTATTCTCAAGACAGGAAACCTAGATAAATTTGAATCAAGGACTTGTGATGGTTTATTTCTGGGTTATCCTGCTCATTCGAGGGGTTTTTGGGTTTTTAATGTTGAAACTAACATTGTCCAGGAGACATGCAATGTCACTTTTGATGAGACTAGCCTTGGAGCTAGATCCGATATTTTAGGCGACTTACAGGTGACAGAGAGCATTTTTGTTGAAGAGGATGAGGATGATCTTGATACTGCTCTTCCACCTGCTGCTGATGTTCCTGTCCAAGCTCCAGAACCCGCTACGACTGCTTCACCTCCATTTGAGGCTCTGCTTTGCATCTTCGCTCGTCGCAAGATACTGCGGAGGTTGAGGAGACGCTATCTCCCCCAGGCGCTCCTTTGCACATTCAGAAGCAACATCCTCCGGATCAGATAATTGGTAATCTCCATGAGCGAGTCACTCGCTCCAGGTATCATGATTCGAGCCTTTTCTCTCATTCTGCATTTGTAGCTTCTTTTGAACCCAAAGATATATCACATGCTTTATCTGATACTAGTTGGGTCAATGCCATACATGAGGAGTTAGAAAATTTTGAAAGGAATAAAGTTTGGAACCTTGTAGAACCTCCTAGTGGTCATAATGTTATAGGAACCCGTTGGGTTTTCAAAAATAAACAAAATGAGGATGGTTTTGTGGTTAGAAACAAGGCTAGGTTGGTAGCTCAGGGTTTTAGCCAGGTTGAGGGGTTAGATTTTGATGAGACCTTCGCTCCTGTTGCTAGATTAGAAGCCATTCGCATTCTGCTTGCATTCGCTACTTCTAAAGGCTTTCGATTGTATCAAATGGATGTCAAGAGTGCCTTTTTGAATGGTTTTATAGAGGAGGAAGTTTATGTTAGACAACCCCTGGCTTTGAGAATCCCAAGCATCCTGACCGTGTTTACAAGCTATCCAAAGCCTTATATGGTCTTAAGCAAGCCCCTAGAGCTTGGTATGATAGGCTTAAAACCTTCTTGCTTAAGAATGATTTTGAAATGGGAAAAGTAGATAAGACTCTTTTCATTCTTAGGCATGGCAATGACTTCCTGCTTGTTCAGATGTACGTTGATGATATTATCTTTGGTGGTTCCTCTAATGCTCTTGTTTCCGCTTTTACGAGACCATGTCTAGGAATTTGAGATGAGCATGATGGGAGAACTCAATTACTTTTTGGGGCTACAAATTGAGCAGTGCAAGGAAGGGATCTTCATCCATCAAACGAAGTACACCAAGGATTTACTCAAGCGTTTTGAGATGGGTGATCGCAAGCGATCGCCACTCCCATGGCGACTTCGATTGCGCTGGATCCAGATGAGGAAGGAGAAGCCGTGGATCAACGCGAGTACCGCAAAGATGATCGGCTCTCTCCAGACTGACCTCAAGACCGGATATCCATTTGCGATGCGCCTCTGCTGAGGTTTCAGCGCCATGAGGACTTCACATCGCCAAGCCGTTAAGCGCATCTTCAGGTATTTACACTCCACCCTTCAGTATGGCATTTGGTATTCTTGTTCATCTTCGCTGTCCATTCGGGGGTTTTCAGATTCTGATTTTGCGGGCTGTAGGCTAGATAGGAAGAGCACTTCCGGCACTTGTCATTTCTTAGGCACTTCTCTTGTCTGTTGGTCTTCTAGGAAGCAGTCCTCTGTTGCACAATCCACTGCTGAAGCTGAATATGTAGCTGCTGCTAGTTGTTGTAGTCAGATTTTGTGGATGGTCTCCACTCTTAAGGATTTTGGGTTATCTTTTGCTAGTGTTCCTCTTTTCTGTGACAACACTTCTGCTATTAACATTGCTAAGAACCTAGTGCAACATTCTTGGACTAAGAACATAGACATTCGCTATCACTTCCTTAGAGATCACGTTGAGAAGGGTGATATTGTGCTGCATTTTGTGGAGTCCGAGGCTCAGTTAGCCGATATCCTCACCAAGCCTTTAGACCCAACAAGGTTTGCCACTTTGAGAAGTGAGTTAGGGGTAATTTATCCCTATGGGTTGGTTTGAGGGGGAGTTCGATCTTTTCTGATTTTTTCTTGTTCTTTTGATCTTTTATTGATCTTCTTTTGAACTTGTTGATCTTTTTAGGCTTTTTAGCCTTTTTGAGCTTTTCATGCATCTCATTGTATCATATTGCATTCATATGAAAAAAATCCAAAAAGATGCATTGTAATATAAGCTTTTCGCTTATCTTGTAAAATTGATGAAGCTTTGCTTATTACCCTTTGGAGCTTTAGTGTTTCAATTCTTGCTCAATGTCATGTCTAGTTTTTTGACTTGCTAGAATTATCATGCTTTCACATGTGTAGCTAAGTCTTTGCTGTATGTGCTAGAACTTGAAAAACAACTTGAACTAAGAAATTAGCAATTTGTGAATCGTTTAGCCAGTTGCGCAATTAGTGCTCCTTTTGTGACATTGGCCCTGTCAAAATTGCTTTGTTAGCTCTTAAATCTAGCTTTAATCATTACTTGAGCTTCTTGTGTTCTTGAGAATCTAAAACTGCTCTTGTGAAAAATGAAATATCAAATTTCAAGATTGTCTTATGCTTAAATTGTACCAAACTACTCTTACGAGACTGCATGTCAAAGACATGAACTTGGAGATAGTTTGATGATCCAGACGATCTCATGGGGACTGCTTGTCACAACTGACATGAACCTCAAGATTTGTCGCCCTGGTAGAAGCTTAGGAAGAGTTTGTGGATGGCTCATAGTCTAGGATCTTCTTCACTAAGATATACCTTTAATCAACTTTTGGTCGAAGCTTAGGATGAGTTTGTGGATGGCTCCTAGTCCAAGATCTTGTCACTAAGTTAGACCATTAGTCAACTTCAATATTCATTGCAAATGAAAAACAATTGAAAAATGGGCGTTTGAGAAAATTGAGCGAAAATGATTCAATTTAGGACCTATTTGTCTCTTAATGTGGTCATGGTTAGCTTTTGGATCTCACGTTGACATTTTGACATGGCCAGTATCATTTTAGGATCCCTGTTGATGAACTTGCTAGATTTGAAGCTTTGCTTAATATGCTAAAATTCATTGCCTTATATTGAGCCTTCTCGCTTAGCTTTGTTCTATATGTCTTATTATGATCTTGCTAGCGATGTTAGGCTTGATATGTTGTTTGTGCAATTTTAGAAACGCTAGCTTGTTCTTTTGGGTAATCTCCAAAGCTTCTTGTAATAAAAAAAATGAAAAATGAAGATTTCCATTGCATTTCATGCATGCTCCGTCTTATGCTTTTTCCTCATTCTGCATTTGTCATCTCTGGACGAGAGAAAGGCGTGATTCCTTGATGACTCTATTGTCAAAGGGGGAGAAGATATTTTTAAAAAAATGTGTAAAGGGGAGAAGATGTTTGAAAAAGGGGGGCTACTTGGAGAAAATTTAAAAATTTGAGGATCATAGTGAGGGGGAGTTTCTTATTTGCTTTCTTATGGTATTTTTGTCATTTCTGAACTTGAATTGCAATTCTTGATCCTCACAATGATCAAATGTCATATCGAACAATTGTTCTTTCATATGGACCTTAAGTGAGATTTTGCTCTTTTATGGAATTTAAAGCTTTTCTCGCTTTCTTTTGCCATGTCTCACTTGCTGTCAGGCTTCTGGCGGTCTGACCGGCCAGCGTGGCGGTCAGATTGGCCATGCCTGTGTGGTTTTTCTGGAATGGTCGTTGGCGGTCAGACCGGCCAGGGTGGCGGTCAGACCGGCCAGTGGAACGGTCTGACCGGCTTTGCCTGAGCAGTCAGACCGGCCATTGTAATGTCTTTGGTTTTTGGAGCTGGGCCAAAAATAGAGGGTGTAGGCAAGTGAGAGGGTTCTTCTACACTTGGTCTCATAATTTTTGGAGCTTCCAGGCAAAAGTTCTATTGGTTTGAAAATTCCAGTAGGTTTTGGATTTCTAGGGAGGAAATTTGACTAAGTCCCAGCTGGGCGGTCAAACCAGCCAACAGGTGGCGGTCAGACCGGCCAGGGGGCAGTCAGATCGGTCAAAGTGGCGGTCTGACTGTTTTTGGTCTGTTCATTGGCCAATCGGTGACGATGATCGTTGGGTTAGGTCAAGTTCATGGGTTTCATGGCATATGTGTTGCAGATGCATGTTTTGACTAACGTGGGTCAAGTTGCGAAGAACTTGTTCCCGGAAACAATTTCTTGGTCTATGTTTGTGCAGGTTGCTTGGAGGTCAACGACGGTCAACGGCGAGGATGATCGGGACTAGGCTTGGAGAGCTGAGATCCAGAACGATCAGGGATGCCGGGTGAGGTCAATGGGTTCAAGCATGGCGCAGAATGGACAAGGATGACCGAACGGGCAGTTCGGTGCGACGGGTTGGATCAAGCGGCGCGGGGGTCGGTGCAAGTGCCATGGTGGTTTCGGTGGGAGCCGGATGGGAGAGATTTGCCGACATGTAGAGAGCCGTAGGATGAACCTACACGTGGTGAAGCATGGTTGTGTTTCACGCAGTTGGGACTCGGTCTTTACAAAAAGATCGAGGAGGGGTATTTTGGTAATTTTACCAAATACCGCCTTAGTGACCTTTTGCCGAATCATGGCGCAAGATGGCGCAAGGTGAAGTGGATTAGGTCAAGAGATGAAGACGACGCTTTAAAATGCGTGCGTATGTGACCCGTTTGTGTGTGGGCTTTAACGGGGGCCTATTAGGGTTCAATCTTCTAGAAGGTCTAAGCCTCCACTATAAATAGAGGAGGGAGGTGGCTGCACCCCCTTCAACCCTTTCATTGTGTTTGAAACCCTAATTTGCTTAGGGGGAGGATTAGTGGAGGTTAGGGTTCTAGAGAGTTGGATTGGATTTTGTGCTCATGTATTGAGTCTTTGTCCTCTATTGTTGGAGTGGCTGTAAACCAATACCCAATCAAATCAATCCAAAGAGAATTCTCTCAAGATGAATCTATTCTTTCTTTTTCTCTCTATTTGGTGATCCACGAGTTTTTGCTTGGTTTCTTGGCTTGATCTAACTTGCTGTGATTTGTGGGAACCCATCTAGGATCATCTCGATCATCAATTACCCACGAGCAAGTCTCTAGATCATATTTCGATTCTTACTCGGTTTTTGACCATACTTTGCTCAAACTACAAAAGATAGGAACCTTGGCTTGGATTTCTGCGATCCTTGATTGGAATAGGTTCACAATATCTTTGAGAAGGTGTGTGTCAAGTTTCGTGGAGTTTGGACGCATAGATCAAAAGTTAGATCGATTTGAGTTTCGGTTTTTAGGTTGTTCTTACTGTTCTGGACAAAACCGGTCAGACCGATTTTAGAACACCGGTCAGACCGCTCAAAGAACCGGTCAGACCGCCGTATAAAAATCGGTCTGACCGCTAAGCCTCTGGTTTGAGTTTCTTTTGATCTATTGCTTTGGGGATCTTAGTTTGGATTCAATACAAGTCTTCTGCTGTACTTGTAGATTGATCTTCATAGCTTTCATAGCTACTGGAGTAAAATTGGTGTTGAATCCATCCTTTGTGAAAAAGTAAGCGTGCTCCTATTCACCCCCTAGTCGCCTTTTCGGTCCAACACCCTCCTTTTATAATGGGTCTTTTCTGTCTGAAAAGGTGGCGTGGTAGAGTGTGGTCTTTTCGGTCAGCAAAGGTAGCGTTGTAGTGTGTTATCATCTTGGTCTACAAAAGTGACAGTTTGTGGCATGTCGTGATGCATTCTTTTCAGTCTGAAAAGGTGGCGTGGCGGAGTGTAGCCTTTTCAGTATGAAAAGGTAGCATCACAGTATGTTGCTAACTCGATCTACAAAAGTGGCAGCGTGTGGCATGACAAGGTGCAGTCTTTTCGATCTGAAAGGGGGGCGTGGCGGAGTGTGGTCTTTTCGGCGTGGAAAGGTAGTATCGACGTGTGTTGTCATTTTGGTCTACAAAAGTGGTAGTGTGTGGCGTGACCAGGTGCGGTATTTTCGTTTGAAAAGGGGTGTGGCGGAGTGTGGTCTTTTCGGTGTGGGAAGGTAGTATCAAAGTGTGTTGTCATCTCGGTCTACAAAAGTGGCAGCGTGTGGCGTGACCTGGTGTGATCTTTAAGGTTTGAAAAGGTGAGGTGTCGCGATCCTAACTCCTCACATGGTTACCTGTACACACAAGAACAAACAGTATCGAAAAACGAGACTAGCATAATATAAGTTGTACAAATATTTATATTTACATGACAAGACTGATATTTACAAAAACAAATATCTACTTGCGGGCCCACTTGGGGTGTACCCTAAGTGTGGCTCCTAGCCTCATCCGGGGTAGCTGCGGGTGCTAGTACGAGAAGGTCAAAGGTTCAGGCGGCCGAGACACTCTACCGACGCAAGTAGCCTAAGAGGGTGTCGCGAGAGGGTACTGCATCGGCTGGCTTGCTCTGGGCGCACCATGTAGTTGTAAAGCCCCCACGAAGACCTGGCTGTTCTCACCGTGCTAAGGCCCACTGCCACCCTGCTCAAACTTGAAGTCCCTAGAGCGTGACTCCTCGTGCGACACCACCTCCTCGTTCCAAAGGGGTGTGCGAGCTGTGAAACAGTACGTTATGGATGTAAACATGGCGAAAATGATGAAATAGTATGTTGTGCATGCAAACAAGATAGACATGCGCACCGTGGCTCACCCCCCGTCCACGCACAAGTGGGTCCACCACCTCACTCGGCGTACGGCAAGACACTAGCTGGATGGCTCACCTCGTCTTCTCAATGAACTGGTCTATGACCTCTCTAATCTCCTGCGCCGTCATGCTGAAACGCTCCCCGAGCATCATACGACGCACGGAGGTCGCCAACTCGTGCATCTCCCATTGTAGATCGACCTGTACACATAATTAACAAGTTAGAAAACCAAAAACTTGAGAAGAAAATAAGATGTACGGATCGTTCAATACATACCACGCGATGGAATGCGGAGTCCAGCTAGGTGGGGTACATGTCGGACATGGTGGCCTCGTGTTGTGGTTGGTCGTCCATGACCCTGATGTAGCGAACCCTCGTCTGACTAGAGTACCACTCGATATACTCCTCGTACGTCCCGGGGTCGTAGAGAGCATCCTCCTGGACGACTTCCTCCAAAGCGTGGAGCCAGCTCTGAACCCAAGGGAGCATCCTGTCTGCCCAGGAAGCCGTAGCAGGTACTCCATTCCTAGTGTACCTGTGGAAGACAAAACGATTATTTCATAGGTACGTAAGGCAAATGGTACGACAGAAATAAAACATGAACTTATCCATTGATGTTCGACGCCAACCGCTGCCCCCAGGGGACTGGGACCTCCTGTCGCAGACCGAACCGGCACATCACCCAGTCCACATAGTACTCCTCCACGAAGACATCGTGCACCAAGCTCCTCTGCCTATACCAGTACGCATGGTCTCACGTGGACAGGCTCGATAGGCCTCAGGGTGCGCACACGTATACCCAGTCAGAAGTGTACGGTGTCCAGATGATGTGGTCATCCGTCAACTGATCGAACATCGCAACATAGTCCGGGTAGACCGCGTGTGTAGTGATCGGAGTGAAGGTGACATGTGGAATAGAACAACAGAAACTTAGCACAAGAAATATAATTACATTACAAAAAAGAATAAATGTTCAGAAAACTTACCCGTCGGCGACACCACATTGTACCCATGGTCGGCCAGTCCACGTCATCATCGGTGGCATACAAGGCGGCAGTGTCAGCTCTCAGGTGCAACTATGGTCGTCCGATCTAGAAATGCTCGAAGGACCACAGCTCAAGAAGCAGCGGGCATCCAGAGAGGATGGAGCTGTCCCGAACCCGATGGGACACGTTGCACAGGGCACGGTACATCGTGCACAACACAGCTAGGCCCTAGGCGTACGGTTGGATCACCACCCCTCCAAGTCTGCTAACTCGCGTGCGTATCGGATCATGTGCTTGTCGACGCTGCCGTGGGGGATCAGAGGAACATCACTCGCCCGGTCGACCCGCGACAAGTAGGCCTTGAAGTGCCTCCTCACCGTGTCTCGGGTGTGTCCTCTGCCATACGCTTTGGCTACAAGAAAACAGAGACACATTACTAAGTTGCACAAATCAATTGAAGCGGAATGACAAGAGTTATAAAAAATTACGTAGAACTGGTAGATCCACTTCAACGACGGCTCGTGGGTGCTGCTGAACTCCTTATAGCTGGTGTTGGGTGGCAGCACCCCCTGGAACCACGTGAGGAACTCCGTACACCACGTGGCCAGCACGTCGTGCGCTGTTAGGGGGAAGTCCGCGCAGGGCAACCCGGTCAGAAAGGTCATGTCCTGAAGCGTCGGCTTCATCTCCCCGCACAGGAGGTGGAACGTGTGCATCTCTGGCCTTCACTAGTCAACTAGTGTCGTCAGGAGGCGTAGGTCATACAAAAAAACACTTCGACGTACGACCACCACCCGCATGGTCCTGGTCATCCTTCCACGTCGCCTCCACCATCCTCGCTAGTGAAAGGAGGTCTGCCACTCTCAACCTGCGTCGAAAGGATTGAGAACAAATGTGAGTCCACCCAAAGTAGTCAGACTGCAATTGAGTACACAAAGATCACAACTACACGTACCTCGAAACCCAACATGAGTCCACCCTCCATGCCCTCATGGGCGTAAGCAACCGCAACGCGCCAAACTCAATCACCGCCTTGCCCGCTTGGGGGAGGATGGTACTGAGACGGCTACAGTGATGTGCGTCAATGGACGGGTCAAGCAACTCGTACGACCACTACGCAACGTCTTCTGGGTCCGCTATACTTGAAAATTCAGTACATACATTGTAAATATTACGAAACATATACAAAAAGTAATAAGAAGCAACATATGTAATTAATTCAATTATTGCACGATTAGCAACACATAGGAAACTAATCTGCTCACAACTGTATCGACATACAAATTTTTAGAGGTATATTGTCGTATATAGATGGAAAGTAAAATTAAGTTCATAATGTTTTAATTAATGTCAACATTCCCTACTTAGGTACTCTGAAATTTTCATAGAATTTTTATAGGCACCTTGCTATTTTCCTTGTTTGCAAATTATTTACCGTACATGAATGGAAACCAAAATTAAGTTGGGATACATATCCTATTTAGCTACTCTGTAATATTTATAGATTTTTAATAGGTATCTTGCTACATTCCTTGTTTAAAAGTGTCTCCAGCATTTATAAAATATTTACCATGTACAAATGGAAACAAAAATTAAGTTCATAATATTTTAATTTAGCTCTACATACCCTATGTACCTACTCTGGTTTTCTTAGAGAATTTTTATAGGTGTCTTGCTATTTTCCTAGTTTAAAAAGTATTTTTGGCATTAACAGAATATTTATCGTGCACAAATGGAAACCAAAATTAAGTTGAGATTATTTTCATTAAGCTCTACATAATCTATTTAGTTACTCTGTAATTTTTATAGATTTGTAGTAGGTATCTTGCTACTTTCCTTGTTTAAAAAGTGTCTCCAGCATTTGTAAAATATTTACTGTGTACAAATGGAAAAAATTAAGTTCACAGTATTTTAATTCAGCTCTACATGCCCTATTTACCTACTCTGGATTTTTTATAGAATTTTTAGAGGTGCCTTCCTATTTTCCTGGTTTAAAAGTATTTTCGGTATTAACAAAATATTTACGGTGTAAAAATGAAAAACTACAAAGTTTTCTTCGTGTTTTTGTGGATTTATTCTAAATTGTTCGAGTATTGTAATATAAATAATATCTATACGATGAACTAAACTATACACAACCAAAATGATGTACTGCATCATACAACAATACAACTAAAATTATCTAATCCATTGAATTGTATGCCGCTATTTTTATTTGCTAACCTACAAGGTTTCGAATTTATGTACAAAGTTGCAAGAACATTTACCTACAAAATGGGCGACCAGATCTGCTGCATCGTCTCTCTCTCCACCGCTAGGAATCGGCAGGGCTTCGCTATTTCTCTTCTCCCCTCTCCTCCTCTCTCTTCTCTCTCTCTCTTCTCTTTTTTCTAGAATTAAAATGACTTTTTCACCGAATTTTAGGGTATATATAGGTAGTTCCTGTCCCCAGTTGAACTGGCGACAGGAATCTACGGGTTCCTATCTCTATTTCAATTGACGATTTGTACACTCTTCAATGCAAATCGACAGTTGAAATGGCGACAGACAGTTGGAACGACGATTGGCAGTAAATAAGTTTCTGTCGCCATTTGAAATTCCACCGCTTTATGCAAACATAAATTTGCATGCTACTTAATATCACCATAATTTGGTAAAATAAGGAAAGCTTGTTGTATCATAAAATCGAAATTGTGGATAACACATTTAAAACAAGTTATTATGTGTCCTATAAAACAAAATCACTCATATAAGGTAATATAACCTTACTATAAAACTTTCCATAAACACAAACTAGTCTAGATGCATCGCATTCTCTTTTGCAGTTGTATGGATACATCCCATACAACTGATAATAATAGAGATGTAATTCTGCTTCTATTGCCTTCTTTCAATCTTCCCAATCTGATCTTTTCTTTCATTCAGCGAGTGATACAGGCTCTAGATCAAGATCGATGATTGTGGCAATTTTCTTTGCAAAATCAATGTCGACATTGGCTATTGTCTTATTCATACATTCTTTCGAGGTTACAAAGTTTATAGCTATTTCTTCAAGGGGCAATTCTTCTAATGCTTCTACTTGCTCACCGCTGCTTTCAATTACGGGGGCAAGTCCCTTTAGTTTTTCAGCTACGATGTGTGCGCACACATCCATGCTGATGTCTCCCTTCATGGGGATGTTCAATTCTAGTATGCCTTTTCTGAAGGTTCCATACTGGTACCAGGTTTCAACTGGCTCCCCCTTCTGGTTCTAGGGAACTTCTGTGATCGGCTGTGTCAAGTCCTTCTTATCTTTTTTTCACCAGGCGTCCCCGGTTACTTCGGATTCGAGGAGCCGGAGTTCTTGTCCTTTCAGAGGCCTTAGGACGGGATTAGGGATACCTTCATCGGTATTTTAACCCTCTCTGGTGCATTGCGTACAGGCATATGCAACTTGGTGACGCTATTCAAATCACTAAAGTGGTCAGACAGTTGATTTGCTAATGCTTGCAAATCAATTATCTTCTAGACTTCAATTGTCTTCTAGACTTCAATTGTCTTGTAGACTTCAATTATCTTCTGAACTTCTCTATTTGCTTCACTAGTACACGGGTCTTGTGCATGTATTTCAATTATCTTCTGGACTTCAATTATCTTCTGGACTGCAATTATCTTCTGGACTTCTCTATTTCCCGACATTTTTATCAAGGGGTTGATTTCCTCCCCCTAATGACGGGAAACTAGTCTCATCTAATATACTATCAGCGAATCGAGCAGTATGCAAATTTCTCGTCATAGGGTCACTACCACAAAACAGGCTATAGTAGACGCCCCATCACACACAGTTCCTTTGGAACCGCGTGTTAGATGCATGTCGGACACTGCAACATTGCACTACCGGCCTATCACGAGCGGTTCTTATTAATAACCGTGCAGCGATAGGCATCTATCCTGACGGTTCATTAATAGAACCATCGTGAACTATCCTGAGCGGTTTTTCAAGAACCGCTGCGCGATATCTCTATACCACAGACAGTTGATTAATAGAACCGTCTGTGATCTATCACAGACGGCTCTATTAAATAACCGTCTGTGATAATCCCTAGTATCACAGATGGTTGTAAACACAGACCGTCTGTGAACTATCACCGACGGTTCTATTTAAAAACCATCGGTGATAGTTGTATATCACAAACGGTTCATAATAAGAATCGTCTGTGATATCCTCGCACTACAAATACCTGAACCAGACCCCTGCCCATTCCCATTTGAGCCTCCACCAGGTAAATGCCCACTGCACCGCCGACAGAGAGGGAATGGAGGAGGAGCAGAAAGGGAGGAGAAGGAGAAAGGGAGGAGAAGGAGAGGATTCTCGAGTGATATTTCATATTTTCGTCGTGAGCTCTAAGGGTAACAATCTATAACCCTTTAAAGCATATGCAATGTACGTGCTTAGCCGGTTCAAATGGCTAGATTTAATGCTAGGAATCGATTCCACACGTTGGAAGCTGCCAATTCCAAAGCAAAACTCTAGGAACCGATGCAAACTTTGCATCCGGATGCAAGTGAATAGAATAATATTTTTCATTGGGTGGTTAATTAGCATATCCATTAAGTTCTGTGAGGGACAAGGAAATGGAGAGAGAGAGAGAGCGGTTGAGAGAGATTTTATTTCTTTTCTGATTTTTTTAATAAGATGTCGGTCCACTTAAGAGTAAGAACCGAATCAATACATTGAGGGAAAAATGACTAGTTCTTTGAATGCTTACGTGGCATCTCTTTGAATCGGCATCGGTTCAATACCTTTGGAGATGCTCTTATGTTGCTATAAATTAATCGCTAATCAATTTAAGTATGTTTGGTAAATAGGAAGCCCATCTTGCGCCACGACAGAGAGGAAGGGAGGAGAAAGGCGAGGATTCTTGAGAGATATTAGGTATTTTCATCGTGAGCTCCGAGGGTAACGATCTATAACCCTTTATGTTTGCTATAAATTAATCGCTAATCAATTTAAGTATGTTTGGTAATTAGGAAGCCCATTGCGCCGCTGACAAAGAGGGAAGGGAGGAGAAGGAGAGGATTCTCGAGAGATATTTGGTATTTTCTTCGTGAGCTCTGAGGGTAACGATCTATAACCCTTTATGTCACCAGGTTTTGTCAGGATATCACAGATTGTCACCAGGTTTTTTCAGGCTATCACAGACGATTCTATTATGGAACCGTCTGTGATAAGGAATAACAGACGGTTCTTATAAGGCTGTCTGTGATACGTTCCATATCACAGATGGTTCTATTATGGAACCGTCTGTGATAAGTAATCACAGACGGTTCTTAATAAAACCGTCTGTCATACGTTCCATATCACAGACGGTTCTATTAGGGAACTGTCTGTGATAAATTATCACAAACGGTGCTTTAATAGAACCGTCTGTGATAGCCTTTTAATAAGGAGGGAACTACTAGGGTTTTTGCTCTTGCTCGTCACTTCCACTACTTCCGTGCCCCTTAAGATCTCGCGTGCTCATTCGCCTCCTCTAGGGCTCGCCGCCTCCCTGCTCCGACTCCAGAACGATGACCGGTCGCCTCCCTGCTCCGACTCTAGCTCGACGACCGGTCACCTCCTTGCTCCGACTGCAGCCCGACAGCCGGCCGCCTCCCTCCTCCGACGTGCGGCCTCCTCCGACTCCAGCCCGACGACCAGCCGCCTCCCTGCTCCAACTCCAGCACGACGAGCGGCCGCCTCCCTCCTCTGACTCCAGCCCGACGAGCAGCCGCCTCCCTCCTCCAATGCAGCCCATCGCCTCCTCTTCCACTACACATCGCCATCCTCCTCTCCGGCCTGTCACCAGCTCCAGCGCCTCCTCCGGTACTCCCTCGCGCCTCCTCTAGTATACCACTCTACTCGCTCTATTCTGCTCCTTCCCTTGCTCTGTGATGGGTTCTATTGATGCTATGTGATGGACTTGGTTGATGCTCTGTGATGGACTTGGTTGAAGCAAATTGGTTAGCTGAGAATTGAGTGAATATCTGAAGTTGGAAATATTAGCATCTCTAAATATCTAAATATCATACTTGAGCTCTATTGTGTTAGTTGCTGATGTCTTTCGATCATCTGTTATTTTTGTTCTGTGATGAAGTTATTCATACACTGAAATTGATTATCATCCTGGACATTGTGGGTGTTCTGATGGTTAGGGTGAATTTTGTAGGCTTAATATTGCTCTGTGATTGGAATGGTCTAATTCTGAAATTGGTGGAATTACCAGTTCAATTTTGAGCTCTACAAGATTGCTTGCTGCTGTCATAGTAATCACCATAAGAAAGTTTTACTTGATTCTATTTTGTTTCTGTGTCTTCATTAAAGGCTAGTCTTCTGTACATGAAGCATTAAACCTTTGCTTAGCATTTCCTTAGAGAAGTTGGTGGATTAAGGAATGTTAGGAGTGTTAGAATAGGAGCTAACTCGAGGCCTGAATTCAGCTAGCTAGCTCGCTCCTTGGGCATTCATCCTAAACGTTTAGGTGAAACACAGCCTACTTTGTCGATCCTGACACACTTGAGTGTACGTTTGCTTCATGCCAATCCTCCATGGCATGAAACAAATCATACACTCCAGTGTATCGGGCTCAATGAAGTAGGCTCAGACAAAGATGGGCTCGGGTTCTATCTATGCAAAAGATTCGTATCACTAGTTTCTATCTATACAAAGATCACAAGGGATTGTTATACATGTGATTGTTATGTCAGTCTAGTTAAGCTTTGGATAGAGCTCAAAATCTGAATTTTAGTGTTCTTATCCAATTTATGAAGAGAATAGACTTTAGTGCTGAGATGGCCAAGTTTGTTTGTTGTGCAACTCGCTATATAAGAGCTCACATTAATTTCAAATTTTTGTGCTCTGTACTAATTTCATTCATATACATGTGGTACATGTTTTGCATTTCAATCAATTTAAATGACTTGAATAATTTACATTTGATTATGTTAATTTGGTCCTCCCTCGTGCCTTGTTTGGAAATAATTATGCAATTTCATTCATATACATGTAGTATATATTTAGCATTTCAATCAATTTAAATGACTTGAATGATTTACATTTGATTATGTTAATTTGGTCATTTAAATGTCGTTAGATTAATGCTTTATTGTTTCATATTTATGCTGGAATTAATTATGATTATTTGCTAATATTGCACATGTTGAGCATATTATTCAGTTTAAATGACATGGAGATACTTCATATGTATATGTTAATTTGGGACACTTGCACCATTTTATTGCATATGTAACTTATATAGATAGCAAGTAAGCGAGATGGCAGAGGCACCGTCTTCGCCGTCACACCGCCCTTGAGATGGCAGAGCGCCGTCTTTGCCGTCAATCCTCGATCTCCGCAGATGGCGAGGCGCCGACGAGGCCGTCACCAAGCGTCGCCTAATGCATCTGGATTTCCATCGACGATAATGATACGTAAGCGAGATGGCAGAGGAAAATCGAAAATGTCTGTGGGCCGACTGGTCATCACGGAGGTCAGTGACTTTGGGGTCCCTCTGAGTCCCAAGAGATCAGTGGCAAGATTCCGAACCATCTGCGGGATACTTGCAAGGCAACGGGTCCCCATCACCACACCAAGGTGGAAGGATCTGACGAAAGAAGCGAGAGGCGCGCTGTGGACAGAACTTTCAAGCAAGTTCACTATCCCAGAAGCAGACATGGCACGCGTGGAACGGACGGCAATGCTCACGATGGATAAAGCATGGAGGACCTTCAAGAGCATTCTTGTCACGAAGTACGTGAACACGGGTCAGACGCCCTTCGCGAAGTATGGATTATTGACGCGGGAAGCATGGGACGCCTTTGTGGCTATGAAGACGACGGCCGAATTTAAGGAGCAAAGTGCGGCGCACAAAGCTCTCCAGACACGAAACACTCACCTGCATAGACTCGACACCGCTGGGCACGCGGGTAAATACGAGGAATGGGCGGCGGAGGAGGAGAACGCAACTAAGCCATTTCCTGATATCATAGACCCGCGTTCCCTAAGCTGGTTAAAAGCAAGGGCAAAAGTCTCATCTTCGGGCAGCATCTCTTTCACAAACCTGAAAGACCAGGAAGTGTCCCAATGTGTGGTAAATATGTCGAACTACCTAGTTGTTAATAAGTCCATAACTTCATAGTGTCTATAATAACATGATGACCTCTTGCAGCGTGAATTGACTGCCTAAACTTCCCAAGGCTCCTTCCAAGCAGACAGGGAGAAGGATATACTATCTACGGCTTTGGGAAACAAGGAGCACTCGGGTCGCACGCGAGGCCTTGGGGTTAACGTACCTTGGAGTCATGAATTTGCAGACGACTACTGCACGTATAGGAGTAGGAAGAGATCCAAGGCTGAGCACGAGGACCGGTTGGTACAGATGATTACCGAAAAATTTGAAGGAAAGCTAGCAGCATTGCAGGATCAAATGAATCAACTCCTGAGCCAGTCGCAAGCCGCTCCTGTTAATTTGGGAGCCAGTCCTGCTCGACATCGAAGTAGCGTCGCGTCCACGCATAATTCTGAACATGACAACGTCCAATTACCGATAGATGACATCAAGGTAATGTACATCTATGGAATACACCAAAGATAGACCTATAGGACGCCTTAGCTAATTGCGTATCGTTTTGTAGGGGCCGACGCCCTGCAAGCTCCAAGTGAGGATGGTTGGGTCCCTTTCTATTGAGGCTGCGCGGGGGATGGTGTATCCATACCAGGAAGGGGCAGTGTAGCACGGTGCCCAGCTGGCGTAGGGTTACGCTAGGGTCGAGGTGGATATGGTACATGACAATTTCGTGATCGTCCTGCTGAAGATTCGCCCGAACAAAGACATCAGAACACTAGGGAATGCCGTGCACACTTTTATCCAATGGCCCAAGAAGGACATCGCCCTAGACCCAGCAGTACTGCGATCTGGACACGTCCATTCCTCTCCAATGGGACCCTCAATGACTCCACCTCATGTTTCGCCTCAGAAGACCACCTCATCGGTTCCCATGGAGAAGACGCCGAAGGAACAACAAAAGCGTGCCGCCGTATCGGTTCCCGAGTCGTCTCGCAGGAAGACGCTGCTAATCGTTAAGGCCAAATCGAAATCGATGAACGTTAAGGCGTCTCCCAAGTCCGGGAAGTCTAGGATGTTCGGGAACTACATCATCGGAAAACCGTTGTGCTCCGACACAGTATTAATGCGCGCTCGATATGCTTGTCAGGCTTGCATGCTTGGTACATGCAGAAGACCGCAAAGTAGGGGTGCGATACTGGAATCACCGTCAGATACAACGATGAGCATTTCTTCAATGGGACGAACCACTTCGTCGTGGGCTTCAACGACTTATATGACATATTCAACTTCGTTGGCCTCGACGCTTCGCTTCTATGATGTTGGACACTGTAAGTGCGTACAATCAAGTTCTACATTCACGTAATACCGATAAATATCACAAATCATTGCTTGTGTATAGATACATGTGGAAAAAAGTCCGGGAATGGAAAGAACCGGTGGGTTTCCTCGACCCACACGTGGTATCTTTGCAAACCATTGAAGCAGACCCGTCCTTCGTCGAGGAATACATAGCGGCGGCATTGCTAAGTCAGGTAGACAAGAAGTACATAGTGGTGCCCTACAACGAGGGGTAAGTGTCACTACTTGCTATACAAATTTCATTTGTACTTTATACGCAGCACGAACTTAGGTTTAATGACTATAGCGACATACATGAGTAGGTACCACTAGATCCTTTTAGTCAATATAGCAAAGAGGAACCATGTGATATACCTTGATTCCCTAATCCGCAACGACCACAAATTCAGCATTCTGAAAGGAATGCTCGAGAGGTATACTCATTTCCTCCATACATAACTCTATTGTAGTATTCATTCGTTTGAAATGGCTGACGATAACTTTTTAGAATCATGTAGGTCGTTCATCGCCTATGTTGCCAATGAAGGAATATACAATGGAAAGAGCATCGACCTAACACATAGGATGAAATTTCCAGTACGCGCTACAACACGATAATCCTATATCATACTTCATAATAACGTGTCTCGAACTGACTATACATATATATGTAATTCTATTTTTGCAGTGCTGCTAGCAAAAAAATGATAAGTTATGTGCAATCTACGTTTGCTATCATATGCAGCAAATCATTAGAGCTAGGAAGAAGGATCCCGAGGTTTGTCAATCTCGAAATAATTATTTCCTAATTATAAATTTAAATATATATGCTTACCACTTTACTCTTGCTAGCGACAGGACTTGTTGATACATTTAGATGGACTCGTTGCGGATGAGATCACGGACATTCGAGGGAGGCTCTGCGCCTTTATCATGTCAGATATCATTAAGGACAACAGAGATTTTCACTCCGTCGCCGACCTAGAGCATCACCCCGCCGACACCTCTGAACCACCTGCAAACAATTGACTCAATTGTAATCCAATTGTAACTATAGCGACAATACTTGAACAAATGTGATCTTTTGTAATTTATTTTGAGTAATGATCATTTTGAGTTTGTCAACAATTAATTTTCTGTGATGTATCTGTTTTTGTGCATGCTTGTTTTCAGAGGGCATGACTAGCAATTCCTGAGGCTAGCCAAAAAACAACAAGAATGTAGTTAGGATAATGAACTATCACAGACGGTTTTTTGTTGAAACCATCTATGAAGGCTAGTATCACAGACGGTTTCCATTAAAAACCGCTCATTATCGCGAAATATCACGAGCGGTTCTATTTAAGAACCGTGCGTGATACGAGAAATATCACAGACGGTTTGTAAATTGAATCGTCTGTGATATTTCTACGTATCACAAACGGTTCTTAAATAGAACCGTCTGTGATATTCTACGTATCACAGACCGTTTTTAATGGAAACCGTCTGTGATACTAGCCTTCACAAACGGTTTCAACAAAAAACCGTATGTGATAGTGCGTATCACAGACGGTTTTGAACCGTCTGTGATAACTGTCTGTTATCATAGACGAACAAATATAGACGGTTCGGAAACCGTCTGTGATGACGGTTCCGAACCGTCTGTGATGAGGTGTTCCCTAGTAGTGGGTCCAAATACCTGATTATAGATGTTGTCTTATAACCAGCGTATATCCCAGACTTTCGGAGAAGACCCATTGCAGTTCGCTGTGGTGGTGGTATAGGTATATAAATCTTGCAACCAAATCTTCAAAGATGAGAAATTTTCTGTGTTGACCCTTGTGCTAGTTGCATATGTGAATGGATGTTATATACCGACGGTCTAAAATTGATGAGAGTTGCTGCGAGCAGGACTGCGTGTCCCCAACATGCAGTTGGTAAATTACAATTCTTCAAGGGTGGTCGTGCAATAAAGTTAATCCTTTTAATTAATGCCTCTACGAGTCCATTCTGGGTGTGGACATGCGGTATGGAATGCTCAACTTTAATTCCCATTGCCATACAATAATCATCAAATGCTTTTGAAGTAAATTCTCCAGCGGTGTCCATTTTGGTGGACTTCACATGATGATCAGGGAAATTATTTCTAATTTTAATTATCTGTGAGATTTAGCTTTGCAAAAGCGTAGTTTCTCGTAGACAATAAACATACATGCAACCATTTCGAGGAAGCATCGATGAGTACCATAAAATACCCAAATGGCCCTTACAGGGACTGTATAGGACCGCAAAAAAATCTCTCTGGATATGGTCCGGGAATGTAGGGACTTCATCCTTCACTTTTAAAGTAGAAGGTTTAGTAATTAAATTCCCGGTGGCACATGCGGAGCACACAAAATCTTCCTGATTCAAAAAATTATTTTCATTGACATTATGTCCCTGTGAATTGTTAATTATATTTCTCATCATCCTAAGACCTAGGCGGCATAATCTATCATGCCAGAGATAGAAAAGGTTCAGAGCTTCTAAATACAGTTTTCAGGGTAGTATAGGCTGCAGGTGCCTTAATATTAGTATAGTATAGCCCAGATTCATATGAAGGAAGTCGTTCTAGTACCATTTTTCTACTTTCTTCACGCTTTTTAATGAGTAGGTATTCCTTATCATACTCTTCTTTAGTTTCTACGTGGAAACCGTTAGCACGAATATCCTTGAGAGTTTTAGTCGATTTTGGGTACAACAAGGTTTCTTTAATAACCAAAGTTATGCCCATTGGGGGTAAAATTGTGGCTCTTCCTGAGCCTATTATACAAGTATCACTGCCCGCGATTGTCGTAAGACTACTAGCATTCTTGCTAACCGACTGAAAATTTTTCGTCTCTCTCAAGATGGTATTCGTTGTGCCGCTACCTTCTAAGCACACTTCCTCCATAGGGCGCTACATGCGTTCTAATATAATGTACTTTATTAATATGTAGCAGAAAGCAAACAACACATAAATAAAATACTTTAAATATTAGAACATAACTTGCTATTATAAATACGGGAAAATAAGCTTTGTAGGACTCATCATAAGAATTTAATGCTTTGCTCTCCTAGAGCTTACAACCATTATTCAATAATTCAATGTTTTGCTTCAATTACAAACTGCAAGTTACTATAAAAGATCCAAGTGCAATGCGTGCACTAGATCGAATCAGCGAAGTATTCAGAAACTCCTGCCTCAATATGCTACATGGCGATCTTCTCCTCTTGGGCAACTACGGTTGTGATCGCTACGATGTCCAAAGAAGAGATGATGGGGGCTACTATGAGGCTGTCCACATCCATGAGTGCAACTAATGGATGTGGATCATGCTGTCCTATGCCCTTCTTCTTAGACTAGAAAACATCAATAACGTGTGACCCATGACCTTACCCTTCTTACCCCTCTCCTTCGTGAGAGGCTTCATCACCTTGTAGTTGCTCGCATTGGCTTCATGACCAACATTGCTACTAGGTGGCTGTGAGATGTAGTTCTGCCTTAGAACGTCATCTTGAGCTTCCGCAACTTGCATGGTGTCAATTAATGAGGCATACTTCTTGTAGCCGTCTTGACGATAGTTGCGTGCGGATTGCACCGCATTTGGGTGAAAGGTAGAGAGAGTCTTCTCAATCTTCTGCTCATCCGTAATTACATTATCACAGAGTTGAAGACTTGTACAAAGTCTATACAAATTCTGGCCATGCTGGGTTAGTTCTTCGAACTCCTGGTTCGTGATGCCAGTCATTTCCATATTCATGCAAAGAGTTCATAAGATTACTGCAAGTAATTTACATAAAATGGTTGCAAAATTCTCATAATGCTCTTCGAACTCCTGGTTCGTAATCCCGTATTTTTCTATACATTTTTCATGATTTACTGCTATTTTCAGTGATTAAAAGCAATATAAACAATCACAGATAATCAAAAGCAGTAAATACAATAAATAAATTGCATATAAATAACAATAACAAAGTTAAACATACTTCAAATGCAAAAATTAATTCAAAAATTGAATTCCCGGGGCCTTTTTTGCTGGAAAATGCATTTTCGGTGAATTTTGCTATTTTCAGGGGTTAAATTGCGAAATTTCAATATTGAGAAAAAAATTTAGGCAATTTTCAGAAACTTTGAGGGCCTTTTTTTGCAAAATTTTCTCATTCGCATAAGAATCCCCGTGATTTACAGAATCCCGAAGGGACTTTTCGCAAAATCTCCTTTTTTTTAGTTTTTACTTCTTTTTCTGGAAAAGATTGGGCCGGTCTTCATGGGCCAGCCTTCTTGGGCCATGGCGCCTGAGCAAAAAGCACCAGTAGGGTTTCCCCTGCCGCCTTGTCACCAAAACGGCGACGTGTGCTCTTAGCATAGACGAGCCGCGCGGCTAGCGCGGCTCATCGGTGGAGCTCGCGTACTTGGCGGCGGCGGCGACGCGAGTGTTTTCTGGCGGTGGCACCATGGCTTGTTGGGCGGATCGCGGCCGTGGCCTTGACTCTTGGCGGCGCCATGGCCATGGCCTTGAGGTGGTGGCGGCGGCGGGTGGAAGCGATCGTCTTGATGCGCGGAGGCGGGGACCAGCGGGCGCGGGCGGCGGCCAGCGCTAATGACGGCGTGACGTGGCACCGAGTCGGGCGGCGGCGGCAGGCGGCGGCGAGGTGGTTGCGAGCTAGGGCTCTTAAGCGTGGCGGCGTATGACTCCAGCAGCAGCAAGTGGCTCGGTGGTGGCTACTCCAAGCGCGTGCCTAGCGGCGGCTCCGAGCGCCGGCTTCAAGCGCGACGTGTGGGCTGTCTTGACGCGGTCGATGGCGGTCGCCACATTTTGGTGGCCGACGTCGGTCGGAGGGCGGTGAGGCACGGCTCGGTCGTCTGTGCGGGAGCTCGTGTGGTTGTCAACCGGCGGTGCATCTTTGGGTGCACCGGGCGTATGCGGGAGGCACCTCTGCGAGAGGTCCACGGCGCCTTGATCTTGAGGCCGGTGTGCGTGGGGAGCCGTGGGAAGCGGCGCCATCTTGATTGGCAGCGGTGACGCGGCATCCGGCGCATCGAGGGGAGCCCGTATAGAGCCATTTTTTTTATTTACTGTTCATACGATGCGTACTGTTCATGCGATGCAATAGTCGTTCATGCAATTACCGATCGGCTTGGCCGACGACTTCAAGTCGGCTCGCGGTAATTTAGAACGAATTTGTAATTTCTAATCTACGGTATAATCGGCATCCGATCTTTCGTGCAATCTACCGATTGACATTGTGCCGACGACTTCAAGTCGGCTCGCGGTAGATTAGAGCGGATTTGCACCGTAGAAAACCAATCTAGAAAGCGAATTTGCAGAATTGAAAGCGATCTAGAAAGAAAAATGATTCAATCTACGAGTGTCGTTCTTCGATGGTCACCTTTCGATCCGAGGAGAGTCGATCGTGCTGATAACGTGTTGAGGAACCGTCGTTGGTAAGTCCAGTCCGAGCGATTACCTCGTAGACAAATCCAGAATCATAAGAACAATGCAAGAATACAAGAACAGAACAGTAGATTGAACACAGAGATATAGGGGGCTTTTTACTTCTCTTTATTCCTTCATCAATCAATCAATCGTTTACAATGAATATCAACCCTATTTATAGGTTAGTGGATAGATGAGGAGTCTACCCAGGCCAGAACTCTCTGGCCTGAGTCCAGTTTCTTAACATTATAGACCGTCTGTTGTATGCTAGATGACTTTCACCTTTTTTTTCTCCTTCTGTCTCATCTATATCGTAAAAAAATTTAGATGACAAGAATAATAGACCACTGATATCACCTCCCGTATAAACAAACCCGCAACAACCCTTGAGCTAATAATTCTCAGTTTTTCCACGTCCCAAGCAAAATGCAACGCGCCCCCGGTATAAAGGCCCCAAGCTCACACAACTGTTCTTCATCCTTCTCGATTCAAGAACCCACCCTCCTCCCTCCCCACACACTCCAACCAGCTTCTCCCAATTCCGTCCAGTTCTCGGGTTCCTGCAATAATGGAGGGTTCCTGGAGAGTTGCAGCGCTGGCAATGGCGATGGTCGGTTGGGTTCTTGGTAGCTGCGTGTGGGGGTTCCCTGAGGAGGATTTGGTGAGGCGGCTGCCGGGGCAGCCCATCGTGGGATTCCGGCAGTTCGCCGGGTACGTCGACGTGGACGAGAACGCTGGGAGGAGCCTCTTCTACTACTTCGCCGAGGCGCAGGAGGACGCTGCCGCCAAGCCCCTCACGCTCTGGCTCAACGGAGGTCAGTATATATAACACAGCTGCTCCTTGCCTTCACCTCTCTGCGTTTGTATGTTGAGTTCTTGATTTTAGCTAGTCTGTGCAGTGTGATGTGTGTTCTTTTGCATATCTTTCTGAAGCCACTGTATCGATATTTTCTTGTTTTTGCCGGTATGGTCATAGGTTGATTAGTATTGATTTTTGTGTCTTGATTCTTGTTTTTGCTTGCCTTGCCTGTAGTGTTGATTTTGGTGAAGTGCGCAACCTTTCTTCACTGCTGATATTTTTTTGTGTCTCGTTCATGGATCATTGCATCTGGATTTTCTTGACGGCGCTGATGCCGTAGATGGAGATAACAGTGACACTGTTCTTTGATAGAAATTGCTTCTTTTGTGTGCGCGGCTTCCCGCTTGTCTTTAGTGGTTGGGAATCAGGATGCCGTAGGAATCTTTGGTTCTTTGCTGTTATTGTCTTGAATTTTGATGTGTTGTTTTTTTTACAGGAGTCTGCTGGATAGTTCGTCTTGTTACCATAATCTTTTTTCCCTTTTAGTTTTAACCATGGTTTTTTTTCTTTGCTGATTCTTTTTTTTTTCACCCCTGTTTGGATCTTCAGGGTTCCTGGAAATATTTCTGATTTTCCTGGACAATCGGAATTAGAATTGCCCTTGTCAATTGTACTGTTCCATTAATAATTTGATCTAAACTGTTCCTAATTTTATGATTGGAGCAGTGGAGCCAGGAAATGAAGTTTAATCTACCATATGCTCATAGGAATTCTTTCAATATTTTTTTCCCTATCCACTCTGTTTGTTCATCAGGGGACTATGATGACAGACAGTGTTTCCGGAACTGGAAACATAAAGAACTACCTCCACATATGCCAAGAAAAAGTGCTTCAAATAAAGTAACCTGCATCCTGGTACCCTTTTTACTACTAGTACTTTGCAAGTAGAAACAGGGTATCTTTAAGGTAACCATGTTTGCTTGTCGCATTACCTCATTGGGCTCTGTGTGTTGTGGTCCTTGAGGATTTTAAAAGATGTGAGGCATCATTTGATTTCCGTTTCCATTGATAAAACGGAAGAAAAAGATACAACAAAGCTTCTTTCATACAACAATACCTTGTTAAACCATTGAGTCTATGAATAACTCAATACTCCATATGGGACTGCGTATGCTAATGGCTGCTGCAAAGATTCACTGCCTATAGTCATAGCCCATCTGAATTTCAGGTCCTGGCTGTTCTTCGGTTGGAGGCGGGGCTTTCACGGAGCTAGGCCCGTTTTATCCTAGAGGAGATGGCAGAGGCCTCAGATTAAACAAGAAGTCATGGAACAAAGGTTGAATTTTTGCTTGTCATCTCCCCATCACATGTTTCAGTGAAAGAATAGGGTTGGTCTTAGCTCTCAGTATGTTGTTTTATCTTTAATATTGCAGTGTCAAATCTTCTATTTGTCGAATCACCGGCTGGAGTTGGGTGGTCCTACTCGAACACATCATCAGACTACAATACTGGAGATGAGCAGACCGGTAAGTTTTGTGGTTTTGTGTACATCACAAGGAACTATTAGCCTGAAAAAGTTGATCTGACTGTATGTATGCAGCTAATGACATGTACAGGTTTCTGTTGGGATGGTACAAGAAGTTTCCTGAGTACAGATCAAGAGGGCTATTTCTTACTGGAGAGAGCTATGCAGGTAGAAAAGTATTTCAAGCGCACGTTCTGTTTTACAATTTATGTTTAATTTGTTTGTCTTGTATAGTGAGTGGTTCTTATAAACAACAATGCAGGGCATTATATACCACAACTCACCGATGTTCTTCTCAGCCATAATGAGAAATCAAAGGGTTTCAAGTTCAATATCAAGGGAGTTGCTGTAAGAACTCAAGCATATCTTGTTTAAAGTTTTCTGGAATTAGCTTTGTTCTTATTACTAATTTTTAACTTTAATATTAACTTGGATAGATTGGGAATCCACTTCTCAAGCTTGATAGGGATGCCCCTGCCACCTATGAGTACTTCTGGTCTCATGGTATGATCTCTGACGAAATATTTCTGGCAATCAGCCAGACTTGTGACTTTGAGGATTACACCTTCAGTAACCCTCACAATGAGAGCAAGTCATGCAACGACGCCATTGCGGAGGCAAATGGTATAGTTGGAGATTATGTCGACAACTACGATGTTATTCTTGACGTCTGCTACCCATCAATTGTGATGCAGGAGTTACGGTTGCGGAAATATGTATGCTTGCTCCCTCACGAGTCACGATTCACAATGTTGTACTTCAAAACCTTTGATTTCCTGATATTTTTTGTCCAATGCAGGTGACTAAAATTAGTGTAGGAGTGGATGTTTGCATGACTTATGAAAGGAACTTCTATTTCAATCTTCCAGAAGTGCAGCACGCTCTTCATGCTAACAGAACGCATTTGTCATATAACTGGAGCATGTGCAGTGAGTAAGTATTTCTCTGGCTACTTCTGCCAATTATATTTTTTTGGTCCTTCCAGTAAATATTGGTCCTTTCTGCCAATTACTTTAAGTATGGTTCTTTCCAGTAAAGTTTCAAAAAGACGCCCTTCCAATGAAAGTATTGATGGTTCACGAAAGTTGCTATAAATAATTGTTGTGGTGTGTAGAGCTGCCAAATATTGCTAGAATTAGAATTTAGAAATGAGAAAGAGAACGAGTAATTGAACTGGTATCTTTGCAACTCAAACTCACATGTATCATTCTAATCATGTGCCAGTGTGCTGAACTACAGCAATAAGGATGGCAACATCAACATCTTACCTATACTTCAGAGAATTGTGGAGCAGAAAATACCAGTTTGGGTATTCAGGTAATGCAACTTTTCCTCTTATTTCAGATAACTCTTTCGCTTCACATGCAATATGTTTTCACAATATCAATCAACACTACAGTGGAGATCAAGACTCGGTGGTGCCCCTCTTGGGCTCCAGAACCCTCGTGCGAGAGCTAGCGCACACCATGAGGTTGCATGTCACAGTCCCATACAGTACTTGGTTTCGCAAAGGCCAGGTATACTTTGCTCTATGACTACGAGTTGCATTACATTTGACAAATTAGCTGATATACTACAGAACATCAATGCAAACTTGTGAAAGTCGGCTGATCAATGAAACAACTATTGCCCTTTGATTCAAGGTTGGAGGCTGGGTAACGGAGTATGGTAATACGCTGACCTTTGCAACAGTGCGGGGCGCATCTCACATGGTGCCATTTGCGCAGCCAGACCGGGCTCTCAGACTATTTCGATCATTTGTACTCGGACAGAGGCTCCCGAACACAACCCACCCAACCATTGACTAAGTGTACCTACAAAAGGAGCTGAAGATAGAAACAAATAGCTTAAGATATTTCAGTTCTGCTACAATAGATAAATTCATAAGGATGTAGTAGATGATCAATAAGTTCCTGATTCTTTAGAAAGAGCAGAAAAAATAATACCAGTAAGTATTCTCATTATCGTTATTTATTTCGATTGCATTCCTGGAAGTCTGGAACACAGAGCAATTTTATAAGTAACTATGTCAGTGTAGTTAGTTTTGGGGTACAGTGCAATTTGTAACTATAACTGTAAAGAATTTCATTAGTCCAAACGGATGGCAAAGGTTCATTCATCATTGAAACGGTTGCCGGTTCAAGTGTTATGATTCTTCTTGTACTTGAGTTTAGTTTATTGCTGCAAATGGAATACTTGTAATGATGTGCTGGGAATCTTCTTGAAAAAAGTTAACAACAACGTGATCCATAAGTTTTATTACTGAAGACAAGGTAACAAAATTATGTACTAATGTTACCTGCTCCAATGCTGTGTTGAGCTCAACTACCGGCAGTGCCAGTCGGCAGGGCCAATTCCTTACCTTAGTTTCTTTTCTGAACAGATTCTGCTCGATCAGTGTGCAACACCACAAGGTTCAGAAAGCAAAACTGCATCAGAAGTAAAGTATTCAGGCTTAGTTGCATCGGAAGGCACAAAGAATGCAATGCAATGGTAGGTTAAGACCTGGAGAGAGCACGAACGCAGCATAGAAGCTGCCCCAGTTGGAAGCTGTATGTCTCTTTGCTCATGGTAAGATATATGCTGGACGGTATCAACGAGGTGCCAGGCTTAGCAACTTTGCAGTTGATAAAAGCTTAACACCTTTGACATCAGCAATTTTGTAGTAGGGTCACCATGTAGATATGTTGCTGTTGTCAATAATATATTGGAGTATTACCATCAGCACAGACTCTGCTCTCCAATCTTAATTTGGATGAAACCAATAAGAGTTGCATCTTCATTTGGACTGCACTCTTCAACTGGCGATTTGTACACTCTTCAATGCAAATCGTCAGTTGAAATGGCGACAGATAGGTGGAACGACGACCGACAGTAAATAAGTTTCTGTCGCCATTTGAAATTCCACCGCTTTATGCAAACATAAACTTGCATGCTACTTAATATCACCATAATTTGGTAAAATTAGGAAAGCTTGCTGTATCATAAAATCGATTTTGGGGATAACACATTTAAAACAAGTTATTATGTGTCCTGTAAAACAAAATCACTCATATAAGGTAATATCACCTTACTATAAAACTTTCCATAAACACAAACTAGTCTAGATGCATCGCATTCTCTTTTGCAGTTGTATGGATACATCCCTCTATGAGTGCTACTACATGCACGCACGAGAATTTTGTTGGGCTGTAAAAAAACTGAATATACTGATGTTTATCTTAACTAATAAAAGAAGAAATTTACTCCTGGGAGGACCCTTGATTCGTGCGCCTTTGACCTCGTTGTCGCCAGAACCACCCTCGCCACCATCCATCCACGTGTGTCCCCCGTCCCTCGGCGCTTGCAGAGCCCCCACATCGCATTTCTCGTCTCCCTCTTTCGTCCTAGGCTCATCCAAAGGCGAACGCAGATGAAAATAGAGGGTGCTCAAGCTAATATAATAAAATTATATAAAACATACATAGTACATTTAAATGTCTAATGCAATTCAAATTCATACATAAATAAATAAAAGACAAAGTAATAATGTAAAATGAACTTAAGGTAGTACGACTAATGAACATAACAATCCAAATACGATAAATACATGCGAGTAGCAATCAGGAACAATAGTAGCTAAATTAGCGTGACAATCAGAAAATTGTGACTAATTGCAAACATTGAAATGAAATAGAAGTATGGAACATACCGCAAAACCGCTAGGCGCTAGCTATGACTAGGAGCGGGAGGCAAATCCATTCTACGAGATTTCATCTGTTGAAAACGATCCATAATTGTTTTATCATCAATGCTTTTGAATATCTCTCGCTCAGTGTAGCACACCATCAAGTCATTGAGCCATTCATCGAAGACTTTGTTGCGCAAGTCTGTCTTAATAATTTTCATTGCCGAAAAGATGGTGTATTGTTGTCTACTTGTCTAGTCTAGTTACATCATACATGTATTTAGTTTTAGTACTCATCATCTCAACATCACATTAATATTATCAAATATCAATGATATTAATTGAGTAAAATTATTACCTTAGCTCACCTTCTTGCTTCTTAGTTATGAGTTATGACCATATCCATTAATCCATACATGATTATCTATTCTCGGACTCAACAGTCAACACACATAACGCCGGCCATTTCTTCATTTTCTTTCCCCTCCCCATTTCTTCATTTCATTCTTCTCAGGGCCATGGCTCTCCCCCCTTTCCCCATTTCTTCTCGGCTCCGTGACGCCTTGACAGATCATCTTGTGCCTGCCCCTCCCTCCCTCAGTGGCCATGGCCGTCTCAGCCTCCGCCCCTCCCGTGCTCTTTGGCCGCCTCGCCTCTCTTGGCTGCTCGGCGCCTCTCTCGCCTCGGCCTCCTACCTCCGCCTCCGGTGCCTCCTTGGCTGGCTCCGCTCCTCCCCGCCTCGCCGTCCCGCCTCGCCCCCACCGGCCCCGCTCGCCGCCTCGCCCGCCATGTGCCGTCGGCGTGTGAGGTCACCAGGTGAGTGTGAGTTAGGGATTTGAGTTTGAGAGATGGGGATTTGGGGGATTGGCCGAATGGGGATTTGGGATTTGAGGATTGCGAAAATGGGCTTGTTACATTGGATTATGCAAAGAATTTGGCCCAAGAGGCCCAAATATGCTTGCAGTGACCGAGTGCTTCTTCCTCCTTGTGCAGTTGTGCTTCTTCATTCCTGGCTCTTGGCTGCCAAATGTAGTCTTTGGAGCCATTGATTGGAGGATCAAGGAGGAGTTGCAGTGAGCCGGGTCTCTGTGGGCGGGCGATGGAGCCGGTGCGCACGCCCCTGCATGCACCGGTGTTGCCTCCGCCCCTGGCTCTGTCGTCGCTGCTCCACCCACTTTCCTGTCCCCATCTCCTCTCTCACCCTCCCATCTTGTAAAAAGTTTGTGTTTCCGTTGCAACGCACTAGTACTATCAAATTCAAGTGCCCCACTCGGCAGTGACAAAATATTCCAAATGTAAAGGTATGTACAATGGTACAAACAGTAGTTGTCTGTAGTACATTCTATGTTATTTATAGATAAAACTAAACAGCTCAAACAACGAGTTGTCTCTAAGTTGTCTATACATGACCCCTACAAAATAAGGCTACAAAATATGTGGGTTACAGATGGTATATATACAACAACAAAAAATGATGTTTATAAAAGTCTTATTGACTGTCTGTTGCATGCTAGACGGCTTCTACCTCTTTTTCTCCTTCTCTCTCATCTATATCACAAAAAATCTTAGGTGACAAGAATAATAGACGACTGATATCACCTGTTGTACATGCCTGATCAGTTTTCTTGCACGGATAGCCAATCTATTGGTGAGAACTAGGAACCCGCGCGCGCCTTGGCGCGCTGAGTTGAACAAATGCAACTATGATTAGGAGAAAGGAAATGACGCGAATAGAACCTATAGAGATATAGCGACATTGCTTTAATTGGGGATAGACAGTGTATGGATCGCATTCTTCAATGCACAGTATAGCTGATTTGTACAATTTCATCAAAGGATGAAGGATTGTATCAGTAAGTACCTAAGATCCAGGACCATTTCATCTTAACAACATTTGGTTGTAAAAGTGACATAAAAAAAACTCGCTGTCACATTTTGGTAGCTACTGGAACTTACTTTTGCTGTTCTTTGATAGTGCACCTCCTATGTGTTTGCTTTTCAGATTCAATATGACCTGTTATTGTTTGGCTATGTTTTGTCAGTAATTGCAGATAGTAGGACAATCATTTGCTATTGTGGAATGAAAATTTTCCTACCTGAGATCTCTTGCTGATGTATATAGATACTGGTGTCTTGTGTAATTCCTCTGGTTCAAGAGCGGAATTCTGCACCTTAGGTGTCTTGATCATACTTAAGTTTACATACTACTGGATTTTGATTCATAACAGAAAGTACTGAATAGCTCACTACTTTTTTTATTCATAACTAAATGTTCTAAATAGCTCACTACTTTTTTTTATAAGGAAAAACAGTAGGGGAGAGACCTACTGTTAGAGTATAAGCATTAAAGTAGGTAAAAACTGTACATGTATTAATAAAAGATAAAGAAAAATAGCTACATAACTGAATGTTCTGAATAGCTCACTTCTTTGTACCTTTCCTTGTGCGTTCTAGCAACTCCCCCTCCTTGCACCAGATATCAGGACTCCCGGAATGACCCTTGTCATAAGGAAGAACACTTGCATTGTTTCTTTCTCGTCTCTCGCTGCACTCTCTGCTTCAGTGTTGTAGCTCCTCGCAGTGCTGAGTCTGAGACACAGAAAATACTTAGCTTATTTTTTTGTATGAAACAGCATATGTTATTCAATGCGATGACAATGACACCATTGCATTCCTTACCAGTTGCAGCTGCTGTTGTGAGTGTCATCAGATCACCAGGACTTCTGACCCCAACTGCAGACCGGACGACACAGGCTACCTGTTCATGATGTGCCCCTGCATGCTTAGCTATCCCAACATAGCGCGAAGCTAATAACTCAGTGGCTGACGCCATGGCTGCTGCCATCTTGGAGGTATGGATATCTGAACTTGTGGCCGCTGCAACCGCAGCGACTGCAGCTGCAACTCGAGCCTCGGATACCATGGTGAGTACATGGGCCTTCTCGGTATGCAGCTTCTCTTTGCTGCTCTGCTTGACCCGTCTTGTGTCCTTATGTTGGAACCATTTGCCAATTGATTGGTGGTGGCTGCTGATGGGATTTCTTCTTGCAGATTAAAGTAGCAGAAGTATTCTTACAGATTAAAGTTGTTCTCTATCAATGTTCTACTGTCTACATGCTTTTTTATTCCTTCTCTTCTAACTTGCTTATCTTACAGAGAAGGACAGAAAAGGATGTTCAGATTAAAAAAAACAAAACAGAAAAGGATGTTCACATCAAAAAAAGAAAGAAATAAAGAAAAAGAACAGAAAAGGATGAAGTGAGCAATGGATTACATGTTGTTGATGACTTGGAACAATGGCGGTAGCAAGCGCAGAGTTCTCTGGTATAGTCATCTCCGGCAGCCGGTTCACAGCAAAGCTCTTCTTGCTTCCATTGGCAAGAATCTTGGATATTTCGGACGCTGACACGCTCCACGACCTCGACAAGTACTCTATAGGCTCCAATGGTGTCTGTGGCGGCGGTATTGCCGGTACTGCTTCCTCCTCATCCATCTCAATGCCAATGTTTCAGGGCTTTTAGGGCAACAGCGGAGGGAACGAATGCCGAGCGTCACTGGAGCGATCCGGAAGGTTTTCTTTGCTATGTCTGCGCGACGACACGTGGAAGACGAAGGAAACCGAAGAATCAGAGACGAGCATGTGCCAGTTTGCGTGGCGAACGGAGCGAAACGAGAAAGCCTCACATCAGGTTCACTCGCGAGGCCAGCAAAGCATTCGAGAGCATCGCACGGCCCGATGCTATGGCGCGCACCAACCAAGCAAAATCGAACGGTGCTCGCGAGCTCACGACAACGACATACGAGAACGGGAAAAAACGTCAGGAGCAAAGACGAAATCGAACGAACACAAAAAAAATAGTGACGTTGCCACCCTGAAGTCAACCCGGCCTCCTTTTATACAGAGAGATATGGAAACAAAGCCGCAACAAGCCAACAAGCCATGAGCTAATAATTCTCTGTTTTTCCACGTCCCAAGCAAAATGCAACGCGCCCCCAGCATAAAGCCCCCAAGCTCACACAGCTGTTCTTCATCCTTCTCGATTCAAGAACCCACCCTCCCTCCTCCCTCCCCACACACTCCAACCAGCTTCTCCCAATTCCGTCCAGTTCTCGGGTTCCTGCAATAATGGAGGGTTCCTGGAGAGTTGCAGCGCTGGCAATGGCGATGGTCGGTTGGGTTCTTGGTAGCTGCGTGTGGGGGTTCCCTGAGGAGGATTTGGTGAGGCGGCTGCCGGGGCAGCCCATCGTGGGATTCCGACAGTTCGCCGGGTACGTCGACGTGGACGAGAACGCTGGGAGGAGCCTCTTCTACTACTTCGCCGAGGCGCAGGAGGACGCTGCCTCCAAGCCCCTCACGCTCTGGCTCAACGGAGGTCGGTATATATAACACAACTGCTCCTTGCCTTCACCTCTCTGCGTTTGTATGTTGAGTTCTTGATTTTAGCTAGTCTGTGCAGTGTGATGTGTGTTCTTTTGGATATCTTTCTGAAGCCACTGTATCGATATTTTCTTTGTTTTTGCCGGTATGGTCATAGGTTGATTAGTATTGATTTTTGTGTCTTGATTCTTGTTTTTGCTTGCCTTGCCTGTAATGTTGATTTTGGTGAAGTTCGCAACCTTTCTTCACTGCTGATATTTTTTTGTGTCTCGTTCATGGATCATTGCATCTGGATTTTCTTGACGGCGCTGATGCCGTAGATGGAGATAACAGTGACACTGTTCTTTGATAGAAATTGCTTCTTTTGTGTGCACGGTTTCCCGCTTGTCTTTAGTGGTTGGGAATCAGGATGCCGTAGGAATCTTTGGTTCTTTGCTGTTATTGCCTTGAATTTTGTTGTGTCGTTTTTTTACAGGAGTTTGCTGGATAGTTCGTCTTCTTACCATAATCTTTTTTCCCTTTTAGTTTTAACCATGGTTTTTTTTCTTTGCTGATTCATTTTTTTTCACCCCTGTTTGGATCTTCAGGGTTCCTGGAAATATTTCTGATTTTCCTGGACAATTGGAATTAGAATTGCCCTTGTCAATTGTACTGTTCCATTAATAATTTGATCTAAACTGTTCCTAATTTTATGATTGGAGCAGTGGAGCCCGGAAATGAAGTTTAATCTACCATATGCTCATAGGAATTCTTTCAATATTTTTTTTCCCTATCCACTCTGTTCATCAGGGGACTATGATGACAGATAGTGTTTCCGGAACTGGAAACATAAAGAACTACCTCCTATTCGATATCTGCTCCACATATGCCAAGAAAAAGTACTTAAAATAAATTAACCTGCATCCTGGTACCCTTTTTACTACTAGTACTTTGCAAGTAGAAACAGGGTATCTTTGAGGTAACCATGTTTCCTTGGCGCATGACCTCATTGGGCTCTGTGTGTTGTGGTCCTTGAGGATTTTAAAAGATGTGAGACATCATTTGATTTCCATTTCCATTGATAAAAGGGAAAAAAAAAGATACAATAAAGCTTCTTTCATGCAACAATACCTTGTTAAACCATTGAGTCTGAAGAATTCAATACTCCATATGGGATTTGTGTATGCTAATGGCTGCTGCAAAGATTCACTGCCTATAGTCATAGCCCATCTGAATTTCAGGTCCTGGCTGTTCTTCGGTTGGAGTCGGAGCTTTCACGGAGCTAGGCCCATTTTATCCTAGAGGAGATGGCAGAGGCCTCAGATTAAACAAGAAGTCGTGGAACAAAGGTTGAATTTTTGCTTGTCATCTCCCCGCCACATGTTTCAGTGAAAGAATAGGGTTGGTCTTAGCTCTCAGTATGTAGTTTTATCTTTAATATTGCAGTGTCAAATCTTCTATTTGTCGAATCACCTGCTGGAGTTGGGTGGTCCTACTCGAACACATCATCAGACTACAATACTGGAGATGAGCGGACCGGTAAGTTTTTGTGGTTTTGTGTACATCACAAGGAACTATTAGTCTGAAAAAGTTGATCTGACTGTATGTATGCAGCTAATGACATGTACAGGTTTCTGTTGGGATGGTACAAGAAGTTTCCTGAGTACAGATCAAGAGGGCTATTTCTTACTGGAGAGAGCTATGCAGGTAGAAAAGTATTTCAAGCGCACGTTCTGTTTTACAATTTATGTTTAATTTGTTTGTCTTGTATAGTGAGTGGTTCTTATAAACAACAATGCAGGGCATTATATACCACAACTCACCGATGTTCTTCTCAGCCATAATGAGAAATCAAAGGGTTTCAAGTTCAATATCAAGGGAGTTGCTGTAAGAACTCAAGCATATCTTGGTTAAAGTTTTCTGGAATTAGCTTTGTTCTTATTACTAATTTTTAACTTTAATATTAACTTGGATAGATTGGGAATCCACTTCTCAAGCTTAATAGGAATGCCCCTGCCACCTATGAGTACTTCTGGTCTCATGGTATGATCTCTGACGAAATATTTCTGGCAATCAGCCAGACTTGTGACTTTGAGGATTACACCTTCAGTAACTCTCACAATGAGAGCAAGTCATGCAACGACGCCCTTGCGGAGGCAGATGGTATAGTTGGACATTATGTCGACAACTACGATGTTATTCTTGATGTCTGCTACCCGTCAATTGTGATGCAGGAGCTACGGTTGCGGAAATATGTATGCTTGCTCCCTCACGATTCACAATGTTGTACTTCAAAACCTTTGATTTCCTGATATTTTTTGTCCAATGCAGGTGACTAAAATTAGTGTAGGAGTGGATGTTTGCATTACTTATGAAAGGAACTTCTATTTCAATCTTCCAGAAGTGCAGCATGCTCTTCATGCTAACAGAACGCATTTGCCATATAACTGGAGCATGTGCAGTGAGTAAGTATTTCTCTTGCTACTTCTGCCAATTATATTTTTTTGGTCCTTCCAGTAAATATTGGTCCTTTCTGCCAATTACTTTAAGTATGGTTCTTTCCAGTAAAGTTTCAAAAAGACGCCCTTCCAATGAAAGTCTTGATGGTTCACGAAAGTTGCTATAAATAATTGTTGTGGTGTGTAGAGCTGCCAAATATTGCTAGAATTAGAATTTAGAAATGAGAAAGAGAACAAGTAATTGAACTGGTATCTTTGCAACTCAAACTCACATGTATCATTCTAATCATGTGCCAGTGTCAGTGTGCTGAACTACAGCAATAAGGATGTCAACATCAACATCTTACCTATACTTCAGAGAATTGTGGAGCAGAAAATACCAGTTTGGGTATTCAGGTAATGCAACTTTTCCTCTTATTTCAGATAATTCTTTCGCTTCATATGCAATATGTTTTCACAATATCAATCAACACTACAGTGGAGATCAAGACTCGGTGGTGCCCCTCTTGAGCTCCCGAACCCTCGTGCGAGAGCTAGCGCACACCATGGGGTTGCATGTCACAGTCCCATACAGTACTTGGTTTCGCAAAGGCCAGGTATACTTTGCTCTATGACTACAAGTTGCATTACATTTGACAAATTAGCTGATATACTACAGAACATCAATGCAAACTTGTGAAAGTTGGCTGATCAATGAAACATCTATTGCCCTTTGATTCAAGGTTGGAGGCTGGGTAACGGAGTATGGTAATGCGCTGACCTTTGCAACAGTGCGGGGCGCATCTCACATGGTGCCATTTGCGCAGCCAGACCGGGCTCTCAGACTATTTCGATCATTCGTACTCGGACAGAGGCTCCCGAACACAACCCACCCAACCATTGACTAAGTGTACCTACAAAAGGAGCTGAAGATAGAAACCAATAGCTTAAGATATTTCAGTTCTGCTACAGTAGATAAATTCATAAGGATGTAGTAGATGATCAATAAGTTCCTGATTCTTTAGAAAGAGCAGAAAAAATAATACCAGTAAGTATTCTCATTATCGTTATTTATTTCGATTGCATTCCTGGAGGTCTGGAACACAGAGCAATTTTATAACTATGTCAGTGTAGTTAGTTTTGGGGCACAGTACAATTTGTAACATTGTTATGAATATTGTGTGTATATTCAAGAGGACCCAATGAGCAATATATATAGGGATGTACAAAGAGGGTTTCCATATACAAATAAGGAAATACAAAAGGAGTTCTATTCTAACACCCTCCCTCAAACTCATGGTGGATCACACACACTGAGTTTGGAGAGAAAATACAAATGTTGTGCTCTAGTCTACGGCTTCGTGAAGAAGTCAGCAACCTGTAACTCTGATGACACAAATTGTAAAGCAAGTACTCCCTCCTGCACCTGTGAGCGAGTGTATGAAGCATCCACACCAATGTGTTTGGTGAGCTCATGCTTCACTAGGTCCCGAGCAATACTGATAGCATCTGTACTGTCAGACAAAAAAGTCATAGGTCCCATCACAAGCACTCCAAAATCTGCAAGTAGCCACCTCAACCAAGTAACCTCTGCTGTCACTGCTGCCATAGCTCTCAACTCAGCCTCTGCGCTCGAACGGGAAACTACAGTCTGCTTCTTAGTCTTCCAGGTAATCAGGGAGGAGCCAAGAAAAACATAGTAAGCAAAAAGAGAACGACGATCAGAAGGATCGCTAGTCCAGGTCCCATCGGAGTACGCCTGAAGCTGTAGTGAGGTAGAGCTAGGGAAAAACAAATGACGAGAGATAGTCTAACGCAAGTAACGAAGAACACGAAAAAGGTGACTGTAGTGAAGATAGGTAGGACGCGCCATGAACTGACTCAAGATATGAATAGCATAAGCAATATCAGAACGAGTGCTCACAAGGTACACCAAACTCCCAACAAGATGACGATATCGAGTAGGATCCTCAAGAAGATCACCATCAGTGGCACGAAGCTGTAGGGATAACTCCATGGGAGTCTCAGCGGTGTGAGTGTCAGTCAGACCAGACCGATCAAGAACATCCTGGACATACTTCTGCTGGGAGAGGTATAGCCCTCAGGCATGGAAGAGACCTCAATCCCAAGGAAGTACGTAAGAGAACCAAGATCAGTCATCAAAAACTGCTCACTGAGATGCTTCTTCACATACATGCTGAATGAGGAATCATCACCAGTGATGAGCATATCAACATACAGAAGAAGCAGTGTCCTACCCCGAGATGAGATATGGATAAAAAGAGCAGGATCATGAGAACTGACAATGATACCGACAGCAGAAATCACTGAGGTAAAACGCGCAACCAGGCACAAGGAGCCTGTTTGAGGCCATAAAGAGCATGACGAAAACGACAGACATGCCCATCAGGAACAGAATACCCAGGTGGTGGCTGCATGTAGACCTCCTCATGCAAAACACCATTAAGAAAGTCATTCTTAACATCCAGCTGAGAGATAGACCACCGGCGAATAGAAGCAATCGCAACAAGAGTGCGAACAATGGTCATATGGGCAACAGGGGCAAAAGTCTCATCGTAGTCACGACCGTACTCCTGCTGAAAGCCACGAGCCACAAGACGAACCTTGTAACGCTCGATAGTACCATCAAACCGGGTCTTAATCCTGTACACCCACTTGCACGTGATCGGACGAGCATGCACAGGTGTCGGTACAATATCCCAAGTCTCTGTACGTCGAAGAGCATCAAGCTCCTCTGCCATAGCAAGCTCCCACTCAGAATGAGGAGCAGCCTCACGATAAGAACTAGACTCAGTGACAGAGAGAGCATGAGCTATCGGAGCAAATCCAAGACAATCAGGAGGTCGAAGGGATGTCCGGTAACGAAGGACGTAACGAGGAGCATCAGCAGGAGGATCAAATGTGGGTGTCGGCAAGATACCAGGAGAGGAGGCTGGTGAAGGATGAGGACGCCTGGAGTAGTGAATACCAGAGTAACGAGATGGTGGTCCTGCAGGAACAAGAGGCGGTGCTGCAGGAGGCAGCACCGGAGGCGGAGGTACAGAAGGAACCACTGGAGACAGACCAGGGGAAGACTATGATAGTGGAGAAATAGGTGAAGAGTCAGAAAGAGACAACCATAAAATCGACTCAACGGTGGAAACAGGAGGAGCCGAATCTCGTTAGAAGAAAGGTCGAGATTCGTCAAAGACAACGTCTCGTGAAATCCTGATCCGCCGAGCAGAAGGATCCCAACAACGATAACCCTTATGCTCAGAACTATAACCAAGAAATACGCACTCAACTGACTAGGCCGATAGTTTAGTGCGTTCACGAGGCTGCAGCAGAACAAAACAAGTACAACAAAAAACATGGAGGTGAGTGTACTGGGGGGCTCGAGAGTAGAGATGGTCTATAGGATTGGCGCCCTTAAGAGCAGTGGAGGGTTGCATATTGATGAGATATGCAGCCGTAGAAACAGCCTCAACCCAGAACTGTGGTGGAACGTGGGAGGCAAGGAGAAGAGTGCGAGCAGTCTCAATCAGATGACGATGTTTGCGCTTAACAACCCCATTCTGAGCATGGGCACCAGGACAAGAAGACTGGTAAAGAGTACCTTGCTCAGAAAGAAACTGTCTAAAACACCAGAACAGTACTCACCAGCAGAATCACAGCGAAAAGTACGGATGGGAGAATCAAAGTGAGTACGAACCATCGTTGCAAAGCTACGATAGATCGCAAGAAACTGACCACGATTAGATATAGGGAAAATCCATGTAAAACGGGAATAATCATCAATGAAGATCACATAAGATTTATGCCCGCCTTTAGAAATAATAGGCGCAGGTCCCCATACATCTGAATAAACTAAATCAAAAGGGCGAGAAGACAAGGACTCACTAGAATGATAAGGAAGTTGGAGCTGCTTGCCCAACTTACAACCTTGACAAAGCATGGACGTGTCAACAGGAACACATCCAAGAGCACCCTGACGAACTAATGAAGAAAGACGAGACCCACACAAGTGACCTAAACGATGATGCCACTGCGCAAAAACTCCAGAGGTGGTGGCGGCGGCGAAGGATGTAAAGGTGATAGAGCAATCAAGTGAGCAGCGGTGGAGGCGGTCAAGAATGTAGAGACCCTAACGATCTCTACGGCGTCCGCCAGTCCTAAGTACCGTCCCTGTTTGTCGGTCCTGGACAAAACAGGTGTGAGTCAAAACCAACCCTACAGCCGAGATCAGTGAACTGACCCATTGAGAGAAGCTGCATGGTAAGCTGAGGAACATGAGCAACAGCTGGAACAGAAAAGTCAGTGGACAAAAGAGTGCCATGATCGCCATGCATGAGGAGTACGCCGATCGTCTCGAATCGAGATAGGAAAAACAAGAGGTCCTACTGAAGTGAGAGATGTGGAGTCCGGTGTCATGTGGAAAGAGACACCAGAATCCAGAATCCAAGAAGTACCTGGAGGAGACGTCTGAGCTAGACTGGCAGAACCTGTTGAGCTGTGAGGGAGCTGCTGAAGTAGAGCCTGGCAGAACTGCTGAACAGAGTCACCTCGCTGAGAAGATCCTAAAGTGCTGGTCTGCCCTCCCGTCGAGGAAGGTCCTCCCTGCCCCCCCTGGATCGTCCACACGTCTTGTTCTGCTTTTTGCGCACCGCAAAACGCTAGTAGTCGTGCTCGAAGTTCTTGCAATAATTACACTGAACCCCAATTGGTGCAAAAACAAGAGCAGAAATAGACAGCTGAGAGGGTCCTGTAGTCGAAGCAGAAACCGTCGGTGTACTCGAAGGAGTAGCAAGTACAGTTGGAACGAACTGTGCTGCTAACCCACGGTGAATCTCCTCAGCACGAAGTGTCGAAAGAGCCTCGGTGACTGTCGGGCGTGGTGAGCGGCTCAGCAGTTGAGCCCTGACAGGCTCAAACTCTGGGCGTAGACGGCAGACGAAGTCATAAAGGCGAAGGCGATCACGATCCGCCTTCTGCACCTTATGACACTCCTGGCAAAGCGGAGAAGCCAGCTCGTCCAGCTGGCACCAGAGACTGGCCAGGGCTCGAAAGAAGTCATCAACGGAGGAGTCCTTCTGGCGAAGCGTCTCCAGCTCATGCTGAAGCGAAAAGAACTGAGCATTATTGCTCTGCTGGTATCGCTCGCGCAAGTACTTCCAGACCTGACGAGTAGAACGCAGACCAACAATGTCTGGCTGGATGGAGTAGTCAACGCTGACCACCAGGATGGTGCGAACACAGGCCTCATCAGCACACCAACGCTCAAAAGCATCTATGGCATACTGAAAGGCCTCATCGGCAGCGTCAGCAGCAGCAGTAGCGGCCTCTGTCTCCTTTTTGGCGACCTCATCTTCTGTAGGAAGTGCAGAAGTAGGCTGCCTAAGAGAAGGCTGAACTGGTGATGGTGGACAAGGTCGAGTACCAGTGACATGTCCTCAGAGACGGAGACCATCGAGCGTGATCTCCATGAGTGAAGACCACAACCTGTAGTTTGTCCCATGGAGCTTTGTTCCTGAGAATGGGATCGCAGCTGATAGAACGGAAGCCATCGGTAGGCGGCGCTGGATGGCGCGGCGACCAAGGCAACGAAGTCTAACAAAGTATTGCGACTATACGGCAATGTTAGATCGACGCACTATTGATGTTTTTTTTTAAAATATTTTTTTCCTTTTATTTTTTGATTTTCTTCGGGCCGGGCTAAAAAGGAAAGCTCTTGCTACAGCCTGAAACACACAAGAACGACCACGGGGGAACTAGGGTTCCCTCGACTTGCGGCAGCGATGGCGACTGAAGGACGCATGGCGGCGGCGACTGGCGGCGAGTGGTGGCGTCCAACGAGCCATTTCTACGGCGGCGAAGGTTGGCAATGGCAATGGCGGCGGCAGCGTCGCGGCGGCGCGCGTCAACGAGCGCCGGCTTCCTGAGCTCGTACCCGTTGCTCAGCTTTGTGTTGTTGTTGTGGATTGCGGCAGCACGACGAGACAAAACAACGGCGGTCTTTACAAATCTGCAACAAGAAGCGAAGGTCCGGCATGACGCCATGGTGAAGGAGGGTCGCCACTCGACGTCGAGGCCGACGACGAGGCGGTGGATCAGGTCCAACCAGTCGGCGTCGGGCGACGGGATGGCAGCGGAAGGAGAGCTAGGTTAGTGCCCTAGCTCTGATACCCTGTTATGAATATTGTGTGTATATTCAAGAGGGCATAATAGGCAATATATATAGGGATGTACAAAGAGGGTTTCCATATACAGATAAGGAAATACAAAAGGAGTTCTATTCTAACAACTATAACTGTCTAAAGAATTTCATTAGTCCAAAATGGCAAAGGTTCATTCATCGAAACGGTTGCCGGTTCAAGTGTTGTGATTCTTCTTGTACTTGAGTTTAGTTTATTGCTGCAAATGGAATACTTGTAATGATATGCTGGGAATCTTCTTAAAAAAAGTTAACACCGTGATCCATAAGTTTTATTACTGAAGACAAGGTAACAAAATTATGTACTAATGTTACCTGCTCCAATGCTGTGTTGAGCTCAACTACCGGCAGGGCCAATTCCTTACCTTAGTTACGAGTTCTTTTCTGCCGGCCAATTCCTTACCTTAGTTAGAGTTCTTTTCTGAACAGATTCTGCTCGATCAGTGTGCAACACCACAAGGTTCAGAAAGTAAAACTGCATCAGAAGTAAAGTATTCAGGCTTAGCTGCATCGGAAGGCACAAAGAATGCAATGCAATGGTAGGTTAAGACCTGGAGAGAGCACGAACGCAGCATAGAAGCAGCCCCAGTTGGAAGCTGTATGTCTCTTTGCTCATGGTAAGATATATGCTGGACGGTATCAACGAGGTGCCAGGCTTAGCAACTTGCAGTTGATAAAAGCTTAACACCTTTTACATCAGCAATTTTGTAGTAGGGTCACCATGTAGATATGTTGCTGTTGCCAATAATATATTGGAGTATTACCATCAGCATAGACTGCTCTCCAATCTTAATTTGGATGAAACCAATAAGAGTTGCATCTTCATTTGGACTGCCCCATAGAGTACAGGGTACAGACATAATAATACCAATATCATAGTATATAGTACAATGTTTCTGTAGCCAAACTGGAGTTCCCTTTTTCTATATTAATGCCCTGGTCTTGATTGAAATGATGAACCATGAATCCCAACTAGCACTAAGATTTCAGTGCTATACTGTATAGATCTATAAATAAGAAGGGACACATCCAAAGAGGATGTATTACAGAATTGAGTAAAAAAGTTAACAAGAAATACTAGAGTAGCCCCTATTTTCGTATGACTGCTCAATCTTGCCAGCCAACAGAGTGACATACAACCATGGTCATAGCAATGCGGGCATGAATATGTGGGACAGTTTCTTGATTTCTTCGTCCATCAGCACAAACAAAAAAATGTGATAAATGGATCATTGAGAAGATGAACTTCCTTATAGATAAAGTATCTAAGCACAAGGGCCATTGATAACCTTACAGATTTGCTACTAATCACAGTATCAGGCACAAGAACTCATTTGTGCGCTCGTAGAAAATGGCACTCTGCACAGCTTCTCTTGGTGGCTGTAAGCCTGTAACAATGTATGTATGGAGGTTACAGACAACGTTGTAATCCAATCCAAGGATGGCAATCATCACGATACGTCGGATGGTACCAAAATGGTCACTGCCTTCATCGGGTAACTTGAATAAAAATGCGGTCATCCCTTCTAGTAGGATAAAAAAGGATCCATGGGAACTACCCTTGGAAGAGAAATTGCAATTCTTCCTGCATCCAAGTTTGTCATTGAGCTCATCCCTTGCAGTTGGACAAAAAAAGATGCTTGGGAATTACCCTTGAAGGAGAAATTAACAGTTTCTCTTGCATCTCCTTTTGTCGCGTTACTTCAGAAGCACTTGATTTGAACCACACGTTGAACAATCACATGGCATCAGACATGTGTAGTACAATTGTGGCAGTCACTTTAGGGCAGATACTCATAGCCTCAAATTGAATAATCAGTCACGTTACCACTCTAGCTCCACTTCATTTTGCAACATATTGTTCCAGATATTGGTCATGAAAGTTTTCAAGGCCTGGGATCTCCACATTGCCCAGTACCTAGTAGAACAACACACAGAATTCCTTGCTTGCAATGATAAAAAGTCGCTCATGTGAATCACGATACCAATTAAGAAAGACCGTTGCTTTACCAAATTGATTGCAGCAATACAGGACCTTAGCATCACAACTTCTGTTCTAGGTTAGTTCGTAATACAGGTCCACATGCTCATATTCAGATTCTGAATTGCCCATATCCTCGAGTAACCGATCTAGAATCCAAAGCATTCGTCTCCTCAAATAACGTGGGATGCTCCCTTGGTAAAAGGCATGAGCCCTTCCCTTCACATCAACCCAGCTGCACCCAGGTGTCTTCACCATGCCAAGTTCCCTCATCCTTGATCTCAACCCTGCGACACCATCAGACCGACCAACTGCATCATAAATGCTACAGAGAGTAACATAGTTACTAGCATTGCCATCTTCTAACTCAAACAGCCTATAAGCTGCAATCTCTCCAACATCAACATTATTATGAATGGCACAAGCAGAGAGCAAAGCTCCCCACACACTAGCACAAGGCTCCATAGGCATCTTCCTTATGAGCCCGACAGCTTTTTCAATGGCTCCAGCACGGCCCAAGAGGTCAACCATACATGCATAGTGCTCAGCAGTGGGCTCTACACCATGAACCTTACTCATCAACTCAAAGATCATCCGGCCTTCAGTCACAAGCCCTGAGTGGCTGCAACTCGACAGAACAGACGTGAAGGTGATGCAATTCGGCTTCACTGCTTGAGACACCATCTCCTTGTAAACCCTCAAGGCCTCTTCTCCCTGGCCATGGATACCATAGCAAGATATCAGAGTCGACCAGCTCACCACATTCCTCTCCTGCATGCCTGCAAACACCTCTTGTGACGCATCCACGTGCCCGCACTTTGCGTACATGTCGATCAACGCGTTCCCGATTGGGACATCTGAATCGAACGCAATGCACCGCACCATCCTACCATGGATTTCCCTCCCCTTCATCAGCTCCCCTTCCTTCCCGCAGACATTCAGCACGCTCGGCACAGCCCGCAGATCTCTCGCCATGTTCATCACCTCCACCTGAGCCCTCCTGAAGAGCTCCAAGGTTTCCGCCGCCCTCCCGGCCCTTGCATACGCGGTAACCATGCAATTCCACACGACAGCGTCTCTCTCCGGCAGCTCGTCGAACACCCTCACCGCATCGTCCAGGAGACCGGTCTTGGCATACATGTCCAGAAGCGCGCCGGAGACAACGACATTGGCCAGAAAGCCAAGATGGACGGCGAAGCCATGGAGCGCGGCGCCAAGAAGCGGCTCCGGAAGCTCGGCGCACGCGCGGAGCGCGGCGGGGACGGCGTACCGGTCGGGGCGGATCCCCGCGGCGAGGAAGCGGGAAAGGAGACCCAGCGCGGCGCGGGCAGGGTACGCGGCCAGGAGGATGTTGTAGGCGTGCATGGACGGCGACGGCATTGCGTCGAACACCTGGCGGGCGCGAGGGAGGGCGCCGCAGCGGGAGTAGAGCAGGACGATGTCGGTCTCGAGGGTGGCGTGGGGAGGCGGCTGCCGACCAGAGCCTGCGCGTGGAGCTGCGCGCCGGGGCGGAGCGCCCCGGCGGCCGCGCAGCGCCGGAGGAGGGCCGAGAGGCGGCCGGCGGTGGGCGGCGGCATCTCGACGACCGCCGTTTCGAACGTTACAGTGGTTTTAACCTTTGTAAGCGCGGGTGTTACAGTGTTAACGAGATGAGCCTTACGAAAGCCCAATTCGGCCCGGCCCAATTTGTATCGTGAAAACTGAAGCCCAAATTAGTGGCTGTTTACTTCCTGTCGTCACGCAGGTTTTTTATTGGGCGCGGAGCGGGTGTTTAGTCCCACACCGGCAGCGTAGAGCGGCCGGCGAGCACGCGAGGGCCATAAAAGGGCACGTGGGTGCACGGTGAGAAAGCATGATCCTTCAGGCAGTTAAAGGGAGATGATGAGCGGTAAAAGCTCGCAAATTTGAACTGCGAGAGGGGTGTCCGCCCCAACTAAGCCTGTTACGACAACAGGGGCACCCCAATGGTTTACCATCTGATCCCGAAATCAATTCATCGAAATCAAAAACGTTTTTTTTTTGAAGTTTTTCTGTGCTTCCTTTTCTTTTTGGATGTGGTAGTTTAGTTGCTTTTGTCCTGTTTTGATGTGTTTTCAATTGGTACTTTCCAAAACTCCGTGAAATTTACTAGAAAGTTTGGCGTGTTTGTTAACTTTACAATTTGGCGTGGTAAGAACAGTCGATAGAATTAAAACTGGGAACAGCAGTTGCCTAATATGAACTGTAGCCAAAACAGATACGTGTGCGTGTCATATTTTGGAATAATCTGGACGTAAAATTAGACGTCCAAAAAGCTTCTCGTCCTAATGCATTTGCGGGCAAAAATCAGAGAAGAAAATGTCATGATTATATAAGAGTAAAGTCCATTACCAGTCCTTAAACTTTTTATGCTGTATCATCCCGGTTCATAGACTTTCAAAGTGTGTTATCCCGGTCCTTAAACACTGTTTGGGTCTCAAACATAGTCCTCTTGCTTAGGCACAGTAATGGCACACTTTGAAAGTCTATAATCGAGATGACACAAAGATAAAAAGTTTAAGGACTAATTTGAGATCCAAACAAATAAGTTTAGGGACCTAATGACACACTTTGAAAGTTTATGGACCGGGATGACACAGCATAAAAAGTTTAAGGACCGGTAATGGACTTTACTCATTATATAATTCAAAACGCTGAACAACGCCGACCGTGGGGATCGAACCCACGACCACGTGGTTAAAAGCCACGCGCTCTACCACTGAGCTAGGTCGGCTTATTGATATTTAGCTCTGTGCGGTAAATACATATGTACCTGGCAGATTATTTTTTTTGAAGGGAACGACTAAGGGTCGTACGTACGATGAGATGATTCTCATCATACGCCCAGTTTTGTCCCACCAAACCATGCAAGAAACATGTTGTATTCTTGAACGACCTGACTCATTCAAGTGTACACGTATCTATGCAAACTAATTGGTATTTATGGTGCATGTAGTGTATGGCTTCCCTGTCGTCGGATCTCCATTGCAGCTCAAAAGAAATAGGGAATGACTAAGAATTAGGGAACGACCAGGTCTAATAATCTTGTGCGCTCCTAAAGTTTATTTTCATCATTTCCACTAACTTTCATCATTTCCACTAACTGAAATTTTTTTGGGTGATATTACATCCGGACGTCCGATTTGTGTGCTAGGATTGGACGCTCGGGTTCTGCTGCGCTAATTTGATCGAGTGAAATCATCCATCGTTACTTGGTTTGAAAACAATGTCAACTCACAAGAGAAGCAAATACTACGGAGTACTAGTACTACTAGCAGTTGGACGAGACATTTTCAAATCATTTTCTTTGGGTGGAGATGACGATGACAATATTAGAAAAAAATAACCCTGGACAACGGTTGCAACATCCCCGTACAATGGTTGCAACATCATCGGACAATGGTTGCAACATCCCCGGACAACGGTTGCAACATCCTAGGAAAATAGTTGCAACATCCCCGGACAAAGGTTGCAACATCTCCGGACAACGGTTGCAACATCCCCGAACAATGGTTGCAACATGTCTAGATAACGGTTGCAACATCCCCGCACAATGGTTGCAACATCATCGGACAATGGTTGCAACATCCCGGCACAACGGTTGCAACATCCCCGGACAACGGTTGCAACATCCCAGCACAATGGTTGCAACATCCCCGGACAATGGTTGCAACATCCCCGGACAACGGTTGCAACATCCTAGGAAAATAGTTGCGACATCCCCGGACAACGGTTGCAATATCCCCGGACAATGGTTGCAACATCCCCAGACAACGGTTGCAACATTCTAGGACAACGGTTGCAACATCCCCTAACAACGGTTGCAACATCCTCAGATAATGGTTGCAATATCCCTGTACAACGGTTGCAACATCCCCGGACAACGGTTGCAACATCCCCGGACAATGGTTCCAAACAACAGTTGCAGCATCCCCGAACAACGGTTGCAGCATCCCCAAACAACGGTTGCAGCATCCTAGGACAATGATTACAACATCCCCGAAAAACGCATATGACAACTTAACCTATGAATTCCATTAACCCCTCTCGTTCCCTATTCCAGCTGCAAAACTCATATACGACACACCTCTTCTCGTCTTCAAGTTCGCTGCCTTCTCTTCTCCAGTTCAACATGTTATTAGGGTTTTGTCATACCTATAAAACGTCACACTATTGTACGATACTATATTTGATTTTAGCAAATTCTGCTTAGATTTTGGTATGAAAGATCATTCTAAGTTTATGTGAGCTCTCTCACAAATCTGGAATCAAGTATGTGCTCCTAGGCATGAGCAGGGAAACAAATTTATCTCAGAACCAAGAAGATAAATTTCGCGAGCTGTCACGGGGATAAAGCTAACAAACGTACTTTAGACGTAAGGGTGGGCTGTTGGTTGTCCGAGCGAACATGCGGGCCGTGGCCTGGGTAGAACGTCCGTTACGATCGGACGTATGCTGCATAGCAATACCCTTTTTTGAAACCTCCAACCAGGAGGCGTGCCTATTTTCTACATTCTATCGTGTGGGAATTTTTTTTATTTAATCATTTTTAAAAATATATTTTAAAGTTAATCCCTCGCCAACTTTATTTCCAAGTCTGACCCTTTTGGTCACGCCACCTCCCGTGGCGTGACCAAATAAAACTGTCACGCCACCAGTGGCGGCGTGACCAAAGGTGCCACGCAAGCCCTCGGCCGCTGCGCGCCGGCGTGGAGGGTTTATGCGGCACCGCATGCCATTTTGTTTGGCGTGTGAGTTCGATTGTCACGCCATTTATCACGGCGTGACAGGGCTAATTCGGTTTGTTTGTATTCCATTTGGATTTATAGATTTGAAGCCAACAAAGGGACTTCGTTTTGAAAGATCAAAAACAATTGAAGATATGGTGATACATAACGCCATGTACATGTAACATTTAATAATTCATAACTTGAAAATAGATATCTCTCTACGTAACCAAATATAACACCATCCTTTTTAACTGAGAGTAAATAGATATATGGACCTGTAATTTTTTTATGCTTTGAAAACCTTTGACACTTTACAATATTTTCAGGGCGTGTCCCAGAAGTGATACACAATGCATCCTGAAAAAAAAATAACTAATATGTGGATTGTGTGGTACAACATGAGGCACAATTATGCACATATGCTAGACAGTACCGCTGATGAAAGATGCGTAGACATCCTAGTGGAATGATAGGTGGTACGTAGACATCCTGCTGGAATTATAGATTTGTGATCGTAGACCAAACCGTAAACATCCCAGTGGTTTACCATCTGATCCCGAAATCAAATCATCAAAATCAAAAACGTTTTTTTTGGGGAAGCTTTTCTGTGCTTCTTTTTCTTTTGGATGTGGTAGTTCAGTTGCTTTTTCCCATTCTTTTGATGTGTTTTCAATTGGTATTTTCCAAAGTTCCGTGAAATTTACTAGAAAGTTTGGCGAGTTTGAATCAACCGGTGACACGGTCTGTGTCGGCTCGGTCTATTCTAGATTGGCTATTATTTACGTCGTGTCGGATCGGTTTTAGTCTGGCTCGGTCTATTCTAGTCTGTGGCTATTATTCTAGACGGTCTAAGCATAGCCTGTTGACCGAAGTCTGGCTATTATTTACGTCGTGTTGGGTCGGGGTGACGGTCCAGGCATAGCCTATTGACCGAAAAAATTAGATAATTATATTGAAAATGTAATAGAATTTTATTAATGTTTAAATAGCTAGCTTGTTAAAACATTTGTCATTTAGCTCATAAGACATGAAAAATTGAAAAACAATCATAGAAAAAATATTTTTAAAAAACAAAAATAAATTTATATACACTTATAAAATGAACTATATAAAATTTTAAAACTACAAAATAAATCTATATAAGTATTAAAATAGAAAGAAAATCATATAAATATTAATAAATGAAAATAAAATTATATATTTATATTAAAACAGTGTCGTGCCTAACGGACCGTGCCAAACTAAACCCTAAGATTATTCGTGCTGCGTCGCGTCTTGAATTCGTCGTGTCGGGTGTCGCCTAGGCACGTACCGACTATTGTACCGTGTCTGAATCAGGTCAACAGTGTCGTGTCTCGTACCGACCTAGCAGACACGGTCCGTTTTGCCAGACTAGAAACTTTACAATTTGGCATGGTAAGAACAGTCGATAGAATTAAAACTGGGAACAGCAGTTGCCTAATATGAACTGTAGCCAAAACAGATGCGTGTGCGTCATATTTTGGAATAATCTGGACGTAAAATTAGACGTCCAAAAAGCTTCTCGTCCTAATGCATTTGCGGGCAAAAAATTAGAGAAGAAAATGTCATGATTATATGATTTAAAACGCTGACGACGCCGACCGTGGGGATCGAACCCACGACCACGTGGTTAAAAGCCACGCGCTCTACCACTGAGCTAGGTCGGCTTATCGATATTTTGTTCTGTGCGATAAATGCATATGTACTTAGCCAATTATTTTTTGAAACCTCCAACCAGGAGGCGTGCCTATTTTCTACATTCTGTCGGGTGGCCCCAACAGGATAGAATGACATACATACAAGATCAAGTTTAAACCCTGCAATGATTTATAGCCAGAGGAATTTTCCGCGCAATTGCGCAGCTAAATATTGCAATATTTGTTATACAACTATAATAATATTAATATATGTACATTATTTATCTGCACCGTTATAATCTGTCATCATCATCAAAATAAGTGGTGTAGATTTCTCTTTCTCTCTATTAATGAGAGCATTTCTTATCTATATATGTTTAATCTGTACCGATATAACTGGCCCCACAAATAAGTGGCATATATCTTCTCTTTTTCTCTCATTTATCAGAGAATTTCTAGGAATTTTGTTTTTTTCCCTCAAATTTAAGGATTATTATGAGATTTTACAGACCTCCAAAATGAAGGAGGTACATTGAATATCATTCGTTCAGAATTGCTATATATCATTTGAATGATAATTTGCCTCGTTCAGAATTGTTATGTGAATGATGAATAAATACTCTCCTAGTTGTTTGTAGATATATAGATCCGAAGCAAACGTTAAACTTGCCTCGTCCAATTGGCCGGGCAGGTGTTGACTTGATCATGTTGCCTGTTGTTGTTGGACCAGTTAGCGACCTCAACATTGTATAATATACATGCAGCGTTCACCTCGTACAGTAGCATTAATGAGTTGGTCCTATTTGCATTAGTTTGTACGGGATGAGTTCATGCATGTTGTCGACGGTCGAGTCGCCGATCTTACGAAAATATGGAGGAAAATGACACAGATCTCTTGGGAGAGAATGGGGCTACTCTTTATAGATATGAACTGGATGTTTACAAGTGGTGTCTACGAACCGGTTGGGGACTAATCCTAATTACACTGATTATGATCCTTGCTATGCTAATCAATCAGACTTCAAGCATGAATCTAAGGCTAATTGCGTTGCTTTAATCTGATGCAGGACGATCCAATCTCTCTCTTCTCGTCTTCGCTCCATTCTTAAATAACTTCCAAAGAGGTGGCAGTTACTCCTGGAGAAGACGTTCTTTGCGAAGCGTTGCGACTGGTTGGAGCGAGACAACAGTTGATAAAGTATCAACTGCTCTGTGGTTAAGTGACTTGTGAGATACTCAACAGCACGGTTGTTGTTGTCAGTGTCTTAGGATTATGTAACGTCGCGTGGTATGGAATATACAGCACGTGTTCCATTCATCACACGGTAAAGAATATACTTGGAATTAGATCCAGATACCAGTTCATAGCTTTTCCGAGCAGCTACCTTGTCGGAGACTAGGCACAGTACCTTGTCCGACCAGGGTACCCATTATGTAACCTCTGGAATCCTCACGACCAGTGAGGTCGTTAGCCTTAGGGGTTACGACCATGAAGACGTATGGTCTTTTATTATGTATTAAAGTAATATATAGAGGTTTTAATCCTCGTCAGCCAGCCCCCGAACTTTAAATGAATAGGTCGTGTGAACACTTTATTCCGACGAAGTCGTATCGGACAAACCCTCATTTAATACTATGACATACGAAGTGGTCTGTATTCACTTTAAAGTTGAGAACTTGCCTTGGGAACCAAAGAGTTTTTCTGTCCATTGGACAAAAAGGTTTTGTCCATTGGACTTTAAGAAACTCCCGATTCAGTTAAAGATCAAAAGCTATAAAATCCCTATTGTTGGGCTTTAGAGCTTTTACACTTCCAGATCTTCCTTCAATCCCCTTCAGTTCGTTGTCAAGAAAACCTTTCCGACCTCTACTTTCTTTTTCGCCCAAAGCACCCTCTGACCACTTATTCATCCATTTGAGAGCTTTCATCATGTCGGATCAAATCACAAAGTGGGTGCCCTCAGATCTGAGCAAGAAGAAGTTTGAAGCGCTGGAGAAAATCTAAATGCTTCTGGACAAGAATTTGATCAAATGGAGGTTAGCGACCGGAGAGCACTATCTAAGCCGTGAAGATGGGAAAATCCCAATTTTCCTTGCCTACATCGAGTGCGGGCTGAGGGTGCTGGTGCACAAATTCCTCCCCCGCGTGCTGAAGTACTACGGGGTGGAGTTGGTGAATTTGGCTCCGAACTCCATCGCCAACATTAGTATCTTCGCCTATCAGTGTGAGGCGTAACTGGGAGTGCGACCAAACTTAAAACTCTTCAGGTATTTCTATCAGATGGCGATGTCAGGAAGATCCACGGCGGCTCTTGGAGAATGCAGGCTGCGTCTTCACGACGGGAAGGCCGACAAGTACATCCAAATGTACTCAAAGTCCTCGTAGTCGTTATGGAAAAAGAACTGATTTTACATGACGGTTACGAGTAACGATGGCCTCTACTTCGTCGGAGTTAGGGCAAACGAGAATCCTAAGTGGAGGGGAGACCGTGGAGAAGACAGGGAGGGTCGGAAGGTGTGTGGATGCCATTCGAGGTCTAAGGATCAAGGGCTTGACTTCCTGACATGTGGTGAAAGATTTCACCAAATGTCGAATCAATCCTCTGAAACACCGAACACAATCCCTGCTCTGGTTCACTGGTCGTGATGAAGCAATCACGGACTCACGAGATGGTAAGTCTTTGAAGAAGCTCCGACCAGTATAATTTATAAATAGATTATCATAAAACCTTCAAATCTCTTCTGTCTTTTTCTGAAGCCCTTTCTCCTAAGGAAATCAGAGAGCAGATCAAAATGATCTACGTTGGGGAGCCTAGGGAGAAGGCTGCATTTTTCAGCATCTTGGCGATAGTCTCTGTTGAAGAGAGACTAGCGAGACTTAAGGTAGATAATCAATTGTCCTTTATCACACACACACACACACACATATATATATATATATATATATATATATATATATATATATATATATATATATATATATATATATATATATATATATATATATATATATATATATATATATATATATATAAATATACACACACATATACATATATACATATACATATACATATACATACATACATACATATATATATATATATATATATATATATATATATATATATATATATATATATATATATATATATATATATATATATATACATACATATACATATACATATACATATACATATACATATACATATACATATACATATACATATACATATACATATACATATACATATACATATACATATATATATATATATATATATATATATATATATATATATATATATATATATATATATATATATATATATATATATATATATATATATATATATATATATATATATATATATATATCCTCCGACGGTTTATTGATCTTGCTCTTGATTTTGTACGTGGTCGGATTGAAAATCATACAATCCGGTGAGGATCGTAATCCTACCGTGGTTCCGACCGATTCCTGCCCAGAGGCAGCGGAAGAAGATAATTCTTCCGAGGTAAAAGAGCATTTGAAAGAAGATATATATACTTAGATAGAAAATTTTATCACCTAACCAAACTTGTTTTTTGACTTAGGTGGGAGAAATTGAGGGTCCGCAGAGCAAGGATGCAGAAGTCGTAGACCCCAGAGTGGTCATTCACGACCTAATAGTTGTTACTAAAACAACTGATCTAGAGATCGACAAAAACACACCCTCTGACCCAATGGTCAGGGATGCTATCCTTAACCAGTTGGTCGAGAATATCGCTTCCGAACTCATGTTGGAGGATGTGAGGGGTTTAACCAACCCTGTCGGCTCAGAACCGGTGAAATTGGTTGAGAAGAAAAGGAAGGCCAGCGGTACGGAATTTACTCCACCGCGTTTCAAGGTCAAAACTAAAAAATCGACCAGGTATGTATAAACGAAAGTCATATGAGTACATACATTTAAAAGTCTTTGACAATTTGAAGTTTTGATTTCCCTTTCTTCTTTCTATATAGATCTTCTGGTGTTTCGGTCGTTTCTGACCAAAACATTACTGAGGAATAGACACCCGAGGAAGTTCCCATCCAAAGCACTTCTCAGGAAAAAAACTCCTGAAGACATAGTGGTCGAGAAAGCCCCCGAGCAAGTGTTGGTGCCGACGGTCGTTCAGGATTCAATGGTGATTCTAACTCCATCTGTGGAGGTAGATGCCCCTGGAGACCCTCAACAGGTTCCGACCCCTGTTGATAATCCCTCTTGAGTTAACAAGTTCCCTTTTGTCCCCGATTTATCGAGGATAAGGATCTTAATGAGGTTTGGGAAAAAATATCGGACCATCAAGCCAAGATAGGTCCTGATACAATTTTTGTCAATTATAATGATGTGGCAATTCGGGTAAGTATCCACGACCAGTTCCATAGTTTCTTCACTAAAAAGTTTATAAGAAACTTAAGGAAGAATGCTATTTGCATAGCACATGGTCGAGAATTTTGCTGTGGTCGAAGGACTAACCCAGCGAATAAAGCTCCTGGAGCAAAAACACTCCGAATTGGAAAGTAAGAACTTTCTTCTTAACTTTTCTTCTTCAATACTTTGTTCTTTTATTTAATTATTCTCTCTTATCATATTTGATAGATTTGGAGAAAATAAAAGAAGAGGTCATGGCTAATAAAGCCAGAATAACCCAGCTTGAGGAAGAATGCCAAGCTAAGGACCGGTCGATCGCAGACGTGATGACTAGGTACAAGGGAGTCGTTGAGACTCTTGAAAAGAAGATTGAAGGTAATTGGTAATAAACTTGACCAGCATACCATATCTTCTAATCATACTTATTCACTATTTGTTTTACTCGTGCAGAGCAAACTCAAGAACTAAATAGAACAAAGAAGGCTCTAGAATTTGAACAAGACAAGAGGACAGCTCTTGTGCAAAACCTTGACGAAAAAGTCCATGCACTTAACAAAATGATCTTTGATATGGGATCAGGATCAAGTCTACCTACCTTAAGAGATCCAACAGAGAAAATGTACTATTTAGACCAACTTCTGAAAGATCTCAATGGCCTGCTCAAAACTACTAGAGAAAACTATGCCCAGACAATGAAAGAAGCTGTGGCCAGCGGAGTTAGTTTTGCTTTGGCAAAACTAAAGGCTTCTGACCCCTCTACCAACCTCCAAGTTGTTGAAGAAGATTTCAACTGCCTGCCTGATGAGGCGACCAGGTTTCTTGAGGAAGTAAAGCCTCTCGGGAACAAGGTTGCAGAGGAAATGGAGGTCGGATCTCCGTCAAGCAGCAACTCATCTGGAGATATCCAAGAGTAGGACATTGTAATATAAAAATTATGAAATATATAAAACTTACCTTTTGGCCATCAAGAAGTCTTTTGTTTATCCTTTTGACTTTTGAAGTACTCATATACTCTCTAGCCTCCGACTGATTTATAGTAGAAGAACTTTACTATATAAGCAGTAAGCCAAGAAAGAGAACTTTTAAAGTCTCAACCATTATTTTGAAGGCATATACCGATTATATTATAAAACTGATCATAGTAATACTAGGTAATCAATTTGGTCGGAACCAGTGTATGATTTCGACTAGTTATAGATCTATTTTTGTAATAATCGGAATACCAAACAAAATAGTATATGGTAGGAAGAAAAAGACATGCTTTGATGAGAAAAGAAATTATGCAAAAATGTATGCAATGGATGACAAGTAATCTTATTTATATATAGTATCTAAAACTAGTTGAAAGAACTGCTAAGAACCGAAGACATGAAAGACACTTCGCGAAATGTGCTCAGGCTCAAGTCTGACTGGCAGCGAGGATCGTAATAAAAGAACCGTTGCTAGGAAGCTCCTTCCAGTGGGCAAGACCACGTGCGAAAAAAGAGAGACTTCGACTAGGAGGTTTTCCGTGTCCCGACCAGTAGCCAAACGAGAGTAGAACAAGATCTTGAAATGAGAAAATATAGCCTTCACAATCTTGAGCATATGAGTCACTACATGAAGTTATTTGTATTATGCTCTGATTACTTGTATATTTCTTTGAGAAAAGTGTGTGGTCGCGCGTGAGAATCATTCATGGAATGATCACGACTAGGACCCATACAGCTGATGACTTAGAAGTCGTTGCCAAAGAGTAACAGAGATCCTTGTAAAGGATGTCGGAGAGAAGATTGTCTTCTCCAACCAGTGTAAATAACAACGGTAGACGACCAGAGTATAGGTACAGATATATAAACAATATCACTCGTCAAAATAAATAAAGGAATGACTAATATTTATTTAACTAAAAAGAATTGAAAGAATGTACGAAATAACAAAGAACTTACGCAATTGATCAATATTCCAAGAATTGGACAAAACTTGCCCATCAGACATGGCTAGTCGTACAGAACCTGGTCGGGTGACTTCGACCACAGTGTAAGGACCTTCCCACTTATGAAAGTTTGTTGTGATTTGCTTGGTCTTGATTTTTTCTGAGAACTAGATCACCTACAGTGAGGCTGCGAGGTTGCACCTTACGACTATGGTACTTTCGCATGGCTTGTTGGTAGATCGCTGATTGTATCAAGGCTTGGTTTCGTCGTTCTTCAAGGAAATTGATGTCATCAAGTCGTCGTTCATTCTGATCGTTTTCGTTGAAACAATCAGTTCGAGCAGAGCCAAGTTTTAGTTCTGGAGGAAACATGGCTTCAGCACCATAAACTACAAAGAAAGGTGTTTCACCGGTCGCACGACTAGTCGTGGTTCGAATGGCCCATAATATATAAGGGAGTTCTTGAGCCCAAGCTCTTGACCGTTTGATTAACTAGTCGAATACTTGACGTTTGATCCCCTACATAATGATACTATTGACTCGCTCAACTGCTCTGTTGCTCTGCGGATGAGCAACATAAGCAAAATGTACCTTGATGCCAAGTTCTTCGTAGAATTCTTGGAATTGACCGCTTAAGAACTGGGCACCGTTGTCTGTGATTATACGACTGGGTACACCAAATCATGTGATCACATTTTTTGTGAGAAACCTCTTAGCGGCAGCAGTTGTTGTTTTAACAACAGGCTCGGCTTCGATCCATTTTGTAAACGTGCCAATCATGACGAAAAAGAATTCGAAGCCCCCGGGTGCTCTTGGGAAAGGTCCCAAAATGTCCAGTCCCCAGGTTGCAAAAGGATAAGAAAGAGGAATTGTTTGCAAAGCTTGTGCCGGTTAATGTACTTGTCGACTGTGAAACTGACACTGTATGCACTTCGTCACAAGCTCTTTTGCATCATAAAGGGTAGTTGGCCAATAGTATCCTTGTCTAAAGGCTTTACTGACTAGTGTTCTGTAGTAATGATGTGCTCCATAGACTCCTTCATGAATATCGGTTAGCAATTTAATGCCTTCTGCTTGAGATATGCATCTCATCAATACTCCATGAGATCCTCGTTTATACAAGGTACTTTCGATCAGAGTGTATGATTTGTCTTTTCGTACTATACGATCAGCCTCTACATCATCTTCCGGGATTATGTCATACTGAAGATAATTGTAGATCGATGTCATCCAATTTCTACCCTTGATCGTGACAGTGCCAACCGTCAACGACCTATGGAGCATCCATGTTCTCATGATCGATTTGTACAACCTGTAAGGAAGCATGTATGTTCTCGGAAAGCTCGACCACCGAGAGCGAATCAAGTTGCTCGAGAAAAACTCTGGACGGGACGGTTGACCTCGTGGAGACCATCCGTGCCAACTAATCTGCCAAAAAGTTTTCCTTTCTTAGAATATGTTGGATTTGGAAACCGAAGAAGTGCCTTTCGAGTTTCTGTACTTCCGCCAAATAAGATGACATATTGGTACTCGAGCATTGATACTCTTTCCCTACTTGATTCGCTACTAGTTGAGAATCGCCTTTCACTAGTAATCTGCGAATCCCGAGCAAACGAGCTGCTTGGAGTCTTGCTAGTAAACCTTCATATTCTGCCACATTGTTTGTAGCAGGAAACTTTAACTGGATGGCGTACTTGACGTGTTTGCTAGTAGGGGATATCAAGACAACTCCAGCCCCTGAGCCTTTGAGCATCAAGGAACCGTCAAAGTACATTATCCACTCGTCGTGGTGTTCGTACTCGGGCCCTTGGGTGGGTTCAGGGTTTGTCCATTCGGCAATGAATTATACTATTGCCTGGGACTTGATTGCTGTTTGTGAGATGAAATAGAGGTCGAACGCCCCTAGCTCAACCGCCCATTTTGCTATTCATCCGGATGATTCCCTGTTTCCAAGGACTTGACCGAGGGGTTATCCGGTTAGTACGACCACTTTATGGGCCTAAAAGTAATGCCTTAGTTTCCTTGAAGCCATAAGGAGACCATAGAACAACTTTTGTACCTGTGGATATCTTTTCTTTGGTCCATGTAAGACTTCACTTACATAATACACTAGTCGTTGGACGTTGTCACGCTCTACGACCAGTACACAACTAACTGTCTGTGGCGTTGTAGCCACGTAAATTAGCAATGTTTCTCCCGATCTTGGAGAACCTAAGACCGGGGGACTCGTAAGGTACTTCTTAAGGTTTTCAAAGGCATCGTTTGCCTCCTTAGTCCACTCGAAACTTCCATGTTTCTGGAAAAGCTTAAAAAAAGGTAATCCTTTTTCCCCTAATCGTGCTATGAAACGACTTAATGCTGCCATACAGCCAGTTAATTTCTGGACTTCTTTCTTCGTGGTCGGAGGACGCATCTGGTCGATGGCCGATATTTTTACTGGATTTGCTTCGATACCTCTAGCCGAAACTAGGAAACCGAGCAGTTTTCTAGTGGAAACTCCAAATACACACTTTTCCGGATTCAACTTGAGGTTATGCCTTCTCAAGTTGTTGAAAGTCTCTTGTAGGTCAGGAATGTGATCGACAACATTGAGGCTTCTAAATTTCGACCTATCTGAGGACTAAAGGTTTTCTGCATCAACCTTTGAAAAGTCACACCAGCATTTTTGAGACCAAGCGACATCTTAATATAGCGATGAAGTCTTTGTATGGGGTGATGATGGAAGTTTTCTCTTCATCTTCTTTACTCATATTAATGTGGTGGTACCGAATCGCATCTAAAAAACTTAATAACTCACACCCGGAAGTTGAGTTTACAAGTTGGTCAATGCGTGGAAGGGGAAAATCATCCTTCAGATAAGCTTTATTAAGATCGGTAAAGTCAATACACATTCGCCATTTCCCATTATTTTTCCTAACCATTACAGGATTGGCGAGCCACTGTGGGTGGTCGACTTCACGAATAAATCCAGCCTTGAGGAGCTTGTCAATCTCTGACTGGATTGCTTCCTTCCGATCAGGTGCAAAACGCCGCAGCTTCTGCTTCATCAGTTTCTTGTGAGGCTGGAGAGCTAGCATGTGCTCGATCACCTCCCGGGGGACTCCGGGCATGTCAGACACCTGCCAGGCGAATACGTCCTGATTTGCTCGGAGGAAGGAGACGAGCGACTCTTCCTATTTGGGGTCGAGTCTTACCCCGACCAGTATCTTTCGGGTAGACGAGTCAGTGTTTCCTAACCCAGGTGGCAACTTGGCGCTGTTCGGAGAAGCGCCCTTGTCGAGTAGTACCTCCTTTGTCTGGTCGAAAGGCTTTGGTGTCATCTTTGGCATTGAGTGCTTGACCTGCATGGTAGATGATTAGCCTCTCTGGTCGGAAGTTCATCGACTGGCTCTAAGGATTTTTGATCACATGCGTAAGCCATTTTCTGATCTCCTCGAACTGTGATGACTCCCTTTGGTCCTGGCATTTTCAAACTCTGATAACCATAGTGTGTGGCTATCAAGAATTTTGCTAAATCCAGACGACCAAGGATTCTATTGTATGCGGATTCGAAATCCACTACATCAAATGGAATCTTTTCTGTTCGGAAGTTGTCAGGTCTTCCAAACGTAACTAGTAGGGAAAGCTGTCCTATCGTTTTGGCGGTAGAACCAGGAATTATACCATGGAAGGCATATTTCACAGGTTTCACCTTTGACTTGGGAACTTGCATTTCTTCTAAAGCTCCCGCAAATAAAATATTTAAAGAGCTACCTCCATCTATTAGGACTCGATTAACCTTACAGTTATCAATAGTAGGTTCAACGACAATAGGGAGTCTACCTGGTCGAGTCGAAGGGATGGGGCAGTCTTCTTTGCTGAAGGAGATTACAGTGTCCGACCACCTTGATGGCTGGAGGCTCGACAAGGTTGACCTCCCGCTCCATGGCCTTCGGATGATGCCTTGATTCGTACGAAGAAGACCCACCAAAGATCATGTTGACCGTATGTTGAGGCTTCTGGTACTCCATTTCTTCGTCGCCATCTTTGTCCTTCTTGGAACTCTTCTCACCGAATTCCTGTATTGCGGGGAGTGTGTCGAGACCCAAAATATGCAATTCTGGACCCTTTGTGTATATTGTACTAGTCCAGGATCACGCTAGTGCACACAGTTGCAACATCAGTGAAATATCATTTCCATGTACAAGGATAATAAATAAATAGGCAAATAACAATAAACATCAGAGTAGAGACCTTAAGGTCAAAGCTTACAATTAATGCTTGAGAGGGCAAATAGCTGAAGTGAAGGCTGCGATGAAACGAAGCAGAATAACCGGTGAAGCCCATCCATATGCCCACAGTAATCACCGGGTCGCGACCTAGTTCTCCACGATCCTTGAAGTAGACCTTGTTGGTAGACGATCCCTTCATACGCTTGATTTAATAAAACAAGCATGAGTACCTAACCGCATTTGCAAGTCATACCACGTAATGCAAATTATAGATCTGAGACTTATTCCAAAGGAGTGGCTTCTGTGGTTCTTTTGCAGAAATACGACATTTGCAATTAAATACAAATAATAGATTGAAAGCATAAGTAAAACAAATAACTGTAATAATTTTAACAGTTGTTTTGACAAAAACACATATCCTAAACAAGTTATTCACACAGCTGCATAAGTTATCTCACACAGCTGTCCCTTCCCAAGTTTTATGAAAATCTACCCCTCGTGTGAAATCCCTGAGCATATCCATGATCGTGGACGCGGCTATTCGAATAGATTTTTTAACACTCTGCAGAGGTTGTACACTTTACCCACAAGATGCAATCAACTTGTACGGAGCTGATCACAACAAAACCTTTCAAAAACTTCATCTCAACATTGACACTCTTGGTATGCTTAGCCGCCATAGACGCACACCGTTGGACAGGGAAACGGCAAACCGCCCCGTGATGCGACTACTTGGTAGTACACACCTCCACCCAATCCGACACAGCTAACCTACAACCTGAGTAATCAATGTCAAGACTCCATAACTTACTAAGTTAGGCCCGTCCCATACCAGGCATGTGGTTGTACGAAAGACCCAGTTCAATGGCGCACAAGGTTAAGTCCTTAACTGACTGAGGCAAGACTTCCAAATTCTAACCTATCATTCCCGCCAACATAGATCCACCATAAAAGTATACCAGACCACTTGCCTTAGTCTAAATCCTTTCCCACCCTGTTGGTTAAGTGCAACATATGCCATCAACGAGTAATAGCACATAGTACACACAATTTTATCAAATGGTTCCATAGTCACTTAGTCAAGTTTATTATTGCGACTCACATGAAATGATGACTCGTAGCATGGCTAAGCAAACTAATCGTATCTAACCAACCCACGTCGGTAATACAATAGCACCAACTAAATAAACCAAACTAGGGTGACAAAAGATTATGGCATACAATTAGACAAGGAGGTCGTAACAAATTGGATAATAACTACACCCAAAAGCTTTTAAATAAATACTTAAAATAAATGCAATAATTTGAATCAAAGTATTTTTGAAAACTGGATTTAATATGATCAAAGGTATAACTTGCCTTGAAATAGGTCTAAGTACTGATCTTGCTCTTGATGTATTCCTTCTTCTTCAAATCTTCCCGAAGTATCGACGTCTACTCGCAAACGAAAGCAAATAAACAAAACAAATAAATAATAGAGGCAAAACAAACTCCAAAAATTAAATAAAAATCTCAGATAAATAGATCTCGAATTTAGATGAATTTAGAAATTTGAATGGGCTCAAATGGAGTTCGGATGCAAAAGATATGAGCTTGGGAAGTTTGAAATCTAAAGAAAACCCTAAAACTGGATTATTGAAATATCCCGAATTATTTTCCAATTGAAAATATCCCGAAATGACCAAAAGCCTCATCTTTAGACACCATAAAGTACACCCAAGAGTATCTAGAGAAATCATCAACAATCACAAGAATGTACCAGTTACCTCCAACAGATTGAACTCTAGAGGGACCTACAGTGTCCATATGCAACAATTGTTCAGGGCCATCTGTGATAATTACAGAAATAGGAAAATGTGGAGCAGCAACCATCTTACCAAACCAAATCTTTATCACCCTTAAGTTTAGGCAACCCTCTAATGAGATCCATTCCACTAATTCGAACAAGATGATCAAAACCAATATGTCCTAACCTACGATGCCAAAAGAATAGATCCCTGGATTCGGAAGCTACCAAACATCTAACATTAGGTGAAAAACAATGATTGAAATTAGCTTTAAAGACTTTCCCTAACCGAGAGATAATGAACACAAGATCCCCAGAAGCATCTAAAACCCTACAAGCATGTTTCTTAAAGCTTACCTCAAGATTTTCTTTTATCAGTTGTGAAACCGAAAGCAAGTTGCACTTCAATTTACTTACCAAAGCAACATCTTTGAGAATAAATTTTTCATTAACACGCACACAGACCTTTTGCCATCACAATTCCAGTTGAAACATCCCCAAAAGTAATCAATTCATCACTGGATACCTTAGTGAGGGAGGAGAACCATTTTGAATCACCTGTCATGTGCCTGGAACATCCTGAGTCTACTAACCATATGTTCCCCTTCCTCAACAAATTGTACCTACATTAAGAAAATATTGATCTCACAAGATCTTTGGGGTTAGTAAGATCGACTTTGGAACCCAAAGATTGAGAAACACATCGAGCAGAGAACAACACGAGCATTTATGTTTTTCGAGTCTGGCGGTCAGACCGCTGTTTAGACGCTGGTATGACCGCTCGAGTAAAAGTTACAGCAGTTTGTTTACTTGAGACAAAACGATGATAAGAGACTTGAAATTTTTTTCTTAGCCTATCTCTCTTTTTTTTCTTTGCTTTTTAAAAACAGTACTGAATCAAATGCCCTTCTTTTCCACAGTGAGTACATTGATATTTGTCTTGATAAGAAGTTGCAGTTTTTCTTTTTACAGTACTCACTTTGATAGAAGGATCCTTTGTAAAACTTGTTTAGGTTCAGATTCAATTTCAAACTTTCCAGGTTCAAGAAGCTTAAGAATTTTGGGAGGATGATTCTTGGTATGCTCAACAAAGTTAAATACTAGACCTTGGCTTTTAGTACTGAATTTTGATCTGTCTAGAATCATGTTCAAATTTTTCTTGCTAAAAGAAATCCTTTCCAAAGTGTCCTTAAGATATTCATTTTCTTTAGCCAAAATAGGACAGACTGTGCACTTAACAGATTCATTTAAGGTTTTCTTAGAAGCACTAGACAGAGCCAATTTTTTCTTTTCAGCAAACACATTTAGTTGTCTAGTTAAAGCTTCTATTTCAGTAGTGAGCTTGGGACAGTTAGTGCAAGAAAGTGTCTCATGATAAAGCATCTGTTGAATGGATTCTTGAGATGACTTTAGTCTAGCTTCTAGCAATTCACAATTAGAGCAAGTTTTAGTTTGAGCATTCAAAATACTTGAGTCTAAACAAGTTGAACTAGACTTGAGTTTTTCAATTTCAACATGTGCAAGTTTCAGCTTATCATTACAAGAATCATGCGCCAGTTTTAACTCTTCAAATTCAGCATATATTGATCTAGCAAGTTTCAATTCAGAATACAAAACTTGACAAGATTCACATGATTCATCATCAGGAATAGATGCCTTAAGCCTATTAATTTCAGAATTTAAGCTATCAACAACAAGGTCATGTTTCTTAACTTTCTTTTTGTATTTTTTAAGTTCATTTGTCAACTTAAGCACAGCACGAGATAAATCAGCATAAGAGGGTTTTACCTCATCAGGGTCACTATAAAGATCATCATCATTAAGCTCTTCACTGCTTGCCATAAAACACATCCCTGTGAAGTCCACCTCTTTTGCCTTCTTGTTATCATCCTCATTGTCGCTTTCGAGTCAACATCACTCAATCAATCTCCTCAAGTCTTTGAGAGCACCTTGTTGACCGCCTTCGATAATTTTGCTTCTTGCTTGAATCAAACTTGAATTTTGAACGTCGAGCTGGTGCTTTGTCATCTTTAGTCTCCTTACTTCTCAGCTTGGGACAATTCACCTTGCAGCTAATTGATCTCCAAATTCAAACTCCTGCTTGTGCACTAGAGCTCCTGGATTCCTCTCGGATGTTTCTTTGAAGAACTTCACAGAACCTTACCAAGAACTTCTTCAAAAGGTTCTTCAGGCGCACAGCAAGAACAACAAATCAAGGGACAAAGTTGAACGAATCTGAACTTTATTTCTCAATTCTGATTTGTGTCTACAAAGCGCTCAGCAAACACCCCTCACAGCCTCCAATCGAAGGACCTCTCAACTTTAGCAAAAACACCGTAGCAAAACCAGCATGAAAAGCTACGGTCAAAAACCCACCACAGACGCGCTCCTCTACCTCTCTTTATAGGCAGAAATGTATCTGAATCAACAACCAATAACGTAATCTATCTTTCCAAAACTCAAGGGACCCGAAACCCTTACCAACACGGGTTTTTACCAAAATCACTCAAACTTCCCAAAACCGACAATATCCAAAAGCTCCTCACGCCGTAAGCCTCCAGGACTCCTCCCGTAGCTCCAGCGTGCACCACCTTTGATCTCCACATGCTCCAACGTGATCCAAACCACCTCGTGACATCCACGACCTCCCAAGACCTCAGATCTGTCCATCCTAGTCTGAGTCAACTTCGTCACCGACTGTGATTCGACTTCAACACTCAACCTGCACATGCAAAGACCAAAGAAACCAAATCCGGGCACAAGGTTTCCAACTTGACCATCCATTAGCTCACACACACACACGCATAAACACTATCATGCATCATGCAACACATTAAAGCTCATGAATTTAACTTATCCTACGTCAAATTTCCAAAACGACAATTTTCCAGAGTACAATCGGAACTACCGCCACATTATCCCCGGTACTACCGCCAATGCGGTCGTCATCAACAACATCTTCGGTCATACCGCTCCTTGGGAAATCTCAAAATCTTCCAAAAACAAGCTCTCTGGAAATTACATACCGCTAGCAAACGGTCTTACCGACGTTCAAAACACGGTCATACCGTTGTGCGGTCGTACCGCTCCAAGACAACGGTACTACCATTTTTCACTTAACAGTTCTTGTCAAAAACTCTCTCCCTAAGAAAAACCTATCGTGGTACTACCGCCAACCATGGCGCGGTCGTACCACTAAGCAAGAAGTCCAATGTTCAAAACAAGTGTTCTGGTTTTTCCATACCGCAAAAAAGCAATTATAAGCATTGTGTGGTACTACCGCAATTACCAAGCGGTAGTACCGCACCTTTAGCATAAAAACTTCGAACCACGCAGAGACACGTGGGCGCTCGGATGATTTGGCTGAACGGACCACGCTTCAAAACCGTTGGATTTAGGAGTACTATTCAAAGTCCGAACGTTCCTCTTGATGTCAACCGTCTGATTTCAATCCAAAGGCTCACAATCCTTTAAAATCTCGACGGTCCAAGTTCCTCTCAATGAAATTTGTCGGATCAAGATCTAATGGTTCGAGCAAAACACACGTTCGAACCCAAGACTCATGGTACTCTTTACAGACTGACCCTTGATCATACCATACTCGAGTAATACCGCATAATAAAGCGGTACTACGCGATCGAAAAATCAAGATCCAAAACACAAGCCTTCGAAATTTTGTACGTCAACATTCAGCGGTTGTGCCGTCTGCGGTAGTTCCACGGCCAAAACTCGATTACTACAAAAACGACAAAACCTGATTTTCGCAGAATTCAACAGAACTCAAAAGCATGTCAGCACCTAAGATCACAAGCATGTTCCAAAGACAATGTATTCATCTTAAAACACCAAGACTAAGTCTTTCTTATTGTCAATGTGTTCATCATCAAATAACATGACCAAAAACCTCCTGGTCTTACACAGATCCGATCTGGACCAATCACTGAACGACACGTTAGTAGAGGCGCTGAGCTGGCCGATGATTTGGATGCACACGCGTGTGCCAACGAAGCAGCTGATTCGGCGCCACGTGAGACAACACCTCAGCAAAAGGATGACGCGACGCCCGAGTGGACGTCCACGTTAAGCAAACGGCGAGAGAAATCTGGACCGCCCGACAGCAAATAACCGAGCACGGCTTCGATGGTGAGTGGCACCAGAATGTTGAGGGTGGTATTGCGCATCTATTGGTGTACCTCCGGGTGGTTGAGGTGGACGGTGGTGGCCAGCGGTGAGGCTCAAGCGGTGGAGACAATCTGGTTATTGTTGACTGGCTACGACGAAGCTTGGTGACAAAGGGTCTGGAGATGGCTCTGGTGACGGCGGTCCGATGGCGTGCTCAAGATGATAATGGCGAATGAAAGAAATCGAGCTTGATAAAACCCTAACTTGCGATTTATCATGACCTCTAGGGCTTTAGGAGGAGAACAGGATGGGGATTTGGGATCAAGAGGTCCGGGCGAAGCTTGGGGTCCCTTTATAGGGTCGGTGACGCAGTTTGGAAACCCCAAAAGGAGTCGACTGACCACAACTTGATTTGGAGTTAGAAGGTGATATGAGATAAGATTCCAAGAGATTCGGACGCAGAAGATCAGAAGAGATAGGATGATGTGGAACGAGAGATCTTTTAGTTGGGATTTTGTTGTGCCAGACGAGCTTCTAGAAGACTTCAGTGGCGATTTTTGGGCATGCACGCGTGAGGAAGTGGAAGGCTCGAAGATGACGACTCGGCGTGGCCCACCGGTCAGCGATGCGAAAGCGAGGTTCCACTCGGCAGGGAGACAAGGAGGTGGGCCCACACGCCATGGGCGGAGTCTTGTGGATGGTAATTTGGTGGCCTTCGTCTTGAAAAAGGGCCGGAGATGGGCCATGTCGGAGAGAGGGCCGAGCTGAAATGGCCGAAGGGAATAGGATCGGGCCGAGGAAAGGATTCAGCCTGAGACCAAATTCTGGGATTTTAAATAGTTTTTCCTTTTTAGAAAATACCAGAAATGCAAATATGCAATAGAAAATAGCAAATGAACTTGGAAAAATTCTAGACAAATATAGAAAATATATCCAAGCACATAGAACCCAAATAAAATAGTTTTGGACACTGTTCATGTTGACTTTAGTCATATTAAATGGTTTTGATGTAAAAAGTCCATATTAAGCTTTTGATTTAAATTCAGATAAAATCCAAATGGTGAATTTTCTCCTACTAACTATTTAAAATACTTTTAAAGCTCTGAAAATTGGGATGTTACAAAGTGGATCTTTACCTGCATAGTAATCTTCCAGCTTCTTTTGCCAGACTCGACAGGTGCGGAAGTCATGCCCTGCCTGCTAGTGAAGTGGACACCACTTCTTGTTTTTCTTGTATCCTTTGGTCGGAGCTTTTGTCTTGCCTCGACCGGTATAGTCTTTCTTACCATTTGTAAACTTTTCAAGAATCGCAAGGACTTCCTTATCTTCGGGTCTGCGGTTTTTCTTTTTCTTGAGAGCCTTCTTATTCTTCTTCTCTGGTTTATCCAAGCCAGGTTGGGTGATTTTATCCTTCCGATCGATGGCCTCACACCATTCAACCGCTTCACTAGCAGTTGCGTATTTATCGGCCATGTCGAAAAGTTCGACGGTTGTCTTTGGAGGGTGAATGGCTATGTCCTCTGTAAACCGTCAATTCCTTAGACCTGCTTTGAAAGCTTGGATGACAGAAGATTTTTTGACCTTTGGTATTGAATTATGAACCTAGCTGAATCTTTTGATATACTGATGGTGAGTCTCATTGTATCCTTACCGGATTCGGTGAAGATCATCCTCCTTTCCAGGGCGGTCGTACGTTCTTTGGAAATTCACAATCAGAAGGTCGCAAAGTTGCTCCTAAGTGTAGATCTATCCGATCGGTAGGTTAAGTAACCACGACCAGGCTGACCCTTTGAGTACTATTGGTAGATAGTTTGCCATCATATTTTTATCACCATCAGCAGCTCTGATGGCAGTGGTATAAATTTAGAGAAATTCTAATGGGTTCTGAGTCCCATTGAACTTATCTAGGTTGGCCGGTCGGAACCTGTGTGGCCATCGTACAGCTTGGAGCCCTACAGAAAAGGCTCGACAACCTGTAATCGATTCATGGCGCCGTCTTTGGAAAGGTGCCGGATTGTAATCGGCCGGAGACCGGTTTTTGATGTTAGATTGCCGGATTTCTGGTGTTCCGATCCGGTCATAAATGTTAATGTGACACCTCTGACCGCCTGCCTGGTTCAGTTGATGACGAAGATCATCAGGGCCAAGCGATCGCTCCTCTCGACGAGGTGATGGGGTGGCTGCTTGAAATAGCCTTCTCCCCTCATGACTCCTTGGTCAGAATCGTCGAGGAGGCTTTGGTATTGATTGTTCCCCAATATGACCATGCTGTCCTCTACTGCGGGAGGAACGTTGGGATGAAGTCATGGTTTGACTTCCTGAATTCCTTTGTTCCCGGTATGCTTCCGTTCGTTGCATGGTCTGCTGAAGAATCTCTGATACTTGGCCTACGAGTTGTACAAAACCTAGGGTCTCTTCTAGAGCAGGGTTAGAATTATTCAAAATATTCTGAACACATTGTAGGTTTTGTACCGTTACCGAAGGTCTTGGAGAATTCATGTTGATAGTAGGTGTTCGAAGATCTGAACCTTCCCCCGACCTCCTGGTTTGTTCTGTCCGATCAGCTATTCTTGGTGGGGCAGAGCTAAGCGAGTTAACTAACGGACGTCTATCAGTTCTGTTACCTCCGACATTTGGTGCTCGATGGCCCATATCATTTCTACCAGCACGTGGTGGCTTGGCAGAGTGTGTAGGACCATGCAAGGCATCTTGATTTGTATCTCCGATCGTATTGACCTCGTGCCTCCAGCAGCAATCTTCCGACGAGCTTCCATCGTAACTAATGAAGAGCCTTCTAATGCTTTTGCTAGGAGTTTCCACGATGGAGAGCAGTCGGAGATGAGCACCTCCTGAGGTCTTCGTGGTGGGCTCAGCCTGACCCAACGGATTGCCGATCGTATGCTGAGTCTTATCATCCCTACTTGACTCATGACTAGTGGGGGTTTCATCGACACCGTTACCATATGTCGGTTGGCTCCTGGAATCGCCAGAAGCCATAGGTGAGTACCTTTCAGCCATGATTTCATCGAGAGTATAGTGATTCCCGAGTTGTGGTGCTGAATTTTTGTCACCTTTTCCACCGGTCGAAAGGACTGGGCTTGGAGAAGTCTTTGGACATTCCGAACTAGTCGGAATGGTTGGTTCATCTAAAACCGCCACTTGTCATAGTGGTGTATCCTCATCCATCCGGTCGATTTCGTTAATGTCGGTGACATGCGAACCGGCGAAGGAAGAGGATGATGGCATTTTGTTTTCTTGCATGGCGCGGATGCATCCCTCCATGTCGAGGTTGAAGTAGTCCGCCAAGTCAAACTAGTTCTCCTCATCCCAAACTCCTGCCATAGCCGCATGTGCGATTATGAAGAATGGGCGAGGATTTGATGAGCAAAGAATTTCTTCAGGAAACTTGCGTCTTCTTCCCCACGGTCGGCGCCAGCTATCGACGATCGAGTCGCTGATCTTATGAAAATATAGAGGAAAATGACACAGATCTCCTAGGAGAGAATGGGACTGCTCTTTATAGATATGAACTGGATGTTTACAGGGGGTGTCTACGACCCGGTTGGGGACTAATCCAAATTACATTGAGTATGATCCTTGCTATGCTAATCAATCAGACTTAAAGCATGAATCTAAGGCTAATTGCGTTGCTTTAATCTGATGCAGGATGATCCAATCTCTCTCTTCTCATCTTCGCTCCATCCTTAAATAGCTTCTAAAGAGGTGGCAATTACTCCTGGAGAAGACGTTCTTTGCGAAGCGTTGCGACTAGTCGGAGCGAGACGACAGTTGATAAAGTATCAACTGCTCTGCGGTTAAGTGACTTGTGAGATACTCAACCGCATGGTTGTTGTTGTTAGTGTCTTAGGATTATGTAACATCGCGTGGTATGAAATATACAACATGTGTTCCATTCATCACACGGCAAAGAATATACCTGGAATTAGATCCAGATACCAGTTCATAGTATTTCCGAGTAGCTACCTGGTCGGAGATTAGGCATAGGACCTTGTCCGACCAGGGTACCCATTATGTAACCTCTGGAATCCTCACGACCAGTGAGGTCGTTAGCCTTAGGGGTTACGACCATGAAGACGTATGGTCTTTTATTATGTATTAAAGTAATACATAGAGGTTTTAATCCTCGTCACATGTGTTCTATACTTCTATTGTGAAAAGAACCGGCGCCTCAACGGGTGTTCTACCATGGTGTTATTATGCCTCGGTGCCGAAATATGTGGCCTACACGACAGCGATCAGTGGTGGAGTCATAATTTTTTTAAAGTCTGGGCAAGCCATTAGACCCATAATCGTCGTCCTGCCAGAGCTAGCACTACTTATAACATTGAACATGTAATATGATTGTAACCAAAACCAGATGTTGACACAAAAGTGCTAATGACACGTATCGCAACACAACGAGAATACATCCCAAGCAACTGTTGTGTATATTGATGGAAAAGAAAACATGGAAAACACAGAGAGCTAGGTAAGGTAGCTTCCCTATGCATACATCACTCAATACCTAATTCTAGAACATATTTAGACTGTTGCTACCTGGTTAAAAACATAGATGTCTAGTTCCTATGCAATAGGTGTTCGTATTAGAACACACACACAAAAGAACTCTTAAAATTGTTTATTCAGTTGATAAAATTAATATCATTTCTGTGGTTAATTTTCATGATCTCAAGGAGGTAAGGGGAAAAAAAGACCATCAGTATAGTAAAAGCAATGGTTGAAACACACTCATTTTTATCCCTACATCCAAAAGAAATGGCGCATGGACATGTTATGAACACTGGTAAAGTAAATAAATTGAGACTGTTGTATTTTTAAAAAAAATTTATGTTCAACTTGCAAATTTGATAACATTGAGATAGATAGGCTTCATGCAACAATTTCATTGCATCAAGCTGTTAGCCTTGCTTGCTCCCCTCGGTACAATTCTATTTGCCTAATGACTTGTACTAAAGACTCACAATAAAATTGTGAAATATAATATGCTTAGGTTGCATTATTGAACAACACATCTATGGCACATACTATATAACTTGAAGGTGAAAATTGTAATACTGTATTTTGTTTTTCAAAAATAAATAATTGTTATGGTTAAAATGTTCTTGCATTCTAGAACCAGATCTCATCCTATAAAAGTGTAAATCTTGATAGTTGACCTTCTCCAAAACATATTACTAGCAAGCCTAGTTACAAATTTACAATCAATTATTGTCCACTGCTTGTCAATTTGCAGAATAAGATCAACCATCGTTGCCATTTCAATCACTTATCATCCACTGCTTGTCAATTTGCAAATAATGGCCGCAAAATTTCCATTTCCAGCCAATTTTTATGACCAATCCCAACAAAAATCCTAACTCATAGTGCTCGTGTAGTTAACAATTCAACCATAGACAAAAGCAAGGACGAATTTCTGCGTAACCAATTCCTGGCATTCCAAGAAGGAAAACAAGGGGCGAGAAAAGCACATTGAGGGACGAGGCCCCAGCTCTAGGACTCAGGCGAGATCGCCGACCGGAGCCACACTGATGCGACGGCGTTGTGAAGCGGCATCACGGACAGCAAGCCCCATAAGCGAGGGTAACTGAATCAAAGCAGAGAATGTCGAGAAGAGAGAATCAAGGCAGGGCGGGGCTATGTTGAGTCTGAAAGACTGTGGATGGAGGAGGCGCGGCGAGAGGACGTGAGGAGGGGAGGAGGGTGGGGGTTGGCGGCTTGGCATCGAGGCTACGACGGAGGGAGGAGGCGGAACCGCGGAAGCAGAGACGACGTGGGCTAAAACCCTAGATCGGAGGACCGACGAGCGCCCAGCAAGGTAGCAACAAGCATGTGTCAAGCCCGGGCAACTGTCCAGGCTGGAGGGTCCGTCGTTGGCGGCGGTGAATGTGATGTGAGTTCTTTGAACAAGCGTCGTTGCTGATTGGTGCCAATCAAGCCAGGCGGGAGACAGTTGTGAGCTCTTCACACTTCACGGAGGGGGAGACGAAGGAGGTGGAGGGATATGGGTAGGCTACACTAGCTGGCAATTCAAAAATTCTACCACGTAAACTAAGATGCTATGTAAGCAAGAGATTATAGATCGTTACCACTAGACGCACAGTGCAGCGAAAGAAGAGTTGAGGTAGCCTGGTCCAACGAAGAGCGCGTCAATGTAGTGGTCGTAGTCGATCATCCATCGTAGTTGATCGTCTTCTCTAGTAACCAATCACTTTCGTTATGAAGTCGTGGATCATCCTCAAGCGCAACAGCAACTACAATAGCACCTCTACGATATCCACACATTCAGGGATGAAACGCCGTACGCAGGTGTGCTAGCATCAACTTGCACGGTAGGGCTCTCAAGAAGATGGTGGCTAGGGTTTCAGTGGAGCAACTTATGTTCTGTCACACCGTTCCCAACAGCCTCAAGCATCTCCTTATATAGAGCCTATGACGGATCCTATTCGAACATGTTTGTTCCAACCCATTAAGTGTGTGACCCGTTATGTTCATGCGTAATCAGTTGTGACTCAGAAACTCCTTTCCTATCACGAGTCGTTAGCGACTCCTAGCAGAACATAACGATTCTCGAATACACACGAATTATATTAGACGAACCGTAATGCAACAAGATCTACGAGTATGTCCTTATCACTCACGACCAGTTCGTATCCCTATATAACCAGTTCATAACTCTTTACGACCAGTTCACAATCAGTTAGTGATCATGTTCGACCAGCCTACAACCAGCTCGTATCTCCATACGACTAATCCGTATCTGATCGAACTGAAAGATCTGCTCATGTATTCTCCCTTTGCCTCACGATATCTGGTTGAACTCCAGGTGAGATTTATGTCATCCATGGACTGTCCAATACTTTCTCGATCAAGTGACGGATAACTTCACGTGGTCGAACACTTCGACCACTAGTGGCATGGCCATGCACGTTCTTTATTCGACCACATCGAGGGGCCTAGAGATATCTTTCCTGTTATGTTAGGAGGGGTAAATCTCATATTCGACCAGTCACATTCCTTCGCATGTTTCATAGCATACCCGAAAGCTACCTTTATAACTACCCAGTTACGGAGTAGCGTTTGGTAGCCCTTTAGTGTACTATTACACATGTAGGAAATCATGCTGATCTCAGGTCTAAGGATTATACATCATCATTGCTTGAGAACAACTGACAACACATAAAAACATCATGTTCTCTAACATGTGTTCGCATTATTGATTCGATATCCCTATATCCATGATCGGTGAAACATGGTCATCAACCAATACATATGTTGGTCGATAAGTCACTAGTATTCTGATTAATGACATCCGACCAGGGATTCATTTAGAACAACATCATATAAGTTAAAAGAGTTTAACCAACAAGTCACATACTTGTTAATCTTCATAACCAATGATTCATTTAAGGAACAGAATAACATTTATTCAATAACTCATAAACATAGACGTGATACAATCATCTATATAATTGCCTCTAGGGCTTATCACCAATAGTCTCCCACTTGCCCTAGAGTCAATCATATAGGTATCTTATATCCATTGCTCTTGTGTGCGCCTCATGCTTAGGTTGTAGGAGAGGCTTTGTCAACGGATTAGAAATATTCACATCCATGTACACTTTGCATATCTTCACATCATCTCTCTCAACGATCTCATGAATGATGTGATATCTCCGAAAGTACGTGCTTGGATTTTTGATGCGATCTAGGTTCCTTAGCTTGTGCAATGGCTCCACTATTATCACAATAAAGATCCATTGTACTGGAAGCATTAGAAACAACACCCAGTTCACAAATGAACTTTCTTATCCATACGGTCTCTTTTGCAGCTTCTGAAGCAGCAATGTACTCAGCCTCTATTGTAGAATCAACAACCGTTTATTGCTTGGAACTTTTTTAGCATACTGCTCCTCCATTAAGACAAAACACAAACCCAGATTGCAATCTGAAATCAACCTTGTCGGTTTGGAAGCTAGCGTCGGTGTAACCATTTACAACAAGCTATTACTCACCTTCATAAACAAGGAATGCATCCTTAGTCCTTCTCAAGTACTTTAGGATATTCTTGACTGCTATCCAGTGACCTTTACCTGGATCAAATTGATATCTGCTCGTAACACTTAAGAAAATACGACACATCTGGTCGTGTACATAGCATGTCATTGAAAGCATCTAGGCCCCTAAAAATTGTTTTGGTAATTAATGATAATATGTGAATATAGGATTAACATGTTTATTGAGTATTTACAAGGTTAAGTCCCATGAGTGAGTTTGATGACTTGAAGATGCATGCTAAAGGACAACATGAAGATCTACATGGCTCAAAGGCAAGGTACAAGTAGTCTAGGATCATTTTTGTATTTTACCGGTCTTAGGAGAAATGGTTGGAAGATCGAATTATAGGTTAAATGCCGTACTATTAAGAGGAATCATGACTAGTAGCTTGATAGCATGTTCTTGTGCCATTTGGATCAATTTAGGATCATGCATGCATTTAAATTTGAATTGAAAAGCCAACTGTGAAATTGACATGGAAAACAGTAGTACCGGAGTTTATAGGGCGGAACTACCGCTTTGCGGTATGACTGCGTATCTTTCGGCGGTACTACCGTGTGCCGTTCGGACCGTTCGAAAGTGATCTGATCGTGCGGTTTAAACGAGTGGTCTGAACGGACCATTGAATCTAAGCCATCCACATATTAAGTCCGTTCATACCATGTTGCTCTAGATGCTCAGTGGTACGACCGGCTCGTGGTGCGGTGCTACTGCAGCCCAGTCGTTCTGTTTGTTTGTTGGTGGTACGTAAAAATCAGAGAGACACCTTTTGGAGCTCTTGTGCTCCCTTGGCAAACGGTAGTACCGGGAGTTTCATGGCGGAACTACCGTTTTACGGTATGATCACGTTTCCTTCGGCGGAACTACCGTGTGCCGTTCAGACCGTCCGAAAGTCACCTGAATCGTGCGGTTAAAAAGGTGGTCTGAACGGCCCAATGCATCTGGGCTGTCCACGTGGCAAGTCTGTTCGTGTGAGCTGGTCCTAGTCTACCGCGTGATGCGGTTGTACCGCGATTTCGTAGCGGAACTACCGCTTGACGGTTGTTCCGTTATCTAGATGGCGGTACGTTATTTCCAGAGAAGCACCCTTTTTGACTGAGATTGAAAACCCTGCAAACGGTAGTACCGCTCCAATGTGCGGTACGACCGGCCTTCGCGGTATGACCACATGATAGTTGGCGGTAGTACCACGCCGCGTTTAAAATGGCTATGTTAGAGGGAGTTAATGCTCCTGTTGTAGCTGTTACAGAGTGGTTGGTGGGATACGGTAGTACCGCACCTTGGTTGGCTGTAGTACCATATTTCGCTGAAAAGTTGGGATTTCTCTCCTAACGGTTGGATTTGGTTGTGGGGGGTATAAATACCCCTCCACCTGCTCTAAGACAGAAGAAAACACTTCATTTAACATCCTTGGAGCCTTGTGCATCCTCCCAACACCTAGAACACACTTGTGCATTCATTGTGAGGTGGTTGAGTTCATTCAAGTGCATTCATTCATTCTAGTTGATCCATTTGCGCTTGAGTGCCGTCAAGCGAAGGTCATTGGTTTATTACTCTTGGAGTTTTGCCAAACTCCTAGACGGCTTGGCGGTGATCGCACGGTGATGTCTTCAAGAAGATTGTGAAGAGGCCCGGTGCCAAGATTGTGAGTGGCTTGGAGTTTGCCATCTCCGGAGCGGAGGAAGAACTACCGATAGTGATCGAGGGAAGGCTTAATTTATGGAGCCGGCTTGATTTGTTGAAGCTTCCTCAACGTGGACTAGTGAAGACCAGTAAGTCTTTGATACCACGGGAAAAACTTCATTGTCTCATTTGTGGTAATTTCTTGTCTTTACTATTTCCGCATTTACATTTTCAGCTTATATCTTGTGTTGAATTGTTAATTAGTCAAAAAGTTTAAAAACCTCCTATTCACCCCCCCTCTAGTCGGTTATCCTTGATCCTACAAGTGGTATCAGAGCTTGGTCTTTCATTGATTTAGACTTAACCGTCTAAGAGAGAAAAGGATGGCTAGTGAGAGAATTGCTATAGGAAAAGCTCCTTTGTTTGATGGTTCTAATTATGCTTATTGGAAAATTATATTGTCAATTTATTTAAAGGCCATGAGTCCAAGTATTTGGAAAATCATAAATGAGGGTTACGTCATACCTCTTAATCCACTAGCTCCCACGGACCAAGAGGTGCGTAATGCTCATTTAGATGCCCAAGCAATGAATGTTCTATTTGGTGCTTTGAACGCGAATGAGTTCAATAGAGTGAGAAATTTGGAAACCGCTCACGGAATTTGGACCACCTTCTCCGAAATTCATGAGGGAACATCCACGATCAAAGAGGCCAAATTGCATAGGCTTCGGATTAAATATGAGACATTTGTAATGTTGCCTCATGAAAATATCAATGAGATGTATTCACAACTCAACAACATTGTGAATGAGCTCAAAGGCCTTGGTACTAACCTTCTTGATGTTGATATTGTACGCTAGATCCTTAGGGCTCTATCGGACAAGTATGAGACATTGGTGATGCTATTTCTCAACTCACCCGAGTTGCTAAGAATGACACCAACGGGACTTTTGGGCAATCTCATAACCAGTGAGTTGTTTAAAAAGGACAAGGAAGAGCTCTTGGAGTCGTCTTCCTCAAAGAAGAAGATTACCGTTTTTAAGGCCAAACCGGAATCAAGTGATGATGAAGATGAAGAAGGAGACTCCAAAGAGGAGTTTGCATTTCTTGTGAGAAGAATGAAAAAATTCATGAGAAGCCGCCCACATAGAAGCTTCAACTTCGACAAGAACAAGAAAGGGCAATCCTCAAGTGACAACAAGCGTTATAGCAACATCTGGTGCTATAATTGCGAAGAGAAGGGGCACATTGCCTCTCATTGTCCTTTAAAGAAGGACGACAAGGGCAAGTCATTCAAGAAGAAAGAATTCAATGGCAAGAAGAAGCTTTTCAAGAAGCTTCACAAAGATGGCAAGCATGAAGCCCATATTGGAGAATGGGATTCCGATGAGGAGTCAACCGATTTCGACTCTGATAAGGATGAGTCCCATAAGAAGAAGGGACTCGTTGGCACCGTCATCAAGGAGGCTCCATCGCTATTCTCCACTCCTACTTTCCTCATGGCAAAAGGAGATAAGGTAAAATCCATTAATAATGATGAACCATCTTATGATGAATTAATAGATATGCTTGAAGATTTGAATGAATATCTTGGAAAAGAAATGTCAAAATATAAGGTCTTGAAGAGAGAGTATATCTCTCTAAAAGATTCTTATGAGGAGCTAAAGGAAGCTCATGACTTGCTTATCCAAGAAAATTCAAGCAAGTCTTGCTCTAGTGTAGGAATTATATGTGATATATTTGATGAAATGTCTAGTATAGAAATTGCTAGAACTAGTGCATCTACTTCATGTTATGATCCTATTGCTATACCATGTTGCTCTAACATTAGCCATGATAATGCAAAGTCTAATGATGCAAAGCTTGTTGTTGAAAACAATGAGCTAAAAGAGCAAGTAACCAAGCTAAGCAAAAGCTTGGAAAGGTGCTTCAAGGGTAAAGCCACCCTTGACAAGCTTTTGAGTGAGCAAAGATGCTTATTCAACAAAGAAGGACTAGGGTATGTGCCCAAAAAAGGTAAGAAACCGGTAAACAAGCCCACAAGGTTTGTGAAGCAAAATGGCAAGTATTGCCATAAATGCTGGGAAATAGGACATGTGCAACAAGCTTGTCCTATTGGTAAGACTCCATCCCTTGGTATATATGATTCATGTTATATGCTTAGAAAAACTAAGGATGGTAAAGTTATTGCTAGATTTATTGGCACTTCAATTTTAGGCACTAAAAAGAATGCTATTTGGGTGCCTAAATCCTTGGTCACTAACCTCCAAGGACCCAAACAAATTTGGGTACCTAAAAGAACTTGATTCTTGTTTTGTAGGTGAATTATAAAACCAGTGAAAAACATTGGGTGCTTGATAGTGGATGCAATCAACACATGACCGGTGATAGAAAGATGTTCACCACATTCGAGAATGGTAAAGGAGTTGACAAGATCACATTTGGCGATAATAGCAAAGGAAAAGTAATAGGATTGGGTAAAAGCGCTATCTCAAATGACCTTTCTATTTCTAATGTATCTTTGGTAGGATTCTTAAATTTCAATTTGCTATCCGTTGCTCAAATATGTGATCTTGGCTTAATTTGCTCATTCTCTAATGAAGGTGTTACAATTTCAAATGCAAAAGATAGCTCTTTAGTTTTCAAAGAATTTAGATTTGGAAATCTTTATTTGGTTGATTTTACTTCAAATGAATCATGCTTGAAAACTTGTTTAATTGCAAAAACCTCATTGGGTTGGCTTTGGCATAGAAGGCTAGCTCATGTTGAAATGATTCAACTTAAAAAGCTTTTCAAACATGATTTAGTTGTTGGCTTGAAAGATATAAAGTTTGAGAAAAATAGACTTTGTAGTGCTTGTCAAGCCGGTAAACAAGTCGCTAATTCTAATCTTTCCAAGAGTATCATGTCAACTTCTAGACCATTGGAACTCTTACATATGGATTTGCTTGGGCCAACAACCTATAAGAGTATCGGGGGTAATAACTATTGTTTAGTCATTGTGGATGATTACTCTAGATACACATGAGTATTCTTCCTAGATGACAAAGGTAAAACCTCCGGTATTTTCAAAAGTTTTGCAAAAAAGGCTCAAAATGAATTTGATTTCAAAATTAAGAAAATCCGTAGTGATAACGGTTCCGAGTTCAAGAATACTAAAGTTGAAGACTTTTGTGATGAACTTGGAATAAAGCACGAACTTTCCACAACCTACACTCCGGAACAAAATAGAGTTGTAGAAAGGAAAAATCGTACATTAATTGAAATGGCTAGGACAATGCTTGATGAGTACAATACTTCCGATAGTTTTTGGGCGGAAGCTATTAACACCGCTTGTCATGCCATAAATCGTATTTATTTGCATCGTCTTTTAAAAAAGACTTCTTATGAGCTTCTTGCTAGAAGAAAACCGAACATCTCTTACTTTTTTGTTTTTGGTTGCAAGTGTTATATTTTGAAAAAGGGTGTTCGTCTTTCAAAAATTGGATAGTTGTTGTGATGTTGGTTTCTTGCTTGGTTATTCTTCAAATAGCAAAGCTTATCGTGTCTTTAACAAAAACTCCGGTTTAGTTGAAGAAAGACACGATGTGCAATTTGATGAAACTAATGGCTCTCAAGAAGAGCATGAGAATTTAGATGATGTATGTGATGAAGCCTTAAGAAAAGCCATGGAAAATATAGAAATTGGCGACATCAAGCCTAAGGATGATCCATCATCTTCCACCCAAGTTGAACCTCCTACCTTTTCCACAAATCAAGTCCAAATTGATGAAGAGGAGAACATGGAAGATGATCAACCATCCAACCTACCACTAAGAATTCATATTGCACTTGCAAAAGATCATCCAATAGACCAAATATTGGGTGACGTAAGTAAGAGTGTCCAAACTTGCTCTCGTATTGTTTCTTTTTGTGAACATTACTCTTTTGTCTCTTCTATTGAGTTAAAACATGTAGAAGAAGTACTTGATGATCCAGATTGGGTGAATGCAATGCATGCAGAACTCAATAACTTCACCCGGAATGAAGTTTGAACATTGATGGATCGACCCAAGGAACACAACATTATTGGTACAAAATGTGTCTTTAGGAACAAGCAAGATAAGAATGGTATGGTTGTAAGAAACAAAGCAAGATTGGTCGCTCAAGATTATTCACAAGTCAAAGGTTTGGATTTTGGTGAAACCTTTGCTCCCGTAGCTAGACTTGAGTCAATTCGGATATTACTTGCTTTTGCATCATGCTTTGATATTAAATTATTTCAAATGGATGTTAAAAGTGCTTTTCTAAATGGTAAAATATCCGAACTTGTCTTTGTTGAACAACCTCCCGGTTTTGAAGATCCCAAAAACCCAAATCATGTCTATAAACTCTCCAAGACGCTCTATGGTCTTAAACAAGTTTCTAGAGCATGGTATGAACGCCTTAGAGATTTTCTAGTCTCAAAAGGATTCAAAATTAGAAAAATTGATTTAACTTTATTTACTAAAGTTTTAGATGATGATTTGTTTGTTTGTCAAATTTATGTTGATAATATCATTTTCGGGTTTACTAATCAAGATTTTTGCGAAGAATTTGGTGATATGATGTCTACGGAATTTAAAATGTCCATGATCGGAGAATTAAGCTATGTCCTTGGACTTCAAATCAAGCAACTCAAAGATGGAACCTCCATTAGCCAAACAAAGTATGCAAAAGATTTGATCAAGAAATTTGGCATAGAGGATGCAAAACCCATCAAGACTCCAATGGTAACTAATAGTCATCTCGACTTAAATGAGGGAGGTAAATCGGTAGATTTAAAGCTTTATAGGTCTATGATTGGTAGCTTGCTTTATCTTACCGCATCTAGGCCCGATACCATGTTTAGTGTTTGCATGTGTGCACGTTTTCAAGCAACTCCAAAAGAGTGCCATTTAATAGCCGTAAAAAGAATACTAAGATATTTAAAACATTCTTCTAGCATTGGCCTATGGTTCCTCAAAGGTGCTAAATTTGATTTAATTGGATATTCGGATTTCGATTATGCAAGTTGTAAAGTGGATAGAAAAAGCACCTTAGGGAGTTGTCAATTCTTAGGAAGATCTTTACTATCATGGTCATCCAAGAAACAAAATTCCGTAGCTTTATCTACCGCCGAAGCTAAATATGTTTTCGCGGGTAGTTGTTGTGCTCAATTGCTATGGATGAGGCAAACTTTGATGGATTGTAGAATTAAATTTGGTAAAACACCTCTTTTGTGTGATAATGATAGTGTGGTGAAAATAGCCAATAGTCCTGTCCAACACTCAAGAACCAAGCATATAGATATTCGCCACCATTTCTTGAGAGATCATGTGAGCAAGGGAGATATTGAAATTAGCCACATCCGGACTAAAGACCAATTAGCGGATATTTTCACCAAACCATTAGATGAAGGCCTCTTTTGTAAATTGAGGAATGAATTAAATGTCATAGACTATTCAAATGTTGGTTGAACTCTTGCCTCATGCATTTTGCTTCATTTGGTGTCATTTGAAGCCTTTTATGAAAATATTTTTAAAACAATTATTAAAGATTATTATGTTCATAAAAATTATGTTCTTATATAGGCATTAGTCTATTCAATGCATAATGGTCCTAAATGATATTTGTTTGAGTGCAAAACTAAGGATCATTTGCATAATTCTCAAAATCCAGAGTCAAATCCTAAAGTTCCAGGAAAATCGGAACTACCGGCGGGTTAAGCGCGGTCTGACCGCAGTGCGTTACAACCGGCGTTATAACCACGGTATGACCTCAATGCGGTACTACCGCGTCGGTTGGTTTTGGGCATTAACTGCCATGCAGTTACTTCTTCTTCTTCGTTTTTACTCTCGAACGGTTCGACCGCATGCCTTCAACCTTTTCTCTTCCTCTCCCGGCCTCTCTCTCTTTCTCACCAAGGAACCCAAAATCCACTCGAAAATCTCACAAGCTCCTTGGTGATTCTTCAACTTGAGTTGATTCCTTGCATCTCTAGGGTTCATCTCCTTCAACTCTCAAGGTAAAACCCCTTTTGATCTTCATTTTACCTATTTGTTGGAACCCTAGGTCACATTTTAGGGTTAATTTAGAATGTGGATGATTATTTGAAGTTTTAGTTGGGCAAATAGACAAAATTGATGTTTTATGATGATTATACATCTATTCCATGGATTCACTCCATAAGAAACATCAAAAATCTCAATCAAATCCTTGCCTTAGAACTCAGTCTGGAAAACGGTCCTACCGCTCTTTGAGCGCAGTACCACCGCGATGTGGTCATACCAGCTCGACAATGGCGGTACTACCGATTATCCTGACAGAACAAAAATGTCATTCCATTCAAAATTAATTCTATTTTTTTTAATCTTTTGAACTCTTTCTAACTTATCCTCTCTGTGTAAAGATGCCAAGGACCAGAATTGCCACTCGCAAGTCGTCGGCATCGGAAGAGGTCAATCCTCCTCATCCCACCTCCCAGCGACTCACCTTTCAGTGAAGAAGTTCAGTGCGACAAAAGCGATTGCAAGATAGAGGGAAAGGTCCAGCAGTCGATGAATCAAAAAATGAGGACAATTCGTCTCAAGTTGAAACTAAAACAGAATCAGATGCTCAAGCCCAATCAGATGAGGAAATGGGAGAGCCAGAAGAGCCTCAGGATGATTTCAGCTGATCAGTTTGCCATCAAGCGACACATAAATCAATACCTCTTCCCTTCAAACTCGATCAATCTAAGATTTCACACAAAATTTTAAGAGCAAGTCTATGAGCAGCTGTATGGACATCATAGAAATTTTGCAGATCATAAGTGGATAAAGTGGCAGCACATCAACTCTTTGGACAAGTATAATGGTGTGTACCTGATGTTTCAGCAAGTCGGTCTTTATGATCTCGTAGCTCTAAGGAATGACTACGATGAGGAGATCATAAGACAGTTCTATGCCACTGTGCATGTGTCTCCAAATCTTTCAACAATGAAATGGATGACAGTGATCAGATGTTTGGAGTGCACTGAGGCAGATTTTGAGCATGTCTTGAGAACACCATCTGGCACATGGGAGAAGTTCTCTGACAGTCCTGTATTGCTTGCTCCTACTTGGACTAACTTTTATGATCCAGCTGTCAGGTATACCCTAGGGAAGATACATGGTCTCAAGCTCATTCCTAGTCTGATTAATAGAATTTTTAATCATACCTTTTTCCCAAAGAGTGGAAACTTTGATGTAGTTAGGGGACATGCTTGGAACATTATTGACAACATCATGCATGGAAGAAAATTTGATGTGGTGGAAGTCATTATTAGGGGCATAGCTAATTCAAAGAATGACAGGGTCAAAAGAATTTACTATGCTCCCTACATTATGGCTTTGATACTTAGCAAGATTGAGTATCAGGGAGGATTGTGCTCTACTCATAAGTCATACAAGCCACGAGAAGGTCCTCCAATTCGGCGAGGTCAGCAAAAAGAGGATGCTCCAGAGGAGGCAGCTACAAGTGATGCTCAAAGTCAGGTGACACTTGCACAGATTCTCAACAATCAGCGGTTGATCCTTAATAATCTGCTACAAGTTATGGTCACTCAGCAGGAGATGTGGACAACACAACTAGAATTTTAGAATGAAACTCACAACAGACTAGCTGCCCTGTCACATAGTGTTGAGTCTATCGAGTAGCTCTTGACTACTCCTCAGCGCTACACTCGTCGTCGTCGTCCTCCTCCAAGGGCTTCTACTGATCCAGCTGTTCCTCCTTTGGCCCCTGCTATTGTTCCTCCTCAAGCCCCAGCTACTCAGGCTCTTGTTCCTCAGGCTCCACCTCCTCAAGCTCAGACTTCAGCTCCTTAGGATCCAGGTCTTGTTCCTCTTCAAGATCCAGCTCCTATTCCTCCTCAGGACCCAGCAGCTTGATATGTTTTTGGTACTTTGATGCCAAAGGGGGAGAAGCTAGAAGAGTAGCATAGGAGAAAGATTTAGGGGGAGCAAGACTTTTTTTATACTCTATTACTTATATGTTATGTCCTCTTGTTGAATGATGAACTTGTTAATGTTATGTGCTTGTAATAGTTGCTATCTTGTTGAACTTGTTGGTTATTATTATGTTTTGCATTTTCCTCAAGTTCCAACAAGCAAAAGAAACTCTGCCAAAATTTCTAAAAATCTACATGGGCTTGCAAACATTCTCTATCATTTATGTGCACATGTTTAGGGGGAGCTTTCTTTAAAATTGGCTTTAACAAGAAAATAATTTTCAAAACTCATTCGAGCACATTGCAAAAATTATTTTGTTGTTAAGTCATCAAAAGAATATACACTCGTTTCACAACAAGTAGTATATTCAAATCAATCTTTCTCACATATTAGTTGTGTTGTCATCAATTACCAAAAAGGGGGAGATTGAAAGCATCTAGGCCCCTAAAAATTGTTTTGGTAATTAATGATAATATGTGAATATGTGATTAACATATTTATTGAGTATTTATAAGGTTACGTCCCATGGGTGAGTTTGATGACTTGATGATGCATGCTTAAGGACAACATGAAGATCTACATGGCTCAAAGACAAGGTACAAGTAGTCTAGAATCATTTTTGTGTTTTACCGGTCTTAGGAGAAATGATTGGAAGACCGGATTATAGGTTAAATGCCGTACTATTAAGAGGGATCATGACTAGTAGCTTGATAGCATGTTCTTGTGCTATTTGGATCAATTTAGGATCATGCACGCATTTAAATTTGAATTGAAAAGCCAATTGTGAAATTGACATGGAAAACGGTAGTACCAGAGTTTACAGGGCAGAACTACCGCTTTGCGGTATGACCGCGTATCCTTCGGCGGTACTACCGTGTGCCATTCGGACCGTCCGAAAGTGACCTGATCGTACGGTTTAAACGAGTGGTCCGAACCATTGAATCTGAGCCGTCCACGTTGTAAGATCGAGGAGGCCGACTAGAAGGGGGGTGAATAGGCAGTTTTAAAAACTTTTTTTTTTTGCTAAAATCGAGTTTTATGTGGAATTGTAAATCAATTCGGTTTTGCACAATTAAAGCCTAAATCAACTAGTCTTACTAAGTGCACCAACAATGTGAGACTATATAAATGATAGCAATCATACACATACAAGTAAGCAATTAAATACAAGGAATGTAAATTACAATAGTAAAGCACAAGAAATCAAACCACAAAGACACAATGATGTTTTACCGTGGTGATCGGAGACTTGCCGGTCTCCCTTAATCCACGTTGAGGTAAGCCCAAAATCAATTGGACCGGCTCTACGAATTAAGCCAAACACCTCCGAGGTAAGTCGAACCACTTGGACCAGTTCCAACAAGAACCAACACCTCGATCCACTAGGGTTGCTCTTTCTCCACTCCGAAGATGGCGAGTACCAAGCCACTCACAAACGCCCGGGTCTTCTCACAACCTTTTTTGAGAAGATCACCGAACCACAACGCCTCCACGTCGTCTAGGTGTCGGCAAACACCAAGAGTAACAAGTCGAAGACTCTCACTTGAACTAATCAAGTGTCTAAGCTCAAATGGATACACAATCCACTACCTAATGCAACACATGCAATTAGGGTTTGCCTCTCAAAGCTCACTAAGTGCAACACATGCACAAAAAAGATGAGAGGGCTTGCTCTTAGCTCAAGGGAATAGTATATGGCACCAGCAACTCACCCACAACCAGCCAAGGTGGGTATTTATAGCCCACACACAAAAACTAGCCGTTGGGGGAAAGATTCCAAAGAATTAGGGGGAAATCGGTCAGACCGCCAGCTAATGGCCGGTCAGACCGCCCCAGCTCCAACGGCTATAAAACTAGTCGTTGAGCTCACTGCCGGTCTGACCGCCAACTAATGGCCAGTCAGACCGGTCAAACCGGCCAGACCACTCATTTGCCTGCGGTCAAACCGCTCGAAGAAACAAAGGGCAAACACCAAAAACACCCTCTCTGGAATTTATGTACCGCCAAACAAATATCGAAACTACCGCACAACAGTAGTACCGTAAACAAGAACGATACTACTACACAATCTTTACGGTAACAGGAGGTCGGTCAGACCGCTCCCCCCATGGTGGTCAGATCGATATACCACCGGTCATACCACTGATATTGGCGGTCAGACCGCTAGTCCACAGAGAGGTTTGCCCTTTACTTCAATTCTCAATGCAAAACTCATTTGCCAATTGAAGCACGATGCAAACACAGGTTAAAGGCAAGATTCTCAACAAGTTGCAAAACACATTTACTGACTTTTAGAATCAATGCCATAAGAAATAAGGTACATGGACTAAACCCGTTTGCAAAATACATTCGCAAACTAAAGTCACATGTTACAAGGATTAAGCATGAGCCTCAACTATTTGCAAAACACATTCGCAAATATTGACACCATGCTAATGAGAGCTAGAACAAACACAATGAGCTATCAACACATGACTAACTCAACCTACTAATCAAGACTCCTCTTAATAGTACGGCAACCTATACAAGCAATCCGGTCTTCCATCCAAACACCAAGACCGGTAAAGGACTAGGAACAAATCCTTAGCCCTAGCTAGTCATACCTTTGTCTTGCACAAACACTTGAAGCTTGATGACGCACATCTTCACTTCAAGTCCGGGTTCTTGACTTGATAATCATCAACACATGATGATTTCCTTTACTTCAGGATCTTGACTTGATGCTCATTAACACATGATGACATCCTTTATCCCGAGTCTTGATATGTATCAACACATGATGCATCCATCACTTGCCCTTCATCAACACATGATGGATCTTCTCTTGACTTGATGATCAACTCATAATCATCTCCTTTTCTTGAACATCATCGACACACGATGATTTCCTTTTCTTCAAGTTCTTGATGTGCATCAACACATGATGCATCCTTTACTCTTGAACCTTGACTTGATGACGATCAACTCATGATGTTATTCAAAGTCTCTTACACCATGAGACATAACCTATTTATGCAACTCATGGAAAAACATTAGTCCCACAACATGATTATCATTAATTACCACAACCTACCATTATCTCATAATGGTGGGACAAGATATTCCAATCTTTTTCTTTTTGGTAATTGATGACAACCATCATAATGTCATTGAATGTAGATAAATATGAGTAAGTATAAACTACATAAGTTTTGTATACTCATATGATATGTTTCAAAGTAAAGATCCTTAATATATGTGGATAAAGGAATATGGATCAATACTAATGAAACCACAAAACATAGAGTGAACTCCCCCTAGATGTGTGCATACATGAATATGTAATGAGAACATATGCACATATTCAAGTTAGACTATTTGTGGAGTTCAACTTATATTTTGGATTTGAGGAATGCAACAAATTTTAAGATTATGATGTCGAATGCATACCTCTTTGATTTTCACCTTTTTATCCAATCGAGACTAAGCAATAAGTATATAAATGAAAGTGTTAGTCTTACAAATAGATTTATCATTAATCACCAAAATACTCCATTAACACATAATTGCGGGTCTAGATTCTTCACACGTATTAAGTCCGATCGGACCATGTTGCTCTGACACTCAGCGGTACAACCGACTCGTGGTACAGTGCTACCGCAGCCCGGTCATTCCGTTTGTTTGTTGGCGGTACGTAAAAATCAGAGAGACACCTTTTGGAGCTCTTGTGCTCCCTTGGCAAACGGTAGTACCGGGAGTTTCATGGTGGAACTACCGCTTTGCGGTATGACCGTGTTTCCTTTGGCGGAACTACTGTGTGCTGTTCGGACCATCCGAAAGTCACCTGAATCGTGCGGTTAAAAAGGTGGTCTGAACGGCCCAATGCATCTGGGCCGTCCACGTGGCAAGTCCATTCGTGTGAGCTGGTCCTAGTCTCCCACGTGATGCGGTTGTATCGCGATTTCGTAGCGGAACTACCGCTCCATGGTTGTTCCGTTATCTAGATGGCGGTACGTTATTTCCAGAGAAGCACCTTTTTCGACTGAGATTGAAAACCCTACGAACGGTAGTACTGCTCTAATGTGTGGTATGACCGGCCTTAACGGTATGACCGTATGATAGTTGGCGGTAGTACCGCGCCGCGTTTAAAACGGCTATGTCAGAGGGAGTTAATGCTCCTGTTGTAGCCATTACAGAGCGGTTGGTGGGATGCGGTAGTACCGCACCTTGGTTGACGGTAGTACCGCATTTTGTTGGAAAGTTGAGATTTCTCTCATAACGGTTGGATTTGGTTGTGGGGGGTACAAATACCCCTCCACCTGCTCTAGAACAAAAGAAAACACTTCATTTAACATCCTTAGAGCCTTGTGCATCCTCTCAACAGCTAGAACACACTTGTGCATTCATTGTGAGGTGGTTGAGTTCATGCAAGTGCATTCATTCATTCTAGTTGATCCATTTGCACTTGAGGCGGTGGGGAGCAGGGAGGTGGTGGGAGTGGCGGCGACGTGGGCGGCCGGGAATGGTTGGGCGGCGCTGGGAGAGGAGAGGTGGCAGGGTGAGGTGGCGTGGTGAAGGCGGTGGAAGCGTCGAGGTGATGAGACGGTGACGTCGGAGGTGGCATCTGATGGCAGCGGAGGAGGCAGCGATGGCGTGGGCGTGGTGACGCGCGGGAGGAAGAAGGGGGAGGCGCCTTGGAGGAATGCACCTTGGGGTGGAGAAGGTGGGAGTGCCGAAAAAGGAAAGCGGAAAGGAGGAGAAGATTGTCAAATTGGGAAAGATTTCGAATTTAAACCAAAAAAACTTCCATAAATTTAGAAATCCCAAAAAAATGGGTAATTTCGGTGCGTCGTCACCGCCTCCTCACAACACGCCCTCCCGTCGCCAATGCCTCGCCGCTGGGCACCGTCCTTCTCGCCTCTCCGTGCTCCACATCCCCCACTTATTCCACCGAAAATGGAGCCCCGCGCAGCCCTGTCTCCCGTGTGCATGTTCATCCGCGTCACCAAGCAAGGAAGGGAACAGGTATGTAGCGTGAAGCAACCTGCATTATTTCCTGCATCAATTTCTTAGTATAATGCTGAAGAGATGAATCAAAATTGGTTACTTTGCTAAAAGTCCCGGCTTTCTCCTGTGCAGTTAAAGCGAAATTGTAGAGTAATAGGTTGGCAGAGAGAAACATTGTCATCGGTATTATCATTCAACTGCTGTTTGTTGCGTTGTTCGCAGAGGCGGTGGCCCTGCCGTTGATGGTGAAGGTTGGGCCGCTCCAAAAAAATTCAGCAGCCTTAAATAATTCTACGGTATGCATAGCACACGGTTAGGAAGTTCTTCAGTTTGAGGTTTTCTTCTTGCACTGATACCATGTAATTTTGGGGCCATGGAATGTAGCTATAATATATCCATTCTTGAGGGCAACCTGGTACTATAAAAAAATTGCTAGTGGCTTATAAAGGTAAGGTGGATTTAGGAGATAAGATTTGAGGAATTGAGTAAGCAGTGACAGATTCTTGATAGCACGGATTCTAATATTGCGTTTTTGGTTCAGTTTTGCGTGGTGCTGTTTGTGAGCTACTCCTACTCATTCAATGCTGGTAGGAGTGTACAGAGGGTAGTTCACCAAACCAACATAGTCTTAATGCACGCAATTCTGCATTTTATTGCTCTTCAATCTCCATTTAGTCCAATTTAAGCTACAAAGGTTCGGTTGCTCTGCAAGATACACCTCCTCCAAAAAAAATTTAGTCTTAATATGTACTACCCTATGTAGTTCTCATTTAGATATATCTGCCCTTCGAAAAATGCAGCCGATTTACATCAATTTCTTAATATGATGCTGATCAGACGAAGCAAAATAGCTAAAAGTCCCGGCTTTCTCCTGTGCAGTTAAAGCGAAATTGTAGAGTAATAGATTGGTAGAGAGAAACATAGTCAGTGGCTGTTTACTTGTTGTCGTCCCGCAGGTTTTTTATTGGGCGCGGAGCGGGTGTTTAGTCCCACACCGGCAGCGTAGAGCGGACGGCGAGCACGCGAGGGCCATAAAAGGGCACGTGGGTGCAAGGTGAAAAAGCATGATCCTTCAGGCAGTTAAAGGGAGATGATGAGCGGTGAAAGCTCGCTAATTTGAACTGCGAGAGGGGTGTCCGCCCCAACTAAGCCTGTTACGACAACAGGGGCACCCCAGTCGTTTACCATCTGATCCCGAAATCAATTTATCAAAATCAAAAACGTTTTTTTAAAAGTTTTTCTGTGATTCCTTTTCTTTTTGGATGTGGTAGTTTAGTTGCTGTTGTCCTGTTTTGATGTGTTTTCAATTGGTATTTTCCAAAATTCCGTGAAATTTATTAGAAAGTTTGGCGAGTTTGTGAACTTTACAATTTGGCGTGGTAAGAACAGTCGATAGAATTAAAACTGGGAACAGCAGTTGCCTAATATGGAACTGTAGCAAAAAATCAGAGAAGAAAATGTCATGATCATATGATTTTATTTAAAACGCTGACGACGCCGACCGTGGGGATCGAACCCACGGCCACGTGGTTAAAAGCCACGCGCTCTACCACTGAGCTAGGTCGGCTTATTGATATTTTGTTCTGTGCAGTAAATCCATATGTACTTGGCAATTTATTTTTTGAAACCTCCAACCAGGAGGCGTGCCTATTTTTCCTACATTTGTCGGGTGCGAATTTTTTTAATCCTTTTTTAAAATATATTTTAAAGTTAATCCCTCGTCAACTTTATTTTCAAATCTGACCCTTTTGGTCACGCCACCTCCCGTAGCGTGACCAAATAAAACTGTCACGCCACCAGTGGCGGCGTAGCCAAAGGTGCCACGCAAGCCTTCGGCCGCGCGCCGCGCCAGCGTGGAGGGCTTGCGTGGCACCTGTCACGCCATTTTGTTTGACGTTATAGAACCCGATTGTCACGCTATTTATCACGGCGTGACAGGGGCTAATTTCAGTTTATTTGTATTCCATTTGGATTTATAGATTTGGAGCCAACAAAGGGACTTTGTTTCGAAAGATTAAAAACAATTGAAGATACGGTGATACATAACGCCATGTACATGTAACATTTAACAATTCACAACTTGAAAATAGAGACCTCTCTACAAAACCAAATATAACACCATTCTTTTTAACTGATAGTAAATAGATATATGGACATGTAATCTTTTTGTGCTTTGAAACCCTTTGACACTTTACAATATTTTCAGGGCGTGTCCCAGAAGTGATACATAATGCATCCTGGGAAAAAATGAGTAATATGTGGATTACGTGGTACAACATGAGGCACAATTATGCACATATGCTAGACAAGATCGTGATGAAAGATCGTAGACATCCTAGTGGAATGATAGGTGGTGCGTAGACATTCTCTTTGGAATCATAGGTTTGTGGTTGTAGACCAAACCGTAAACTTCGAAACTTCGTTTTTGTCATGTTGTTGGATGCCTTACTACGCGAAGAATTGAATCTGAAAAAGGCGATGAGATTCTGATTTGTGAATTAAAATAGACTTCATAACAAAGCTTGGAATAACATGGCGCCGAGGGGTTTGGTTACATGCATAAGAAACAACATCATGCGATACAACAAACCAAGTACTCCTCGATACATATACGCCTTTTTTGAATGGAAATAAATTAGACCTTCCGGGAACTAGTACGGAAAGGTGTCTCGCACTACCCACATAGAGTGTTCTCCAGCTAGGCGCCTCGGACGTGGCTGGCCGTCGTTGTAGTGGTATGCACATATGCAGCTAGGGTTGGCGCAGCAGCATGTGGGATCATAGGAACTTCCTATGTTCACGACCTCCTCGTTGCCCCTCTCGCGCTGCATCTGTTAGCGGAGGTCATCATTTTGCTCTTTGAGATCGTCAATTTGCGCCTCCAAATCAAAGATTTGGTTCCACAATGTATCCACGTGCATCACAACATGTCGTTCATGGGGAGGATCGATCTAGCAGGTAAAGTTGCATTTCGCCATCTACTACAAGGGACGATTAGTATGGAGGATGTATTAGCAGTAACATGAACAAAACTATTTACCCCAAAGTATGGGCATCGGAAGAAACGTCGTCCACCATTGAAATAGCCGTCTATGACCTGCACGATAGCGTCCTCCTCGTGTCCGCATTTCGGCCATACCGGTTGAGCACGCTTGTTCGGCATCAACCGGTAGTTAGGGCCGAAGTCCTCCCTCCTTTCGAGGGGAAGGTCTTGCTTCGGCGACCCCGGTTGGACTGGTCCATGTGCGTCTGCCATGGTATGTTAGTGTATGACAGAGAAGGTTCTTTTTCGTACGGTTTGAAGGATTGATTGATCCTTTCGGAGCGTGGGGCGCACATTTTATAGCCCGCGAGGGGAGGCCAAGACCTGACGGGGTAATGTGTTAGGTTGTAGATGACAAGACTGGCGCTGTCTGCTTTGTCGAAGATAAGGCCAAGCGAAAACTTTATTTTGTGACAACACCAAAAGAGACGACCTTGCGCAATGACAAGACCGGACGGGGCAGCTTTTGCGAAGTGACAAGACCACACGATGCAGCTTTGCACAGTGACAAGGCATAAGGAGACAACCTTGCCTAGTGACAATACAAGACGGGACAGCTTTGCGCTGTGACAACCCTGACCGCCTCGCCAGCTTTTCAGAACGAAAAGATGACTCTGCAAAGAAAGACGTAGAGTGTTATCACGTCGTTCTAAAAACCTAGCGAGGGTCAGGGTTGTCTAGTCGATCTGTAATGAGTTATAAGTAGAAAGGTAAGTGATCTTCTTTGAGAGAAATGATGATTGATAAGCATCTCGTCATAGTGTTGTTGCTTTTGTAATTTTTGTATAATTTTATTCGTTCAGAGAAAGGAGGATTGATAAGCATATCAGACGAGGTATAACCTTGAGGATGTCTGCTGAAACACTTGTTGTCTTTTAGAAGTGGGATAAAAGGCATCGATTACTATTGGAGTCTCTCTCGATGAAGTCGTCTGAGCGATATCTGGCGATATATAATAGCGATCGATGAAGTACTTTATGAAGCTTATACAGAATATGATTGAAGGGTCGTTGATATAGATTACACCCGGGCGAGTACTGGGCTCCTTCGGTGCCTCCTCAACAGGGTCCGGTACGTAAGGTTTCCACCGCACGAAGTTCTCGGCCCGCACCGAGTAGTTCAGCTTGTACTTTTGTTAGATGAATGCCCTGTCGTACATCTCCGGGCAGTCGATCCACTGGAAGAAGTGGCAGCGCATGTCGGGCTGCCATTACGTGGGGATGAAGTTAAAAATTTAAGGAATTCAACGCTGGGAGAGGAAAATCGATCTTGCGCTGAAAAACGCTTATGAGGTGGTGCCGCGACGTGTAACGCCTTGCCCGGCGGTAGTGTCTGGGTGTGTGGACTGAATGATCTCTGCCGGTTTGCTACACACACACTGCGGGATCGGAAAACATGGTGGTACTTGAGCATCTTTCATTGAAAAATCTGGGTATTGTAGATGTTTCCTCTTCTGCACAAGCCACTTGCGTTTCTACAACATCCTCGCGTAGAAGTTTGCCGAAGAGTCCATAGCTGGGTATCTATTATGTAGTGTTGCGTAGTGTTGGGTTTGGTTCAACCCCCTTTTATAAGCCCCATGGTTGGCATGGTGTGGTTAATTTTATGTAGAGTTCTGTCTTTTAGTTCTGAAAAGCTGAGGAGTTAGAGTGTTGTTATGTCCATCTAAAAAGCTGGCGAGGCATAGTGTTGTCACGACTTACTTTGCAAAGAGCAGGCATGTCTTGCTTTGCGGCTCTTATCGGTCTGAAAAGTCTAACCCTAAACCTAAACCCTAAACTGCGCAAAACTGACTCCTTTGGTCTTATCACTGCGCAAAGCTGCCTCGTCTGGTCTTGTCACTACGCAAGGCTGTCTCCCCGTGTGGTCTTGTCACTGCGCAAAGCTGTCTCCTTTGGTCTTATCACTGCGCAAAGCTGCCCCGTGTGGTCTTGTCACTACGCAAAGCTGCCCCGTATCTTGCTTTGCGGCATAGTGCTATCTTATTGGTCTGAAAAGTCGAACCCTAAACCTAAAACCCTAAGCCTAACCCTGAACCTAAAACCCTAAACCTAGACCTAAACCTGAAGCCTAATAGCCTAAACCCTAACGTAAACCTAAAACTCTAAATCCTAATCCTAAACCTAAACCCTAAAAACTTACTACCACGCCACTTGCCCCAGCGTGACAGTACTGCCTTGTCACGCCACCATTCACGGCATGGCAAAAACATGCTACCACGCCACAATGCTTGGTGTTCCAGAGGCATTGCCAAAAAGGGCCATCGCTGCCGGGGCTAAATCCTGTCACGCCACTTACCTGGGCGTGATAGGACTGCCTGGTCGCGCCACCATTCATGGCGTGGCAAAAACGTACTGCTACACCACAATGGTTGATGTTCCAGAGACGTTGCGAAGAAGGGCCATAGCTGCCAGGGCTAAGTCACTGAGTATTCTTGCAGCCAAGCCTTCATTTCCTCCATGGTTGGAAACAGCAAGTTCTTTCTCTGGGTCCGCAATGCCATCTCTACTACTCAACCCATTAGCACAAACCGTCTTATCAATCATACTGACATCATCGAAAGAATGCACCGACGGGACCTCACCCATTACACTGCGAAGAACCCTGCCTTCCTCTAAGGAGAAAAGAGGTGCGGGAGCCTCATCTTCGGTCGAGCTCCATCCTTCGTCAAACTCCACTTCACGGGTTGTTCCGCGAAACAATGCCTCCTCAAGCTCGTTGTTCATTACAGCACCGTTGAAATCAGTCACAGGGTCAATAACACGTTGCGGGGAAGATGCAAGCAGATCCACCGACAGGAAGCCATGGTTGGTACAACTCACGCTAACGAGCTCTTCGAAAGGTCGCTCTTCCATTGGAGGGGGGGGGGGCTCGTGAATGATGGGCAGCGGGGTCTTGTTCCTCCGTGTTGCCATTCACCACATCCAAATTGTCTGGCAAATCCTCAACAATGATTGTCCTTTCCACCGCCACCTCCAACGCTGTGAGGACCCCGGTTTATTAAGCTTGTAATACTTAGTCATCCATTGACCCTAGCATCACAAACATAATAATCCGTGTCTTCGAGATATGTATACTTCCCAGAATGCAGTATACACACCCCTTTACAAAATCATGCATTAATTCCATTCAAGACTTAGAACCAAAGCACGACTAGAATAAAAGACATACATAATATAGAGTTATTACAAAAGGGCCGACCGCCAAATACAACAATAAAGGTAACACAATGAAGCAACATGCCATAAGATGGCGATAAACAAAAGGGAGCCACAAGGTTTGCCTTTAGCCCACAAGGCAACCAACCAAGGCGCTTAGCTCGATTCCCAAACGCCAAGACATCTCACAAAAGTAAAGTCCTTTGGACCCTACCTCCTCTGCAACAAGGTTATTAAGCAAAGCAAATGAGTACAAAATGTACTGCAAGACCCATGTGGGATATAAGAACTATAGTTTAACTACATGCAAGCTTTATTTAGTGGATGAGGCTTTGGACTTATTTTAGCATAAAGCAAGTTTTCATTTGCAATATTTAAATAATTTCCAAAGCAGATTTGCAATTCATTTTAATTTGCAAGAACAACGAGACAAGTAACAAAAGATAGACAACAACAATCACGAAGTGACTAACCCAATAGCCACCACAACAATAGCATGAACATCCATTCATACCAACCCATCAAGTTTTAATTAAATGTTGTAGTCTAGTTCTTGCGGGAAATCACCAAGCGTGTCCATAACCTAAGACGAGGCTATTCGAATAGTTTTAACCCTGCAGGGGTGTACCAATGTACCCACACGCCAGACCGCCTTTTCGCCACATGATTAGCACACTTCCTTTAAGTCCTACGAGGCATTTCCAATGAGCGATGCTAATTAAGAGTCGCGACAACCCAGAAGGTAGGAGCCACTGCCCGACCACAAAGAATCGCAGTGCTCTTTCCTTATAAAGCAGTTTTACTCACTGCGACCCCCAATTAACACCTCCCAAAGTACTTAGCCAAGAGGGTCCCATATCCCCTGGCGTGGTTAGCACGCATAAGTGCTTGGATCGATGGCATAAGTAACTCGGTCCTTGGGGACTTAGGCACCATTCCTTTCACACCCAACAAATCACACCAACATCCATTGTGCCCAAGTCAATATGATTTGTTTTCATGTTTGTTTTATTTGTTTACAAGGTGACAAAGCACAAGATGGACAAAAGGAATAAGAATTTTAGTGTGATCAAGGTCATCGACATAATGTCGACAACCGCCCATTTCTACCGTTATCTAAGCATTGCTAAGCATATCAAAACGTGATCTACTAAGTGATGAGAGCTCATCCAACGAACTCCACATCACAGCAAGTAATCCTAGGCTTAGTAGTAGAGAATGGACATTTACCTACTGATTATGCATCTATAGGATCACTAGCGACATTTCAACACAAAGTAGCAATGCATACATACAAGTAAAACAATATATTAGACCTTAAAGTAATGGGATAGTATGGAGATGATCAAACTGCTTGCCTTGCTGGTTTTGCTCAATATTTTGCTGAGGATCGCTCACGGGATCAACACACTCGTCAACACCTAATCGAAAAGACGAAAAGAATCGATAAGAACGACGAAAACGACAAAGACAGCACAGCAAACAAACTCCAAATACTTTAAATTTTCTACAGAAGCAAGAGGATGATTTTTAGGGAATTTAGCAACAAGAACCAATTGATTTGGATTCTCAATGCAAAAGTTATGAGCAAAACAAATCTGCTCAGCCCTAAAAATACCAAACTGCCACTATTCACTAATTTAATTATTAGGCAACATTTTCTAGAAGGGTGGTGATACTGAGATTTTTACTGTAAAACCAGCACCTCATGAGATGAATAACACAATTGAGTTCATCTCATTTGGAGCTATTATGCATTTTCTATAATTTTTCAAAAACAAGAACTTGAACAAAATTATAATGCACAAGTACTCTTTTTGACAATAGCAACATGTTCAAAACTAATTTTCACAGTAAGTTCATTAATAGAGGAAACCAACAAAGTTGGATTCACTCAAAAATAATCTACAGATCATTACCTATGCATTTTACAAGTTAAACACTATTTTATGTGTAACATTTAAAGTTAGTTTTAAAACCTATTGGTAAATCTATGTTCTGGAGCTGAACTCAACTTATAATCATTTTTAGATTAAAGTCTAGTCCAAGACAGAGCTGCAGAAATTTGAATCACTTTATTTGGATTTAAAATGAATTAGATATGCAATTTTGAAGTTATTACCTTTTTCAGTTTGCAAATAAAGAGATTTCTGGAGTTTCTAAAAACCATCAGGACCAGGGAGGACATGAGCCACAGATCTCAGATCTAACGGCTCAAGACCTCCCAGGAGTTATCACACACACGCGCTCGCGAGGTCCAGAGGTCATGGGCCGTGGATCTTGGATCCAACGGTCCATGTCCTCCCAGCAACGCGCGCGCGAGCAGAGGGGAGGTCGTGGCCCTTGATGGTGCATCCAACGGACCACAACACCGAAGGGAGGTCCGGAACGGTGGGGATGAAGCGAGGGAGGTCTAAACGGTCTAGATGACCTCGAGGAGGTCCACGCGGAGGTCTTAACGTCAAAGACCTCCAGGGGAGGTCTGGACGGCCACGATTGCGCAAGGGGAGGTCCTGGACGTTCAAGATCTCCTCGGAGGAGGTCTTGGACGGCCCAGATCCAACGCCTTAACGCTTGCGCGCGGACATGAAGTTAATCTTGCGCGGACACAAGGAGGTCAGCAGCGAACACAAGGAGGTCCAGCGCTAAGACAAGCGATAAATGCCCCATCATTGGGAGCATTTATCGCCCCAAATCTTTGTCCTAATGACACGCGCGGGTGGTCGGTTCGACAAAAAGCTCACCGTAAAGACATGGGCAATGCCGCGTGATGCACGACCTCATGGCGACCACCAAAGGTACCATTGTGTGCGCAATAGTGTTGCGCACACGATGGACCAACTCGGCGGCGGCGGCGGCTTTGAACGCCCGGCGAGCCGAGATGGCCAAGGTGGCAAGCACGGCCAAACGACCAAAATGTGAAGTAAAGCTCATGACAGCTCATCGATATGTGCTGACACTAAAGACTACCAGAGGTTACCCGGGCGTCGTGAAGGTCTTTGAGGAGGTCGTGGAAGTGATGGCCGGAGTTGAGGAAGATGAGAAGCTCCACTGCCCAAGCCCAAGCTCCAAGCTCCAATGCTAAGCCTCCTCTGAAAATGTCAACCCAACATGTGTTAGGTTTAACTCCAGGAGGTTTAGGAAGCACCAATTGAGCAAGGGGCTGAAGAGGGAGCCATCGGAACAAAGCCACCGAGGAGCTCCAAGGACTACAACAATGGCAGCCAAAAGGGAGGTTGGTGGAGGACAAGCTCGGCCAAGCACAGGCAAGGCCAAGCTCTATGGTGTGTAAAAGAGGCCAAAGGGAGCTCGAGGAGGTTTTATACCTAGGGCAGGAGAGGTCTGCACCATGGGTTAAGCTCATGGTGAACTTAGCCGAGGGAGGTCCACGGAGGTCCATGGAGTAGACAAGATGGAGGGACAGAGTAGGTAGTCGAGCATGGCCAAGTGGGCGGAAAGGGGCCGACACGCATTTAATGCGCCCAGAGCGAGCCGTTGGACAAGACTTGGTGACCTTCCCTCTTCGCCATGGCTCGCCGCGAGCCCAAGCTAGAGAAGAACAGTCCTCAAGCCCACCATTGGATTAAGTGAATAAGGAGGTCGCGGCCATCGGATGTTATTTTTGAACCGTTCGTTTAAAGTGGCGGGAGGAGGTCCCACCACACGATCTTGGACGGAGGTCGTGGCCCCATGATTTCCTTAACGGATGCGCCGAGGAAAAATGGGACAGAGGTCCAAGGACTGCGCAACGCACAAGGGAGGTCATGGCCGTGAGATTCTCATCTAACGGCTATGACCTCACGTGCGCTGGGAGGTCTGACGCGCACAAGGCGAGGGGGAGGTCTTGGCTGCGATGGTTGGCAGCGGAGGTCGTGGCCCTTGGATCTCAATCAGCGGCTCGACCTCCACAAGGTGGAGAGGAGGTCTGGTGGCTTGATTAGCGAGGGGAGGTCATGGCCATGGATCTTTGATCCAACGGCTATGACCTCGATGAGGTGGGGAGGTCCTTGCGGTGTTGACCGCGGAGGAGGTCTGGTGCACAAGATAAACCGAGGAGGTCGTGGCGGTTGGATGTTGATCCAACGGCCCTGACCTCGCACAGGTGGGAAGGGAGATCTGATGAGTTGGTCGAGAGGAGGAGGTCGTGGCCGTTAGATAGGAATCCAACAGCTACGACATCATCAAGGTGGAGAGGGAGGTCAGTTGAGCTGCGCTGGCTGGGGAGGAGGTCGTGACTGTTGGATCTTGATCCAACGGTTGCGACCTCAAGTGAGTGGAGGAGGTGCGATGGGGTGGCCGGACCCGACTTTGCAAAGCGTGTTCACCCAAGGAACAGTGCACCCTTTTAAATTTAATTTTTAACAATGAGACTTAGCGAAATTGTTTGGGACAATTCAACTCCAAAATTATGAAATTTTAACTGGAGCTTCTTGACATTAAGATTAACCTTACAAAAAATTCCCAGAGGTTTTTATGTAATGCATTTTTCTCGGAAATTCATGAAGGCTGTTCAAGGAATTGTTTTACCTCCAAAATTATCAAACAAGTTTTACAACTTATGATATTTTTCAGGAGGCCCTACATCAATACTAGGACCAAGGAAAATTATTTCCAAAAGTTTGGCACAAGATTTGTGACAAATGGAACATGAGTTTGACTTTTGGTCAACAAGAGTTGGGTGTTTTGGATAACACAACTCTTGGACCTAATATATGTGAGTTTAGGGGTTTTCAAGATGTGAGAAAAGTTTTAATTTCTACACATTTAATTACATTTGAAACACACACCTGTTTAGGTATTTGGGATGTTACAAGCGCCCGGACCTGAGATGCGAGCACAATTTCCTTGTACATGTCCCAATCATCAGCAGACAGGATTGGCACCAAAAAGGCATGCAGCTTAGATCCCGGTCCTGCGTCATATCGTCCTTGCATTCCGACAACGACTTCGGGCTCATCCCATCCAAATTTCGACTTAATCTAAGTCACAAGAGTTTTAAAGTCCAGTGATTTGCGAAACAAAAGGACGATCACTTCCATGTCACCGAAGTCGACAGAACTTCCAGTTTGGCTAATGGCCCCACCAGTAAATACACGTACAACTTTGTCCATCTACATCCAACAAAATATTGCAAAGTCAGTACTACATGCCATATGAACGAAATACCGCAAGTATGAAATATCACAATCAACATTGGACATAATAAAAGCTAAGTTTCCTGAGACATGCTAGCAATTTGATGGTACAAACATATGCATAATTGACGGGTTGTTTCACAATGACTTCAGGTGTGTTAGGCCATACACAGTGGACGAATAACACCAAGAAACAAAGAGATGCAAAAAGATCAAAAATCTACACTACCTGAGTCTCTCGTGCTCAGTCACGCTCGAGATCCCGTTCTCGAGACCGCCCAAACCACGTGTTTGGGACCGCTCAGAGCTTGCCTCTGAGTGCGACCTACACTACCCTGGATCCATGTGCCTAGGTACGCTCGAGATCCCGTTCTCGAGACCGCCCAAACCACGTGTTTGGGACCGCTCAGGGCTCATTCGACTCGCCAGATTTCGCTCCAGGTGCGCCAGAGCTACACGTTCGGAGTGCCACGAACCACTCGTTCGGGAAATCTTATATGCAGAAAGGAGGTAAGTTTGCATGCTTCACAGATGGTTTGGCGCACTAGAACAGAGCATGAGACTAGCACGATTTGGTGTCCTCGTTATAATTAGAGACCAATTGGGGCATGGAGATTGATTGAGGCGCATTGCAGACAATCGAATATGCACTGTCGCCGTGGATTGTGAATCCCCACTAGCGCTTCCTTTGCTACCATCGTTAGCCTTCTTCGCCTTTAATGGTGCCTAGAAATGCCGCCATGTGCTGCATGGATGGAGGCCGAAGGACACAAAAGGCTATGGCGGGTAGCGGGAGTCTGGATCAGACAGAATCACATTTATGTCGCAATCCTAACATCTTAGGATTTGTATCGTGATCTGGTTACGACTATACCAGATTTCGATCCACGATGCAATCCATATCATGGTGCGGTAAAAGACAACCCACTCTGGCATTAACAAGTAATGAACAAGAGTATCAGTTGGCAACAACAATGACACAACAAAGCACCTAGCAATGACACAGTACCAATGCTTAGCATCATCTGGTAAAAATTTAACAATATAATCGTTTAAATATAACTCAAGAGGAAGTTTGAACAGCAATAAACTCCATTTTAATATGATATCTAAGAACTTTCTCGGTAATAAGTAATAAGTAATAACCACTCTTGCCTAATCTCCTTGTCCAATCTGATGTTGACAAGCTTACCATCTGGTTATGAATCAGTGATTACTTTTGGTTGCGAACAGATGAACAATCTCAATTGTTGAATACTACATTAGATAATTGACATTTGTCTTGAGTACTAGAAATTTATGTTGCTTAATGATATTTTCTAGAAATTTTGATTCTGAACTTAGCCTCACTAGTAGCGTTTTGTTTATAGGATGAGCAGTGGTTTCAACTGGGAGATGCAGAGTTCAAGCCAATGTCATTAAACGATGCCCCAAAAATTGATCGTGCTGAAGTCCTAAAAGCGAGGCTGAGAACACTAAGACGTGGTGCATCCGTTATGGCAAGCGCAGTGATACCCACATTGATCCCCATCCATTCATGAACCAAAAGAGGCAAACAGACGAACCAAAAGAGGCCATACAAGCTAGGGTTTATCGATTGGACCATCAAGCCCTCCAAATCTCATGATTCCCATCTCAAAACCAGAGCATTAGCCCTCGATCCCCACCAAGCACACATTCTAGTATACATTGAAGCACACATTGTAGTATACATTCAATCACAAAACTATATTATACACTCATTCAAGCACACATTCAAGCACACATGTATACCTCGATCTAGGAGAAGCCATGGGAAGGACAAAGGTGGAGGGGATTTAGGCAGGCAGGCACGAGGCGAGGCGGGGAGCAAAGCTGTGGGGAGATCACGGAGGAGAGCCGGCACAGACGGGCGGTGAGGAGGAGGGTCAAGGTGGGATGGGCGGCGGTAGTAGGAGGCCCAGCGGAGGAGGAGGCCAGGGCGGGTGAGGGCGACGGCGAGGGAGCCACCGTCCTGTGGAGGCAGGCGCGAGGGAGGAAGCCGGCAGCACCAGGCGCAGAGGAGGATGAGGGCCAGCGGGGGAGGGCAGACGGCGGTGGAGGGCAGGCCGGCGGGGGAGGAACTTCGGCGGCGGGAGGAGAGCAGGCGCACGGGGGAGATGGAGAGATGGGGAAAAATGAAAAACTGGCGGCGCCGAAACTCTTAAGTCCTTCACTGTCACGCCACGCAATCTGGTGTGACCACATAACTAGTCACGCCATAAGTTCCAACGTGATAGATGCCACGCAAGCCTTCTACGCTGGCACGGCGCGCGGCCGAGGGCTTGTGTAGCATGTTTTGTCACACCACGGCTGATGGCGTGACAGCATGGTTTTGCCACGCCAGGGAGGGTGGCATGGCCAAAGGGGTCAGAATTGGAAATAAAGTTCGCGAGGGGTTAACTTTAAAATATTAATAAAAAAAGATTAAATAATTAAAAAAATTCGTCGGGTGGCTAGTAAGAACGAAAAGGTGACGGCGAATTTGCCCCCAACAGGATAGAATGACATACATACGAGATCAAGTTTAAACCCTGCGATGATCTATAACCAGAGGAATTTTTCGCATAATTGCACAGCTAGATATTGCAATATTTGTTATACAACTGTAATAATGAGTTGGTCCTTCTTGCATTAGTTTGTACGGGATGAGTTCATGCATGTGTTTTATACTTCTATTTTGAAAGGAACCGACGCCTCAACGGCGTTCTACCACGATGTTACTGTGCCTCGGTGCTGAAATACGTGGCCTATGAGGCGGCGGTAAGTGGCGAAGTCAGGAATTTTTTTAAAGTCTAGGCAAGCCGCTAGACTCGGAATCGTCGTCCCACCAAAGCTAGCAATGTGCAGCCATGAAAGCACTGCTTATAACATTGAACGTGTAATATGATTGTTGACTTAAAAGTGCTAATGACACATATCGCAACACAACGAGAATATATCCCAAGCAACTATTGTGTATATCGACAGAAAAGAAAACATGGAAAACACACAGCTAGGTAAGGTAGATTCCCTATGCATACATCACTCAATACCTAATTCTAGAACACATTTAAACTGATGCTACCTGGTTAAAAACACAGATGTCTAGTTCTAGTGCAGTAGGTGTCTGTATTAGAACACACACACAAAAGAACTCTTAAAATTGTTTATTCAGTTGATAAAATTAATATCATTTCTACGGTTAATTTTAATGATCTCAAGGAGGCAAGGAAAAAAAAGACCATCAGTATAGTAAAAGCAATGGTTGAAACACACTCATTTTGATCCCTACATCCAAAAGAAATGGAGAATGGACATGTTATGAACATGGGTAAAGTAAATAAATTGAGACTATTGTTTTTTTTAAAAAAAGTTATGTTCAACTTGCAAATTTGATAACATTAAGATAGATAGGCTTCATGCAATAATTTCATTGTATCAAGCTAGTAGCCTTGCTTGCTCCACTCGGTACAGTTCTATTTGCCTAATGACTTGTACTAAAGACTCACAATAAACTTGTGAATTATAATATGCTCAGGTTGCATTATTGAACAACACATCTATGGCACATACTATGTAACTTGAAGGTGAAAATTGTAATGATGTATTTTGTTTTTCAAAAATAAATAATTGTTATGGTTAAAATGTTCTTGCATTCTAGAACTAGATCTCATCCTGTAAAAGTGTAAATCTTGATAGTTGATCTTCTCCAGAACATGTTACTAGCAAGCCTAGTTACAAATTTACAATCAATTATTGTCTACTGCTTGTCAATTTGCAGAATAGGGTCAACCATCTTTGCCATTTCAATCACTTATCGTCCACTGCTTGTCAATTTGCAAATAATGGCCACAAAATTTCCATTTCCAGCCAATTTTTATGACCAATCCCAACAAAAAAAAAATCCTAACTCATAGTGCTCGCGTAGTTAACAATTCAACCACGAGACAAAAGCAAGGGCGAATTTACGCATAACCAATTCTTGGCATTCCAAGAAGGAAAAGAGGGCGAGAAAAGCACCTTGAGGACAAGGCCCCAGCTCTGGGACTCGAGGCGAGATCGCCGATCGGAGCCACACCGATGTGACGGCGCTGTGAAGCAGCATCACAAACAGCAAGCCCCCGCAAATTGAGGGTAACCTGAATCGAAACAGAGAATGTCAGAAGAGAAGAGAGAATCAAGACAGGGCAGGCTATGTTTGGACTACAACACCTGTGGACGGAGGAGGCGCGGTGAGAGGACGCGAGGAGGGTGGGGGTTGGTGGCTTGGCACTGAGGCTGCGATGGAGGGAGGAGGCGGAACAGCAGAAGCAGAGACGGTGCGGGCTAAAACCCTAGATCGGAGGACAGGCGAGCGGCCCAGCAAGGCAGCAACGTGCACGCGTCAAGCCCGGGCAACTGCCCAAGCTGGAGGGACACTAGATCCGCCACTGGCGGCGGTGAATGCGAAGTGAGCTCTTCGAACGAGCGCCGTTGCTGATTCACACTTCACGGAGGGGGAGACGAAGGAGGTGAAGAGATACGGGTAGGCTACACTAGCTGACAATTCAAAAATTCTACCACGTAAACCAGGATGCTATGTAAGCAAGAGATTATAGATCGTTACCACTAGACGTGCAGTGCAGCGAAAAAGGAGTTGAGGCAGCCTGGTTCAATGAAGAGCGCATCGATGTACTGGTCGTAGTCGATCATCTTCTCTAGCAACCAATCGCTTTCGTTGTGAAGTTGTGGATCGTCCTCAAGCGCAACAGCAACCGCAATAGCGCCTCTACAGTATCCACACGTCCAGGGATGGATCGCCGTACGCAGGTGTGCTAGCATCAACTCGCACGGTAGGGCTTTCAAGAAGATGGTGGCTAGGGTTTGATACTTTTTAAAATAATCCAAAAAAAGATGGAGCCTAATTTTTTTTGAGTTCTTGGATGCTTGCAGCCGCGGTTGCATGGGAGGCCAGCAAGCCACTGTTGATCGAAGAGGTGGAGGTGGCACCGCCACAGGCCATGGAGGTGCGCGCCAGGATCCTTTACACCGCGCTCTGCCATACCGACGTCTACTTCTGGGAAGCTAAGGTATGTACATATGCAGTTCCACATCATACAAGCATCGATCTTGTAGTTGCTAGTGACATGAGCATGAATTAGTGGCTAACTCACTACTATAGAAAAGGTCTTCACAGACGGTTCAAAAACGTCATCACAGACGGTTTCCGGAGCCGTCTAAGTTTATAGGTCAGTGATGACATGAGGTCATCACAGACGGTTTTTGAACCGCCTGTGATGCATGCTATCACAGATGGTTATTAACTCAGAACCGTCTGTGATATCTAACTATCATAGATGGTTCGTGTTTAGAACCGTCTGTAATAACTGACTATCATAGACGGTTCTTATTTAGAACCGTATGTGATATATATCCTCTATAAAACCTCCAGCGATGAGTGCTTGTGCCTTTAAAACTTCATTCATATATATATATATATATATATATATATATATATATATATATATATATATATATATATATATATATATATATATATATATATATATATATATATATATATATATATATATACACACACACACACACACGCTTTTGTACTCACAGGAGTATGTACTCCCATACCTCCATACCGTTGATCATCTTTGAGATATGTACGAACTAAGTGGGCCTTCCTTAATGGATACATGTCGGGACCCAAAATATGCAATTCGGACCCTCGTGTATAATGCACTAGTCGAGATCACGCTAGTGCACACAGTGTCAACACAGTGAATATCGATCCACACAAGCGATTAATAACATAAACGAGTAATTTGATAACAAATAGTTGTTTTGACCTTATGGTCGAGTTTACAATTATTAAGCCACGCAGGGCTAGCAAAGAAATAAAATAGCGGCGGAACGAAGAAACTTCAATGAATTCCATCAATTCACCACGAGTAACCGGCGGGATCAAGACCCTCGATCAAGCACCTTCGATGAACTCCTCCTCGAAAGCGATTTATGACTCCTCCTCTTTTGTTGCATGTTTTACAACAAGCATGAGTACACACCGTACTACAAGTCATACCACGTAAATGCAATTATAGATGCAGGCTTATTCCAAAGGAATGGCTTCTGTGGTTCTTTTGCAGAAATGCAGCATTTGCAGTTTAAATACAAGTAATAGATTGAAAGCATAATTCAAAACAAATAGACAACAATAATTTGACAGTTTTATTTCACAAAGACACATAGCCTAAACAAGTTATTCACATAGCCATATAACTTAAGTCACACAGCTCCCTTCCCATGGTTTTCATGAAAAACTACCCCTCGTGTGAAATCCCCGAGCATGTCCATGACCGCGGACGCGGCTATTCGAATAGATTGTTTAACACTCTGCAGAGGTTGTACACTTTACCCACAAGATACAACTAGTGTAGCTAGCACTAATCGTAACAAAATAGTTCAGAAACTTTATCTCGACATTGACACTCCCGGTATGCTTACAAACCGTCAGACAACCCCACACAGGAAGTCAGTCTGACACACACCGTTGGACAGGGACACGGCGAACCGCCCCGTGATGTGACTACTTGGTAGCACACCTCCACCCACGCCCACAGCCTAACCTACAACCTAAGTAATCAATGTTAAAACTCCATAACTTACTAAGTTAGGCCCGTCCCATACCAGGCATGTGGTTGTACGAGAGGCTCAGTTCAATGGCACACAAAGTTAAGTCCTTAATTGACCAAGGCAAGACTTCCAATTAAACTACAAATCCCTATGCACACAGGTTATTAAGCCCACGCACATAGCTCCACCAAAATAATAAACAGTCCACTTGCCTCCGTCTAAATCCTTTCCCACCCTGTTGGTTAAGTGCAACATATGCCATCAACGAGTAATAGCACATAGTGCACACAGTTTTTATCACATAGTTCCATAGTCACTTAGTCATGTTTATATTTGCAACTTACATGAGATGATGACTCGTAGCATAGCTAAGCAAACTAATCGTATCTAACCAACCCACGTTGGTAATACAATAGCACCAACTAAACAAACCAAACTAGGGTGACAAAAGATTATGGCATACAATTAGACAAGGAGGTCATAACAAATTGGGTATTAATTAATCCCAAAAGCATTGAAATAAATAATTAAAGTAAATGCAATACTTTGAATCAATATAACTTTTGAAAACTGGGTTCAAATGATCAAAGGTATAACTTGCCTTGGAATAGGTCTAAGTACTGATCTTGCTCTTGAGGTGCTCCTGCTTCTTCAAATCTTCCCGAAGTATCGACGTCTACTCGCAAACAAAAGTAAATAAACAAAACAAATAAATAACAAAGGCAAAACAAACTCCAAAAATTAAATAAAAATCTCAAATAAATAGATCTTGAATTTAGATGAATTTAGAAATTTGAATGGGCTCAAACGGAGTTCGGATGCAAAAGATATGAGCTTGGGAAGTTGAATCTAAAAGAAAACCCTAAAACTGAATTATTCCGAATTTCCGAATTATTCCTTAAAAGAAAAATCGGATTATTGCGCGAACGATAGCGTTAGCGCCGGAATTAAGAAATTAAAAGAAAATCGACATGTGGGTCCCACATGGCGCCTCAAACTCACGGTGGACTAGGTCTCCGAGCCTCTTGAACTGAGGCGGCTTGGTGGCACACCCGCACACACGCGGGCGCCGACTGGTGCCACGCTTACGCGACATCGCCGGCGACACGCCGCACGAAGCCGCCGAGATGGACGCTGACGCGGGCTGCCACGTCAGATCGACGGCAACGATGGCTCGGGAACCAATGGCACGGCGAACGGCGGCGCTACTCCGGCAATGGATGGTACCAGCGCATAGCCCTCGCTATTGCGCACCTTATGGACCAACTCCGGTGGTCGGGACGATCGAGGAGGCGGCGGCGAGCTCAAGGCGGCGGAGAGGTTCTGATATTGTCGGACGGCTGCTCCGGCGAGGCTCCGACGAAGTGGGTGGTCTCTGGAGGTAGCCCACGCGACGGTGAACCCGGCGATGCAGACCACGAGGGCAGGGCGTCACCGGCGGCGGCGGAATTGAAGAAAAACCGACGACGGCGAAAACCCTAAAAGTTGGAATTGCGGCGGCGCTGGGGCGATTGGGGTTCAAAGGGTGGCGGCTCTGGGATGCGGAGGGCAAGGCGAACCTCGAGGACCTATTTATAGGGCTGGGGTGGCACGGGATAAGGAATCCCCAATTCGTATCCGAGATGAACACGAGAGGAAATTCCAGAATTCTTGGAGGTAAGAAGCAAATTGAGATAAGATTTCAACAGAAACGATTCCGAGAGAGATAGAGATAAGATTCGGCGCGTTTTCTAGAAGGGCTTCAGATGGAAAAATGCGTTGTCGTATGGAGCTCGGAGTCCTTCAATGGCGGACGGCGAGCGTGGCTTCGCGAGGACGAAACTGAAACGGAGACGACGATGGCGCGGGCCCCACACGACAGCGACACGGAGGCGAGGACGCATGCGGGCGGGCGCGGATGTTTTGATCCGATCGTCCGGCTTGGATCGGACGGCAACGAACGAGCAGGCCGATGGGCTGCAAGCGCGGAATAGGACTGGGCCGGAAGGAATTAGGCCCAAAGCCATTTACTGAGATTTTAATACTTTTTCCTTTTTAGAAAATACCAGAAATTCAAATAAGCAATAGAAAATAGCAAATGAACTTGGAAAAATTCTAGAAAAATCTAGAAAATATATCCAAGCCCAAAGAACCCGAATAAAATAGTTTTGACCATTGTTGATGTTGATTTTAATCATATTAAATTGTTTTGATGTACAAAGTCCATCTTAAGCTTTTGAATTAAAATCAAATCAAATCAAATGGTGACTTTTATCCTACTAACTATTCAAAGGATTTTTAAAGCTCAGAAAATTGGGATGTTACAATACATCCGTTAGTGGCCGCAATACTCCCTTGAACAGGTGGATTTAATTAAATCATCTTTTATTACGGCTGCACTGGATTAATCCGTAGAAACAAGTGAACAGTTCATGCAGTTTGTTGCATGTGCATGATGTTCCATCATTCAAATTTTCAACTAGTAAGCATACAGACTATTAAGAATCACATGGATAGGCTATAAGTGATCGCCGGCATTGGTAGGTTCATTATTGGAAGTAGTATATGCATTGCAAAAGTAGCATAATACTAAGTTTAGCTGCAATGTAGTATATACTAAAAAGAAGTATACTAAAATAGGATACTAAATAAAGAAGTATATCAAAAAGGAGTGTACATACACATAAAAAAGGTTGTACATAAATAAATGAAGTGTATTACTCGCAAAAAAACTATAGAGCTTCGATATACACATAGTTAGGAGTATACTCAAAAGAGTGTACATGCTCTTAAAAAAGAGAGTATTGTGTACATAAATAAATGAAGTATATTACTCTAAACTGTAGAGCTCAAGACACACAGTCAGGAATCCAAGGTTTGATCTAATACAAGTACTACAAAAGTGGTATGTTGCACTCAATGACAATCAAAATTCAGATTTATAAGTGTATACATCTGAAGCGTATCTGCACTAGGTTCCCAACACAGCAGCAAACTCATTTTGGAATGGAAGAAGTATGTATGTTGAAACAAGCGATGTAGCGCATAACATATGAATAATAGTTAACATCCAGTCATCCAGAAGCCCCTTACAGGCAGACGCCAGGAATAGCATATTTGCGAGCACACATGGAAGCCATACACCTCTGATGGTTGCCATTTCATCAACGTCCTCCTGTGTTAGGCATTTCATCAAACAGTTGCCACACACCTCTACTAGTTGCAGGTCCATGAAAGCATGCCTACATTTAGCAAGGGTATAACCAATATTAAGTAGTAATTGATCGGTTCAAATGCGACTATCAATAGAAAACTGAATGTAATCGAAGTGTTTAGTCCATCTATAAAAAGTATTACCTGTTACAGAGATAGCTACCAAAACTGAAAAATAGCATGGCAGATTATCTCATGTCGACATAATTCCGCTCAAGACCAATTACAACAGTTGAAAAATCACAATACTAACATTATTATCCTTTTAACTAAAAATACTCCTAATATATTTGTTGATTACAGATATGAAGTATGCTTCTCTCTTCTAATTACTATACTGCTTTTGGAAACTGAATATACTCCTTAGGAGATCATGCAATTATGCCCGTGTAGCATCCATATATTTGTACCACAACAACTAAGAAAGTGAATTGGTGCTATATCTCAGTAGACATAATGAACGATATGTATATTTGAGGAGAACCATCAATAATCTACAATAGCAGGAGACACCTACCCATATTTTGGAGTGGTGAATCACTGAATGAGCATCATGATACTGCAGCCGCTAAGTTGGATAAAAATCCACAAAGAATTTTATGAAATAAAAAAGTAAGCATATTACAAAGAACTAACATGACTGAAGTGCACCAAGTCAATCAAATCGGTTCCAAATCTCACACCACAAGAGCAGTAGGCATCAACAAACGGCAAGCACCAACACATACGTCATGGCGCAGCAGGGAGCCGTTGATCCTGATCTCCACAGTTCCCTTGCACGCACGCGTGCTTCACTCCAAGGGTGAAATCGTGAAA